>JAWWEE010000142.1:11900498-12033198 GCA_035221455.1 Xenops minutus | reverse complement strand
CGCGCCGGGCCGCGCCGCGCAGGGCCCCCCGGCGGGCCGGGGCGCCGGCGAGGACGTGAGGAAGTGCGGGTACCTGCGCAAGCAGAAGCACGGGCACAAGCGGTACTTCGTGCTGCGCGCCGAGAGCCACCTGGCCCCCGCCCGGCTGGAGTACTACGACAGCGAGAAGAAGTTCAAGAGCAGCCTGCGGGCGGCGGGGGCCGGCGGGGCGGCCGCGCTGTGCTGCCCCCCGCCCAAGCGGGTCATCCCGCTGTACCAGTGCTTCACCGTCAGCCGCCGCGCCGACGCCAAGCACAAGCACATCATCGCCCTGTACACCAAGGACGAGTACTTCGCCATGCTGGCGGAGAACGAGGCCGAGCAGGAGGCCTGGTACCAGGCCATCAGCGAGCTCATGAGCCAGAGCAAGAGGGGCTTCCTGGAGCAGGAGGACCATGCCGATCAGCAGGTGGACGAGGATGACGAGCACTACGGGGCCACCCTGCGGCCTGGCACCGTGTTCAAGGAGGTGTGGCAGGTCAACGTGAAGCCCAAAGGGCTGGGACAGACGAAAAACCTCACCGGTGTGTACAGGTTGTGCCTCTCCAGCAAGGCCATCCACCTCGTCAAGCTGAACTCGGAGGTGCCCTCTGTCCACCTGCAGCTGATGAACATTCGCCGCTGCGGACACTCAGAGAACTTCTTCTTTATTGAAGTGGGCAGATCTGCCTCCATTGGGCCTGGAGAGCTCTGGATGCAAGTGGATGATTCAGTGGTTGCCCAGAATATGCACGAGACTTTTCTGGATACCATGAAAGCTCTAAAGGCCTTTGCAGAATTCAGGCCCCGAAGCAAGAGCCAGTCTTCTGGTGGTGGCAGTGGTACCAATCCCATCTCCTTCATCACCACCAGGAGGCATTTGGGCAACCTGCCCCCCAGCCAGACAGGCTTGCAGAGAAGGTCTAGAACTGAGAGCGTTGCTGGAGGG
This sequence comes from Xenops minutus, assembly GCA_035221455.1. NCBI lineage: Eukaryota > Metazoa > Chordata > Aves > Passeriformes > Furnariidae > Xenops > Xenops minutus. The sequence goes on along the minus strand of JAWWEE010000142.1, from coordinate 12,032,231 downwards.
ACTCCTCCTACCACCAAAAGCAACAACTCCTATCGCTTCAGAACATCCAGCGAAGGAGAAGGAACCATGACTAGACCTTTTAGGTCAGTGACTGGGAGTCTGATCCACCTGAATACTGCAAGGATGAATTTGGGTCGGCAAGAAGGGAGTGGAAGGTACGTGAGAGCTGCTTTCAGTTCATCTTATCACACCAGGTCTGCTTCGCTGCCCGTTTCTCATTTTCCCTCCACTACAAGTCCCATCAGTGTTTCTTCCAGTAGTGGCCATGGCTCTGCTTCGGACATGCTGACCAGGCCTTCCAGCTCATCTGTTTGTGGTTCGCCAAGCGATGGGGGATTTATCTCTTCTGATGAATATGGCTCCAGCCCTGGAGATTTCAGGTACTTTCGTGTCAGGAGTAATACACCAGATTCCCTGGGAAACACACCGCCTATCAGAGAGGAGAACTGCCTGAGTGAGTACATGTCCATGAGTAAACAACAAGTAGATGACAGCTCAAGAGATGATTATATGGAGGCTGAAAAGTGTTTCAGGAAAAGAACTTACTCTCTAACAAAACCAACTTCTGTAGCAGTGCAGCAGAAGACAACACAAACTACGGCTTTGTTAGATGAAGATTCTGCAGGAAATCACAGTCGATTACTTTACTCTGAAACACCAAAATTGAAAGATAACCATGAATTGGAGTACAGTGATACTAACCTTGATTCCATGTGTAACCAAAATAGGAGTCAAGCCAGAGATGATGGGTACATGCCAATGATGCCAGGAGTTGCTTCTTCTCTATCCAGCACCAGCGATTATCTGCCAATGACTCCTAAAAGCATGTCTGTTCCAAAACAGATTAACAATTCCTGGTCACCATCTCAAGTTGACTCCCGAGGATATATGATGATGTTTCCAAAGGCTGGCTCTTCACCTGTACGGAGTCCTTTAACTGGATTTGTTTCTAAAGGAAGTAATGAGAAGATCATAAACAATGAGTATATGGATATGTCACCTGGTAATTCAGCTCCAAAGCACCCCAGTGATTCAAATTATATTCATACCACTTCTGTTTCCAAAGGTTTTAGTTCGTATTTTTCTTTGCCCCGAAGCTTTAAGGCATTATCAGGACAAAATGGTGACCACAGTGAATATGTTCCAATGTCTTCACCTGGAAAACTCTTGTATGGTGGGCCAGAAAACATAAAAGGGGTCAGCAGTGAGACTCTTGCTAATGGCATCTCTAAATTGCCAACGTTGAAAGGTTCAGATGAAGGACTTGTGCAGAACAGGGCCACCAGGCCCACACGCCTGCCCCTAGGTACGAGAGGGAGTAATACTATTCCCAGAATGTATGATCGTACAGTTCCACCTGAGCCAGCGAGTCCTGGTGAATACATAAATATTGATTTTAATGAAAAGGCTAGTAACACCCCCTACTCCCTGTCTGCGGAAGGATCGCCATCATCTCTAGGCTCAAGTAGTGATCACAGGCAGTCACCACTCTCTGATTACATGAGCGTTGACTTGGATGTACAGTCACCAAAAGTAGCAAAGGAACTGTCAAACTCTCTAACAGATATTTCAATTTATGCAAGTTCCAGTATTCCTAGAAACCAACCAAACCCTGACTATGCCAGGCTTTCATTTGGTACGGCCTGTGTCAGCACCGCCGGTAACAGGACTGATGACTACACCGAGATGACGTTCAACATGGCAGCAACACCACCTCGGCCGTTTGCGGCCGAATCCGACAACGGGGTGAAGATGGATAGTCCTTCTTCCATCGTTAATAGACTCTGCATTGTTGATCGATACGCTGGTAGCAGTAGCTTCTCTGTTCCTAGCTCTGACCCTCCTATGGGACCGAAAGTGATTCGAGCCGACCCTCAAGGCAGGAGGAGACACAGTTCTGAGACGTTTTCTTCTGCTGGGACTGTGACAACCTCATCCTCTTTCTTTACTGATAGTAGCAAAAGACACAGCTCTGCCTCATTTGACAACGTTTGGTTAAAACCGGATGAAAACATTTCTGATGGTCAGGAAAGCAAAATGTCCAGGGATACCTCAACTGGATTTCAGAATGGCTTAAACTACATCGCTCTGAATTTACGCGATGACCCCATAAGCTGTGAGGCAAGTACTACAGCACCAGCTTGCCATCTCCAAAATGGTACTTCAGGTTTGGACAGTGGAGCTTACGTAAGCATAGATTTCAGCAGATCTGATGGTCTCAAGTGTAACGCTGCAAGAAAAGGTTTGTAACTTTAAAAGCACTTCCCTTTAATGCTCACTTAACCGTAGGAATTAGGTTGTGTGCTTAATGCTGTCTTCAGAGTGGGGTGAATGTTTTTTTATAATCTCCTGTGTTATTCTAGTACAACCAGTTTTGTCATAGTGCAGCATCTGAACTGCTGAACAGCAGTGAAAGGGGACGTGGGCCTTGGCCTAAAGGATTTATGTGACTCTTCTAGGCAGTCAGAGGAGTTATCAAACTGTCATCTGCCCCGATTTTTTATAAATTACTTTTGCTAGTATAAGCATTAATGGTATTTCATATTGTGAATCCTTGTCCTGAGGTTATGGTAGCTCTTTGCTTCTGCTTTCTTTCTCTTCCCTTCTTAGAACTAGATGACTCTTCACTTTTTGTTCTGAACGTGGTATTTTGTAGTTTGAAAGGTTAAAATAGCTAAATTGGATTTAGACATCAAACTCTGGGACTTAAATATGTTTCTTTTAATAAATATAGGTGAAATACATGTTTTGGGGGTTTTTATGTGCAAATTCTGAACAGGTTTATTTAGCTGAATCTTATGTAAGCAGAATTTGGGTTTTTTTCCCTTGAAGGTTTGGTGGCTCCTTTTGAGCTCTGGTCTCCAGAGTTATCCCTGTGTCCTCTGGAGAAGCCTTCTCCTGGTGGCTGACCAGTGTGGGGAGGGGGGCTCCTGCACCCCATGGCCTTCACATTCACCACTTAGTCCTGTCCAGGGGTTTAGCTGAGCTGTAACCCTTCCCTGCTCCCATCAGTGCCTCCCAGGTCCGAAACTTGGGAGGGGAGGCTCCTGGCTTTCAGCATATCAGTGGGTCTGACCCAGCCTAAGGTAATGCAGCTCGAGGTGTGCATAAAATACAAGGACGTTGCAGGTGGAGAGGAAGAATATGGGAAAGAGGAGGGACCTGTCCTTAGGATAAGCCCTGGTGGTGGGAGCAAAGCTCGTCATTAGCTGTGAGTGGTGGTGAGTGTCCCTGGCTGAGCCAGCAGCGTGTGAGCTGCGCTGGGACTCGCACAGTGATCCCTGCCTTGGTGTCACTGACCCACTGAGCTCCCCGCAGAAAACCAGCGCTCTTGGAAATCGTGTTTTCCTCTCTTTGCAATTGTATGTGTAGTCAATAATTGATGAGTACTCAGAGGAAATACTTAATCCTCGTTGGACGTTGGTACTTGTCTACTCTGTCAACAGAGAAAGCAGTAAAAGGGCAGACTGCTGCTGACTTTTATATTTTTTATTACAATCTAAACACTGAAATGATTTTTTTTCTAGTTTTGCATTTAAACTAAGTGTCTAAAGGCAGAAGGTACTGCAGGAGTTTAAAACTGTGGAGCCTTTACTAGTGGAAGGTATAAGCCTGACTCAGCTCGCATGCCATTCGGAGTCTGGCAGCACTGCTTGGGGCTGCTCAGAAATGTGTGGTTTGCCTCCGTGGTTTTCTTTCCTCTGCTTTGTTTTGTTGGTCGGAATCAAATTTAGAAGATGTTGAAAGTTGCCAGTCCAAGAAGTGCTTTCTTCCAAAGTTAGTCTTTCAGCACTTCAAAGATTTGTCTGCTGAATCGGCTAAGTCAGGGGCACACTGATTGCTGTAGCAAATTTGTTTGGTTTTGCTGGTGTTTGTTTGTTTTTGTTTTTTTTTTAAATTTTTTAAAGCACCTCCAAAGATGGCAGAATTCTTAACTTGCACTTACTCCCCTCTTATTACTAAATTCCATGTTATAAAGTAAGACTTTTTACAAAATAATAAAAAAGAGATGTTTTCTTTTCAGCTGTACCGTAAATATTACATGGAAAAGTATTTTTTAAGAGATACTGTGTTTAGAAATTGTATTTATGATAAGCATTTTGCTTACTTCTGCTACAGCAAAATATCTGCAGCCCTGTGGTAGGTTTTTTTCCCTTTGTCTGTCACAAGCTGCAGAGGGGCAAGAGACAGAACAGCTCCTGGTTTTTGCTGGTAATTGAAGTTCTCTGGAAACAAAACATGGGTTAAAATGAAGCAAAACCAGCTCTGTGCGACAAACATGGGCTTTGGCAGAGAATTAAGCATGAGAACAGTAAGAGCTTAGCTTGGTGGGTTTTTTCTCCTAGCCCTAAAAAGAAAAACAAAATTATAAAACACTGCTCCAAAACAAGGCCTAAGAGTTTTCTATATAAAACATTTCTGGTGTATAGGAGGGGGGTAGGTGAGTTGTGGACGTGGGTCACTTGTAGGGGGCTCAGGGAGGGGTGAACAGATTTTGGAATAGGCCAGGCTAAAAGCAGCTTACCAGACTTGAGTAAAGTACTGTAAGTTGGAGGTGTACATCTGTTTTTCCAGAATGACTTCAAATTTTTGATGATAAAGATACCTGTTAACATTCACATACTAAATCATCTCTCTGAGCTATGGCAAGCATAATTTTAGAAGTCTGTATTCTTTAAAGAGCTTATCAGTTTCTATGGCAATAAAGCTTTTATTTAAATATTTAAGTTTTTGTAATCCAGAAAAACATTTTCATGTTCCCTTTTGAATATTGAAAATGAAGCTTCACTCTTAAACTTCTTGTCCCCTGAAGAGGTGTAGTGTGCCTCTAGGTAATTGACATTTTTAATACTTCAAGAGACTTAGCAGAACTGAATGCTGTCTTTCCCTCTGCATCTCACCTTTTAGGTCTCTCTGCCTGAAAAAGTGCTCCGTGGTTAAATCTATTCTTAAGGAAAATATTTAACAGATGCATTTACCCTTTCCTTCCTAGAAAGGAGCTATCTCATCCGTATTAAATTCTGTCAGGTAGAGAACTTCATCTCTTTGCCCTGACCCGCAGTTGTATTGAAAGGAAAGCAGTTCCCAGCTCCGGATTGTTTGCTTTTTTGTTTTGTTTTTGTTTGCTTAAATGGAATATTGTGTTCTGTGACTCAGCTGTGTTCTCCCAACTGCCGAGGGTGGTGGGGTGATTTCCAATGCATCACTGCCCCCTCATTGTAATTCCCAGACTACTTCTGGTTCAGGCTCACTGATGTGAATCAAATTTTTTTATTTTTTTTTCTTTCCCCTTCTCCATTCATGACATGGATGGAGGAGGGGAAGGGCATGAATTTGGAATGATAACTAGGCCTGACTTGTTATTAAACTTTTATTTGAGACTTAGGCAAAACTGATCTCAGGTTTTATGTTGGTAATGATGATGATAAAAAGAATATATAAGGTTCTGATTTTTAATACTTGCAGTTTAAGGAGGTCATTAGCAAAACAGTTTCATCACAAAATTGTTACACAATATTGAAGCAAGCGGTTTGCAGTTTTGATTACACGAATCTGAGTCATGAAATTTTCTGCTAGGAGTACAGAACACTAAAGCTACTTCAAACAGGGCTTAGCTAATGTATACCTTGTTATTGGACCTTGTAGAAACTGAGGAGGATAATGAGAATGGGGCAGTAATAAAATGTGTAATGAGTCCTGTATAATGCAAGTTTCTTCAGTCTTAATTAGAAATGTTAAACCTGCAAAGATACCCTGGTCTCAAAAAACAACTGTTCAGAGTAAATGTAATGTTCAGCTTAATATCAGCTCAGCTATTTCACACCCACTCTTTAATCTTATTGCTACCTGATACTCTTTACACTTTGCTAAGATATTATTTCAGATGTTCTCTAAAGTATAGGGTTATTATTGAAGTGTTCCGCACCTTTTTAATCTCCTCCTCTGCTAGACTGGGTGATAGTGGTGTGTGCACTTTGGGGAGCTGAGAGGAAGGAAAACAAGTACAACTGTAAAAGCAGAATTTATGGTCCGGATTGTCCCCATGCTTTCTGGTGACTGTGTATTTCAAATGCAAAATCTTAGAGTATAAGGAACAATATACACTTTGAGAAATTCAGAAGCTGAAAGTTTTAGATATTACTAATATAGTAAATTACAGTTTATGGGATACCAGGCAAATAACTGCCCCTTTTGGGTTTCAAACTAGTGGTTTTTAAGTTTGCTTCAAACTGAGGCTCTTCTGTATTGGCAGAATACTGAAGACAGGGGCCCATTTAAAAATACCTCGAAGAGCCCCGAATGCTGCTGAGTATCCTACAACTTTGTAATAATGCTGGGACAATAATTCTTTAAAAACCCAAACAACTCAAACCATTTTAATCTTACTGTAACAGATGCCACTTTAACAGTCTTGAGTGACTTACAGCTATGCTTAAAAATACTCAGGGTAACTTTCTCTAGTATATGAGCTGCTGAAGGCAGAACAGATTTTTGCTGTGTGGGAGTGAGCTAATTATGACACATTTGACCGAGAATCAGTTGGGTTTTACTTGTGCTTGGGTGAGAAAATCTAAGACTGTTCCCCTGCCATTGAGAGAGAATGCCTACTTGGAGTCAGTGTTGCAATGCATTTGGAAATCAGCTTTCCAGACTTTAAATCTGCAGTTGCAGCTAATGGTGACATTTGTCTTTTTTGGGCATCTAAAACATTTTGCTTGTAGCTGTCTTGTAGATTAGAGCATTGTTGCAGGATGTGTGGAGTTCTGGGAGTAATCCAGTATGGGTTCAAAGTGCTTTCTGTGGTTGTTTTTTTAGTCTTTTGTTGAAATCTTAAATTCATTATTACCCTGTTAGTTTTCCCTCTGCAACTTTGCATTTTCCCCTCCTCCCTTGATGTCTGAGGGCCCCTTGTTCCCTGTTGCTGGGGTGGCAGGTTGGGGTTGCAGAAGGTGGGCAGTGCTCAGTTGGTCTTTCCAGCATGTGATTACTGGGCTGGTTTGTCACCAGGTATTTCTGTGGGGCTTTTGTATGGCCAGCGCTGTGTTAGCAGTAGGTACAGTTTGGGTTTGCTTTTTCTCTGCATATGGTATGGCCTTTTTTTTATGAAAAGATCTTTACTACATTTTCTTCATATTGATAGCTGGGGGAGGATTTATACATTGAGGTTTTGGGTGGTACTAAAAAGAGTTTATAGTACTGTGTTGTACGTTGGTGTGTGTGTGCGCTCTGTTTGTGGATCTGTGGTGCTCCCAAAAACATGCTGAGTGCTTTTGATTGCACAAACAAGTTTGTTTTTCTGATCCAAAGCAGGAAACCAACTCTGGAGTTTTATTTTAAGTACTGTTGTGATCAACTGTGGCATTCTTAAACACAGGAAAATATAGTGATAAAACTGATAGGCAGGTGAAAATCAAACTTTCTGGAGCCTGGGGATGTATTTATTACTGCTGTTTTCTCCTAAAAATGTACTATTATCCTATGATACCATCATTAAATGGTATGTAATGACATGGCTGGAGAGCCCTCTGATGGCCCACCCTGCAAATTTGCTGTTTGACTTTTTTCATGTTTAGGTTTTGCATGTTCACAACAATGCCATGCTCAAGTTGCACCATTGTCTTACAGGTTAAAGCTATGACAGAGGGAAAAGGGAGACGTATGTTCCAGTTTTAATCAATCCCTGCACCTCAGTAAAGGTCACTCAGCTTAGGGACAGCTGCAATTTAGTTGAGAGTGTGATCAGGAGGGATTTCTGACATACTTGAGGGCAGTGGGAAGACAGAGATAAGCGAGCCTGACTCATCAAAGGCATTTCAAAGGTGTTGCCGAGTATCTTATCTAAATGATCTTAAACATACAAGTGTTTGAATTTGTGGAGATTTTGCTTCAGGTATAGCATTACCCCAGGAGCAGCAGTGTTAGTAGGCTCTTAGCAAGACTCTTCTGCCCTGGTTAAGTCATGAGCTGTATCAATAGTAAGGGGCAAAGGTTGCTTATTTCCAAACATTATATTTCTGTTGATTTAGATCTATGGTTGGGTGCAAACCATTGAGATTGCATGCCTGTGTGTGTATACATGTGTGTTGTGTGCAGGTGATTTGTGAGTTAAGTGTGAGGTCTAATCTTTTTGATTCTTTCAAGAAGAGAGAGTTTTTGAAAAAGGTGGCTTACACTGAAATTAATATAGTTAAGATTTGTCTATATAATTCCAAGGTGATGATCCAATTTAATGTGACTCAAGAAAGTGGAAAACTTTTAAATTACTACTGGAAGATGAATAGTACTTGGTATGCACTGTGTAACATATGTATGTTATGAACATCTATAAATACCAGATTAAACTATTATTTAGGGAATTAAATAGGTAAGACTAGTGTTTCCCTTTTGCTAGGGTATAAAATCTCATAAGTGTGCTGGAGAAAGATTTCGTTTTTGGTAGAACAGGATTTTGTGAGTGAAGATACCAAAATGCTTCTTTTCTTTTTGTGAAGATCTGGGGAAATAGTACTAAAAAGTGTGCAAGAAACCCTACTAAAATTTGCTTCTGAATTTCCTGAGGCACTGATGAGTGCTACTCTCCTTCCACAGGGAATACTGTCATTCTGTTCCTGTACTCACACTGAGCCGGCTTACTTTATTTTTTATGGTTCTTGCCAAGCAGATGAATTTGCAGTGTAACTTTTTTTCATGCTACATAGCCTGGCCCTGTATTATTGTTTGGGAATTAGTGCTTCTTTTCACACAGATCTCTTAGACTGGCAGGAGGTTGGGAAGTTCTTAGTGAGAGTGAAGCAGATGTATCAGTGCTAAATGTGTCCCAATTACATGTAAGCCCAAGCCAAGCTTTTCATGTGAGCAATGGGATACCTCATCTGTATGAAAACCCTCTTTAAGGTATTGACAGGCACTGGCATTTCTGTGACTTTTTGGCACCTTGTTGACAATTGAGCTAAAATGGCCAAGAGAAATGAGCAGATTGGGGCAGAAAGGCTTCTCCAGTCTGGGTACCTTTGCTTCCCTGGTCTAAGTAATTGGAGCCTGTTGCAGATGGGTTGGCTGGAGGGTCCTCTTCAGCACAAATAGGAAGAAAGTAAAACTTTAATCAGTATATAGGTGAACATATATAGTTCTATAAGTCAAAACCAGGAAAGTTTGCAAAGTCTAATCCAATATGGGTTAAGGGGCCAAAAAGATAGTTTTGTGTATGGAATTATTTTTTATCTTAAGTTACTCTGTTAGAATAATTTGTAAGCTGTTTGGGTTTTCAGTAGTACATCCACTTCTAGAGTTCAAACCTTGAGAGTATTTGCTTTTTGTTGTGTGAGACTCTTTGGGGTAGGCATTTGCTATCTTTCTTTCACTCTGTGATTTTTTTGGGGGTGTGTGAGTTTTTTATTTAATTGCTTTTAGAACAAGATGTTTTTAAATTGCAGATTGTGGTGAACAGGAAATCAGTTAGAAATGAGATGAAAAAATGAACAGATTTGATCTTGAGGTCATTCAGAACAATATTACGCCAGAGAGTCTGTTAATGAAAGCCTGTAGCTCCAGATGTGGTCTCTGCTCGCTGTGGAACCTGAACAGGCAGGCAGGATGGAGGTCCCCTGTGCCGTGCCACAAATGTAAATGTGTTGGTCCCTGTCCTAAGGAGCTTACAATTTAAAGATGAAACTAAAGGGATGGATGAAACTTAATGTGCTGGGGTGGAGCATAAGATAGAGATCAAGGCTGCTGCCATTGGCAGAGTGGAGATAAGAGTCAGCCTGGGAGAGATAAAAGGCTGCTGAGAGTGGGTCAGGAGAGGAAGCTGGTAGAGGCACTTGGAATAGCATGAACACGCCAGGGAGCAGGGAAGGTAGTGAACTATAAATACAGTGGTTGTAATGGTTTAAATGACTTGAAAAGAATGAGGTAAATGTCAGAACACTGGCCAGGATATTAATCTTGGTAAGAGGAACGTGGGCCAACATGTATCTCTGAGTTAGGAGCATGTCGCAGTGTTTACTCCTCCCTTTTAGATGTGGAATGTGATTATATTTTTTGTGTTTTTCCTTTTTCCTCTCTGTAAGTTTTCACAGACATGTGACTGATAGGTTCAGTGGGTGTGCAGGAATGTGCCCTGGAGCACAGATCACCCTGTGCAGGGTCCCAGGGCAGTTAATGTCTCACGGACCTGCTGAGACTGCTGCAGAAGCAGCCAAGGTGGAGCTGCCTTGGCATTACTGCTGCTTCATTCTAGTTTTTTTAGGTGGCATCTCTGGGTTTCAGGCAGCCTGCTGCAGTGCTGTCAGCTGTGGGAGAGACCCGTGGAAGCTGGAGCACAGAACAATTGCTCACAGGAGAAAGTTGCTTTATTTCTGTGTCGGTAGATCAGGTTGAACAGACGCTGCAGTGGTTGTGGGTGAGTCTGGAAGTGGCGGCAGCATTGAGGCTTGATTCACTGTTGAGGGCAGGAGTGATTGAAATATTAATGTTGACATGTTCCACAAGGTAAACACAAAACAAGAGTTGCACACTGTTGATTAAACTTTGTCTGTGTGTAGACTCAGTTTACCTCTGTCCTCATGAGCTCCCAAGCTGCTCCTGGAAGCTGAAGGTGCAATCCTTGGCTCCTGTGCTTGTGCTGTGATTTGAGAAGACGTCGCTTCACTCATGCAGTGCAATCTGAACCTGTCTTCTTCCTCCCCTGCATGACCCAGGGTTTGGGGTATCCTAATGTTAATGAAGACTCAGTAATGTAATAATTAGAAAATGTAAAAAATTAATGTGTGCTACCGCTGTGTGTGGTAGCAGAGAGTGGCCAATAGCACAGATATATTTATTTTTCTATGCAGGCATGCATGGGCAAGGGGTATGGCTGAGGAGGGTGTAACTATGTGGGTATGTGGCTGTGTAGTAACTATGTCTTTGACAGTCATTTATGGCAAGAGATGTGAAAGAAAAAGGTAATGCTGAATGCTTCCAGGTGTTGATGTCTAAAGTGGTTGGGAAGAGATGAATTAGAACAGGTGAAACTTTGTGTAGAAATGAAGTCTTGGGAAAGGTGATTTGAAAGGTGGGGAGCTGTTTCATTAGTCATGAGTGACACTGCCCTTTCTCTTGGTTGTGTTCACAAAGAATAGCTTGGCTCACTCAAGCCCCAGACCTGTGCCTGCAAGCAGACACCACCCAGCAGAGGAAGAGCAGGGCAGGCGTATATAATACTTCCCACAAACATACACCCAGCCTCTGATTCTCTTATTTTTTTTTCAGCTTGGGGGATTTCCTGAACCTGATATAGTTTGTCTGTTTTCTAATCCTTTATGGATCTCTAATCCAAGTACTTTTCCAATCTTGCTTTGATCTTGTGTAAACTCCTAGTATCCAGCAGCCTGTGATCAGTCAGTACATGCTGCACACAGACCTCTGTCCATTTTGGACCCTCTGTACCAGCTCTGTTTGGCAGCCCCCAGTTTGTGTAGTGGAAGAGATAATGAAGCCTGTCTTTTCTCTCCAGGCCACTTAGGCTTGTGTAGATGCTGTAGCCCCTCTGCCATACACTCCACCAGCTTCCTGTACTGCACACAGAGCAGACCTGTGGTATCATCTGGGCTTTTGAAATGCCCTGCCATGTCCCAATATTTCTCTGCAGGCTGAAGGATTCTTGTTCCCTCTCTGTTCCTCACTGGGAAGCTGTGTCGCAGGAGCTTTTCTGCACTACTCAAACTCTTCCAAGTATTCCAAGGCCATTCTGAACGCGGGGAGCAGAGCTGTGAGTGCAGAGGTGTGTGCCATGGCTGTTGTCTTTCCTATTCCTTTCCAAACAGTTCGTAATGCCCAGTTTGCAGCAAGAGCACAGGCAGGAAATATTCCTCCCTATTGGCACTGAGGGCTCCTGACCTTTGTCTCAAGAGCAGAGTGGTGAACTGTAGCAGGTGGTGTTCTCGGGAGCTGCACAAACAAGTTTTGGTTGGTGTTTTTTTTTGGCTAAAATTTACCCATGTTTTCTGTGGCTCAGGTCAGCTGCAGTATCTCACACAATTGCTCTGAGAATGTTTTTTCAAAAACACAAGGGTTTTTCATTCTTCTGCAACATGAAAATCTGAAATTTTAAGCTCCTATGTGTTTTGAAGTGGAGAAGAGTTAATTCTATCTTATAATAGAAATTTAGCTAACAAGCTCAAAACCCCCCAAGAACTTCTTGTCAAGCTGTCTGCACAATTTGAGTTGGTGTTAGGCCCCTGCCAAACTGCATGCAAGTTTACCAATTCTAGGAATGGTATCAGTAGAAGAGATGGAATTAGGGAGTGTGCACAAGGCCTTCCTAGAAACAACCCTACGGTTTATTCAAACAGGAAAAGAAGCCACTGTTGCAAAAGATAAGGCATTTCTGCAAAGTGAATAAAAGTTATCTTGAAGCAAGGGAGAGGTTTTTAGCTCATAAAATTGCCAAGCACTAAATAGTGAAACAGTGTTCTGAGGGAACAATTGTGGATAAAGATTTTGTAAAAGTAACCTTGTCTTCTAAATTTTAGCAATACAGCTTGAGGAGAAGTCTGATTCACTGGAATGTGTTGTTACCAGTTGCTGTGTTTAAATAGTTTGTCCGATGAAAAGTGGATCATTCAACAGCTTTTTTTAAAACAAATTTTGATTTTTTTGCTTGTGGAAAGTTAGTAAAATTACAGGTACAAAATAGATTCATTAGCTCACTTTTGAGCATCATCAGTGTGTTGTTGGCTGAAGACTGGAATATGTGCTCAGTGGTCAGCAGGTATTTGAACACCTTGCCCAAATCGGGATGGCCCTTTGTGTCAGGGCCTCGTTTGGGTGACCCAGGCACAGGTTTTGATTTGTGTTTGTAGACTCGGTGTCTGTGTGTGCAAATTAAGAAGGAATTTGGCTTTTCTCAAATAACACCACTTGCCTCTAGCAAGGTCTAAAGCTATGGCATTAAAGTAAGAACTCAGAAACAGGACAATGACATGGGAGAGTAACTGTGTATTCAGTAAAATTTGGGGCAAAAATAATTTCTCAGTAATTTGTGAAGAGTGTATCTGGGGAACTGACCCCCCTGTATGCCTTGGGAGGGCTTCATGTGGAACTCCCTGCCGCGCTCCTGCCCTGGCCCAGCCGCCTGAACAAAATGCCTTTGGATCCATATTGTGTCCTGAGGTTGTGCTGGGTTTGGTGCTTTCCTGAACAACAGGAATATTGTGTGGCCATGTGCACAAGAAAGTCTAGGGCTGCTCTGCTGCTTTGGATCTGCATAAATCAGATTAATTCTGATTTCCCCCTAACCTGAAGTTCAGGAAATGGAGAACTTCAGTGGCGTTCTCCAGAAAGCACTAAGCTGTCTTAGTCTTTGACATGGAGATTTTAATCATTTAATTATCTTAAATTAATATCTTCTGTAAGCAAAGCTTTTATCCTTTTAGGAATCAGTTGCAGAATTATGTCAGTAAAAGCCTTTCCTGTAAAAACAGGTATTATTTAGAATGGATTTCTTTGAGAGAATTAGGGTATGTCTGCTGTGTTCTTAAAGTCTCTTGGTATGTTTCAAAGTGTCCTGACTTGTATGGCCTTAATAATTCAGATGCAGGAAATGAAGTATGAATTGGGTATATTCTCATCTGTTACATTTTTGAGTGGAACACACTGGGCTTGCAGTCTAATGAATTGAGACTGATTTATTTCTCTGCCCCTAGTTTTTATAAAAACTACTGATGATTTTTTTGCATAGAAAACTTGGAGAATGCTTTCTTCTCAGTGTGTTCCTTAATTTTAAAGAAAACATTTTTGAGCAATAGCTGCTGTCCTAATTTAAATATTTGTCCTCTTAGTTTCTCTTCTGCCCTTGTGATCTTTTTCCTCTGATTGTTTGTTCCTCAGCAAAATTCAGACAACTGCATGTAGTTTTATAATCTGATCCCATTTTAAACTGATGAATTGAAATGGAATTGTGTAATGAAGAGAATATTGCTTCAATGTTCCAAACTTTGCTCATATATTTTGAGTCATGATCTGTGAAAATGTATGCTTTCTAGACTTGTTTTCCTTCTTAAAGATTCATAGTAAGTTGAATTTGTATTGTCAGTATTCTGAAGCAGTAGAGCTGTTTCGAATAAGGGCTGAAGTTGTTAATGGAGATGCAGATTGGATGGAAAGGTCCAGTGTAGGGTGCTATGAAAACTTACTAGAAAAAGTTTTGCAGAGGTGTTTGTTGACTCAATCAGTTACCAGATTTTTTTTTTTCCTTATTTTCCTTTTTTGGTAGACTTAACAGGTTTTCTTGGAAGAGCTCGTGACAGTCCAGGAACAGCAGTGTGTTTACACTGCAAGTGAAAGTTGTCTTCAAATGTGTCATGTCTTCTGATCTGGCCACTGAGTTTTGTTTGGTGGCATTTATGTTTTGAGAAATCCGAGGAACTGCTGGGGTACTCTTGAGCATTGTGCCTCTACTCGCTCCTAGTTTACTTCTCATAATTTGTTTCCCTTTTATGAAGAGTTTCTTCATCCCTTTCTCTGACAGCTTCCTTTACTGTTCAGCCAGTGCTGAGTCAAATCCATCCGTATGGGATCTGTAAAGAAGTGCTAATCTGGATTTTGTTGTTGATGAGCGATTCTTGTATTTGTACTATTAACATAGCAGATTGATGGCTGATGAATCTTACATTATGGAGACTGAAATAAGATCATCCAGCTTCACAGAAGTGCTGCTGTTTTCTTGGAGCACTGCATGGCCTCATTAGTTTACCCTCACCAAATGGTTAATCAAAAGATGGAAGCAAATCAGGTGTGGGAGAGAAGAGCCACCAAGGGGCTTTATGTGTGAGTGCTCTTGCAAGCCCCCTAAATAAACTCATGTCCCTTCTGAAAGATCCTTCTGGTGAGGAGCCGCAGAGGTGGGAATCCTCCACAGATTGGCTCTGGGCATCAGCAGCACAGCAGGCACTGGCCTTGTTCTCACTTACATTAAGCCCATTTGACACCTCTTTGATAAATAGCTTCTCTTGTGGTGTAGGAGCCTCTCAGTAGAGCTCAGTGGTGCTCAGGTGACGCCGAGGTCCTGCCTGCTCCCTGCAGCCAGTGGCAGCACTCAGTGGTCAGCACAGCTGGGGGAAAAGTGGCATCAGCTGGAGCTCCTGCAGCTCTGTGGTTGGGAAATCACTGCCAGGGCTGGTGCCTGTGACTGCACAGCTGCCCCGGGCTCTGCTGCAGACCCCACTCCTCCCTGGGCACAGACTCCACTGGTGACAGGGGAGTTCTGTGGTCCTGGAGGTTGCTGGTGGGTGACCTGAGGGCCTTTGGCTACAGTCCTCTGCATACAGAATGGCTCCTGAGGGCTGCCCTTGGGAATGGTGGTGACTGCAGCGCTTTGCAGGAGGGATCTTGCAAGACCTCAGTCTCCTCTTAGATTTCAGACGGAGTTTTTTTTAATGTGGACAAGTTTCACAAGTTGCTCTTTGCCTTTTCTATCTGATACTGATATATGTATTCAAATACATATATATATGTCAATTTGTATCTGTATTTATCTCTCTATATAAATGCTTGATGGTTTTATCCCAGAAAAGAGCTGATGACTCAGGGCATGAGCCAGCTGTACTGCTCCAGCATTGAAGTTCCAGCTTTAACAAGGGGATTAGAGAAGTGGTGACAACCAATAGTTTCATGTCTGAAAGACTCAAGGCTTTATGAGATTGCCTACAATCTGATGACAGTGTTTATGTGAAACTCCCTTCTGTTTATTTACAGTTCCCACAATTCTGTTTTACCTAAAAAATGAAGACGAAGTATGCTGAAGTGTAGTTTATAATGGGGGGTGGGGGGGATGGAATTAATGAGCTTTTGTTTAGCAAGTGTGGAGTTTTGGGTAGTGGGAGACACTGCAGGGAGGTCCTGGACCTGTCTTACACAGTTTTACAGCAGCCTGGGCTGTATCTGAGCCAGGACATCCAGGGAGTTTGTGAGCTGTAGTGAAGTTTAGCTGGGGATACTTTCTTCTGGTTTCTTATAAACTAATCTGTGCTAGCTGGGGCTCTGCTCAGTTACCTGCTCACTTTACAGCTGGTTGTTGTGCTGCCGTCTGAGTACGCCAGGCTGCTCCAAGGAATTAAACCTAGGAGTTAAACAGGTTGTTTTAGTTTTTTTTGTCTTAAGCTCTTGCTCTTCCCCTCTAAGTATGTTAAATGTAATTTAGTATTGGTTTATGAAAATTTTCAATTTCAGGTATAAATACTGAGTTCTGCTACATGGGATTGTCTAACTCAAACAACTGGGCCGCTGCTCTTCAAAATGTTTTGGGGATATGCTTGAAGAGATTAGAATAACTTGTCAAACAGCTTTCAGGTGTGCCTTGTGTGTAAGGCGTGGAGGAAAAATGTCCTGACAAAAGCAGAGGCAGTTTTTGAAGTTCCTTTTATGTGAGCTTACAGGTCCACAGCAAGGAAAGGGTGGGGGATGCTGGTAAAGTTAATTTTTACTGAATATAAGTTTAACATAGAAGCTTTAACTGTTTTAATGTTTGACTTGCGTGCATTGTTGAGGTGTGATTCATTGCAAGCTGTGGTGCATATTTTCATTCTTTGGTCTTACAACAAAATAATATTTTTCTAAAGAGGAAAATTGTTTCAAAAATAATAGCTTCAGTTGGCTTTTGTGAAAACAAAGCCATTCCTGACCACATCACGCTCTGTGTGTAGCAAGCAATAGCTTTTGTAGTGATCTTATTATGTCTGAAATAACAGGAATAAAGATTCTTGAGTTGTGGGTGTCTTTTGGCCATCTTTTCCTTGAATTGTGGAAAGCCAAGTTACTGTATTTTTGAAATCATCGTGTGTTTGAAAAATGAAACTCAGCAACCCAGACATTGGTGTGAGCTGTGTAGGGATAGCAGGAGTTTCCCCCTAAGTGGAAGGACCCGTCTACCTCCACTCCGCTGCCAGCCCTGCCATTGCCTTTGCCTCTCTGCGTGCAGTCTTTGCTGAGGGCTGGGATGGGCACGGCTGCTTGGGGCAGCCCATCTGAGCTTTGGTCTTTTCTCTGGTGTTTTCTTTCTTTCTTCCTTTGGAGGCATAGTATTTTTAGCAGGATAGAAATGAGGAGTTCTTTAATGCAGGGTGGAGTTCATGTGTTAATACTTCATGATTGGTTTGTAAGTAAACATACAGGTTTGCATTATTCCACATAATGCTTGTTCTTTACGTGGCCACGTTTTCTTTAGCATATCCCTGGGGTAGAGGCAGGGAAGCACCCTGGGTGCATTAGCATGAGAGGTAACTGATTTCCTTGTGACCCTGCAGAAGAGCATAGGCAGGATCAAGCTCTGAAACCCCTTCCTCTGGTCCAGGGGGCTGTGCCGTGTAATGAAATGTTCCCCCTTGCAGCTCTTCTCAGACTGGGAGAGCTCTCAGAGCAGGGAGGGAGCTGACACTGTGTGGCTTCAGGAGGAAAAAGTAGCTGATATTTCTGTGTTTTTTGTTTTCTGAAGACTAAATCTCTTGCTCTAGCTGTGCTTCCTCAGTGAGAGCAACCTGTTGTTTCCTTCTTTCCTGTACTGCCAGGAAACATCCCACAGGCACAGCCCTCAAACCTTGCAGAAAAGGTGAGCAAATCCACCTGACTGGCAGAGTACGTTGCCCCCAGTCTTGCTTGGGAGGATGAAAATGGTGGAAGAGGACAGTGTGTTGGGACTGGGGGACAGTGACCCACTGATTTGCTGACAGTACCCCCCAGACTGAAAATTGGTGTTCACGCTGGTTCTGCTGGGAGTGGAAGGGGTTTTGTAGGGAGCTGCAAGGGGACTTTTTGTATGTTTGTCAGTTGTGCTCACACAACTGCAGATGCATTTGCATCCCATTTATCTATTTTTTTCTGTGTCAGGAAACTCCTGAGTTGCTCTCACCTTGGCATGCGTGTGGTTATTTACAGAGCTGGTGTTCTGCTTTGAGGACAGACTCCCCCTTGTTTCCATTTCTGCCTTGTCATGGATCTGTACAGATAATACATTCTGTAATACAAGATTACATTTTTTACCCCTCATTTTACCAAGCACTTTGTATTCTGCCTTCTCCAGTCAGTCTGAAGCCACTGGTGACGGCAGTTGGTTGTAGCTGTGTGCTTTTGTACTGGGTGGCACTTCCATGAAAAAGGGACAAATGTCCTCTGAGGTGCTTCTTATTATAACTAAATTAAGCTTGTTCCCTAAAGTTGAGGACAGGGCACACAGCAGTCTTGATCATGGAGTAAGTGAGAGTGGAAGAGGGCACCGTGGGTAGGTAGCTGTGAGCTTTGGTCCCTCCCCAGTGCAGGCTGGGGATGGTGTGGCTGCTGCCCCAGCTCCTGTCCCTTGTACACGTGTCACTGTGGCCCTTCAGTGCTGGCTTCACACTCGTTCTTCCTTCCCTCGGCATCTCTGGGTGTTGTCACCTGGCAGAGCCCCCTCTCCCTCTGAGGCACAGTTCTTGCTCCTGCAGTGGATAAGCTCCATGTATTCTCCTCGCTAGAAAGCATTTTTTTTTCCAGTATTTTTTTAATTTGAAATGTCACTGACTTTTTTTTCCCCTCTCCTTTCTAGACTGACTGCATTGCCATGGAAACCATTGTTGGAAGAGAAGACTTTTCTGCTGGTAACTCCAGAAACTGTGTGGTGCTTTTGGAAGCAAAGCTCAGCTCCAGCCGGCTACTTTCATTTCCACCAGCACGGACATGGACACACATCCTTTTAATTATTTTTTTTCATAGACATCAGCTCTCTACAGTTGAATTAATTTGAATTGAGATTTTTTCATAGCTGTGCTTTGGTGATGGAATTTGGTCTTTCATGTCATATCTACTTGGGAGGCAGTGTGAATGCTAATAGGAGATCCCTGTATGTCCCTTTCTTCCTTCTGCCTCTCTCATTAATTTTTTTTAAAAAATTTATATTCCGAGAAGTCAAAGCTGGTTTCTGATTGTCTGCTTAACATGGGTTTTACTTCTCTGGTACCTTAACAAGTGGTTAGCTTAAAACATGTATTGTTTAGAAATATTTTGGCAGTTCAGGATTTTTCCAGGTGGCTGGGCAGAAGGAGGGAGGGAGAGGTGCACATTAGCTTGAGGGGTGAACCCGTGGGACTGGATGGGTCTGAGGAGAAGAGACCTCTTCTGCCTTTTTTTTTCTTTTTTTCCTTTTTTTAAGGTTTTGCTTTTATGGTACAAGAGGTATTTCTTGAGCATAGGCTAGAGGCTTTTAAATCGAATGTCTGTCAGAGCTTAAACATTTTTTTTTGCTCAGAATTTTGGTATGTACAAAGTAGGATTAATGGGCTGGTTGTCTTGTAGATTGTTTTTGTTCTTGTTTATAAATACGAATTGTGTAAAATGAGGTTTTTGTTCATGGATTCGAATGGAGAACTGCGGAGTCGTATCCAGGGTTTGTGACTTCTGCATTAGACTTATCAGCTGTAGCTTTTTAAAGGGAAACCACCCTAATTGATCTTACTTTCAGCCAAAGTCCCACTTTTAATTTGGGACTATTTTTGTTCTTTCTTTCTGGCATAATGGAGAAAAAAAGTAAAATATTGGCTCATTGATTGTCTTTATCCCACTGACAGAAATGTGAACAATGACTATTTGACATTTTTAAAATAAGCCCTGATTTTTCTACAATTTAAGTGCTTCACTCTTGTACTGAATTTTTTTTTGGTTGAAATGAATTTAGGTTTTTAACACTGCTATGAAGTTAAAAGAGCACGACACTAGTCATTGGTACATGAAATGGATAATAAAAGGCACTGACGATTGCTAAAGGGTTTCAAAGTGGTACAAAATCCTCATGCTGTACTGCACCACACAGCTGGGAATCCTCCACATGTATATTGTACAAGGGATGTGCCAGGCTGCCTCACCTCCAACAGACAACCTTTACATTGCTGGTACAGTTTGTATAACAAATTAGACTCTGTCAGCTTGGATTGTTCAGTGATGTGTACTCATCTATTTTTGAATAGTATTGAAATGTACATGTCACTAAAATAGGAAGACTTTTTTTTTTTTTTTTAAATCATGGTACCAATCAGTTTACACAGTGTCTAGTGACAGGAAAAACTGTTGCTACAGCGTTTAAAAGCACAGACCTGTTTTTGATTCTGGAAGAGAAGTTTCAGTTGGTACAGTTACTTGCTGCTAAACCTACAGGAATTAAAAACACAACCACTCTTACAGACCATGATACTGTCTTGCCATAAAGCCCTTGGTTGGTCTCGTAAATGAATAATGCAATATGTACACAGCTTTTTATAAAGCTTTACATCTTTTCTAAGAAATCAAAATTTGGATGAAGTTAGTTCTAAACATTTAATGTGAAAGGAAAAGGTTGTTTTGAAGAAATTTGTTACATACTTATTTCATATTAGATCCCTGAGGCTGCCATTGTACAATATACAGCACTGATTTAATACATGCTGAATAAATAAGTAAATGGGTAACCTCAAGTATAGTGGTACAAATACTAATAGGTACGGCATAATAAATATGCAATCTTTTTGAATCTCTTAGTTTACAGCAACTAATTTATTCAGTATTGTGCTGGAAGAACATTTTCAGATGATGTAAAACATATCACTATATATACTACCTTCCAGCTACCCGTTTATGCTGCTGTATAGTACAAAAATACCAATGATAGAACAATGTTTGTCCTGTAAATTTAATTTGATATTGGACAGTTATTGTCTGTACAAACTAAAACATATATGGTTGAAACTGTTCATTATATTTGCTATTTCTGCTTCACAGATCTGTTTTAAAGTTGAGCTGATTGATCTGGCTTTGTCTTCCATTGTAAATATTGTTCTGTTGTTTTCTTTGTAAAACACATCGCGTTTGCGGTTTTGGGAGACTGGCTTGAAGCTCTGTATAGTGTTTATATTTATCTGACTTGGCTTTCCATAGAGCTACTTGCAGTAAATACGTGTTCATGTAGCTCGGTGTCTGGGTTTTATTTTTAAACAAACTTTGCTTTTTTCTGTCAGAAATGTGTTTCTTTCTGCTATGCTGCCTCTCCTGAAAGTGGTTCTGTCACCCTGTATCCCTGAAGATTTGAGAAGCTTTTAGCACTGTTTCAGGGCAGTGATTCCCAGTCCGCCCAGTTTTCTCTGTCTTTACACTTGGTGTAAAAAGTAACACACAGCAAGGCACCCAGAAGTTTTCTTTGCCATGGATTCATAGTGTGAGTAAACAACTAAGCTTTGGAATGAGAAAAAAAATTCAATGCCTGACTTTTTCTGCTTTAAATATTGTCCATGACTGGGTGTGGAAGTCTCATGATCAAAAAATACCAGTCCTGGAAGAAATTTTTATCCTTGTGGTATCAAATAGGGCCCTGACTTTAGGGTAGAAGGGAACAAGTGTTTCTCTGTTGTATCTTTTGCAGTGACACTTCGGTTTGGTACATGTTAAATAAGGTCTCAGAATGTAAAACCCAAATGCAAATAGATAATCTCATCATTTCAAGTTATGCTTGTCTGTAAAAACAACTGACATCAGAAAATACCAACAAAAGGTAGTGCCTTTTCAGATTCCTTACTGACATGAAGGATATGGCACTATTTTTTTAATGAAAAGAGGCTTTTATCCATAGATGGGAATGTATATGATCTCTATAAATGTGGGTGATTACTGTGATGTATCTTGGATGAGACCTTCCTTTAAAAATACCTGATTTAATTCTTACGTGGTTAGTCAGAATAGTACATTGAAACAACTCCCTGGAAGAGCCAAGTTTGCTCTAATAAAGCAGCGCCTTTCTCAGGGCCCCATGGCAGTGTGTGTAGCCTGTAGTGGGAGGGAAAGGAGAACAGGCTGCTCAGCCATGGCAGGAGGAGCCCTACCAGCAGTACAAACAGTGACAATTACCCAGACTCCACCAGACTGTTGTGACAGTGTCACAATAATTATTTAAAGTACCTGCAACTGACTGGACCTGAAATGGGGCAGCTGCTGAAGGGTTGTGGTTTTTTTTTGGGGTGGGGGGTGGAGTTCATAGTTTTGCACTAATTTTTCAAACCCCTTCAGGTGACAGAGCTCTCCTTCTGAAGTGTGGTGAATGCCCTCAATTAAAGCCAGAAGGCAGGTTAGACTTTGTGACTGAATCTGAAGACAGTCACTAGAATACATCTTAGAAGTCTGTGTTTTGAAATGCATTGCCCAGTTCTCATGACCTGTGCATCTCCTCGAGCCCCCTGTGCTACTGGAAATAACCAAATAAATACCAGGGAGCGAGGGCTCCACAGCAGGGAAGAAGGATCTTGTCAGTGTTACCAGGTATCAGTGTGATCTCCTGCATTCTTTTCATCCCTGCATCCTCTCTTGGCTATAGCAGTGGTTCTCTCACATGTACAGAAGCTTCTCCCCTCATTTGTCCATGCAGAGCTGTGGAGCAGAGTGTCTAGGGGAGAGCAGGAGCCCTGAGCTTTCTGTGCATGTCTGGAAGGTAAGAACTTCTCCTCCTGATCCCTTTTTGGTAAGGAAACACATGGAGATCAGTTTCTTTGGTTTTCTTCTGAGTTAATATACAACTTTCTCAAGCAGCATTATGGTTACAGCCTGAGTGACTGTGAGGGAACAGCTCAGTGGGACCTGGAGCTGCTGTTGCCAGAGCAGCCTGGGCCACCATCCTGTGCTACACCTGGGGCCAGGGAGAGCCTTAGAAAGGAGAGCAGGTTGTGTTACTGACCAGCTACTGTCACCTCACTGCCAGCATGGGCTGTCCTTGGGCAGTGGTCACCTGTCTGTGCAAAGGGGTAGAGTTAATAATCCTTCTTTCCAAAGGTAAGAGTTCTAGATACTTACCCTACATTTTAAATGTAGAACGCTGTCACTGCTCCCTGAGCTAATCACTGCCCCGTCTCCCAGTAGCAAGTGTCCTCCTTTTTGCCAATAAACTAACCTGGAAAGATTAAATTATTAATATCTTGTGCGATTTTCAGCTTGTGCTTCTAGTGGAAGTAGCCATGGCAGCAGAAGTATTGTGTTTCCAGCAACATTGCTGGGTTGTCTGCAGTGTAACTTTTCTGGGAAGGACCTGTTAAAAACACATAATGCTGCTCCCAGCAGCACAGTCCTGATTCCAGCAAAACAGCCCTCCCTCAGGTGTGTCCAAGGATGGCACATCTGCACAGTTCAGGCAGTAAACTAACTATAAAATACTTCAGCTGGATATCTAAGTAGATAGAAAATAATTGCAAACATCAAATTTTAGAACTTGAACTGCTTGTAAAATCAATATATTTTTAAAATTCTAAAACTACTTTTAAAAATAGGTCCTTTTGCACCTTCTGTGGGAAATGGTCCTTATGAGGGACTGACCTTTCCAACACGAGGACAAAGCATTGCAGGCTCCAGAGCTTCTGCAGCACAAGGTTTGTGCATGGCAGTCCAGTTCATGGGACAGAAGTGCTGCTGCACTGCCCCCCATGTGCCCACTGTGCTTAGGGGCTGCCCTTGGACTGCAGAAGTGTCTCAGAAGTTTAAATCCCACCATAGAAATAAGAGGTTGAAGGAAGCTTTCTTCTTTTTATAATAGGACGTACTAGAGTGAAAAAAGCTACTGAAAAGTCTGCCTTAAGCAGAACTTTTTAATACTAAAACAGTGTAATCCAAGTTAGACACAAGATTGCTAAATCCTGGTTTTAGGATTCAAACTAATACTCCTTTAGAAAATTGTGCTTTTTTAGTAATCATCCTGGTTGCAATGGACAGTGCCCTGACCTGCAGCAAGAACAAGGCCTGGGCAAAGAAAGGTGGGGGACCCCCTTCTAGTGAGCTGTCCTGCAGCCCTCAGTGCTCCAGGCAGGGCCACACCTCGTGGTGCTGCTGTCACAGCTCCTGCCAAAGCCACACGGTGCCCTCGAGTGGCTGCAGAGTGTCCCCAGCATCTCAGAACTGGGAGGTTCTGCCAGGTGCCTGCTCGAGATCAGCTAAAATAGACCAACAGTATGTAATCAGTTAAAAGCTTTAGAGAAAAACATACCAGACATCAGGAAAAGGAGCCTTGAACTGGAGCTGAAGAAGAGGTGTCTAGAGATCAGGAGGTGTTTTAGGTGGTGTGGAAGATTATTTTAAGGCTCTAAAGTTCAAAACAGGTTTTAATAATAAATCTGCAAACACAAACTTTTACCTGTAGTTTAATGTTTATATAGTGATGGATAGCACCTAGAGGCCCCAACCAACATTTGAGCCCCCTCAATGTCTCTGCCCCAAGGAGCTTACAGTCTAAGCATCAAGAAGCAGGAGAGAATAATAACCGTATTTTCTTTTATAGATCAGCAACTCTGATCCAACACAGGTCAAGTGATTTACCTGCTCTAAGGCACAGATGGTGTGGTGGGAATTAACCAAACATGTCTTGAATCTCTGCTGCAGGTCTCAAGTTAAAAGATGTTCCTTCCTCTCTAGACCACCTTTCTCTTTGTAAAATATAGCCCCTTAGAATTCTGAGCCTGAAGCTGATTAAGTTCAGGACTGTTCTCCGAGTTGGGGCCAGAGCTGCAGGGACAGAACAGAGAATGGAGCTGTCACAAGTGTAGCTGCTTTACATACTTTACTTTTCTGTCATCATCTCTCAGCTTTAGGCCCTGAAGCTGCCACAAGACCAGCAGGTCTGGGTGCTCTCTAGCTTAGTCTGGAATGGGATCTCCTGTGTTGATTTTACATGCTGTGAGAAGCCCAAATCTTACAAAGATGCACTGGTTATGCACTGCTACAACAAACATACTCTGCCCTTTCCCTGGTCCCCACACCCGAACACTTCTTGTTGGGGAGCACAAGAGGGGGTGTTGGTAGGGAAGGCTGAGAGAGCTCTTCCTGTGGGAGCTCCTTGACCTCAGCATGCCTTCTTCTGCTTTTTCGGGGCTAGAGATTGGCCATGTTCATTTTAGACTTCGGTGGAGCCAGCAGTAAGATAAGGGCTTGCGTTTACATGAAGAGACTTACTTACTATTTTATTTCGGCTTTGGTAACAAGTTCTTGACTTGGAGGTAGCAGCAGGTTCAGATTATTTCTATATGCATCAGCAAACCAAACTAAAATGAGCTGAAAGATGCACGTGGCTGAATTGCCCACTCTCTACCAACGTATATAACTGCAATTAATTGAAAAAAGACAAAGCCATTAATATTTTGCACTTTAAACTAAGGAACTTAAGTTTCATACTTGGTTGAAAGCTTTTGAAATCAGCACCAATCTCATTGTATCACTGCCACCTGCTCAGTCACCAGTCCTATGTCTTTTGTGAAATGTGCATAAAACAAGGAGATGTTGGATGCTCTGAGTTTACAAGGATAACTGGAAGGTAAGGACAAATAGCCATTAGCAGATAAATTACTTAACAGCAGTCAACAAACAAATACACATCACCTGTATAGAGCAATATGTTAATTCACAAGTTAGGTTGTATTGATAGTGGAGGTGGCAATATACAACGAAAATACTAAAGTATCATCACTTGACAAATAGTCCTGCATTGTCAGGGAGCTGTTCATACACGAGGGTAAATGAAAGGGCACTGACCAGAGAAGCTGAACAGTCATGCATACAAAAGTGATCACTTTTCAGCTATTGCACAAGGAGTGACACTCTTAAGACATACACAGTAGGATTCTTACAAACTGACATCAGAAAGACTGCATGCACCATCTTTCAAGGCCTTATGTGAACTATACATACACAAGAGTTGCTGTATACTGTAAATACGTTGTGGATGTGTATAAATTCACATAAGATTAAAAGATTAATTTGTAAATAGGAAAGTTTCCACCATCTTACTCTTTATTTTGTTCAGAAGGTGTCTTAGCATGTACACTCTTTTGGATAAACATATGACACCACTTCAGAGTCAAGGTTTCATGTAAGCATTGTCTTAAATGCTTCAGTAACTGGATATTCCCAAGGGACAGTTTTGGTTAAACCAAACTGATTACTAAACTGTGACTTTTATTCTGAAAAGAAGGATATAGAATATGGCTAATAATTTCACATATTTTCACAAGATAAAAAACCCTTTTCAAGTGGATTGGGATTTCTAAGCACAAATAAAACCACTGATAGCATGGTGTACAACATTTAAAACCCTGATCAAAATTACTTCAGAATAATTGTGCATTCCCCAAATATAACAGGTTGGCAACAGAGGAAGGAAATGAAAAATTAAATGAATAACTTGGTGTAAGGGGGGTAAATTCTCTCTGTACCACAAGTTTCATAATAAAATACTGCTGTATCTTTTAATTTTAGACGTAAAGATTTTTAGATCAGTCTGTTTTGTTTCTAAATGACTGAAAGTTTCAACTAAAAAGGTGTTTACACAATATACACATTTCATTACTTACAAAGAGAAATAAGCTTAAAATTTCATATTAAAAACCTGGGATACAGTAGGGTTAGTAGCACCATGAAAAATGTTTTTCAAAACTGCAGTCTTGTTATTTTAAACATACTCAGTGCGAAGTGTCTTTCTCTTGGTTGATCAAAAAGGTGCCATTTTGGTACAGGGAGAGAAATGAAAAATTTCATCTTCTGATCCTTTGTGAACCTCAAGAGTTCTTTTCTGTTTCCAAGAGGTCAATTCTTTCGTCTTAATCGTGTTGTCAAATATGTACTGAACAACCCTTAGTTTGGCACATGAGTGAGGTACACTTGAATTTGCACGGTTAAAACAGTTTGGAGTTGTTTTTTCTTTTCTTTCTGCACAGTAGCACCATTGTTGCAGCTGGAAGACAGTGCATCTTAGGAATTTTCAACTGTTTTATAAAATGTTCTTCAAGACGTTACGTCTTCTTCATACAAACTTGACAACGACTAATTCGCGTCCTCAAGTCTCCAGCTTTCAGTGTCTCTGACTGAGGTTTGCTGGTTGGCACACACAAAGGAAAGGTTGGGTTAGCTTTTTCTCTGTTTACAGAACTGTTCCTTTCAACTTCTACTTCATTCACACTTTTATATAACACTTAAGTACATAAACAGGGAATGAATCCTGGATTTGAGTTTCCCTCAAGAGTAATCTTTCTGTCCCCAGCACCAGGTGACAGATACTCAGCCATGTCAAGTGTCAGTGTCCCCAAGGGATGGTAACTATTTGCTTCAGGCTGGTAGGTGATGGAGCACAAACACAGACTGAGGGGGAGGTGAATTTTGTACATTTGGGATGGTATTTCTGGGGTCTTTGTTTCTGTCCTTTGGGTTTCTTAGTTGAAGGGTACTTCAACAACACATAAAAAGTACTGCTACAGTGAGAGCTGTGTTTAAGTGATGGCTTTACCAAATTATTTTTATTCTGAGATGCTACTCAAGTTGAAAGGGAAAAGGTTTGAGGAGTTGAGACTCCAGCTGAAATGCTGACTGCAGAGAAGCTGAGGACAGAATGGCCACAGGCCTCCTTACAGCCAAAATGTCATCCTATTTCCTTCTGCAAAGTGTGGGGAAAAAATGCTTGCCATGGAGGATAGGAAACCGCCTTCACACAAGACTTTAAAATAAAACAGCTTATATGAACATCTGCCTTAAAAGGTTTAAGTACAGTTGATCTTGCCCTTCATACCTGTCCCTTCTATGTCTGTACTTTTCAAATATTTGTGTGTATTGAAAGGTCTGTTAAGAAGAAAACCAACAAAATTGTTCTTTTAGGCTCCAAATATAGTAAACACAGTAGGACAATTTTCAGAGAAAGTAGTGCAACAAAATGTGAATAAGAATTGACAGTGAAAGAATCTGACTCTTTTCAGAACAGCATATGCCCTAGCAAGTTTTTACATATTAAAAGCTTACCAAGGAAACACTTGAAAAACTGGTTGTGAGGGGGAAAACAAGCTAAATTATTTCCCTATACCCCTGTAAACAAATCTCTTTTGATCTGTGGAATGAATTCAGTTTTCAAACTGCTCATTCTGGAATAAAGCAATAGACAAGAAACAGGTTTTCTTACCTGAACATTTCTGACACCTCTACAGTTGCCAGCCAGAAACTGTAGGAATTGGCATAGTAATTACAGGTGCCCCGACCGTGGCATTCGATGAACGGTGCTGAGCGGAATTCTTCCAAACAGGATCCAGGCGACGCCAAGGCCTGTCCAGAGCCCTCTGCTCCAGCACTGGTGTGCTGTGGAGGAAAGAGAGACACGAGAATGTTAGGTGCTAGAAATTAAATAGCACAGCATTCAGCTACTAAAGAGTCACTGTCCGTTCTTGGTGTCAGACAGCTCCGTAAGTGTCAGTCACACTGGGATCGGTGTGCTGGAGAATCCCTGTCAATCTTGGCTACCTTGGTTAGTGATTGAAGGTAAAAGGCTTTCAAATGACAACCCTCTCAGTTCTCAACAATGTCTCAAAGCAGCCAGTCGAGGACACAGGTGGGCAGTAGCCACTTCTGGAGTAGGAGGCAGTTCTTACCATCATGAAAGAGTAACCAATCCAAAGGGAGTCCCAGCCTGGAGGACATGAAGGAATCTGAATGGTCTGACTGTGAACAGCTATCACCATAGCAGGAGCTTCACAGACAACACATCTGGACATGAGGGAAGTACCAGAGAAACACATGATATTAAAATATTATAGGAGTATGTCTGTGTAAGGATTCTTAATAAAACAAAGGGAAGAAAACTAGCCTGTGAGAGGCTCTCCTACTCATCTAGACTTCTCACATATTTTGTAACTGCAATAAGACTGTATTTCGGAGTGTGAGATCTGTCTGTGTTTTCACTATATTGGGTAAAATACTGAAGCAGTTCCTGAAACAAAAACTGGAAGCTTCAAGTCCCCAAGTGAACACCTTAATCCTAGAGCCAATGGCTCCCATGTTCTCTCTCCTGTCCACAGGGATCTTGCACTGCTGACTACAGAGATGCCCTGGTCGAGGAGAGCTCTTGCAGCCTTTCAGCCTCTCATTATCACTGCTGCATGGAGACAGACCTTTTAAGATAATGAACACTTTAAAAGAAGCTCTTTTCCTAGTTTTTCCCAGAGCAAAACATGAACAGATTCATCTCCTAATACCCAACCTGCATGTTGGAAACACATGGATAAGACATACTGTTGATCCAGATGTTAAAAGAGACCCAATAGCCTGCTTTGTCTCACCGGCTAATGAAGGGTTGGATGCTTTGCCCAGTCAGTGGCTCCATGCTCATGGGCATTGGCTCCGGAGTTGACAGCCAGTAGGAATAGTCATTCCTTGAGGCGAAGTTACAAACATTATTGATGTTGCAGAACATGAAGGGCATGGTGCTGAAACGTCTAAGACAGCTCCCAGCAGTACCTACAGAGTAAGATACATAAAACATGACAGCAAAGTTATCATTTCATTGCTTTTTATAGCAATTCTGAGAACAGTAATTGTGTATTCTTCCTCTCCTCCTGTGAGTGCACAGCATGTGCTATCAGGTTGTCACATGTGGGAAAAACTTAACTTCTCCATTTTGGTTTACATTCTTTCATCCTGAATTATAATGTGCATCCTCTGGAGGTAGCAGATCTTAGTATGCAATCCCCATCTTCATCCAAGAAATCTCTAAGACTGTTGTATCTTCAGAGAACCAGAGCATTTGAAGAAGCAGCTACAACCTCTTTCCTCTTAAAGGCAAAGCATACAGAATATCTCACCCAAATCCTGACCATGTGCTCTTTCATTTCCTTGCACATATAGAAGAGAGAATCCATCATATATTCTAGATGTTCCCTGTGGACATAGTGGTGTATCCCTGGTCTGGCTGTGCCGCGTTATGAGGAATCCGTGAGCAACAGAAGCTGTTCCAGGAGGACCGGGGGGGCCTTGTAAGCCATCAGGACCAGGAGGTCCCTGTATTCCTCGTGAACCTGTTCACATGAGAGAAACACAACACACAGTATTTATTAACATCATTGCTTGCTTTTCTAGGACCAACGTAGCTCTGAAAGGCAGCACGGTCCTGGGACTGAAGTGCTTGTGAATTAGGGTACCACATATCTGCTAACACTTCCTTCCTGGATTTTAATTTTTTTTTCTCCTTTAAGCTCAGTTAAATCACAGAGATTGTCATAGGTCATTATAACAGTGGAAATTCTCTATGCTGTCGGGGTACTGTGAAGTTAAATACATTCAGGGCTGGGAGGCACTAAGATAGCAAATGCAGGGAACATGACAGCCACTAGAATGTGTCCCAATCAGCTTCCAAATTGCAAAATGTATCTCTGTGTGTACAGCTTAATAAGGTAATGTTGAAACATCTTGCTCAAGATCCCAAAATAAATGGCAGAGCCAGAGACAGGAGCAAGTTTCACTCTGGGGCATACTGTGGTAATACCTGAGCCACAGCCCACCAAAACGAATAAAAAAGCTGCAGCCAGTTTTGGAGTAGGTTACAAAAAGTGGAAATAAGCTAGAACAGTCTTGAATGTGAGCAAAAAGAATTGAGAAATGTATCAGAAAAGGCTGTTCTAGAACAGCTATATCAGGAAATATAACTACAAATATTTAGACTGTGTTATTCTACAGTCATTATTTACATTTTTTCACTAAAATAATGCTAACAGATTTCATAGAGCTGCTCAGAGGAAAAGGAAGAAGAGGCATTATGGATTGTTGTACTCTTTTAACTATTTGAATTCTAATACTTTTTCTTATAATTTGCAGTATAGAACTACCTAATATCTATCATCTTTAGAAAATTGCCCCAGTGCCTGCCTAATCTGATTTCTCAAATTCTAGTTCAAGGGTTCTAAGCAATAGCTGCATGGTAGCCTGATCTCTGCATTTGGTGAAATTCTTTATGAATCTGCTTTTCTCCATTCATGATTTCCATGCAAAATAAAAATTATTTTACTAATCTCTCTCTCCTCTTTCTTACAGTCTTCATTATCTCCTCTGCATCATCTGTGCTGCAAAGAGAATGCCATTCAGCTTGAGATAAAGCACTTGACAATATGATTCAGCAGTGACCAGCAATGTGTTGGTGCTGAGAAAATTCCAAACCAAAGTATGTTCAGCTGCTTGTCATATTTTTGCATTAAGAAAGTCCTAAAATTATTATTGTATCATTATTACAGTGAGGCACAGATCTTACTTCCCAGTATTAGCCTGCGGTCAGAAATGGAAGTATCTCTTTTTCCACTGAGTCATCACAGGATAAACACCATACCTGGTTGGCCTGGAAGACCTCTCTCTCCTTTACGTCCTGCTGGACCATCAAAACCAGGTAGTCCATCTCTCCCTGGGTCACCAGGAAGGCCAATTGGACCTAGAATAGTAGACAAAAGCATAACTGAAATAAAAGCTCTTGAAATCTCACTAGGAAATCTTTAAATTGCCTGAGACTCATCTATTGTTTCTTTGTGGTATGTAAGAACAGCCCACTGAACCAGATGTGTGTGGTGGAGCCCTGCATTTATCTATTAAGTATTAATCCTGCACTTATCTATTATCTAATAACTCTGCATTAATCCACTGCCTCTTGCTGAGCTCCGTAACTCATCTCTGCAGCCTCTGCCACGTCACTGGCACTGCATCCTGCCCTCAGCCATAGCTCTGTCACCTCCTCTTCAGCCACCCAGGATCCTACCTGGCAATCCCTGTGGTCCTGGCAATCCAGGTGGCCCTTTGGACCCAGGCTGTCCTGGAGGACCCGGTGGACCAGGATCACCTTTGACAACAATGCTTCGTCCAATGGTACCTGGTATACCTGGTGGACCTGAGAGAGAGCAGATTAGTATTAGATAAGCCAAGGTTGAAGAAACAGTTTACTGTTAGAAACAGTTTGCTTACTGCAAAATCAGAAGCCAAGAGCTTCATCAATGCAAAGAATAAGTGTATATATAGGACAAAAAAGTGCTCTTGGTGATTCCCTCAAAGGACCACTCTTACAGGACTTAATCCATGTAGACTGGATACAGAGTATAAAATATTTTAGGATTACTTGTAGGGGATAAAAAGTATGCCTGGAATTGTGTTGAAGCTCTTGCTCACTCAACTACTTTCATTGCTGGCTGAGACCAATTCAGTCCTACATGTTTGTAACAAATTCCACTGGCATGGAGCAGAAGTGACAGTGCCACTGCCCAGGACTCCTACCTGGTGGGCCCGGCAGTCCCTGGCTGCCCGTGAGACCAGCGGGTCCTGCAGGTCCAGTGGGACCCTTCATACCTGAAACATCAAATCCACACAGTTACACAGTGAAAGAACATGCTGTTTTACAAACTCTGCTGCAGGAACGGCCAAAACAGGCTGTTACTGTGTCTGGAGGTTTTCACTTGAAATGCTATTTAAATGCTTGGGAATCCCCAGTTAAATACCTGGGAATCCTGGAACGCCTGGAACCCCGGGGTCCCCCTTCATTCCATTCAGCCCAGGACGACCAGGATCCCCCTGAAGAGAACAGCCTCATGTTATTCACTCATCTCCTCTCAGTTTCAGAAACAGAATAGAAAGGTGGCTGGGGACAAATGAGCAAACTGGGGGCTGTGAAAGGCTGAGGCACATATGAACATGAGGCTGCATCAGCAGCTCCAGCTCCCATGAGGATATAGCAGGGACACGCTGCCCAGATACTGGGAATAACTAAGGAAAAGACCCTCTTTCTTGCCTCAAGATAGGGTGTTAGCTACCACATTTTGGTTTTTATTTTACTATGTTAAACTGCATATTCCACCCAAATATGTCCCATTTCTATTGCATTTAAAAATTTATGAGGGCAAAACTCCATTTTTTGTCCTACCTGGCGTCCGGGTGGTCCTTGATCTCCCTTTGGACCAGTCAGGCCAGGTGGGCCAGGTGGACCCGGGTTTCCTTTTTCCCCTTTAAGTCCTCCATTGCCTGGTGGCCCTCGTGGACCTTCTGGGCCTGGTGGACCTTAACATTGCAGAACAAATATTCACATATCAGTACATATCAACCACTCTCCCCAAGTCTGTGCCTTCAGGGTAAAAAATAAATAAAAACTAAAGATATTTTGGCTTGACTTCCCAGCTCTATATTTTAATGCTAAATTCAGGGTAAACTAAAAGGAAAAGAAATAGAGGGGTTATCTGCACCACCCAAATCAGGAAGCAAGGCTCCTTATCTAGCTGGTGAAGAGAAGCAGGTCCTTCCAGAAGGCACTGCAGCTCACCTGCATTAGCAGCTTTCCAGTGGCCAGACCTGGGCCTTTACTGGGAGCCAAGAAACCCAAAACTAGATGGTACAAATATTCCCTCTGCTAACCTGCATTACATTCACCATGTCTTAGGGTCTATTTAACAACCTGAACTCCTTTTGAAAGCCAGTCTCAACAATGTGAAATGTTGCTGCTTTTTTGCTGTTAGAATTTGATGTACCTATTGAAGAGCCCTTATATACTGTCTCCTGACTGCCAGGCAGCAGGAAGCTCATCATTCTGCCTTCCCCAAATAATAATCTGAGTTGCAGAAACTTCCTTCTGTTGAATCTCCCTCCAACTGATTTGTTTTTCTTCAATAGAATTATGCTGTGTAAATCCAGTAACCGGGCTGGTCTTTAAATATTTTCCCTTTGCTACATACCTACAGCTACATTAACCCAAAGCAAAGCAATGGATTTAAAAGAAACTTAGGTATCTGGAGAACTGAAAGATGAGACCTCTGCCTTTATGCCACCATCTAAAGAGAAGGTAACTGATATTAATTTGTGGCAAAACAAACTGTATGCAAGAGCAGCAACAGCTAGCAACATTTTACAATTTAGATCTCATAATGGATTAACAAAAATATCCCTTTGCAGGACAGTGCTATGACATTCTCCCCTGTAGTGCAAAAAATCCAACAACGTTTATGAGTGTGCTGGATTCTCAGTTCTTCTGCAACCTTGAATAATTTAACATCTCCTTTGACATCCTCATAGTCTATATGCAATGAATTAATTTGATGAATTGTATTTCTGCATGCAAATTTGAGTATAGAATTCCTTCCCTTTTTAAAAATCAACAATAATTTTGTACCAGATTTCACACGTATCCTGTAGCAGTTTCATGTACAGAAAGCATCCCATCATGCAAGGATTTTTTGTGTTCATTTGGCTCTTTTATACTGGTCTAGTACTGTACACATGCAAAATAATACCAGGCTACCACCTGAGGCATGCTAATCAAACACATACGGTCTGCAGGGTAACCACAGCCCTTAAAGAGACAATCAGAATTACAGGAAAACATCTGTTTCTCTTACATCAAGTGCAACGCAGTAAAATAAATTGACCGAGTTAAGAGTCTAACCTGGAGGACCTGGAAGGATCAGAGTTCACCAAAGCCCAATGATCGATGTTAGAAGGGTCAGACATCACACAGTACAAAACAAGATTACTAGTTAGAAATAGTACAGGTGACAGCAAATACACTACACAACAACCCACTTCACCAGCATATTTTGTATTCACAATATAATCCACATGCATGCACAAAACCATACATGAATACACAACGATAGGTATTTTCAGATACAAGTTATTCTGGTGACTAGGCTCTACTAATTTGACACTTAATTTAACAGAGCTTTCCTAATGAATGTGTTATTGCTTTAACATTACAGCTAAGGCCTATGACTGGTTAGTCCTGGCTCACAGAAGGGTTTGGACTATGCAACCATTTCACTGACAATATTCAGCCTCACAGGGCCTGGAGCTTGGCAAATAGGCAGTGAATTGTCAATGACAACTTACTCGTGAGCAAAATTCTGCTTTGGGTAGGGGGGAAGTGTGACTTAACAGAAGGACTTACCATGGCAAATCAGGTATGAGCCTCAGATATCTGTGAGTGCAATTCTAGGACTGAAAAACAGGCTTAGACCCACTTTGAAATGGTAAGCAGGAGTGACATGGACCAACAGGGCTGCAAATGCTATAAGCAAAAATACAGCAGAACTTGCAAATTTAGAATTTGCTGTCTTTACTGTTGACAATATTTTTTCTTGATAAAATTATTCCAAGATGCTAATTTACCTGTTTAAGGTTATTATGGAGAATGGCATGTGATAACCTCCTTAGAAAAAATTATTTAAATGCCCTCTCTCAAAAGGTAAGCTGGTTGTCCCTACCATACTCCTAAGTTAATACATATTTCAGCTCCTCTGCCACTTGCATCTTTCATGTCAGTGAAATGATTTAATGATTTAAATATATCAACATATCACCATGCAATTTGCAGCTAAAAACTACAATAAATATATATATCAGGTTTACCTCACAGCACTATTTCTTATATATTTGGTAAATTATTTTAAACATTAACTGTAATACATATGTTAAAAATAATGACATGGACATTTCATTGTTACTGTTAAGTACTTATAAACTATATTTCACTGATAGGTAAGTTTTGCTATGATTTGTAAATCTGTCCTACATGTGTTCATCACTGAATTCTGACTGAGCACAGTCACAGGGTGGAACAAAACACAGCCCTCTGAAGTGTGGTTACTGCTTGGGTGACCACAGTTAAATTAAAAGGTAAAGCCACATGCATTTTTTTATATGCCTGCATAAAGCTGGGATTCAAACATCAGGGACTGCCACATTTGCTGCCTCACAGCACTTAGGACAGCAGGCTGAAAACCAAAATGTATTCCTTTATGGAATTTTCCTGACATTTCTGTGCTTCCTTAAAGTTATCATAGCAAAACCTAAAGATATCATTTTTATTATTAAGTAGATATACCAAGTCATTTTCAATCTAGACAGAGATGTTCAAAATCTTCCCAAGTGCCAGTTTGTGTTCCATGTTGATACTCTAAAGTTACAATAAACTTCTGAAAACAACCATGTTCTCACCCATCCTGGCCCCCTCCCCTAGTGCCAGGGAGGGGAGGGCTGTGAGCTTTATTTTCCTTAAACAGTAGTGAAAGAAGGAACTTTCCTCATTTCCTCTAAATGTTCTGGTGAAGAAAAACAATGAAAATAAAGATTTCTCTTCACTGAAAAGTTACAATGCTCCAAGTTGGGAATGTAGGGCATCACTTAGTCTATATAAATTTTCCTACAGACACTGTTGGTATAAAAGAAGCATCTAATTTAAGTCACTTGAGAGTGTCCAAAATCAACAGTAGCAGGTGTTACAAAAATGACTGCTGTCACTTGCCCAAGCTGCAATACAAAATTATACAGCAAAAGGCACAGGAGGACAGTACAATATGCCATTTAAAAAAAAAAAAAAAAAAGAAAGATGAAAAGCACTATATATTATTTTCAACGGTACTGAGAGTAAATATGCTAAAACCAGTTTCACAGCTGGGGACACTTTATAAAAGCCTTGCAAATGTGGACCCACATGGACTCCCACCACGGGCAGAGCAACTCCATGTCCTTCCACCATCAGTCCCACAACAACATGGAGGAGGTGACTGAAAGCAAACTGAGCTTTCTTTTTTTCCCCACCACAAATTAAAAGGTATGTCTGAAAAATGACTCCGCATATCTACTTTTAGACAATACAAAGTTCATTTTCATGCAAAGTTATTATTTCGGAGTTACAGGGCTAACCTGAGGGACCTGGGAGTAGGGGGTCAGAATTCACCAAGGTCATCATTAGAACAAGGGGAAAAACATCAAAATTGTTAGAAATATCAACAAACTAACATATTCAACTAAACCTTTCTTTTTAGATTTAGCTCAATATTCCTTTACATACAGTATGCAAAACACCAAACTATTATTATTCATAGCAATGAAAATAGACATGTGGAGTAACAGCAACGTTCTGTTGCCCTGGAAATTGGCTTAATTTTATAATCAATTAATAAATCTGTCCCAATACCATCTCTCAATGTTTATTTTAGGGACAACTCAACTGAAGACAGAAGCTACATCATGTTTGACTTCATCACTTTCACTAATCTTAGAATATACACAGAAGTCAACAACCAACAGTGTAGGCAAACAGCTTCTGGTTTTATTTCTGGCCCTAGAAGGGGTAATTTGACAGCCACACAGCTGCTTTTATGACTATGTTGAAATGTTACAAAATCAGCATTCCAACAATAGACTGTGTTATCATCAGAAACAAAAGGCTGGAGTGCTGATTGTACCAGAACTGCAATAATAGTTTGGTTTATCCACATTAGTTCACACATAACTGAGCAAAACAAATGCTTCACTTTATACATTGCATGCAACAAAAATGGAAATAAGAGAGAGAGGGGGAGAGAGAGAGAACATGGCTGAGCAGAACCTCACTGTTTGTTCTCCCCTGTGCCAATGCTCACAAACCTGCACAAAATGAGCCCGACCATTTCTCCACCTCCCCAGCTGATTGGGGTCAGTAAGGACCTGATTTATACAGGGAAGTGTGAACAGGATGAGGAGCTCCATTAAACCCCAATGCAGCAGCAGAGCAGAGAATCTCAGCTGGTACTTTTATTATACATCAGAGGCTGCTTAGCTGGTTTACTTTGATTTTTTTTTTTTAGAGTTTGAGGATCTCCTCTGTTAAAGAACCTTTTAAAAAGGAAAGCCTATACTGTTATGGACCAATCGGTTTCTTGAGCCAAAACTTTAATTGCTGCACCACTCTACATATAGAAAAATTACAGAAAGTCAAAAGCAAACTAGGACTACCAACTTGCTGCAGGGATGCTCTGCTGCCTGGTTAGAACCCCTGGGTGCAGCAGGGAGTAAGTTCCTCCAGGAGAAAGGGGGAAGGCATGCACACCTCATTCCACTAACCAAGTAGGAAAGCAGGAAGACATCGTGACTGGCTGGGGGTTATTAACCCACAGGGTTGTTCCACACCAGTCACACACAAAGGATGTTTAGGATACAACAAAATTCAAGTGTTTTTACTAAGACCGAAAGAAAACCTCATTATACTGGCACAGCAACCCAGTTGTAAGGTGTTATAAATTAAGAACAAATGTTGTTTGTAATGACTCACTTTTTGAATACACAGTTAGGGTAGCTGAGTTCATAGCCCACTCCGCACAAGAAAAAGCTCATAGTGCCATTGAGAATAATAACAGATGATGCAATTCCAGTTCTAAGGAAAATATTTTTATAAAATTCCATCCTAAAAACACTTTTCAGTGGGACTGCCTCCTCTTGTATCAAAAGCAAGCATAGGGAAAAAGTGAATCTTCAAATCTTTCCAAGTGTGTACTGCAAAACTACTCTCCCTTCATACACAAAAATGAACAATATATGGGCAGCAGCTATTCTACAAATGTACTAACTCAAAACTAACTTTCCTCAGAAAGGTCTTTAAATAAAAAATGGTTTGAGGGCAATAAATAAGAATATTACTTCACCATTAATATGCAAACAAAAAAGACCTGTCATCAACCAATGGCCTCATTTGAAAGCAGCCTCCTTTAGGGAGAATATCATGCCTGCTGAGTGAGGTGAGTCTTACTGGTAGCAAGTACTTCTGGATTCAAGGTACAGCAATAAGATTGAGCCAGAAACTGTGACAGTTTCATTAGATTTTTACAATAGCATTATATAAATTCAAATAAATACTCTATAAAACACAAACCAAAAAAAACAAAAAAAAAAAAAAAAACAAAAAAAGAAAAATTAAATTCTAATACAGGCCAGGTAGTTGCTCAGCAATGTTAACTCAGTATAGTGTTTTCTCATTCCCAGAATTAGTTGGTGCAGGAACAAGATGCAAACATAGAATGGAAAGATGACCACGGAGCACGGAGTCCACAGGAGCCACACGACACAATGGAGCAATGACTTGTGTTACATGGCACGGAGATGAGGAGCAGCTATCCAACCGGATCATGCTGTGATGCTAGTGGGAATTTGATTGCCATGACTCTTACAATGATGGGGTTTGTTATGTTTGGTTTTTGTGCACGATGACAATTGCTGATCATGTGACAAATACTGCAAAGGTATCAGATGTTCAGAGGTCGGTATCGTGCTTGTGAGGTGATTGATTACTGGGGCAGCATGCGGAGAACCTCCCGTTCAGCAACGCCTTCGATTTTTGCTGCCAGGTATCAGAAACTCACAGAAACTGAAGCTGTTTTGGTTTTAGATACTGTTACTTTTGGCAACAATCTCTGGTTGCCCACACACCTACACCATGAGGCTTGAGCTTATCCATCCAAATAAACTGAGCGAGTTTGAAGGCTGATGACCTACCAGCAAAATATCAAAGTATCAAAGATGTTCACAGGTATGGATCATGCTCTTACCTGGCCTTCCTGGAACACCTGGTGGGCCAGGGCTACCTTTAGGACCTTCCAGAGGTGGCCCTGGTAATCCTGGTGGACCTTGTGGACCCTGTAGACCAGGGAATCCCTGGAAACCTGGTTCTCCCTTCAGACCTGGAAGTCCAGGGGGCCCTGGTGGGCCAGGTAACCCCAGTTCTCCTTTTTGCCCTGGAAAACCAAACAGCCATGTTTATGAATTCTGTTACAAAAGTACACAAGTCAATTAATTTGCAGGGCTATTTCTCTCTCTTGCAGAAGGTCCAAGTCTGGCCACAACTCCCCTCATTTGCACAGGGAGAATTGTCTGACATTCAGACAAGAGTTAATAATTCTTGCAGAAGAAAGTGCTACAGCTTCTGACCTGTTAAAAAGCCTTACTGAGTCTCACTTGACTACTCAGTGATGCTGTAATTCCTAAACATCCTCTGATATTGTAAGCCTACAATAAAGGCTTCTGTGAAGAAATCTGTCTATGTTAAGACTTCATATTTTTTTGAGATATTGCTGAAAGTTAAGACATGCTTGCAAAATTTTCAAATAAGCTTGAGGAATTTAGGAGCTTTAATGCTACTGGAAAGTAAGAAATATACCAAGCAGCTATACTTTTAAAGCAACTTCACTTGTCATCTGTTGTATGAATGCTTTATCTACTGAGACAAATCAGCAAAGTTCCACACAATGCACTAGGCTATTGTCCTGTGTGCATTTATTCTGCCTGTATAATTGCTAATTTACAAAATTCAGTGGTCAGTAATAAATGTCTTTATTATTGTGGTTAATTTAAAACAGTCTGCTGAGAAAAAAATTGTTATTTTAGTTGTTGTCATGGCATTCATTTGTTGCAGAACATGCAACACACCCTTCTTTTTTTGTGTGTGTGTATAAATGTATTTTGCATTCCACCTTTTTAACAAGGAGCAACAGAGAAACTTTACCTGACAATCCTGGGAGTCCTGGAGGTCCTGGGCGCCCAAACCCCGGTAGACCTTAAAAGAAACAGATTTCATTAATAATGAACATTTAGCTTTCACGTCTCCAGGAATGGCAATTTGAGGCTTAGAACAATGAAAATGCAGTTCATCTAAACCTGTGATTCCTTGTGATTACTGGCATTCTCATTCACTCACCAGTCTTGACCAAAGCCAGAGGTTTTGCTGTTGAATGCTTCTGTAACTTTCATTCATTTGCAATCGATGCTCTTTCAGATTTTGGGAGCTGCTACATTTGCATTTTTGTTTGGGGTCCTATCTTTAAGGCAGACATTACACTGTTTATGCACTCTCTAACAGAGCTGAAGTAATACAGCTACCATGGAATACAGGAATGGGCTGGGGAAGTCAGGTAATAAAATCTAAGAGCTGATTGAATTCTTGTCCTGTGCTTCACTGGCAGCTTGACAGCAGCCTTTGTGAGCCACCCAGCAGCTGGGAACCACAGGAGCAGCTTTGAGGGTGTGAGGCCAGTCACAGGAAAGAAAGGATAGGGTGAGCAGGACACCTCAAAGCAGAGTGAAGAGGAGAAAACAGGAGGGACACCTAACCTGGTTCACCCTTCTGACCCGCTGGCCCAGGGATACCATCCCGACCAGGCTGTCCCTTCTCCCCTGAAGGACCTGGGGGACCAGGACGACCAATATCACCTAAAAGAGGACAGAACACATTAGCACAGTCATGCCTAACCTGCAACAAAAAAAAGCAGCATCCCCCTCTCCACCATCAGAATATGAAGGTGTGGCAATGCAGTACAAGATTCACCGGGTGTAATCTTAAAATTAAGACCTTTCTCTCTCTCCTCTGACAATTCAGAAAAGGCTTTTAGGCCTGTGACCTTTCAAGCAGTCACTGTTTGCTAAAAATAATATAATGCTTCCCTTTAGAATAAATTAAGACTTTGCCCCTATATAAACAAGTTAGACCACTGGAGTACTTAACATAAATAAAGCTGGTAAATACTCAAACAGTTAACTTTATTTAATTTCATTGAATTATGTGTCTGCCATGACAGCACCCATGTACATATAGATGCATTTCCATGATGTTAAAAAGGCAAGAAGAAAGGAAGTGGCTTCATGTGTTACATTTTCCACAGAAGCTGCTGACCATTGCTGCACTGTTCATGCTCACCTACTGGCCCAGGTGGTCCAGGCAGGCCAGGATTACCTGGAGGCCCTTCGATACCTTTTGGTCCTGGAAGTCCTGGTGTTCCTGTAAAAAACAGACATTCCAATAAAATTAAGCAAAAAACCTCCTTTTTTTTTTTTTTCAGCAGATCTTGAAATGCCACAATCTGAGATGCCCTGAGGAACAAATGAGCTAATTGTACCAAGATACTGTATTTATGCTCATTTGGCAGATTTACAGCTGACCATGGATGTGAATTATAAAGCAAAGAATGTACAGAAACAAAACACACTAGCACAGCTGTCCTTACTGCAGCTCTCAAAACTCTGTCTTCTTAGTTGCTGAGTGCCCATGGCCAAGGACACAGCGGGGCTGGCTGGCTACTGGAAAATTACCATTTCAGAGACAGGTGTTTCTGCTTGACAACAAATTGAAAGCATTTTGAGCTGTGATTGGGCAGTTCTTTCCCAATCCTCCTTTCCTTTCCTAAAAAAAGGATCTTAATTAAAATGGTCTTAGTTAGAGTTTAGACTACAGCATGAGGTGAGTGGGAGGTGGAAAACCCAAGGATCTGTTGCAGTGTCTGCTCTGAACAGCACCTGAGCCTGACCAAGGCAGCGCCTCCCTGCACTGTTTTGGCTGTTCAGGCTTGGGCATGACATGAAGCAGAAGATAAAAACTGTCAGGTTCATGGTCAGGTCTTGTTCCCTTCTAAGCTTTCTGCTGTCATGACCACAGTTATAAATTCCCCAATTTCCTGCAGCAAAGCAACTCAAGCATAATTGTAAGAACAGCCTTTAGTACTACAAATGCTGCCCAGGTAAAAACTTTGTTTCTTTAAATTGTGAATGAAACAACGGAGAGACACCTCTGAAGAATCCCTATTAATATTCTTTTAGAGAAGAGTGCAAAATCTAGCAATTATGTTTCAGAGATTTCTCTCCAGAACATATTTTTAGACAATAAATACTAAGAAGAAAAGCTCTGATGCCACTTTTTAATTGATTCATGAAGGAAAAAATATGGACACAAGTATTTGTGGGTCAGAGGAGGTGAGAGTCTGATTGCTGTGGGGAGTGGAAAGCACTAGCTAACACAACTGCTACATCCCCCCAGAGCAGATGAATAATTTCAGAAGGCACTCTCAGTGATGCATTCCCACACTTAGAGCTGCCAATTCCAACAGCACAAAGCTTAGAAGCAGCAGACTGCCAGAAACTCTGAAAGGAGCTGGAGCCCTCCCCAGTTACCCACTGTGTTTCGCTGGAGGTACCAATATGAGCAAGAGGGGAAAATGAAAAAAAATCTGTTGAGAATTACCTGGGAATCCAGGAAGGCCTGGTTCTCCTTTTGCACCTGGGCTGCCTGGAAATCCAGGCAAACCAGGATTTCCAGCTATACCTTTACTGCCTGGACTACCTGGGTATCCAGGCAAACCAAGGTCACCCTAGAAAACATTAAGGAGAAATAAGAGCCCAGTCTTTTTAAGATGGGTAAGACCTTCTCATATGTTCCCCAACTAACCATCACATAAAGGTCACCATTATATTGTGTACACTTCTCCTTATACCCAGTTAATGTCAACCATCTCAACAGAAAATTCATTGCAAATAGCAAGAGTAGCTACTTTAACAATTTTCCCCTATAATTTTGTATGAAATATCATAGGTTTTCCTCAGAACTGGCCTACATCAAGGAAAAAAGTGTCTTTCTTTCTTCCAGAAGAAACAGATTTTTACCCCATGATAATGCAGAATAAAAAAAGAAATCTGTGGAGCTCTAATCATGCTATGTTTTTGCTAAATTAATTTGCTCAGCATCTGTTGTGAGGCATCAGTGAAGACTGCTAGGTATTCTGAAAAACTTTTTGTCACTTCTTTGTGGGTTGCAAAAAGGATGACACGTAAATGTTAATACAAATATTTTGTATACACTTAAAATGTTTAAGCAGTAGTAATCGTGCTATATTATTAGCAATTTATTCTTAAATGCACATTGTTTTAATTTTTTTAAGAATTACATAATTACACACAGGAATGATGATATTAATTGTATACATCCCTACCAACTACAAAAGTGA
Organism: Xenops minutus; assembly: GCA_035221455.1. Classification (NCBI taxonomy): domain Eukaryota; kingdom Metazoa; phylum Chordata; class Aves; order Passeriformes; family Furnariidae; genus Xenops; species Xenops minutus. Next base: position 11,988,885 of record JAWWEE010000142.1, on the reverse strand, counting down.
CACAGGGAAGACAAGGCCACTAGCTGAACCCAACCTGAAAAGTCTGTTAAACTATCTCCTCCTTTAACATGATTAAATTATATATAAATATTTTCAGCTTTAAAATTAGAAATTTTTGCTCCCACCTGAAAAGAACAAACCACAGTGAACCCTACTTAGAGTTATAGTATATATTAAGTAATAGTGTAAAAAAAAATTTAAAAAATCAAAAGAGAATCTAATTTCCTCATGGACTTTTCAATAGAATAATTTGGTAAAGGTACCTTTGGTCCCGGGGGACCAGGAATACCAATGCTTGAAAGACCAGGGTCACCTTTCTCCCCCTTCAGTCCAGGAAATCCTGCAGGCCCAGGCTGCCCTGGACGTCCTGCTATTCCTTGGCTACCTTTAATCCCTGGGGGACCTGTCCAAGAGATAAAATACAACTTCTATAAATATAAATAAAACTCCTGCAGTTATTTACAGAAATCACTCAAAGTACAGCAACTGAACTAGAAAGGACTAACAATTTGACTGGTTGGCTTTGAATACCTAATGTGTTTTTATTTTTAAAAACAAAACAATTACCTAAAAATCTCAATTATGGATGTAGGTCTTTATGTATTCCTCATCTTTATTGCTTTTTATTATTACATACTACACACAAACAGATCCATCTTGCTACTATATAAAAGCATAACACTGGCCCCAATTAAGTAAAATACAAGGACAGAAACTAACCTGGAAGGCCCATCTCTCCCATAGCACCTTTTAATCCTGGAGGTCCTGTTGGTCCTGGCTGTCCAGGAAGCCCCATGTCTCCCTTAGCACCTAGGAGAAGTGTGATTTAGTTAATTAATGGCAATAATGAAAAGTTTCAGATATTCATGCATTCTCATATGAATATGCTTGCCATCTAATTACAAAGACATGGATCTGGAGCTGCTTCAGGCCTTGTGCTGCTCCTCCATGCTTTTTCACACTCATTTGTAGTAAAATACTAAACACCTTCAGTTGGTTCCAGGCCAAGATTTGATCAGGGCAAACGCTTATTTGTTTTGAAGATTAGTCTAATGAAATGGGTCAAATCTCAGGCCATGGTTTAGCCACCATCTGAAGCCATTTGGTACTGGTGTGCCTTGGTTTCTCCTGAGTTCTTCTGCAGAATGAACACATTATCTCTTTCTTACCTGCAACAGATACTCAGCAGCTTCTATCATAGAATTAAATGCAACCTACAATGCCCAAACGAGTTTGAGTCCTGGATGGTTAAAAATATTCCCCAAGCCTAACAAGGTATTTAGAGCAAGACCTACATTAGTGAGCAAGGACTCAAGATGTCACATAAATTGCTATAGCTGTAGGGAGAAGCAGGGCAAAACAGAATTAGTTTTCTTGATCCTTGCAATTCTTTAAAGCAAAGATATGACATCCAGACAGCTTCTACAATACATTCATTTGGCCATTTGCAAAGTAGAATGATTAACAATATAAGAAATAACATATGAAACAAGTCCTGTTGGCAGATCCTGCAGTCATGTTGCTTGCTCAAGCAGCAAGCATTTTTCCAGTCATCCTAAAAGCTATCTTAATCTTCAGTGGGATCAGCTCAAAACTGCTTTTGGGTCTGTTTGAAGGAAAGAGCTCCAACACGCTTTTTGTCTAATGACTTTAAATGTCCCAAAACTGTGCTGCAGTTTTAAGTGCAAATCCCCAAGTGCAAATGCATAAACTTTGCTTAGATATACCTGGATTACCATCCCAATTCCACATTATAAAGTCTCACGCAAAGTTCTGCTCATCAAAGCTGTCCATCTTGAGGCCTTGTCTACTGACCTGGCAATCCTGGCACACCTGGTGGGCCACTAAGTCCTGGTGGGCCTGGGTCACCTGGGAGACCTTGATAACCTTTCTGTCCTGATAAACCAGGAATACCTCAAAAGGAAAAGACACATTTCATTGTTATTGCTATTACTAGTACTGTATATTTTCTTTTACCTTGAGAGATCAGATATAGCTATAGGTATATAAAAATCCAAATAGGGACTTTTCTTTAGTAAATATAATTCCTCCTAGTTTAGCAAAGAAAAGTATCACAGAACACAAAATACTGGTTCCGGAAAGTTTAAAATTACTATAGAACAGGAAAAATATAAGTAAGAAGAGGAAAAAGTAACTTTAATGCCAAAATACTTCATTCAGAGGGACTGTTTTTCAGATAAGCAGACTCCATAGCAACCTCCCTGTATTCACCCTGATTATTTATATACAAGTTTAATTACATTGCTACACCAGAATCACTTTGTGACTAATGCATTATAAAAAGCAATGCAGGTGTTTTAGCAGATTTTTACAAATTCTATGTGGCTGTTATCCATGCAATAACTTTGTGTTGCCCTGCAGACATAGTTAAACCTGCCTTCTACAGCTCTTACTTAACAGAGGGGAAAGAAAAAGAAAACCAGTGTCTTAGAATCCTACCTAAGTGTCACAGAACTTGGTACAATAGATCACCACAATAATGGCTGGGACAACATTAGGGAAAGGCATTCTGTTTCTCTCTAGGGTAGAATATTTTTACTCTTCTTGAGACTCAAATAGAGTTCAAAGGAGACATCAGAACCCTTAGTGGAGGAGGAAGGGGAAACCACCAAACTGACAGAGAAAACAGACTTGAGTGGACTGGGAAAATCTTCCAGGCTGCCAGCTTCCCAAGCAGAAACACACACAGAGATGACATTTAGCCCAGGGGAGGGTAAGCTTAGAGATACCCAAGGGGAAAATCTGGAGGTTGTGCATGAGCAGATGCCCTGTGCAATTCTGTCCTACAAGGCAAAAGCCCAGAAGGCCTTGGAGGCAGCAGGAGTGCAGCTAGCACAGCAGCCATGCCAACTCTCTCTCATCATGCCTAGCAATAACACCTAGAAGACTGAATGGTAATCCTGCTGAAAGCACCTCAGTGCTATTACAGTATTGCCATATGCCAAGTAATAGTATCATTGCAAACTAACCATACAGAGGAACTTGGTCATAGAACCCCTTTAAAAAAAGCCTAAAATACAAGAACCTTAAGCCACATTTGTATTCCAAGTTTACTGTTTTCTGTAAGAAAGAATGAACTGTAATGGATTCAGTCACAGCTCACTATTATTTGTAGAGGACAAACCACCTCCCCAGACCCACATGCAAAGTTCTTTACCTGGAACACCTGGCTCTCCTTTCTCTCCTTTTGCTCCTAGCTGTTTTGGATCAACTTTTCCGGGTGGACCTGGCAGACCTGCTTCCCCTTTGATACCTTTCTGTCCTACCGGTCCAGGAGGCCCCGGCGGCCCAGGCAACCCACTATTCCCTACAGTAGGAACAGACAACAAAAGGAAAAAAAGCATAATCCTTAAGGTAGGCTAATACATTTGTAATGCTTTTTCTTACATAGGGAGTCATTGATTTATTCACGAAGTTGGAATTCACTAAATGATCAGCCAGTTTAGGCAAGGCTCCTCACAGCACCTTTAGCCCTGGACCAAAGCTGAGTGAGTGGAGGGCACAGGGATGTCTCAGCTCTGGGCAGCCCAGCACAGCTGGGTCTGTATGAGCCACATTTAGAGCTCCCAGAGCCCCACCACATGGGCCATGAGCAGCAGCTACAGCACCTTGGGGTTCACAGCTCCTTGTTCTGGGGAGACAATCTATAGAGCTGACTCTGGATAACTCCATAACCCAAAGCTGCTGATATTCTTTCTATTGCTTTAAGCAGAATTCACAACACACTTTAGGAATCTTGCTTTACTTCAATGCCATCAATATGAAGGAAATGTTCTTAAAATAACTAACACTTTCATAACATCAATTAAATAGTGTGACTAAATGCTATGGTTTAAAACTGCAAAAAAATTCTGAACATCAGCACTGTCAAAAGAAGGTAACTTAAGCAGGTCCCAATAATGCAGATCTGGATGTTAGTATTACAAAACCTCTTTCCACACAGGATGCAGAAAACAGCATTCTGCATTCTCTTCTGGGATGAATAAAACAAACATTACCTTTCAAGCCAGGCAGGCCATTTCTTCCAGGAGTTCCTGGAGGCCCTGGAGGACCAGGCGCTCCCATGACGCCCATCTCACCCTTGGCACCTGAAGGCATTGAATCACCATTGTCATTCTGAACAAAACCTCAAAAGTCATCAGTACCTTCATTTTTGCTTCCCTGCACCTCCATGGTATTTATGAATCAGCACAGGCATATAAAGCCTGTTCTAAGGGAATTACAAGCACTCAGTTCTTGTACAGATCTAAATCAGATAAAATGACACTTAAAAATTCTGGCAAATTTCCACAGTGAAGTCCTGGGAAGAAAATTTGCAGTGCTCTGTTATGACAGAAAGCATATTTATACCTTCAAAAAGTTTAATTCCCTGGTTTGAAACACAAACACTTGTTTGAAGTAAACTTGAGTTTAGTGAAAGCCAAGAAGACAATTAAGTATACATTACTTTTAGAATCTTTTGTATTGCCCCCTCTATCCAAAAGAGGGACTCTCAAAATTCACTTTTGAGATTTGTTTTTCAAAGGGCAAAACAGACTAGTTTAACTGAATAGCCTAACTCTTAGAATAAGGAAATTAATACTTAAAACTATGTAACATTTGTAATTATTTTCTTTAAACAAATTTTATTTCTAAATTCTAGCAGTGACTAGAAAAAAAATCACAAAATAAATTAGAAAAGTATCATAAGAAAGATGATCAAAGTCACGTTTGAAAGTTATGAAACAGGATAATGTGTAAAATAATCAAATTACAGGGAAGAGAGGAAATGTGACAAAGATTTTAATGCAAGACATTTTGTTCCAGTGTTTTTAAAAAGTATGAGATGTAAACATTATACGTGTCCAACTTTAAATAGGTAAGATAAATATCAAAGCTCATTAAGCTGGCATGGCCAAGCATAAAGAGCATCCATCATAAAGAGCAAACCACAGTTTGGTCTTTTTCCACAGCTAAAATAAATGAACTTACCTGGAAATCCAGGTATTCCATCCCTGCCAGGTGGCCCAGGTGAGCCCTGGGGGCCTGGTAGGCCAGGGGGTCCTGGATATCCTGGGGCTCCTTGGTCACCTGGAGGACCAGGAACGTCGAAGCCTGGAGGACCTGGATCCCCTTTCTCCCCTGGAACGCCTTGCAACCCTAGACAATGTGGTTAAGACACAATCCTTTAGCAAAAAGTCAGGCATGGCTGAGATCTGTGTGTCTTTGGGTGTACTACTGTGGGAATGGCTAAGTTGTTTTGCAGTCCATTCCTAGCACTGATGAAAAGCCTGCAATTCTTCTAAAGCCATTTAGTTCTTAATGGCTTCCAAGTGTTAAAAGGCCATATTCTCCTGAAGAAAAGCATTACTAAAATTTTACCAAGATGCAGCAAATGCAATAATAAAAATAATCTCTAAAGGAAAACAACTCTCTTCAACAATGCTTTAAGTCTGATTTATAAAATAAAAAGCCAAAATTTATTAGACTTGTTTGTATTTGATAATTAAGTATTGAGATTCTTATATTTCCATTAATGATTCCATTTAACTACATTCTAAGATAGAATTGGCTGACTATTTGTGAAGGATAGCAAAACGTTGCATGGCTTTACATTTTCCTCAATGAAAACTATGAATTGTCAAAATATTGCTTAAGACTGTTTAATGCTAATGACACTGAGCTCGAGGCACTGCTGAAGAAAGCAGAGAGTGTTTCCCTCCAGTGCATGGTAACAGTGAGGATGCTCACTCTAGGAATGGAGCTGACAAAAAATGATTATTCTTAAATCTGAAGTTAAGAAAAGGCTTTGGTAAAGAAACCACAGTACCTGGGGGACCTGAGGTTCAAAAGCCAACGAGTTAGAGCTCATCAGGAAGTTGGGACAGGTAGCAGTAAGGAGTTGTAATAGTCGTTAAGTTAGGAAACAAAATAAAGCACATACACATTAGAACAAAGAAAAAATCTACCTGAAGTTACTGAAAGCAGATCTAAGTACAAAGAATTCAACAGTAATACAGTTAAGAGAAACCACCCTGCAAGGAAACTCCAAGTTCTTTCAAAGTCTTTTTCAAAGTGCAGCCACCACTATATGCAGAAACAACAAACAGTGTGAGATATTTTCAAATATTGATGGCACATTTTAAAAATAAAATTATTCTTTCCTCTCTCCTTGTCTAGTATTCTCTACAAAAGTAGAGAATTTGCTTTTCTGATACATTTCTTACAAAACTGTCATTTCTAGATACTGGCCTGGACACCTTCTGAACACCAGAGTACACCCTTCCAGTCAGCTTCTTGTCAACTGGCCTCACATTCTGGTAAATCCCTTCAATAGGGATTTTCAATAGATGCTTCTTTATTACAGAAAAAAGCCTTTAAATATTGTCCCCCACTCTTTTACTTCTATTTTGCAAATGTGCATTGTTTCAACCACAGACAGAATATTGAATGTTACATGCCATGGCATAATCTACTGAGGCAGTGACACCACCGTGCCCAAACCTCACAAATATCTTCCAGGCAGTACTTTGAAATGGTGACCCCACTCCTGACTGCAGGAACAAGTTCAGGGGTCATGCCATCATGTGTTCCTTGAACAAGGAAAAGGCAGATCGAGTTGTCTTGATGGCATAAGTTTCCATTTATTTAATGGTAAGTGTGCTCCCCTTTGGAAGCAGCTTTTCACTGCAATAAACTGGTGTCATGTGCCTGGAACTGCTTACTCTGCAGAGAAAAAACAGTACCAGATGATGCATAAGGGAATGCACATGCCCTGTGTTTAAGGGCTTTCTATCAGCAAGACCTAAAAAAATGAAAAACAATATACAACCCAGTAATAGGACAAACTCCTTATTTAAAATAATAAAGATACTTTTTGAAATAGAAATTAATTCTGATTGAATTTCTGGTTCTCAAAAATGTAGCCACAGCATAATTAGAACAATAGAGACAACCCAATAAATTTTAAAGCAATATGTTACATATTTAAAAAAAGAAAAATGTTGAGCTACTGCAAACTGTTTGAATAAATGGTGGTGCAGAGAAAGGAAACTCTCAACAGGGAAATCCTTCCAGGAATTTTCCAAATTACCTGAAAAACAGAGCCCCAGAAACTTTACCCTAATGTTGCATAAAGAAACAATCAAAAGAACCTGGCAAAACAAAAAAGGGATGGGAGATGGGAATGTAAGACATTCTGCACAAAACAGGGACAGAGCAGTGCCAAGGGAAAGAACAAGGATTTCTCAAGCGTGCCCCAGACTTCAGAGCCACCATGCTGTTAGTAGCCACAATCGTTAGTCAGCACAGACATGAAGAGCGAAAATAGAGGCACTTCAAATCCATCAGCTCTAGTAATCATTGTGCATTTGTCAGCATTGGTATTTTGCAGAATAAATCAGTGATCACATGAAATCAAATTCTGGCTAACACCAGACAAGATGTTACAGCAAGACAAAAGAACATGCATTGGATGAAACATTCAAACCCGTGCTGATACATCCCTCCCCTCTCCCCAAATACATGCCTGTGTTCCTTCTGTTTTAGTTTAGCCTCAAGTGCAGCTCAGGACTGCACAGCCAGCCAGGCACAGGGTCCACCCCCTGGCTCAGGGAACCCCTGTGCACCCTGTCCAGACCCCTCCTGCCCCTAGCTCTCAATACTGGACCCATTACAGGCTTGCTGGTGCACTGACCACACGCTCCCTTCCCCCACTCAGAAACTTGTGAAAAAACAGGCTTAAACAGAACCCACACTTTATGTAAGTGAGTAGAACTCAAACTCCATGGGCCTGCTTACTCCAGTGCTCACCTACCTTCCAGTTAAGCCCTTTGCTGAATCTCAGCTCACAGTTCACCTAAAGATCTGAATACGATCAACTAATCCATGACCCGCAGCCTTACAGCAGGCCATGGATTTGTCAGCATGCATTGCAAACAATGCCAAGCCCACTGCTGGCATACAAACACATTCAAAGAGTGTAGCTCACAGGCATGCAGTGCAAACATTCACACAGGCATGGCGAGAACCAGATGGGTTTTGAAGGGTTTCAGTACAAGGCTGCTCAAGTCCACAGAAATGTTCTTGCTCTGGTGACTGCCACATATTTGCAACATCAAGAGCTGGTGCACAGCAAGCCCATTCACTGAATGAAGGGGGAAAGGAATTTCCCTAAACAAACTCTGTGAATAGAATGATGTGCATGCATGCACATGTACCCTTCATGCACAGAGATGGAACAAGTTCATATCTTCATCAGTCACCCGTCATTTTAGACAAAAGATAACCAAACTCATGTCAGAGACATAATCCTAATTATCACTACCCTTAGATTCTACTTTTTCAATGTAATTTACACTTACAAGGATTCATTCAACTTGTTGGTTTTACAGAAAAAAAAAAGTGCATGAGAGAATTAGGAGTCCCAGAACTCAGAGGTTTCTGTAAGAAGAATCCTAAACTCCTTTCTAGCTCTGCTTATGACAAGATGAATGTATGTGACCTCTTTTATTGACAGGCTTTTGTTAAAACAGAATCAAGTCACTACCTGCAGAACATTTTCTCCTTTACAAAATAATGAATCAGCTGGTTTGGAATACTCATGATTTCTTCCTTTCCACATTAACTTGAGTTAAATTGTGCTTCAGCTTCCATTAAACAAAAGTGCCTAGCCATTCTATGGAGCACTCACCAAGTAAGTAGAGGGAAGACAAACAGCATTGTATAGGAGTTTGAGTTAGGTTTTTCTTCCAAACCAGAATTTAAAAATTCTGTAAAAAAGTTATTGAGAAGTACCTCTTGCCCAGTGAATTTGGAATACAGCTTGGTAAGCTAGAAAACCACTTTGGAATTTAAGAATCATCTTGCTATTTGAAAGCAATGTAATAATAACACAGTACAGGCAGCTCAGGGCAGCTTTCCTCTTCTGTATCCCAAAACCTCTGCACTAACATTGTGCTCCCTTCTGTCTTGTCCTGAAGAATATAAACTCTTAGGATAAACTCCTTCACAGAGATTTTGGCACTACCTGTAAACAACACTTTCTAGAATTTCTGTTGAGACTCAGAGCCCACTCCAAAGTGGGCTTTTACACCCTTGAGACTTCTGTAAGTCATGCAAATGGCAGGGCTGAATGTAATTCCACTTCTGATTTCAGTAAACATCATGATATGCCAAGTTTTCCCAGCTTGACTGACAACACAGTCAAGTTAATAGATGTGAAATCTATATTCTCTTGCCATCTTGTGTAGCTGCTTGGGGTACACCAGAAATACCCTTAGGGTACAATTCGTGCATGTTTTACCTGGGGGGCCAACAGGACCCGGAGGTCCTGGAGATCCAGGTGGACCTTGACCACCAATGCCAGGGATGCCTGGTGGGCCTGGGAGTCCTGGTGGTCCACTTGGTCCAGGGTCACCTGAGAAAACACTCTTGTTTAGTTAAATACTGAGCTCAGTTCAGGCACATTCACTTTCAGAGCAGAGTGCCTGCACCTTGTACTTGAAATCTTGTCCTTGCATGCAAACAAATATTGATCCAACACAGGAAAAAGCACACTTCAGAGGCTCTTTGTGAAAGCCAGAGATTGGTCCCCACTCAGTGTGGAATGCATGCAGTTTATGTTTCTAGGCTACACATGGACATATTGCATCATCATCCACATCAAACTCAACAGGTGCTCTCCAGCAAACCAGGCTGGGCAGGTCAATAGAGACTGTGATCAAGAGCAGGAATAAATGAATTGCTAATGCTCTGCATGTTGAAGCACAGTGTATTTAAATGACAATTATTCTATTGATAAAGGTTTACCCCCATGTAAACATGATTTGTCTTTAGAATGCAGACTTTAAGGTGCTGACCCACAGATTGATATTTACTCCCTTCCTTGCCTTTTGAGAACAAAATCTTCCATTTATACAAGTGTGCCTGATCTGGAAAAATGAACCCTGAAGTAATTGCTCTGAAGTCAACACTGCTTATATTTAACTGCCATATGCCTCCCAGCACATCTCCATTTTTAAAAGTTCAATAGGCGACAGAAAGGGGAGAGTCCTCCTTACCTTTGGGCCCTGGAGTTCCATCAAAGCCTGCTCGTCCTGGGAGACCAGGGTTTCCTGGGAAGCCAGGATCACCTTTAGGTCCTTGAACTCCTTTTATGCCTGGGGGTCCTGGGGGTCCAGGTGGTCCTGGAACTCCAAATCCACGATCCCCCTATTACAAATAAAAAAAAAAAAATTAAAACCACATTTTTTAAGCTTAGCCTCTCCTAAAAATGTCCAAGTAGCAAAGAAAAAATGCCCATCGAGTTCAATTTCTATTTTACTACTCTCACTCAAACCACAAGAGAGAATGTGACTTCCCTGCCATCAAAAGCTCAGAACAAGAGGTGAAATCTTGCTCACCATCTTCCCACTGATGCAGAAAAACCCTTAAGATAGAAGGTTTTATACTAAACACAAATACAGACCTTCTGTCCTGGGAAACCAGGTGGTCCAGGAGGTCCATCTAGTCCTGGGCGACCTGGAGCTCCTGGAGCTCCAGGGGGACCTGGAGTTCCTGGGAAACCTGCACATAACACGAAGGTGAGGGCAGGAGCAAGGACACCACAAAGCATTAAAACAACTCTTCCAGACATGCCTAAGGCATGAGAAGACATTCTGTGTGAGCTCAAGCATCTTTGGGGCTACCTGTTTGACTGAGGTAACTTTTGAGCACAGTCTTTGCCACAGAGGATCTCTGGGACTCTCAGAGTGGGGCACTGCCTGTACTGTGTGCTTTTACAAAAGTTACAGACAGTTCACATCGGAATCATTAACATCTTGAGCAGCATTCGGAGATCTTTTATTGACTGAAGCCCATTTCCTGAAGTTTTACCCATTTACTTTTGTGTCCTTGGTTTACTGAAGAATGTGAGTGACTGCAAAGGGGCAGGACAATGAACAGAGAAAAAAGAGCTCAGCAGTTTTTTGTCCTGATATTCCTGAAACTATTATAAAGATGTCTAAACTTAAACACTTTTTAAAGGATTCTAGAGACAGAAATCAACTCACCAGGAAAAAGTGCAGAGGCACAACCAGTTATGTCCCCTATTCCAGCCAGTACCATACAGTAACACGGCAGTAAACATACCTTTGGGGCCTGGGGGTCCTGGAAGTCCAATGCCTGGAATACCTGGCTCTCCCTTTGCACCTGGGATGCCAGGTAAACCACGCTGACCTGGCTGGCCAGGATCCCCTGTAAAAAGAAGACCATAGTTATCCAAAATCAGTCAGAATAAAAGGATCTTGGAATTTCCTGGATATCTAGCTGCTGCTTTACCTGGAAGACCTGGATCACCATTTCTTCCTGGAGGACCAGGGGGGCCAGGAACTCCTGGTTCTGTAATAGTCTGTCCAGGGTCACCTTTTGGACCTAAAACCAAACAGAAGAAATATGAACCACTAAGTAGGAGTTTCTTTTGTTTTTCTTTCAGCGAAAAAAGATGCCAGTCCCATACCAAGCTTACAAAGGACTCAAACACCACAACACTTTACCCAATAGCTTCTCCACTCCCAAGCCCCACTTAGAGGCTCAGAAGCCTCGTTCAATGTTAAGACAGTTTTCTTGCAATGTTATTTTTTTCTAGCTTTGTCCTAGGTACCATCACATGAACAGTATTTTCCATAGCTGACACCAGCACAACTTGAATAGGATCTGTGTAGTTGACAAGAAAGCAACAAAAGCAAACTTGTTCAAAGCAAACCCTTGTTTTCAAAAACTGTTGTAGCTGCAGTATGGCTAAGCACACGCCAGATGGTCACAATGCATTTCCACTGCAGTCAGTGGGAAGGAGAAGCTTCTCTGGAGGTCAGAGCAGCAGCTGAGGCACAACAGTAACATGGCACAAACGCTGCTCACTTTGCGGTTCTGTGACGGCCCTCAGCAAGGGAGCTCACAAACACGAGCTCTTACAACACCTCTGGGAAAATCTTAAAAGCAGCATGATATTCTGAGAACTACCTGGAGCAACAGGGCAAAGCTTGGTTTTGCAGCATTTGCTCAACAGCACACAGAGACCGACTCACCAGGAACGCCAGGAGGCCCTGGGCGGCCAGATACACCTTGGATGCCCTTTTCACCAGGGGAACCTTGGGGGCCAAAACCAGGAGGTCCAGGAAGCCCTTTTTCTCCAGGAAGACCTGGTATTCCAGGATCACCTGGAATACCCATTTCTCCTTTGAATGCAACACTTCCCTGAAAACAGAGAGTAGTATGGGAAAGACCATATATTTAATATCAAAGGAACAAAGTGTTTCATCACCTCTATTTTGAAATGCTTTGGCAGTTTCCATCCTTCCAGCTCTTAAGGCCATGAGTGCCTACATCTCATTAACAGGGAGAGAGCAGGCTGAAACCTGGCTACTCAATTCTTCACACCACAGAGGAAATACAGACAATGGCAGAAGGGACCATCTGACACTGCCCAAGAGATGCCTCAGCTTATTTCTCAAGGCACTGACAGATTCAGGAGGTACCTCAGTGTATCATCACCAGATTGGCACCTACTGAAGAGAATTACTGCCTTATTACACTCAGAAGTGCCTTTGTCAGTCCTCTTCTCTGCACTATGTCAAATGCATGCAGCATTTCCCAAAATACCCATCCAATCAAAGATAGCATAAAATGGAACTCACAGGTTCCCCCTTAGGGCCAGGTAAACCTGGCAGTCCATCTCGTCCAGGAGTGCCATCTATGCCAGGGAGACCTGGAGGTCCTGGGAAGCCGGGCTCTCCTTTGTCACCTTTCATTCTTGGAGAAATCAGGACATCCCCTGGGTCTCCTTTAGGACCAGGTCTCCCAGGAGCACCTGGGGACCCTGGGAAGCCCTGAGGGAATAAAATAAAAAAAACAAAAAGAAAAGGCCTTTTAGTTTTTCTTTGGCTCCCTCTCTAAGTTTGGCACAGTATAAGGATTGTGCATTCAAGGTAGTTATGGACAAAAAAATTAGTTTTAGACAAGAAATTATATCTACTGTTTACAGATCTACCAATCATGCAAGACAAATGAGACACTGTTTTCCCACCAGAACATAACACCACCACTTACTGGTGGCCCTACAAGGCCAGTTAATCCAGGAAGCCCCTTTTCACCTTTTGGTCCAGGAAAACCAGGAGAACCTGAGTAGTGCAGAAAAACATAAAAGAAAAACATAAATCTGGAGAAGCTGTAAATATTAAGCATGCTGATTGCATAGATAATATATAAGCTGTTTTAAAACCAGGCAAAGTTTATTCTGGGGTGTGGGTTCTTTTTGAGAGCTTGATTTTATTTGAGCAGAACAAAATTTGCAACTCTAAGTTAAATCAGTAGTGTCAAAAAATATCACGCTTTTAAAAAGCTCCAGCTCCTCCATCCTTCCAGGAATAGCAAGCAGTAGAAGTTAATTTTTCTCTTCCAGCTAAATCTACAACAGACTCTAAACCTTCAATACACAGAATTCTTGCAAGGCTATCTTTATGCAGAGAAATATTTTTGAAAGACTGGATTTTCCAAAAATGAGTGATTGTTTTACACGTATCCAGCCTGTTCCTTCCCAACACTCCCCAGCTGTGCCCAGTACAAGTTATACAAAGCGTATACTGGAGCTGGCAACTTGTACACAATACCCAGATGATTGTCACTATCATACAGAGACACTCAGACAGAAAAGTGACTATGGAATGTATCAAGCAGAGCAGTGAAGCCTAAAGCCTTACCTGGACTACCCGGAGGTCCTGGTGGTCCCCTCTCCCCAGGAGGCCCAGTTACTCCAGTTCCTATGCAGTTGAAGCACGTGTCTCCTCGATCACCTGAAAAGATTTGCATTGAAAAATCATACTTGAGCATCAGATTTTAGGAAACATTAAAAAAATTCAGCACAACAGCAATTACCTTCTTGCTACTGTTTCATAATACCAGTTCCAAAATGACAATTTTAAATAATTATTGCTTAAATATTAGGTTTCCCCCATGAAAGCCAGAATGAGGCTTTCTAGTCACTAGGAGTCAGACAACCAATATCAGATATGATTCAACTTGATTTAGGATGATAGTGCAAAATAAATTAAAACAAAAAAAATGCTCTCAATAATAGAAAATAAAACTGTGGACTTTTTCCTCACTAAAGAGTCCCCTCCTAAAGCAGGTATTTGACACTTTAAACTACAACTCCAAAACATATATAACAAGATCCTGAACTAATTAAACTCCAAGAGTGCAAAATAAATGCTGAAAATGTTTAATTGATTTGACAATAGACTAAAATTATTTCATATTAAAAAAGAGTGGTTTCAAGAAGTTTAGAAATTTTCTTCACAATAGAATTTCTTAATATTTGAGCACTTTATTTAGGTTAGTGAATTAATTCCTGCAATCTCCATAAGAAAAAACATTTCTGTTTAAAAGGGGTACAAAATGAAGTGAGATGCCCAAAGTCATCTAAGATGTCCATGGATGAGCTAGAAAAAGATTCTCACTTACCCATATCAGCATCCTCATTGCAAGGTTGTCTTTTTGGAAACAAGGATACATATTAAATATGACTTTCTTTTGTTTACCAAACAAACAAACTCACTGTAGATTGACCGACTCAAATTAGGAATCTGTTATTTATAATTTCAATGTTGCTTTCCTTAAAAAATGTCAAATTTATTCAAGAAGTATAAAAGGTTTTCACAGTTTTTATCTACCAGGGAGATACTCATAAACCTCAAGCTCCATTTTACTTCATTCATGATCCATGCTCGGCCCTGGCATTGGCTGCACCCTCAGTCACTTTTGCTTTAACACTACATGGAAGACTATCCTACACCCAAAGAAACAGCTTTCTTACTCAGAAACAGAAAATATCTGCACTCAACCCTACTGGGAAGAGGGTTAATCCTTATTTAGAGCAGACTTTATATCTTTTATCAAGCTTCCACAAAAAGAGAAGAAACAAAACACCATGACACTGCACCTTTTTGGCCTCGCTCCCCTGTAAAGCCTTGCTGTCCTGGAATTCCGGGCGGCCCCGGTGGCCCCTGCTCACATAACCCTTCACCTGAGGAGAATCAGGAGAGGGTTAATGACAGGTTGTGTTTTCTGACAGCAGCACCAAACACACATATTCAGTACAAAAATGTTCTTCCTAGTATTTGTGTGGATATTCTAATAGACCCCCTGAATCAGAACAACCATTTTGGTCATTCAGACAGAGGACTGCTGGTGAAAACCCACCACACAGTCCGAACTCCAAAGGAAAGGCAGTGATATTACAAAACAATCATCAGTTCTTCACAACTGTAACTATCTCCCACTGCTTCCCACTTCCATCTCTGTGCTACATCCTGATATTCAGCCTCATATTGTAAAAAGATGTATATGAAACATCAGTGAGGGGTGCCAATGCCATCTACAGAATAAATTACTTCCTGAAATATGTTAGTCCTTCTCCATTACAGGTTTCCAGTTCTGAAGTTCCATTTCCCATTCTCTATACCCTAATACTAAAAAAGGACCCAAGAGTTCTCATCCCAAGTGTCCATTCCCAAGATAACTTCATTCATGGTCTACATTCTAGAATATTAATGAAATTAAACTGGAGTTCTGTGAAAAATTGCCCCTTTGATTCTTCTGCTATGAAAACTCTTAGCAGGGAACAGTCCCTGCAAGCATTTATTAGATCATATCATGAAAGCTGAATTTACTCAAGCCAGTGTCAAAGTGATTACCTCCTGCTTTATGCACAATTTTAACATAGGATTAGTTGGATTAAATAGGATGCAACATAAATTGGAAGTATGCTTAATTCTGTACATCTATGCCAAGTGTGCTAGACCCCAGAGAGGTGTCATTATTGTATGAGATAGCACAAGTGTCCCTCAAGTGTGACAAGATTCTTCTCCTCCTGTCTAGCTGAGTCTCACACATAAGTCACAGCAGGGCTCACTTGAGGCAGGAAGGAGGCATGACAAAGCCAGACTGCAGCTCACATGACTGAATTCCCAAATTCCGTAATTTTCCTTAAGGTTAGAGTTCCCCTGCAGGTGTCCCGATTTCCAGTGGGAGCAACTTGGAGAATGTATACAAATAGCTTGGAATCTCATGGACTTCAGCTGCTGATAAACTACATCTTTGGAGGTAGAATTAAAAAAAAAACAACAAAACCAAACCAAACAAACCACAAAACCCCAAACCAAAACAAATGTCAAAGCTGTTTAGTCTCCTCTACTTGCTGTGTGATCACCACTTACCAGGAGGAACAGATGGTGCAGGTGGCCCTGGGGGACCTGGTGGTCCTGGAGGTCCTCGTGGTCCAGCAAGTCCTGGTTGCCCAGGAATAGAAACACCAGGTAAACCTGGATCTCCCTTCTGTCCTCTCTCACCAGGTAAGCCAGGTGGGCCAGGAGGTCCAATAGTAGTGATCCCTAAGATGGGAATAATTTATATCCTTGCCAGCTCAAGAGTTTACATCACATTTCTGCTAGAATGACAATGATATATGAAGGCTAACATGCTACAGGTAAGACTGTCTTTCCATGTGAGTACTCCATAATATTTCATTTATGGAATCAAACTACAAGTTGATGTACAGTATTGGACATATGCACATTTTGCATTTTCAGAGATCTTTCTTTGAAAAAATGACCTGAGACTCAACAACTACGTTTAGGAAGGAAAAAACAACAACAAAAAAACAAACAAACAAAAAACCCCATAAAACCCAGGAATAACAAAAGGAAGTATTGATGGAAAAAAAAAAAAGAACATATACAAGCTGCAACATAGAATCATAATGTTCTTCTCTGTGCATGTACAAGGCACATACAGGTGCCACTGCTCACTCCCCCTGTAGACTCAGTTCATCTCCTGCTCTATTACTGGCCAAGAACAGCAGAGAATAGGGTTGATGGCCAGGTACCAATGTTCTGGTACACTACTTTCTCTGAGTAATGCAATAGATATTGTATGTTATGGGTGAGTGATCAGAGATAAAATACCCCTAGGACCACTAAGGTAGTATCTGATTTGCATCCTCAGTTTGTCACAGCGAACTGGGCAATGAATGTTCAGAATTCCTCACATTATCCCCATAAGCTCCATTCTCCCCTTCAAGCTCAAAGGTAGCTCTAAATAGGTCTGCCTTAATTTTCTGCTCAGTCCTTCTGTCAAAAGGAGTGTGAAAAGACTGTGAAGGCAAATATCCATTCAGACATTTGAACATATAACTTATTTTAAAGCTTGCACTCCTACCTGGAGATCCTGGCAAACCAGGTGGGCCTGGCCTACCAGAGAATCCACGCTCCCCTTTGGCTCCTGGGAGTCCTGGTAATCCTTTGTTACCTTTTGGTCCCACTGCAGCATCAATGCCTGGTCTTGGAATGACCTGTAAATGTTTCATGCTCATGTGAAACAACTTGCCACTGAAAGAATCATTGTAATGGTAAAGAGATGTGAAGGGGGGAAAGCTCAACATACTTCAAACCTTATACCAATGACAGGATGCTTTCCCTACTCCACTGAATTACCAGGTAAAATTACAGTACAGAGCACTCCCCAACAGGAAGCTGTTTGACTACCAAGCCACCATAGTTATAACAGGGTTCAGTGGAGCTGACTCAGTTCTGTTGGGCTGAACTTATAGTCCAGCTCATGTTTGTAACCCAGCAAATCCGAGAGTACAGAATTCATCTTGAAAGAAGGAAACCATTGTTTCTATTACTGAATATGTGAAAACTTCACTGGTGCTGTTATTGTTGCACCCAGAGACAGGGCTCTCAGTCAGCCAAGAAGTACAATGAAAAAACACTGTCAACCAAATGCAGAAAGGAAATAAAGGATCAGCAACTTACAATTCCAGGAGGACCAGGGGGACCCCTGTCACCTTTTTCACCCTACCAATGAAAATAAGCACATTTTTGATACTGTACATCAGTGCATAAGCAAGTTATTGCAAATATTCCCCTATGCTGCAATAGCACAGGCAATGCAAATCAGCCAGAGCTGAACTCAGTGATGAAGATTTTCAATCTATTATGCAATAATGACAAAAAGCCTGGCATACCTTTTCACCATCTCTTCCTGGAGCACCATTTATTCCAGGCCCACCAGGTAAACCCTTTAAGAAGACAGAAAGATAATCACACTCAGATCTTCTCCATATCAGAAGAAAAGCTTATAAGGAATCTGCTTAGATCAGAAATGTATGAGTTACTCACATCCCTACCAGGCTGACCAGGTTCTCCATCTTTGCCAGGCTTTCCCTTCAAAGACATAAACATGCATTGAAATCAAATGCTTCAGGGGTGAAGAATTCTTATGGAAATTATGATACTTATTTCCCATTTTTCAGTAAACCAAACTGTCTCTAGAATGAAGTCCTTGGGACAAATATGAAAAAGATATCAACCAAGTATAATCCATGGAGTTACCTAAACTGAAGTTTACATTTTGAAAACCAGAGCACAAACCATGATAAGTCCCAATGAAATGCTGGGTGAATGTGGCCCAAAATTATCTCCAGTGAACTATTGCTCATTCATTGTGGTTACTACTACTTTTATTTTAACATTAGAGAAATCCTTTATTCAGAAAACAGATCCTAACTCCCTAAACACTAAAACATTATATTTAATTAGGAAATTAGTATAATGTGACCAGTGAAATTAAATACAAACACTTTTGTGTTTGAATTTTAACTCTCCTTTAAATCAAACACAATTTTCTCAATAGTATCAAAACAAAAACACAAAGTGCAATTCTGCTCAAAGCAGTGGCTTCTAAAAACCATATATCCTTGCTGAACAGATTTGTCATTGCTGCAATAAAAGCAGTGCAAGCTCCACTTTATTCCAGCCCATTCCCTGGGCAGACAATGGCACTCTATTGTCAGAGTTATAGCGCTGCATGTCTGGGGGCACCTGCTGGAACAGAACCAGAATAGGTGATTGAGCTTCACCAGTGCCAAGAGGAACTCTCAGTCACTGGGAAGTCAATAATAAGACCTCACAGATAGTGTATCAGAGTGTAATGTGATTTGTGAATCCTTCATTATTAGTGATGAGTTTTGACTCTCAAAAATGAGGTTTTAAGATTTCCCATGAATTTGCAGAACTACCTGTTGGAATACACAGGCTGATATTTTTAAGAGTATATCTGAAATGAGACACACAGAATCATATAGAGCCCTAAGAGGCAACTTTTAAGTAACTTAATAGCAAAACTGCAATTTAAGTATGCAACATGCCCAAATTCAGAGTAATAAAACCAAATAAAAATGTTGGAAAACAAGATTTTGGCAAAAGTCATCTGACATATCCCCTCAGGACTTCTATCCTTTCAGATCTTTGCAAACTTATGTGGTTCCCATTTACTTTTGCAGAGAAAAGCAACAATTCAAACACCACTCAAAATATAATAAGACTTTTGGCTTTGTAAATCTACCTCACTTGTTATCTTCCTTAAAGAAGACAAATCAAAGCCCTTCTATAAATTTCAGCAACTAAGGACTTTATCTAGAATACCAAACATTTGTTTCCATTGTATTTACTTCTTACAAAACTGGAAAACCTACCACCAACATGTTTCTAAACAGTGTTTATATATTGTCCAATTAACCTGACCAAGACTTGTGTCTTGATTTTCAAAGGGGCCCATTATGTTGATGAAACTGTGTGTTCAGAAGCTGTGGAACTGAAAATACAGAGTGCTTTGAGCTGCTAACAGCTCGTCTTCTCTTTCCTGGTCCAGCCTATGTTATTTTCATCCTATTTCTTAGCACTTCTATGATCTTCCTCAGCTTTTCTGAGCTGTGATATCCAAGTACATTTAAATTCTAGGATTGATTTGAATCTAGTCAGGAACAAAGTGACTCATGCTATCCCTAGATAAAGCTATCCTACTAATCCCCTCCCCGGACAGCACATAAATTGAGGTAATATTTTGGGAAGTGACAAATAGACTTTTGGTCTTAATGCAGAGTTCAGAGACTTGGTTTTGTGACTCACCTCACAAGAAACCCACCGAGAATGAGTTTGCATAGACCAGCTTATATATATATACACACCAATTTCATGCTGCTTGGCAACCCAGCACATGTAAACTGAATGAAGACCCTTTTGAAAAGGAAATAAAACTGCTGCCTCTGACAGGCAGCCCAACAACACTGAAGAAGGTTTTCACATGGTAACGTAATTCAAATTATTTTCTCCTGCTCCCAAAACTAAGATCTACAAGGCAGATAATTCTTTCAGAAAGCACTGAGAGCCACAGCTAGAAGCACTTTCATGACCCACGTGCATCATCTACTATTTTGCCAGGTGACAAGGGAAAAAAAAGGAGTCTCTTACCCAGAGGGTGATGGCCCCACCTGAATTTCACATTTGTTTAATTCTCAAAGATAACACTGATTTGAAAGATAAATGTTTGGTTAAACAGACTACTTACTCTTCTGCCTGGTTCTCCTTGCTCACCTTTTTCACCTTTTACGCCACCGGGAAGACCCTGGACACACAAAGGTCATCTTAAACTGAGCCCACAAGCCAGAGTAGAATGAAGTTTTGATACAGATGCAACAAAAAAGAACTAAGAGAGCTCTACTCACAGGAGGGCCTTGTGGCCCAGGAAGTCCTGGTGGGCCTGGATCACCTGGAATACCCTGTCAAGCATGGGCAAAGAAAAAGAGGATTAAAGCCTCCATCACTCCATAGAAGCTCAGTTGATTTTTTTAATAGTATATTTTTTTGCTGTCATTCAGATTTCCAGGTCATGAAGGAACATATTTATTCTTTCTTTGTGTGTAACTTCAAATGCATCTATAAATTTTATTAACTGCTCATCCTGTTTATTTAGATGATTCACTCCACTAAGACACAACTGCCTCCTGTGCGACTGTAGCAGCTGGTTTAGTGGCCTGCAGCTGCTATACAAAAATAAAAAGAAGAAAGAAAAAAAAGAAAGAACAAACAAATGCCAAATCCTGCTGAAATTACAGGAGCAACAGTCATTAGATTACTGTTAATTGCCGAAGTTGAGAGGCCATCAGGATCAACGTGTGTTTGGCAGAAAAGTCTTAAAAAATTTGGGTTTCTATTTTGCCTTGTTACACTTTTGTACCAATTCTAAAATATTTTCACCATTAGCCTAAAGAAAAGTTACAGGCTACTGAATTCACAAAAAATTTCTGTGTAGTTTCTGTTACTTTTGTGGAGGCCTCCCAGACTTTTGCAAGCTCACCTACACACCTGATTTTAGTCAGAGATCACACCAGATCTTCATGTGTACTTCACAAAAAATGGTAATTGTAATGTTGAAATTTTTTACTCCTTGTGTATTCCCAAACATAAACTTTGTTGAAATAAAAACAAATTTGTAAACTTTGAAATCATTGTTAATGTTGGCCAAAGACAAGGAAGTCAGAACGTCTGGAAGTCTTAGTGCTTTAAAAAAGAATGTAGGTAGAATAGTTTTACTCTGCACATTTACATAACTTAATGACTGTATAATTAGTCCTTCAGGGATCCCTGATGACAGAGCCAAATTACTCTGACCCCAATAAAATCAGATGAATTTTTGCTTCAATGAAAGTGTAGTCAAAATGTCACCTTATGTTTTCTTAGAATTCTAAAGACACACAGTGCTGCTCTTTACGTTCTGTCCTGCCATCCCGTAACACAGAGACAAAACCAGATAGTGAGACCTTTCTGGGATGATTGCACATTGCAGATGTACACTTGGGCACAGTTCTAGGGAATGCCTTAGTGGTGCCCAGTGTTCTTCTGAAGGGAAGGGGGACAAATGGCTTTGATAAGATGAAGGGCAGAACAGTCCTGCACCCTGCCAAAATAAAACCCTACTGTGTAGCAAAGCTTTCTTATCTGACATGTTTCCCAAGCTAAGAAGGTGGAAAGGAAGAAACTGATCCAAATAGAGAAGGAGGAAACCAATAATTTAAAGTTCAGTTACTACAGTGACATTTGCAAAATAATCAGAGCATAAAAATGATCACTCACTACTTTTACTTCAAAATATCTACCTCAACTCCTCTAGTACTCAGGGTGGTGTTTGAGAATACCACAAAAGCTTCAAAGAAAATGTGACATCCAGGCAGCCATGACACTGCTGGTGCTGCTCAGACTGTCTATGACTGGCACCCAGAATTAAACAGTACTGCAAAATGTTCCCCAATGAAAAAGAAACCAAAAAGTGTAATAACTTTTAAAATGGTAACTCTTCCCATGACTTTTTGGCATTTATGGGTGGAAAAAATCATGCAAATCAAACCAGCAGTTTGAGTTTACTGTCACAATATGGCTTGATATTTACTTTTGAGAGGCCAGAAACAGGGAAAGCACTTTATTCAGACCACAGGGAAGAAAGATCCTGGGGCATCACTAATGAAACAAACAAACAAACAAAATTTAAAAAAAAAAAAGTAAAAAAAAATTTTTTTTTAAAAGAAACTGAATTAAAATTTTTGAAAGACTTCCTCACAATGGATGACATAGCTGGTTAATTAGTATGAATCTGAATCCCTAGACTGCTTTGAAAATTGCTTTGAAAAAGGAATGAGAATATTTTAACTACTTTTACTGTTACTGTGAACTTCCATTAAGGGTTTCTTAAGAATAGTCACTTTACTAAGGGAAGTAACTGGACTAGTGCGACTGGCATGCTTTCTATTAAAGGACAAGTACTCAGGCCTGGAATATTCAGTACTCTGAGAAAAAGAACAGAACTCTGCAGTGAGCAGGATGTGAACACACATGAGCCAAACCACCAGAGGCTGCAGTTTGATCACACGCTCATTGCAGATGGATGCAGTGTCCCACTCACCTGATCTCCTTTCTGAAACTCAATGTCATTTGGTCTTTTCTGTTCTCCAATTTGTCCTGGTGGCCCTGGAGGTCCCTGAAGACCTTGTTCACCCTAAAGTGCAAGAACGTGCAGTTTGTTACAGGCAATACAAGCCAAAATGACTAAGTATTTTAAAAGTAATAAGCAAAAATGTCATCATGATCACCTACTCACTTTTTCACCTTTGGGTCCTTGGAAATTCAAACCCATATTACCCTGCAAAAAGTATAACTCATCAGCCCTCAGCAGTCACAAATAAACAGAAAGAAAAGCAAAACAGTCCACTACTACCATCAATGAGGGAAAGAAAATACCTTGGGTCCTGGTAGCCCTGGTGGACCAGGAGGTCCCTATTAAAAAAGGAAACCAAAAGACAAGTCACTTTCAAGCACTTTACACACCCCTTTTAGAAAAAAAACCCCAAACCTAAACCACTCTTCAGCATTATCCCCATGCTGACAAGGCCCCTTGCCTTCCTCTGAAAATTCCTTCTCATGCTATTCAACTTCAGAAATGTGTAATAAACTAGTTCTTCCTTTAAGTGAGAGAGCAAAAGGAAATTAAACAGTCAGGTATTAAACGTCCTAGTCTAAATAAGCTAAATATTATCCCTCAGGTTTCACACAAATAAGAAGCCTGCATGACAATTCAGCCCAATTTAAAGCAAAAAGATGTCTGGGAACAGGCTCTTTCAAAAGTACTTTATTTAAAAGTGCACAGTAACAGCTCCAAGGAACTGAATGCATAGTTGCTGCTGTCTTCATACCAAGCCCTGACTACCATGATCTCTGCACTTTACTGAGCTGCCTCTGAGAACAAGAAAGAAATAACTGTTCCATTGAGGGCTTTGTGAATAACAGGCTAACGAAGCTCACCGTCAAACCTGGGGGCCCTGGAGGGCCAACTGGACCTGGGATTCCCACGGAGCCAGGTGGGCCCTGTGGAGAAAGCAGAGCAGGCTATGAGGGGCATCTTTTTATGAGAAAAACAAAACAAAACAAACCAGTAAGATTTTCAAGGTCAAAAACCCCAACAGTGGCAACCCATACATGTCAAATCAATGTAGCTGACCACTAACCTATAAACCTGTCCTTGTGGAAAGGCCTAAAGGAGCATTCTGCTCTGAACGTCAATACATCTCTTTGGCTTGCATAAGGGAATGCTTTTTTATTTGTTTTGAGCTACTTTTGCACTTTTTCTCTTCATGCACTGAGAGAGAACAACAAAACACTTTGTATTTGTGATTCGTCCCAGCCAGAAACAGACAATAGGGAAGCACAGATCAGAGGACCAGAAATGCTAACAGGCTCAGTTTGGTCAGAATAGCCTGGGGCTTGCCTCTCTGTACCAGGAAATGGGAGTCTGGCTTCTGTCCAGGTCAGGCCGATAGACTCATTTTCGGCTCCCCTTGTTCTTCCACTAAAGCAATGAATGGCTCAGTGGGGAAGCACAGGGCCTGGAGTCACTAGCTGTTTTCACAGAAGACTGCTGGGAGAACAGAAACACTGTTCAGGAGGTGCAACATGAGGAGAACAGCTGAGAAATTACCCTCTCCTTCCCACCATCCAAAACAGCGGCTACAGCCCAGAAAGCCAGATGTTACTTACTTTAACTCAGGGTGAAGAAGGGAAGGGAACTCCAGAACAAAGAATGTCTAGGAAGGGGGAACAGGCAAGGGAAATAGAGAAGCAAGTCAGTAACTGTGAGTGCTGCTGTCTGCTGGATACCACCTTCCTGACCTTTCTGGCCTCTGTGGGTCTCCCTATTAAGAGCAATATGGAACCACACACTTTCCCTCAAGTCATGAATTAGAGGTACATTAAATGTGAGCCCTGCATCTCCAAGTAAACACATGAATACCCTACCACCAAATCTTCCAATTGTGCTGTAATGCAAACACTGTTCATGTTATCTTTTTGGCAGAACACAGACTAAAAGTACTGTATGCAACTTACAGGTATCCCTGGAAGACCTGGAAATCCTGGGTCGCCCTTCTGTCCTGGCAGCAAGGATGTGATTATTTCACCTGCTTCACCCTAGGAGAAAGAGTTGACTTTAATTAACAGCACATTTTAGAATTCTTTATCCCCATTCTGATTCTAAAGGGCATGTAGTGGCTCCTAAGACTAAGGGACTCAGTGCTATGCTACACCCTAGTAATACAGATGAAGATGTTTTAAATTACCAAACTAACAACTATTAAAAGGTTTCTTTTCTACAAATATATCAGCATTGATTTAAATTCCAAAAGATTAGGGGATTGAAGTACAAATGCTTCACAAAAGAAAACATTCTAGCTCCATGTAAAAGCAGTTGATAGGACACAGCAGAAAAGAGGCTCAATATCTCCACCTCATGAGATTAATGCTGAGTATGCTTTTATAACATTCATGCTTTGTGGTCTATACCGAAGCACAGTTTGTTATTGATTCCAGGGAATATCTTTGTTTTAAAAGTATATGTTCTGACGAACTTGCCTTTCAATATCTTGAAAAAAATTGGGAAGGAGTGAAGAAAAACAATTCAGCTTAATAGTCACAATTTCCCAGTACCAGTGTTACGTTGTCCTCTCAGGAGCTTATTAGAAAAATTCCATGGGTCAAGTTTCCTTTCAAATAGATTTGAACCAAAAATGATGTTTTGGCCCATGCTCCAATCAGTCAAGGATACAACAACAACAACAACAAAAACCCATAAAAAATAAATGGGCTTCTTAAGGTTCAACATCAGATCAACATCTTAAGGTTCAACATCAGATCACAAGACCCTCCACATTATGACAAAAAGCCATCTATGCAATTTATACAGTAAAAAGCACATTCTCAAATGGAACATAAGGTGTTTTACTATTCACTTGCTATTTTAAGTTACTGTTGCTTAGTCTCTAGTAGTGATCTTGAATATTCACAGGGAGACTAATGGTGCGTTTGGGTATTTGTTTCTGCTGACCTGATGCCTCACAACAGGGACTTTATCCCTCACAGTCCCAAGCAAAGCAGCTCCACCAAACACTGCTGCTCTTGGAGCTAGTGACCCAAACCAAGTAAGCTGCTGCAGAATTCCCAGTTGGCTGCATTGGAGTGGCCTAGAAACACTAAGAATGTCACTCCAGACATTGCACATGGTCTTGCATGAAAGCCAGACAGCACACTTACCTTCATACCTGGCAGACCAGGGGGGCCCTTTTTTTAAAAGAAACAAAAAATAAAAGATCAATAGAAATAAATCATTAGTATGTTATTTGCAAACCACTAATCAGATCTACACAGTGAGGCAAACATTAGACAGAAATTTAAGAAAAGACACGAAATGGGAAAACATATTTTTTATGAATTTCAGAATCAAATGGAAAAATTAAAGAACTCTCACAGTGACTGTTGAGCATTAAGGAGATTACATTTCCATTTCTTAGCAATTTGTTTCTTTATTGCCTCCTGTTACCCATCTTGTCTACTACATCTCTTTCTGTTTATACTTTGCTTCTGACAGTCACCTTGATGTACATCCTTGTGTTTTATACTGAAAACATCTTACACCCTCTTTTTTCTGCCCTCTTAATCACCGTGAGGTTCTTTAGATGCAGCAGATGTCAGTATCAAGATCTTATTTTTCTGACATAAATGCATGTATTTGTATTTTTCTGCAGGTGGTAAAACATCTCAGCATGTGAGAACTCAAATGGGTTTTTATGAAGTTTACCACAGCACACAGCAGAAAAGCTCACCTTTATTGGATATCTAAAATACTCTGATTAACCATAAAAAGAAAAAATTATTAAATGAATAACTTCAGAAAGAGGCTGACATTTATCTCATTTTTCACAGATCTAAGTAGCAAATCTAAGCAGATTTTTCACAAATCTCTTTCAGTGGATCACAGGTATTTGATTGGGAAATCTTTTACTTACAGGAGGGCCTTGTAAACCAGGAAAACCTGGACTGCCTGGGAATCCACGCTCTCCCTTAGAGATGAAGAAAATGATTAGCCAACACCAAACCAAAACATAACAGAACCAGATAAACCAATTTGGACTGAAAAGTCTAGTTTCACTGCTAGCTTACGACTCCAGAGTAGCAAATTGTATTGGAACAAGCTGTCAAATAAACACTTAGTTAATTCACACAACTGATTGAAACATAAATTTACGCATTCAGATATTTCTTCATATTTCCAGTCCAAGTACTACACTACAGACATGGAACACGCATGAAGTGTTACAGAAGATCACTTATGGGAAAATTCAAATGTGAAGCTAAGTAACATGTCAGAGTAATTATCTGAGCCTCAGGTGTAATCTATAAAATTAAGGATTAGAACAAAGAATTCAACTACATTGGCTGCAGAGTGTAAATGCCATGTCTTGGTCCTGGCAAACTTGTGTTTTAAGTACTGGACCATTTTATTAAGTTGCACAAAATAAGCTAATCTTATTGGCTACAGCCAAGAGAACAAGGGCTCTTTACCATATTATTGTTGCATTGTTAAGAATTTTAAAGATATTCCACCTTTGTTCCATTGCATCCTGGGATACCCTGAGGTCCTGGTGGCCCATCTTGTCCTGGTAACCCCTTTAAGGTGAAAAAGAGAAGAGTTAGATTGTAGGATGCTGTTCTGGGCCTGAAAGACAAAAAGGAACAGATTTATATCTATACAAACTTCCTACTTACGGGAAGTCCTGGTGTTCCTGGAAATCCTGGAAGCCCTGGAGGTCCCTGAAGGAAATTAGCCACATTTGAACCAGTATGGTAAGAATGGATGTGCAAAAGGATTTACTAAATGTAACTTATTTGTGCAAATGTAAGTAAACCAAACCAGAAACATCTGAATCACAGAACTATCTGCAAAACCACAGAAAAGACAGCACAGAATAACTACAGTAATGATTTGTAGATACAAAGACAAAATAAATGAACACTTGTGGTGTTGGAAATGGATGTGTCCCCGTGAAAGCAGAGATATATCATTTATTAACAGTTGATGGGTCTGACAGAAAAAGCAAAAGCACAAAACCTAAAGGATTTCCAGACAAGTCCATCTCTCCTGTGTCTACCCTGGATGTACTGTCTCTACTTCAAAATGCATTGAATCAAAGTTACTGGCACTTGTTTAGGTCCTGTATTGCAAAACAGATCAAAGAAGTATTTGGGCTACTCTCCCTAAGGAGTTTATTAAGTCAATACAAGCAATATGTAAGTCTGTATTACTTATAAAAAGTAGTATAATCTCTTCAGCCTGGTAGGTAATTTACTCTTCAGATTTAAGTTAATTTCCCCTCCTGTAAATCACCACCTCTGTAAGGACCCACTTAATGCCTGGCAGTCTTTATCCATAATTCCAATATATCACCCTAAAACTGCACCAGTACTTACTCTGATTCCTTTGGGTCCAATAGGCCCTGGAAGACCATCATCGCCCTACAAAACAAAAGCAAACAAACAAAACTCCACACTCAAGTTTCTAATCTGACTTTCTATCAAATTAACCTGTAAAATAATAAAATTTCTTTTACATTTTTACAGTAAGAGGTCTAAAAGTTATATTAGTTGTCATTTCCTGAGTAAAAGGGTTCAAAATCGCATTATTTTTGGTGTTGGACTTTGAATGGAAAAGTATTTGTTCCAGCTGGTTTACCATGACTTAGAGGAAAGGTTTTATTAAGGTCACAGTTCTCTCAGACACTTGCCAGGTGCTCTCATCAAATATCCTGCAGCGGCCTCTTGTGGGCAGAACAGAGAGCCAAGATTAAATGTGAATGGTACTGGACCGGTATGATTTTGTGTATTGATAATCACAGGATCATAATGCAAACTTCATACCAAAATCTTAAGAAAAGGCATTTATGGAATAAAAGTATAACAAAAGTTTCTAGTCCAAGAGCCCTGAGCTGTTTTGGTCTTGTTATATTCAATTGATCTCTTCCAGTGTAGACTCTTTTTTTCTTATCACCTGCATATTTTTTTCTTTGCTTCTTTTTGGTGTGCTTCTGTTAGGTTTACACTGTGAGCATTTGCAAAAGAAACGGCAGATCTTGGATATCCCTGTGTATCTTAAAGACAAATGCACTCAGAGATATTTTACTGCTCTATTACCCCACCTGAGTGTAATGATGCAATTCAGTAGTAAATAAAAAGAACCCTAACCCCTCTAGGGCAAGCCAGGAGCATTCCTCAGCTCTCTGCACACCGGCTCACCGAGGCTATCCTTGGCATCACCCCACCCAAGCCCAGCCCAGGAATGCCACCAGGTGCAAACAACAGTTTACCTCCCTGGTGGGAACCCTCGGGGCAGCAGAGAGCAGAACTCAGCTCTTATCAGTGAACTAAGCTAAGCCAGGAGCACGTTAGTGCAAGGACTAACAAACCTACAGTACAGCACCTTGCTAAACCTGTTCTTTGACCTTAATCTGCAGCACCAAGGAAAGGGATACAAGTATGCAGGTAGTGTTGGCAAGCACTTGTGTAGGTGAGGAAACACAGACAAATCTTTTTCCTCTGGTTGACTGTTCAAACAAACCAACCAAAAACTCAAGTTATATCCTAACGTCCCAAGATTTCAACTATTAAACAAATGATAATCAGGAGTTCTGGAATTGTTTAGGATCAGCACTACAAGAAAGCTAACATCACCCAGCAGCTTCATGCTATTCAAGTGAATTGCGACTTACCTTTGAGCCTCTTGGACCAGGTGGTCCTTCTGGTCCTGGAAATCCAGGTAAACCTGGTTGTCCTTCCAAGCCTGGGAATCCTCTTTCACCCTACAAAAAGAATATATGGTGGTGGAGGAGGAACATGACAAAACCAAAAGTTATGATAGAAAAATCCAGAACATACACTATCTTTCTGGTCTTCTGTAGGAAGTCATCACACTGACAACCAACACTGTGATGAAACACCTCAACTACTTCTCTACAGAAATTCCTGAATGCAGACATATATTACCTTTAAGTGCAACAACGTAAAAAGATTTCACAGGGTGTTTATTCAATATTTTAAGGCATCTATTTACCAAAATAATCCGTTTCACCTGTGCTGCTTAAACACGTAGAGTTCTCTCCCCTTTCTATTTAAACATACCCTTATTAGTTGCTGAGTCCTTTGCAAAACTCACCTCTGCTGCAACACCTACAAAAACTCTCAGAAGGGTGTAGATTGCTGCTATACTGTGAATGTTTTTCATTATTTTACAGTTGTAAGACCACAGAAATCCTCCTGGAAGCTATGCTAAGGCAATGGAAAATAAGGAAATGATTGGTGACAGCCAACATGGGTTCACTAAGGGCAAATCACGCCTGACAAATTTGGTGGCCTTCTATGACAAGGCTATGGCACTGGTGGATGAGGAGACTGATATCATCTACCTGAAGCTGTGCAAAGCATTTGAGGCTGTCCTGCAAGACATCCTTTTATCCAAACCAGAGAGGGATAAATTTGACAGATGGACATTTCAATGGGTAAGGAATTGGCTGGATTTCAAAGAGTTGTGGTCTTCAATGTCCAGGTGGAGACCAGTGACAAGTGGGGTTCCTCAGGGGTCAACCTTTGGATGAGATTAAAGGCTGTGTTAGCAAGAGCTGCAAACTTACAGAGGAAACAACTAAGCTGTATTTAGATTCCTTGGATAGGAATGAACAGCTCATTAACTGCTCTGCTAAAGCTGGTTTCCTATTAATTGAAATGTAAACATACTCCTCTTTTACTGTAGGTCACACATTGCTCTCTTATACAGGACAGACATCTTTTCTCCCCTGTGAAAATGCTGAAATTGCACTATAAATTGAGGCTAACTTAAGTGTTGAAGTCAGAGTTCAGACTTTTCAGAAATAAAACACAAAAAAAGCTGTGGGTCAAGATAAGGACCACTCACCAATTACCATCATATGCAAATCAGACTTGACCTGGGGAACTTAGTTTAATTTATTACAAATCAAATCAAGAGTAGGGTAATGAGAAATAAAATCAAATCTTAAAGGCACTTTCTCCCCACCCCTCCCTTTTTCCCACGCTCAACCTCAGTTCCAATGTCTCCACCACCTCCCCCACGGCAGCACACAGGGACAGGGAATGGGGGCTGCGGTCAGTTCATCACGCCTTGTCTCTGCTGCTGCTTCCTCCTTAGAGGGAGGACTCCTCACATCCTTCCTCCTCCCCAGCATGGGAAGCAGTCCTTCATGAGCTTCTCCAGTGCGGTCCTTTCCATGGGCTGCAGTCCTTCAGGAACAGGCTGCTCCAGTGTGAGTCCCCCATGGGGTCACATCTGCCAGCAAACCTGCTCCAGGGTGGGCTCCTCTCTCCATGGTCCACAGGTACTGCCAGGAACTGCTCCAGTGTCAGTCTCATGGGCTCACAGCCTCCTTTAGGCATCCACCTGCTCTCACTTGGGGTCCTCCCCAGGCTGCAGGTGGGTCTGCTCCACCACAGACCCCCACGGGCTGCAGGGGCACAGCTGCCTCACCCTGGGCTGCATCACAGGCTGCTTCAGTGTCTGGAGCATCTCCTGTCCCTCCTTCTGCACTAACCCAGGTGTCACAGGGGGGTTTCTCTCACTCCTCGCTCCTGTCTGCTGCTGGTATTGCACAGATTTTGTTCCATCCCCTTAAATCCATTATCCCAGAGGCACTGCCAACACCATGGTTGAGCCTGACCTTGGAGCTGGCTGGCATTGGCTGTCGGACATAGGGGAAGCTTCTGGTAACTTCTTATAGAAGCCACCCCTGTAGCCTCCCCACTGCCAAATCCTTCCCATGTAAACCCAATACAAGTATTTTCACGTGGAGCTACACAGTTGGTGTGCTACCTCATCTGAAAGGCAAGACTGTGGAGGAGTGTTCCTAGCTCAGGCCAGGATATGAAAGGGTTAGTGTGTCCCTGAAGGTGCAGGAATAAGGAATTTGGGAGTGCCAGATAAGGAAAACATTAGGCAGAGCCAGATTTTGGAGCAAGCTCTGGCAAGAACTGTGTTTGCACACGAAGAAAACACACCTGCATACAAGAGGCATGTCAGATGTGTCATGTGTGAGCTGGGCTACAGTGTCTACTGATCTCAACCTGGTCACACTTCTCCACATTTTCATTGGGGAAAGTAATATCTGCAAATGGTTGCTAGAGCAGACTTTTAGCAGAGGGTTGGCCTTGTGTGTCATTTAAGGCTGAAGAAACTGTTCTCTAAAATGCAACTATGCCAAGGTCTCCACTCTAAACAGTCACAGAACTGGGAAGCCAAGGCCTTGAAAGAAAGAGAAACATGAAGCCAAACAGTTACGCAAGAGGAATACAGGAGGCAACAACTGATGAGAGTGAACTGCACTACCGAAACTGAAATGAGCATTTTCCAAGCTCTGAAAGTGAGCAGCAACAATGAGAGCCTGGCAGGAGGAAAATGTTGCCAAGGCAGCTCCTGGGGAGTTTCCCAGCAAATTACCCCAAGAATGAACAGACGATTTGAGGACTCTGCTCAGGGACAGCTGAGGGACTACACCAGACGATTCCCAAGGGGACTGTACTAAACCAGTTGCAGTGGAAATAGCTGCACTGTAATCACTATTTCTGACCCCCCCCAAAAAAATTGGTTGAAGAAAGAAATGTGGGCCAAGTGGGTATGGGGGAAGCCAAGCTGATCCAGCTCTCTTGAATACAGATGATGAGGGTATTTTTTAATTGCCTTCTACTTCAACAGCATAAAGAAGGATTCCATAAGTGAGAACAGTTTTCAGGCTTTGCTTCTGCCTCCAGACTTTTCCTATTGCACACACCATACTGATTTTCACGAAGGTTTGGATGCTACAAATTTGACAGGAAGAACTGCCTGCTCAGTACAGGAACATACTGAAACTGAAAAAGACATTTAACAATTCTTCCACAAAAAGTCAATGCCAAAAATGGGCATTAAAACCCTTAGGGGTATGAAATAGAAGTTCCTGGGCAGCACACAATGAATTTTCTCACAAACACAAAAAAATGTCACTAGCCAGTTCAGCTTACACAGAAAGTACTGAGGAAGTCTGCATACTTTCTGTTTCAGACTAGAAGCTACTAAAGCGAAACACAAATAGCAAAGGTTTAGGTCAATTCAGATCTCATCTTCCAGTCCTGAAAGTACAGGATTGTTTCCATAGCAAAATAAAGATGCATCAGCTATAAACCCATCATTTCCTTGGGGAATGGGCGAGGAATCAGATTCTGATCTCATTTAGTGATAAATCCAGAGTAGCTGGCAAAGCAATTGCCCTCAATCAGCTACATAGGTATGGCAAAACTGTCAGTTTACAAGCTTCAACATGACTTTTGCTTGGAGGATAGAAAGAAAAAAAGTAGTTGGGAAACACCCTAAAATTATGCTTTAAGCTGCAGCAAGATATAGCCAATTAAACATGGATAAAAAGTTTGGCATAGTTCCCTGTACTCTAATAATAGGCCACAAATATTTAAAAAATCAGGGATAGGTGCAGTTTTAAAACATGCAGAAGTAATTTACTTTTCTAAAATTTATTCCCAAAAATTAAATATTTTCAAGTACACAATTTGGGGAGAGAAACAAGGATATTTATTTACATAGATGTGGTATACTCATGGCAAAAACAAAAAGACTAAAAAAAGGAGCAAAAAAAAACATTCAGAAAAGCAGCAGTTGAACAGTCTATTTCAATGCCTAAACACATGTAAGATTGTGGCTGTAACATTTGGCAAGTGAGACATGTACTGGCTTCCTGCCCTTGCTATGAAAATAGCAAACTTTAGAAAGAGTCTGAAGTTACCTGTAGGGGGCTACTGAAAACTAGATTCATGTAATGAAATGTCTGTAATAATGTTAAAAGACAGACAGCATGGAAGAAGTGATGCCACAGCACCATATTATCTCCCTTTCCAAACAATAGGGTGAAAATAGCAGCTGCCTCAGATTGTAACACTAGCCCACAAATTCTTCCTCAACTTGAAGAGCACTGACTTAACGGATTTAGAACTACAGTACCTAATCAAGACATCATTCGAAACAAACACACCAACCAGCCACAAACAGTAGTGTTCAAGTTATAGTTTAATGCAATAAAGAAATCCCCTCTGACGGGACTCGTATTCTTCAAAATATATCAAATTTCTTCAGGATATCATCTGTGACTTCTTTTTAAAGATGAAACAGTTGAGGTTTAATGGTCAGTGGTCACTTGCCAGGGTTGTAAATGTTTCAGAATACAGGGCCATATTAGTGCAATTCAGGCCAACAGTCATTAACCACATACACCAATTGCAATTATTCTTGACAAAGTGATTGAAGTCTGAGAAGCTTTAACTATTTTTTAGGAATTTCTACACAACAGTGAAAAGAAAAGCTGAGCACAGGTCACATCTGAACTAAATTTTACCATGATAAAGGCATAAGGAAATAGGGATCTCAAGGACAAACACTGATAATTCTCTTCTGAGACTCAGAGTTCCAAGAATACATATCCAAAGAGACCAAGAGTGTGTTATTCTTCCTTTGTAAGGGGTATGGATTTCTCAAAGCACCTGAAATGCCTTCAGAGCTCAGTTATTATAAGCTGTTCCTGCCAGAATCCCAGGCACCAAGCTTGCATGAGATCATGTATTAGGAACTTACAATGCACTTGAGACTTTGGAGTTACACCCTTTATATTGTGATCAACAAATCCAGTAAACTCAACACCTTCTGAAGTTCTCCCTTGAAAAGCCATGGACTAACCATATGCAATAACTAAAGAACAGCTTTTTAATAAATTTAACTTAATTTAAATGTGTAGAACCCAGTAGTCCTGTTCATGAAAAATAGTGTAATTATTTGAAGCTATTTTGAGGGGGAAATGCATCTCAGGGTCTGTGAAAAATAGTCCCTTCCACCTTAAGCCACATGTTTCTATCACAGTTGTGCTGCAACATAACTTGCATGAAGGCATTGATCAAGCTGAAAACCAGCCAAGTTTACATGGAAACTTCTTTACAGTGAGATCAGTTCAGGAATAGCTCTCAATAGGGCCCCACCAGCCCCAGAGGAGAACAGGAAGACCTAGCTAAAGGCAGGTATGAGGGCCATTTCAGCAGCAGTGTGTGCCACCACTCATGCAAAACCACTGTGGTCTTGGGCTAAGTGCCCTCTCAATGACTAAGATGCTCAAAGCTTGCTCACTAGCCCTCCTCTCTCAGCCCTCATCAGCTGCAGCAGCTGAGATTCAGTACCACTGCCCCCTCCTCCTTCTCCACTCTTTCTCAAGATGTTCTTATCAGTATCTTTGCATCTTGTTTTCAGCTGAGATAAAACCAGCACAATAATCTGCAAGTCTTACTGGTTTATTGCAGAAATTGCTGTGTGCAGCATTTATCATATTTATTTTGTTACCAAGCCTTTACTCAGGAATTAGCTTTCAAGTATTAAAGCAGGTTCATCTCAAATATGCTGGTATTTAAAACCTAGTTGCTTAAGTGAAAAGTAAACACTTCTTTCAGTTGAAAAGTGAAAACAATTCCTATAAGCACCTGTATGTGATAGTTTAATCATATACTTCAGTTTTAATACTCTTAGCAAATCCAATTCACTACTGAGCTGCTTGCTGTGAGTAAAAGCACACTGGCTCCCAGCTGTAGTCAATTTTTACTGATTATGACAATAAATTCCTCTCCTTTCTTCATTATGCCATTTTAGGCATGTTTGAATTTTACACTACTCACTTTACATTTAAGTTTAGTCTGGTAAGTTTGAGCAAAGGAAGAAAATTTTACTGCACTGCTTTTTGTCAGCTGTTATACCATGGGCTTCAAAAGAAAAAGCTTACAGTGCTGATTTTGCTAGAGACAAAGTGCTACTGATGCTACCAGGACACATGGGAGAGGTAAAGAAAAATTACTGGCAGCATGGAAATGGTGAAATGTGGCTCCACAAAGCAAGAGAAGAAAACCACTTTCCTATTTGTTACAGTTCATGTTCCTTTACCTGTTAAAACTGGGATACCCTAAAGTGAATACTAGGATGCTTAGGAAGAAGGCTAATTTTGGGTCTCAAAAGGAATGGAGTAGGCTCTGCTAAGCTGAACAAAGCAGCACTACTTGGTTGACTTAATGCAAGTGGACAGCGACTTGGATTGAGATGCTGGTTTAGGGCCAGAAGTGAAGCCCAGTGGAACACAAATGCAGGGCTTAGATGACTGTGTCAGACAAGGCTTTTCCTGTCTTCCCAGTACAGAACAAGGTTTCATACATCTGACTTCTAGCAGTTCTTCAAATACATTTTCACACTTCTAATGTGAGAATCAAAGAGGAAAGATTAAATAAACAGTTCTTTGTCTAATGCTCTTCATACATCAATTAGGCAAGAAGCTATAGATTTTGACCCCTGGTTCAGAGGTCACTGCAGAAGGAAGGAGAAACACTAAATGCCAAGTGTCAAATGCAAAGCAAAAGCCTTAAATCTGTAGCAGCAATTTACACTCAGCTGGACTAAAGATACTATTTGCAAGAAAGGTGGATTGAAGGTAGTCTTGGATTTGAAAACTTCAATCAAATGTACAAGTAGGTGGTACACTGTGAGGGATCAATCATCTTAAGATAGTCCCTGAAGTCTTGCAGTAGTACAAGAATCTAGAAAGTTTAAATCTGTTAAAAACCCTAAATGAACCAAAGTGAAAAATTTAAAAGATAAAGCATTATGGATGTCAGCGACAGAGAGCTCTTGGGGTTCCCCAAGGCTGAACTGCTGAAATCAGCAAAGCATCAAATACTGAGGGTTTGTAATTATAGGGCAACTCACATAACGAGGTGTGTGCACGCATGATCAAACCAGTTCCACCAGCAACACATCATACCTGAGAAACACGGGCTTTGCTTTTCATTGCTCCTTTACATACTGTGCATGACAGTCTGCAAGCTTTGGAAAGACTTTAAAAAACTCCCACTCTGGCATGCCTCAGGATTATGCTGTGTTTACCTTGGATTAGGAGGAAAATGAATCACAGTTCCCCAATTTCAAAGTGAATTTTCCATTCCAAGGATGGAAACTTGCATTATATCCACACTAGCCAGACAACAGATACTTGCTCACTGAATTCACAAATAGCTGTGACAAGTCCAAAAGAAAGCCAACATTGAATTACAGAAAGGTTTCCAAACTTGTGCCTGCTACAGCTCTATTGGGAATGGAAGCCTGATGTTTAAGTGCCTTCAAACTGAAACTGAAATAATCTGTGACTAGTGTCAGGATGCATCTGGTTTGGGCACCTGCATTTGAAGATCCTCTAGGAACACGTTAACCAGGTTCATGTTTTGGCCAACCAAATCTAACTCGGAAAGCTTGCCATCAAGGGAATACTGTTCTTCACTAGGTATGTAAATTGGGGATATACCCAATGAACTAAAGCACATGCCAAGGAATGACCTCATCTGTCAGAAGCTATCTGGATGGCAGGTGTGGCACCAAGCATTACCCAGAATTTTGGACATCTGCCTTGTTCAACCTCAGCCAATAGCAAAATTCTGCATCAGCACATTATGGTGCCAAGGCAGTGACTGATTATTTTGCATTATTTTCATTCGTTTAAGGTTACACTTGTTTATGCAAGTCAGAAAAATCACTTTTGAAATGTGTCAAAAATTAATCCAGGCACTGAAGTCCTTCTAGAACCTTGCTAAAATAGGGTAGGTGGTTTGATAAACCAGGTTGTTATCAAACTTATCAGTTCTGTTATCAGTCTTTAAGAAGACTCCTTTGTATCTCAAGGAAACTGTTTACAAACCTAAGAGTGGAATTGTTTCTGGCAACCTCTGCCCCTCACAGCAATCACATCACATTCATTCCCTGTGACAACAGCAGTTACATGGGAAATATTTAACCACAACTTAATTACAACGAGGCTCCCACACTTCAGAAAAGGCTCAACTCAGGCAAGTACTGAATTGTGTCTCTACAGTGCATTGTAATTAAAAGAGATGTTGGGCACCTGCTGTTTCACCAGAGGAAAAAAGTGTAAAACAATAAGAAATAATGGTGACAAACACAAAATACTGTAGAGATGTATTAAGCTCAGGCAGTGAGACTGGAAGTCAAAGCTGCACGAAAGCAGGAAACCTCAGGGATATCAAAATGCAGCTCTTGGCCTTAGAACACTGTCAGGGCAGGCCAAAACAGCTTGTTGCACTAAATGAGGCACACAGGGAAGGTTTCTGGGTTGGGGATAGTTTTTACTCTGCTTGATCCAAGAACACATGCTTGGCCATTAACCACCTGCTTACTTCAGTGGCAGCATTGTGTGTTGGGAAAGCTGCATTTGAGTTTTGTTACTTCCAGGGTCCAGCTCACATCTAGACAGCAGCAGCAATCATCTTTGCATACAGCTGTAAAAATTAGGAGGTGAAAACCAGTGCAAGTTCAAAACACATTAGAAAGTGTCTATTACTTATGAGCTGGCAATGCACAAAAAGAGGGAGAACAACCCACACTCTATTTTAAATTCCCACTGAAGCATTACCAGCATAGCCATTATTGTACATTTCACACCTTAGCTTGTCAACACTAAGTAGTCAGTGGGCTGGGCTGTAAATAGGGATTCTTTCTATTTTAGTAGAATTTGTGTCTTTTTACTGTCAGATAGCTGGAAAAATTTGTGCCCTTATTCCCCATTCTTGGGAAAATAATCATATGAAATTCTGCATGCTGTCAGATGGACCAGTCAGTCCAAATTAATACCTGAAACTGTTAATACAGATATGCTCTTTGGTGCATGCCTACACTACAGACAAAGAAAACAAAATATAAGCAAGAAGCAAAAGCTATCATGCATAAGTTATCTGAACTTAGCATATGGCTCAGTCATTTGTGTGCTGGTCTGCTACTAAATAAAAAAGAAAGAAAAAAGCATATTTACCTTTTCACCTTTTACTCCACTGCAATCACATTTGGATACAGATGCACATCCATGGCAAGCCTTTAAAGACATAAGAAAAAATTATGGTTTTAATTGGCATAAAACTGTATGACATCTTTAACGCTCTCACAAAAACTTAGAAAGTTAGTCTGAAATGAAAGCCTACAAAGTTTGTAGCCATCAAACACAAGTTCAAAGCACACCCAGTTAATTGCAAGTTGAATTGCCTTTGATAACACTAATGCTTGTTTGGAAGTATTTTACAGTTAGTTCCTCCAAAAACCTTAGACTTCAAATTTATGCTTAAATGTCACCTGCTCTAGGGCAAGGTGCGAAGCAACACCTTTGGCCACATGGGCCGGCACTTGCACAAAACAGGCTCTTCTGCACCTCTCCCAACAGCAAAGGGCCCAATTATGCCTCCCACCAGTAGATGTCAGGTTTTGCACAGTTTCATCAAGCCTAAGGCCTAAGAGCATATTTTTGATAGTTATCAGACAAGTACTTACTACCTAATTCCTCCCTCCCCAGATCAGTTACTGAGAAAAGACTTTTTTTAAACTCTAGATTTCATGTAGCTGCATTGAGCCTCCAGTGCAAAGCATGGCAAAGCTAAAACAGTCCCCAGCATAAGGGGAGTGACAGCCAGAATTTAAGGGGCCAGAGAAGGAGAATATAAAAGCTTGTTCAAAGAGAAGAACAAAATTCAACAATGTTTCCATACCACAAATTATATTCTTAATATCATGCTTAGATTATATTCTTCCATCCTCACCCTAACATGGGATACTCATTAGAGATCCATGTTAATTTCAGAGATTAACAAAAGTGTTTACAGAAGTGAGACTTCTACAAGAATTTTTTTCTTTTTTGGTAGAATGTCTCTACATAATACACATGGTCATCATCTTTCAGACCTTTTTACAGTTTTAAAAATCATAAGCCACATTAGAAGATAAACCCTGAAGTATTTCAGTGTAACTTGTTCTCAGAACAGGTACAGTATTCTATTAAAAACATACAGCATACACTTTAAAGTTTGAAAAGCTGAGCATTTGGGTTCCTCCCCTCCAGTACTCTACAGAGAACATTATGTACAAAGTTTCATTCCAGCAAGAAACCAGTCGGTGTGTCAGATCTGAAGTACACCCACACTTGAATTCTAGTCTTCATTATCACAGAAGCCTTTAGAGACATGACCCATCACCTACCTGGCATCGAGAATGTCCTGGCTCTCAGCCTAGACACACTACCAAGCATCAGACTGAAAGCACAGAAGTAGCTTAATTCACCTGGAGCTACAAGAACCCATGATCAACTAAAGCATCTTGCAGCAAAAGGCAGAGCTCTAAGTACAGCAGGAGTGGCACATGACACGACCAGGGTCTCACTTCAAATCTTCCATTTGGCTTTTGCAATCAGTTTCTTGATTTTATGTATATGAAAGCTCAAAATACTTAGTCAAAAGGGATTTATTGAAACATTTCCTAAAGTGAAATTGAACCATACTAGCCAGTTCAGGTTTTCAAAGATCATACTGGACAAAGGCCTGAGTAACCTGACCTGACCTCATGGCTGCTCTTGTTTGGAACAGTGTTTGGCTACATGCCCTTCTGATGGCCCCCTTCAATCCAACTTATCCTGTGAATTTGGTATCTGATCCTTTTCACTTTTAAAAATGGATTTTTAAAAAAGCAAGTTCCTTGGGAACCAGTTTTAGGATTAATCTCTTTAACAAAGCTTCATTTAAAAGGGATTAACCTTAGTTACATGCAATATTCCCTTGCCTCACAGTGCAAGCCTAGCACACAGAACCAGCAAGTTACCTGGCTTGCTGTGCCCCAGCACTGATTCCATATTACAGGAATATTATATACTCCACAGAACAGCAAGAGCAGCATGGAAAACCTTTGCTGCCTCCCAGAGGTGGGGTGGGAAACAAAATAAGTACTCATCAAAATCCCCCAAGAACTGTGGTAGAACACACATGGGCTAAAATAACACATACATGAAAAGCATGATCAAGATCCTATACAACAAGGAGGATTTAGTCAGAATATGGAGTAGAAAAAACTAATGTAGTCTTTCTCATAGCTTACACAGAATGTTTCTAAATAGAAAATTCTTAAGTTTTCGAGTACAAGGGAACTGTTTGCATAGACAGAGAGAAAAGCAAGTTGGAGGGGAAGAGATGGTATGAGATTACATTGCCCCTTCACAAAACAAATTAGATGTACACAATGTTGTGAAGGTAAGTTTTCAGACAGTGAAGCTCATGAGTTCCTACCCTCTGCTACTGTCTCTCTCCAGGAAAACCAAAAGAAAACTACTTTGTTAGTGCTTACACATCTTCAACAGCGATTCTGGCAGCATCAAGACCACATGAAATGGATCAAATCCATAAAGTAAATGAAATCATGAGATAATTTGGTATGGGAGGAGTCACTCAAAGCGGGGCACCTTAGGCAGGTTGTACAGCATCTTGTCCAGTTGCATATTGAGTAACTGCAGTGGTGGAGATCCCACAGCCTCTTTAGGCCCTTGATCTGATATGTGATTGCCTTCATGGTGAACCTATTCTTCCACAACACATCTCATCAGAATTCCCTATGTTGCAACTTTTATCTGTTAAAAGTTTCCTGTATAAAGTTTTTGAAGAACATGCTTCTCTCCCCTATTCTATTTGCCATTAAAAAAACCCCAAAGTGCTTTGATTTAATCAATATATTAAACCCCTGACTGTCTTCCAAAGCCATTTATATATTCAGACTGGATTTCTCATGCTTTGAGCAGCCTCTTAACACATTCAATTAGCCTGTCTTGAAGAGTCAGGAGTACTCACTGAACCGTTTTGACAAGTGGTTTTGGATATCCAGTTCAGATGCATTACTTGCAGGAAGGAAACACTGCCTTTCCCAGACAACAGTAAAGGGAAGCTAGAAGTCTGTAATCAGAAAACTCTGTAAATACCCACTGTAATCAAATGGTAGTAATTTTTTGGCATCAGTCCTGGGAAGATCTATTCACCCACAAGCTTATCAAGAAGTACTCCCCCAGCAGTCACTTATCTTCCTGTACAAAAGCAGACTGTGTTTCTTATTTGCATCAACTTGTACCCCCACCAAATAAAGGTATTTTTAACTAAACAGTTTGAAGCAAAATGGCCCTGAGAATTCATACTATAGTAAGATCAATTCATGCCACTTACAGGTCATATTACTGTACAGCTTAAAAAAAAATCTGACCAAGTAAAACATGGTGGTAAAGCAAGAAAAAATAAAGAGAGACCAAAACCCAGAAAAACTTGATGATCTACTCTTACTGAAGACTGTCCTTCTGTTTAGACTTTTCAGTAATCTCAAGGCCTTCTTTTACTTGGCAAAGCAGGCACAAAAATTGTGCTACAGGAGACTGCATACTGCATAACAAGCTAGTACAAGTTTGAAAGCCACTCAGCAGCCACAGGCTAGAGATTTTTAATGTCACAGAATCAGTTGTGTATCTCATATTAATGTAAGGAAAATTCAGGCATAGCAACAAATCTCCTACACAAGAACAATTATTTATCTACACCTCAATTGAACAAAGAAAATTGATACAAAAACAACATTTCAAGTGTAGAAAACCCCACATTAAGAGCAAGATTTAGATGGTTACAATGACTAGCCTGCCCCTAGTAACAGCTTAACCAACACTACTTCCAAAATTAAGGGACTTACTGGGTTTTCAAATACAGAAAACTAAATGACTGCAAACCTCAGGGGATCTCCAATCTACACTTGGGGCATATAGTACAGGTTGGGAAACTGAGCAAGTCTCCTGCCTTATATTAGGCAGCCAGAAGCCTCCACAGCAGTTCAGTTCCTGGCTCTGGCCAGCAGAACACATTGTCTTAGGTGACAGGCAAGATGATGAAAAATATTGGCTGTAATACTGAGTTGCAACTTGATCATCAGGAGCTGGTCACAATCTCCATGTCTATTAAAATCTTTTAGTTTTCAACTACACAAATATGAATAAGAAATCAAGGCAGCTTTTAAGAACCAGATGGGAACTGCTCAGATTTGCTTCTTAACACATTCCTGCTGCCTCCCCTTCACGTACCTGTAAAGATGAACTCACTATCACTACCATTTCTTTGAGTGACTTTTCCACATCAAGACACAATCAAAGGCTCTAATTAATCTATTCGAGTTTAGCTAATCCTTTCACTGGATTTTCTTGACAGCTTCTACCCCATTGAATCTGTGTGTGGAGAGCAAGTTCTTTTCATTACTATATAAAAGGAGGGATGGTATTGGTTTACTGGTCAAAGGATAATTCTTCCAGAACAAGCTCAGTCTTTTGTGCCTTACATGGACTGAAGAAAACTGCTTTCAATGCCACCAAAAGAATAGAGTTTTGTTTGTTTGTTTTTCAGTTTCAAGAAAAAAGCACAACTCTTGGACACAGGTTGGTTACAGTCAGCTCAGTGAAATGAATGGCCTAAGTTACCCTCAAAATTTGTTTTGGTTAGAAGCCTGTCTTACAAATTGGGCACATTCCCCCCCTTTCTCATCAGGCTTAAAGATGTTGGTTAAAAGGCAATTTCAGCGTATTCCACTCCCCCCCCACCTCCCAGCTGCCATACACAACAGCACTGGGCAAAATATTTCTAAAAACTAACAGGCAGATGACCGAGGTTCCTGGAGACAACAGCAACTTTGGACTTTGCAGCACTGTGAAGAGAAACAAAAGTGATCTACCATTACACACATGCAGCTGCAGGGAAACTTAACAGCTAATTGTGTGCATGTAGGGAGGGGTGTAAGGGAATATTAAACCCCCACACTGGAGTATGCAACAGTACTCAAATAATATATTAGTATGTGAACACATT
Organism: Xenops minutus; assembly: GCA_035221455.1. Taxonomy (NCBI): domain Eukaryota; kingdom Metazoa; phylum Chordata; class Aves; order Passeriformes; family Furnariidae; genus Xenops; species Xenops minutus. Next base: position 11,945,293 of record JAWWEE010000142.1, on the reverse strand, counting down.
AGAGTTTAACAGCATTATAACACTCTTTGCATGGGAAAGATTACAGAGATGTGGAGGGAAGCTGGTCATTCTCAGACCTTGACACTTACAAATTAGAAAGTTGCAATCAAGAGAAGGAGGTGCAGATTCTTACAGGAGCACAGTAGGTGACTCAATAAGGTGTCTCTGCAAGCTATCAGAAGAGTAGTTCTGACATTACCCAAGTTGCTTACAGCTGAACTCTCAATCTAGATATCAAACAACTGGATAAGAGAAAGAAACAGGAAATAGATTGAACATTTACATACTTGTGCCATTTCTTTATTCTGACACCGTCCTCCTGTATAATTTTATCACAATCCAAAATATCCTGTTTGATATCCCCTCCCATTTCTAGAGGGGCAGAGTGACCTTACTGAACCTGCCCAGCAATGCAATTTGTACTGACAGACCACAACCTTCTCTTGACAGCTCCATTCTGATGGCACCAAGAGGTCAAGTAAGAATCAAAAAACTGATTGTGCACAGCCACTGATTTTACATGCTGGTGTTGCCTGCAATACATTAAGATCTCCTCAGAGATCTAAATGACCACCAAGCTTCAGCATGCAACACATGTGGGGATTAACATGCACACAGCAGCTTTATAAGCAGATGTTGTCTTGAAGGAAACCAGACAGTCATTCAACACCACAAGATAGTAAGCTACTTCACCAGGTGAGAATAGTTCCCCTTAGCAGGAAAAAGATGCACAGAAATCACGGAAATAAACTCTGCCTAAACAAAGTTGGCCAGAATTTTAAAGCAAATTTAAAGTTGCAAGAGACTGTAATGACAGAGCATAACTGAACTGTGGAACAATATTTCACAGTTTGTAAGGAAGAAGCAATGACCAAGCAGTAAAGGTTAGGAAAAAATGTTAATATGCACTCAAGTCACACTATGTAGCAGTTGCTGTTTGCGTCCTGTATTTGCATCTTCCCATACTTTTCTCTAATGATTTCACTGGGATTTATTTGCATACACATAATGAAGCCTTTTGATAGTTTGGGTTTACTAAGGCTCCCATTCACTAGAATGGTCAAAGGAAGAACCAGCCATAAAATCCATTCAAAAGCAAATCATCTTTGAGGGTTTCCACACAGCACACAGTCCTTCTCCCCTAAAAGTTCTTGAACCTGGAACTTGCAATTCAATCCCATCGACTTTTATATGGACACAAGTAACCGAAGTGCTTCTGATGTGGTTACAAGTCTTTCCACTACTTGCAGCAGGTTTACCTGTACAGCTACTCAGGCAAGGAATTGCTGTTATTCAAAGATATAATCCCAGCCAGAGGATGGACACATAGTAGCTTTATACTTTCCCTCCAAATGTTATAAAAAGCTAATAGAAAGAGCACCTGCTCATGAGTTTTAGATTATCAAGTGCCTCAGGTATTTACCATCATAATAAATAATGTAAATATTACATATAATAAATAATATAAATACCTTCAGTATTTACCAGCACGACATGACCAGTTACTCTTGTTAGCAAGGTGACCAGGTAATGAAGTTAACACAATACTACTTTCTTTGGAGAGCAAAGGAAAAGGGTTCTAGCATGATATGCACCAGCCCCACGAGGTTTTTACTGCCAAAGGGAAGGGGGGAGAGGGGGTAGAAGTAATGAAAGTGTTAATTAGGCTAAAAATCCATGGTTTTGAAGTCTTCTAGTCCAGAAGACAATTAAATAGGACTTCACAATTCACCAAGTCTATCTCTACACAACCTATTTGGTAAAATAAACTTGGAATTCCTACAACATCTACATTTACTCAAACGCATGCAACTTTACTGGTGAGAAGCTCACAGAACTGTGGAAACTGCAGATTCCCAAGCTGCTCTTGCTCATGATTGAAGGCTGTCAAAAAAGAATTTTCACAGTAGAGATTGCAATTGCCTGTTGGACAACTGTGGAACATGTATTCCTAGAATAAAGCTTATCTACAGGGGACAAATTGTGCAACTCAGTTATTCTAAGTGCAATAGAATTTGTCTGAATATTACTAACATCACCCTCCACATTGAGATACAACAGCTTACCAGTCAGGAGCACAAGTTTAACATCACAGAAGAAGGAACATAAATATTGGATAATTCCATCAACATAAAGCCTGACTCTGCTGTTATAAAGTCACTGTGATTAAAATCAGCAAATTCAACATACAGAAAAGTGCCAGTTAGAAATGCCTTTGCTGCAGGAGGATGACTATGCTATCCTTTCTCATGCAGAAGTCACAAACTCAGTTACTCCTAGCTCTATTTATAATGGAAATTAAATTCAGTCTTTCAGTTCCAGTCACACAAAGATTAAGCTTTATTTTGGTGGTGGTCCTGAAGAACATCCTCAAATTTATTAGCTTGCCAAGATCTGTGTAACAAAATAACTGCACAGTTATCTAGCTAAGGATTTACTATTCACTCAGGTCAAAGATTTCACCATTTATCTCCAGCAAGCTGAGTTTCCTTTCACTTGCCTGGACAGAAATATAACCAACAAACAAAAGGTTTTGTGGGGATTTGACAAGCTGCTATTGTGAGTTCTAATTATGATTTCACATATACGCTCTTTAGGCTTAAACAGGAGTACAAATCTGCAGATAATTTATTATTCAAACACCTGTGTGAAGACAACTATAGCAGCAAAGCTATCACTGCTGTATAATCCAAATGGCCATTCTTTTCTTGCTGAAATACTGTATTTATGAGCAGTAACATTGCTAAGACAACAAATCTGAACTAAAGGACTACTACATGCCCTTTTAAGTAGTTGTTTCCTTCAATCTACCTAAAGATGCAGAGAGTAAGTTTCATAGCGTAAAATGTGAGAGTCAAAACATATTTGCAGAAGTTCTTGACCAACCTTTTCTTTTTTATTTATTTTATTTTAAAGGAAGGGAACTCCTGACATGTAATTTAATCTGTTGCACCTTGAGGCACTATCTTTCTTTGAAGTCTACACAATACAAGACCTGTTCAGACTGGCAGAGGAAGCTCTTAGCTGTAGTAGCCACAGTTCTGGCCACTGTGAATGAGAACTCAAGAGGCACTTTAAAAACCAGATTCTCAAACACCTGATGGATAACAGCCCTTCTTTTTCCTCTTAAGGGGCAGCACTATGTGTTTGCTGTCTAGGTACCTGAATAGCTTATATTATAGTAATAACATGAAGGAAATTTAAGCAGGCAGTATGAGGAAGAGTGTCAGCCCTTGCAACTCACAGTAGCTCATTCTCACTTTCTACAAAGCCTTCCATCTTCAAAAATGATTGTTTTTCCTCTGCTTTAAGAGGTGCTGCCATCCTTGCACTCAAGTGTAGTCAAGGAAAAGGATATGGACAGTTCCCAGCACTTCTGAAAACTCTCACTTTTCTGGGGTCTGTTAGTGCCACAAGACAGAGAATGAATGGGCTTCAGTGCAGTATATTTTACTGGGGAAAAACAAAGAAAGCAGAACAATCATATCAAACTTCACTGCCCTTCTGACAAGCATTTCAAAGCTAAAACTGAAGACACTTGAGAAGCCAAATACTTCTGTCCTAATGAATAGAGATTTCCAAACAGCTCCACATCAGGCTGTACAAATTGGCAAGTCTCCTTTAACAGCAACACAGGTTAAATATTACCTTTATGCTGCCATCCAGAGGCAGCATCTTACAAAGCATCTATGTTTAGATTTGGCACCTCCTGGTAAACAGTGCAACCAGCAAAGAGCACTAAAACAGAATGTAAACTACCAGGTGGTCTTCTCAACCCATTTCATCTCCAAATTAATGAACTGACAGATGCCAAACACCACATTTCCCTTTTCAGCGGGCAGTGCAACACCTGCACGAACATCTAAATATACAGCATAAGCAGAGAAATATCCTAAACAAAGTAACTGGCTGGCTTTTCAGTTTTGATATGGGAGGCTTTGGGGATGGACAAGTTTCATACCACCTTTGTAGGCAGTCTACACTACTGCTCAGTTCAAAATGCTGAACTCTGAATGCAAGCCATCCTCTAATTTTTATACATATCGTAAGGAAACTCCTTAAGCAAGTACACAGCAAATGAGAGGAATGGTTAGTTTTAAGCATGCCTCCACCTTTGCCTGTCTAGCTACACATCTCTGCCACTAGCACTGAGACACCAGCATGGAGCACCTAGCAGGCAGTGGCAGGGCACAGTAAGCCACTTCACTCTTCAGGAAGTCTCAATTTTACTTTTATTTTACACACAAGTCTCTAATCACCAGCCTCTTGGGGCTTCCTGATTTTTTCCAGCTGCAAATAAGAAGTGCCATATGGTACTCATTACAGGTTAAGATTTATTAGTCATTTAGGACCTTTCCCATGTGACAGGTGTTAGATGTTGCCACTTTCCATAACTATGTCCAAATGTAATACAAACCTAGACCAAACTGTCAGTTAGGCTTGTAAATCTCAGGTAAGCTTGCAAGCCAAGTATTATACAGTCACAACACCAGTTATTATGGCACTTTGGTTTTAGTCCTTTCTTGAGTAAGAAAATGGAATAAAGCCACAGGCTCCAGACTAATTTCCCAGAAAACCTCCTGTTCCTCACCTTCATTCATATAACATGCAACAAAGGAAGCTCCATATCCAGAGTCCTGTTAATGGATATCAGACATTTATCACTGACAACTGCACCTTCAAGTGTGAAAAGCATGAAGCAGACCACACAGGTACAGAAACCCACCTCTTTCTTGGAGAAAGGAGAGGCAAAATTTCAGATTAATTTCAGATCCCACTCTGGTCTATTTTGACACTACTGAAAGCACTAAATTAATACCCAAGATTAAGCAAGTATACATGCTAAGGAGAAGAGAGGCTATGCACAGTGATATTGAGATGTTATCTGAAGAAGTACACACCCTCTTAACTGCCAGAACAAGACCTAACTCACTTTAAGGCTTGGTGGGTGTCTGGGGGATTTTTTTATGGTGGAGGTGGTTATTGACTCCATTCTCCTTCAGTTCTTGAACCAAGTATCATAGCTTCAAGGTTCTAGTTAAAGCTGTTTTATCATTTGTTTATGCCCATGGCAGCAGCACACTGTGTGTGCACTTTAACACCTAAGGAGAGCACTACGGGCAGGACTTTCTCTGTACTGCTCAGTGCTAACAAAGAGCTACTCTCCAGCCTCAGGTAGTCAGAGTTGAAAAAGTAAGTGGCACTGAAGAGGGCCAAGTTCAACAAGGAAGCAATGGAGACAAAGCAATTGTGCTAACCCTGTAAGTGAGGGGCACTTGTAAAAGAACAGAGCATCAGGACCTGATGAGCTGGGAGGCCCTTTTCTTTAATCCACAAACTGACAGAAGTTGAATATTTAGAGAGAGCTCTCAGATACCTTTTTAGGAACTCACATGCCTAACTTCAGCAGAGAGAGTACCCTCAGTGTTCACCTCTCAAGTGCATTTACTCAAGCCCTGGCTATGTGCTAGTAATGGCTCAGGGTCTCCACAGAGCACTGTCACGTCAAGTGAGGTGCTTCAGAGCAAGGTGCACCTTCCTATTAAAAGGTGACCTTATATTGATATGGAGCATCACAACAGGAATTTCCCACAGACTATTTCACAGGGGCAAAGCAGAAGGGGGACTGAATGTATTTTATTGCTTTTAAAATGCTGGAAGACAGCTGCGGGCTCATGCTAACAGAACGTTCTATCTAGCACATGCAGATTGTGGGATTAGATATTCAGACTTGATTAGAAGAAATAGATTTCACTTCCTTACACCACAGAAATTTCATCCAGAGGCTACACGTTACATTATTCTGAGAATCATTAATTTGAATTGCATGATCACCACTAAACAGAAAGCATGCCCTGGGAACACTTCTCTGAGGCTTGTCACGTGAAAAGACTTTCAAGTCCATGCAAAGAACTATCTTTAAGGACCATAGATTAGATCTTTACATAAAAAAACTTGTTGGACTTTCAATGCTTTAACATTGTATCACTAACGGCAATACTAATCTCATCAGTGACAGAGAAAGGGGGCACAGGGGGACAAAGGGAAACAAAAGAGAAAGGAGGGAGGAACTCTTTAGTAGTAGCATTCTCCTTAGTTTGACACATGGAAATTTAGTTATTGCTTTCTTCAGCAATTGATTTCATTCCCAGTCCCTCTGGAGGTTGTTCAGTAGCAAGCTAACAATAACTAATCTGAAGTATCTCATTATGGTAATTCTCTGACCAGGTCCCAGGATGTCACTGAGCTGTGCTCTCTGCAACATCACACCAAAATACTGTCATCCTAAAAAACTGGGAGTAGGCAAGGAGAAAACACACATGGTTCCAACATCCCAGCAAAATAATTAAAGTGAGGAGACGCATTCATAAGAAATAGCTCTCAAGTTTTAATAAAACTAGAGACACAGTCTGAAGCTTGGCAGGAGTAAGAAACAGCCCCTAGCATTTGTACACATTCCAACACAGTCACTTTCCTTAAGGGAAAGCATTCCCTGAGGCACCCCGTTTTAGGGAGCGTATCAGCTCCCACAGGTGCTATTTGGAGCTGAACATGTGTCAAGAAGATAACTTGCTTCAAGTTTGTGATACATTCTCTGTGTCCTGCAGTAACCAGTAGGATAATTTCAAGCACCCAATATGGAGCCTTTTCACTAAGTTTTAAGGTTACTCCTACAGTAAGCAAAGTTTGGAATAGAAGATACTGTTTCAATGTCATTTTAGTCTGCAATTATCAGAACAAACAGAGAAATTCCAAGACAGCTCTGCTTTGAGCAAGAGGTCACCTAATCTAGGCTCCAGAGCAGGATTATACTTACAGCCTAAGTTTTACTATGACTACAATAAATTATAATCTTGGAATATCAGTACTTTTTAATTTTATCTATATCCAAGTAAAATTATTCAGTGCTAAATCCAACAATGGTTTTGTGCTGGGTTAACTTTAGCTGGATGCCAGGTGCCCACTAAGTCTTGCTATCACTCCTCAACTGGACAGGAAAAGGTTCATGGGTCAAAAAAAGGAGAGGGAGAGATCACTCAGCAACTGTTGTTACCAGCAATGCAGATTCAACTCAGGGAAATAATTTTTAATGCCAATCAAAAGTCAGAGTAGGGTGACAAGAAATAAAACCCACACTTTCAAACACCTTGCCCACTGCCTCACTTCTTCCCAGGCTTAACTTCACTCCTGTTTCTCCACCTCCTACCCCACAACGAGACAGAAGAATGGAAGTTGTGGTCAGTTCATCATATGTGGTCTCTGCTGCTCCTTCTCCCTCAAAGGGAGGACTTCTCACACTCTTTCCTTGATGGAGAATCTCTGCTCTAGCTCCTGGAGTTCAATATTTAAATATTTAATATTTAATGACATAAGAATTAAAAGATAAGTAATGGTTTTGCAGAAATCTCAAAGTTTTTTCCTCATGTCTGACTACACTGTGACTAGATGAAAAGAGATAGCAAAGTCAAATACAAATCTGCATTTTTCAGGGCACTGAAGAAGCCTCCTTTTTTTTCTGAATTTGCCCTTTAAGGTTGAATACACCAGAGAAGTGTTCTTAAAGTAACTCAGAATAAGTATTTTCTACAATTAAGTCAATCCACATTGTCTGAATGACAGCTAGAAATTACTTTGCCTTTCAGAAACAATGGCTTCCACTGTCGTTCTGTGTAACAGGTTGGTTCAAAGTAAGTTGTCTCAAGAAAAATCACTGCCTCATAGAAAGGATTATTTTTAAAAGGTTTTTAAACTGAGTTCATAAGCTCCTTCATCCAAACACTGCTTCGCAGTGGCATTTCTGGTCAGGAAATCAAATTTTCTGGGAGCTGAAGGCTTGTCTAGCCTTGCCTGCAAGTCACGTTAGTTTCTATTGCTTTAAGTAAAGCAATTTAATTGTGGGTTTTAATAATTGCTACTTTAATTCAAAGTCTAGAAAGAGTGCAGTTCATTGCCCAGGGTGGTCATTTTCTTCCTCTCTATCAGACCCCTGTGGGATCTAAGTAAAGAGAAAAATTTGCTTTTGAAGAATCGATGCTGTATTTTACCAACACACTGATGCTTGATAGAAATATATTGACAACTCATGAAAAAACAGACTGTCTTTATGAAGGAAGATTAGTCTTCATTGCTAACTAGGCAAGTACAAAAAAATCAATTTTAATTGTTGAATTAATCATTGCTTAAGCATAACAGCTTTACGTAGTTAATAACTGTTATATTTTCTCAGAGAATGCAGGAGTTGGAGTGGATAGAAACCAGAATAGACACAAAATTAACTATTCCAAATATCCTGTAAACGTTTGACATTTGTAGAGTACTAGAGAAATACAGAGAGGTCTGGTATATATCATCAAAATCATTCTTAATTTCACTAGCTAGTTTTAAGTAGCCCTGGATTCCAAGTCACCAGTTTTGCATCCCAAACTTATACTACAAGTTAAGTTACTACTTAATACAGATTAAGATGCATAAACCACATCTCTCTAGAATAAGAGAGAAAAGTAGAAAACCCCTTCTGTAAGAACAGCATGAAGGAGTTGATAACAGGGAAAAAAGATTCCCTATTGTAGAACCATAGGGAAGCCAAAAAACCCAGCACCCATTGGCAACTGATTATTCCAAACATTTTGCTAATGAGTTGAAACATACTTCAAAACCCATCCCTATTACAAGGGCTCAGTACAGTTTCTCTCCGTAAAAATGTTGTAGGCTGCTTCACTTTAGCACTGTGGTTGTCAAATAAAGCCAAATTTTATGTTTTGCATAATAAAGGTCTGCATTTTTGTTTAGCCCAGTAACCACATAAAAAGATAGTCAACTGAAAATTAAGCTAGAAAGGAAAGTCTGCATAGCTCTGCTTCATTTTCTGTATAAAAGTACTAAAAAGATACTGTAACACCTCTTACAGCAGTAGTGCCTAAAACATGCTGTGCTGAAAGGCCTCTCTGAAGCTCCATCTTTCTCAGGAATGGCTCTAGAGTCTCAATCTATCAAATGAAGCCATTCCACACCAGCTCTGCTGGTAATTTGCCACGGCTTTCAAGCAAGTCTGTACAGCAAATGGACCAACAAAACCTCTACTTCTTCTACCAGAGCCAATAAGGTGATCTTATCTAACAGAACTACATCTCCAAATTTAACACAAGGAGGTGAGAGACTCAATTACTACAGCAGAGAAAGTTGTCAAGAGATTAAAATCCTAATTTCATACCAGTGAAGCATTTTAACACAAACCAAGGGTTTCCTCCATGCTGACTGTTCCTTTTAGACAAGGGATGTCTACCACATACATAGACCTCAGCTGCAACCAAGGATTATACAAGTCAGGTTTCTAAAAAGCATCTAAATTACCTGTGAAGCAGTAATAAATACATAGCATAGTTATCTTTCTCTCTTCTTTCTTTTTTTAGTGGCGTGGTTTAAAACTAAGGTTGATTCTGCTGACAACTAAAGAAAGTCTTAGAAAAAACACACTTTACAACATATTTAATATATTTCAGCAGAAAGTTCTGACAGACACAGACACTGGTAAAAAAAGGCTTAGACTGTTTTTGCCCAGGGAAGTGAACAGACCTTTGCTTACCTTGGGAAAAGTTGAGAAGGGAAAGCAGGGTTTCGGCAGAGCTGCACTAGCAAAGCTTATCTAATACACACTGGGGTCATATTAGACTAGAGTAGGACAGTTGTGCAGGTCCTCAATAAAAGGAATCATTTTGTAGATAATAAAGTAGAACCAAAAATAAAATAGCCAAGTGCATTGCACAGAGATACCTTTTACAGTGCTAGGGGAGAGAAGAGATTGAAATTCAACTCTGACATTTTAATTCTCTGTAGAGATTAGGTAAAAGAAACAAAATACAGTTGAGAGACTAAACTATTTTCCTTCCCCTCCAAATTGGAGGGGACAAAGAAATCCAATGCAGAGCTGCACTACCAAGAACCTTTAAGTGACCTGAAATCCATAGCTGTAAAGCTCCTTTCTTTCTGACTCCTAACACACACTCCTCAAGAAAAAATAAATCATTGTCTATACTGCCATTACAATTTATATCTCTTTTGTTCCATTATAACAAAATAATATATGTACAAACACACTGCATAAGACACCCTCCACAAAAGGGGAATGGTATTTAATAAGGTTCAATTGCATTGCAAACCTTTCACAGGAGGATAAAGGATGCTGCCTAAAGATCCATAAAACTGTACCAGCACTATATCTTGTGAACAAGTCTCATTTCAGGTACTCCTGAGAAGAGATGGCTCACAACACTGAAAAGCCTGCAGTCAACACCAGACTGCCAAACCTGCATCCAGCAAGAACTTCAAAGCACCCCAGTGGTTTTTAACATTACCAAGTCCACACAGCCTTAAGAAATAGACAAGCAAAAAGTGTCTTCACTCAAAGCAATTTGTCTGGTATCACCACTGGCAGAGGCTGTTTGCCACTCAGCGCACTTGTGCAATACTATTCCTAGAACATGCAAGTGAGTGTTATCTGGGTATCTTGTCCTGTGGTGATATCAGTGGAGAGTTTACACAACCAAAACAATTGGAGAAGGAAGCATTTTAATCTCATTGAATGAAAGGTAAAGATGCCCAGTGCATCTTCACTATATGTGTGGAGCAGAAACCTCACTTTGCCTCAGATTGAAAATATGCACATAAGATTTGCTGGGATGTTACAGATGCTTTCAGTTGTTTTGTGATATAGAAAAAGGTTCCCACATGTTTCAGTAAACCTAACAGCAACTACCTGCATTACAGTAAGTATCATTGCTTATTCACAGTAGAAAAAAGAAAATAAAAAAATCACTACAAAAATTTACATTTACTGCTAAATAAATTAAGTAACACTTTGTCCTAGGAAAATTTCCCTTTCTACTTTGAAAAAGGTAACTAATAATTGCTTTCAATGAATAGACTTATTCACTCATTCAGGAAAATGAAAGCCCAGGAAGTTCCACTGAAATATCAGCATTTCCATCATGTGGAAAAACTGATTAAAATACATAATGATTTTGTATGCATAGCTGCAAAAGATTCTGTTACGGTCCAAATAACTCTTATATTCTGTTTCATTCAGGATTCCTTGGATTTGTTTGTATTTTAATACATGCCAGTACACAACTTGAGATCTAACTTTTCCTATATGTCTTTAACTAAAAGCCATGGAAGGTCAAAATCAAAACACATGACAAATGACAAGTTGCAAGCAGAAGTGCTTGAGCCTTGATGTTATAAAACCAAGTCTTGTGCATGGCTAATCAAGACACATCCACGGAATTTCAGGATGAAATACTTTCTGAATCCTAAAAGCCAGAATCCATTTCTTTCTGCTTTTACAGACCTAGCTTTTGTAACTAGAAAAAACCAGTTATGAAATGGAAAGTAATAACCACTGCTACGATAAAATAGTTAGGACAAAAACAGCTGACCATCATTTATAAATTAACCATGGACACTGTAATTAATGACATGGTAGTAAGTATTTATATATATGGCAACCTTTGAAAGTAAGAAAGATCTCATCTAAACTTAGAGAACTTCCATAAATAATAAATTAATTCCTTAAGCACAAGTGATATCCACCTTGCCAGCCTGCTTTACCATATTTGAACAACTGTTTTCAGCCCTATGCTTCTAGTCAAACTGGACTGAAAATGGAAGGCTAAGAAAAAAGACATTGCAGAAACTATTTCATTTTTTAGTAACTTTTGGGCTGACAAAGTCTATTTACACATTAAAAATATAGGTCTTAACTCTGAGGGAAGCTTTTTTCAATATAAACAAATAGTCACTAACTTCAAGTGAGTTTCATAAATAGCACAATTGAAGAATCTAGCCCATTTATATTCTTTAATTAAAGAGACTTCCCAGTCACAACTTGCAATCACTTTACTATAACACAGTGCAAGTGTAAACCTGCCAGGAGAGGGGGGAAAAATATCTGCTTATAAAAGAGCTAATTGGCTTATATACATATATGTAGATTTATATACAAACCAGCAGGGCACTTAGGCAATATTATTGTCTGTTAACATATAAGCATTTATACCCTCTGCTGAAAGCATACAACAAATAAGCACTTCTTTTTTTAATAGTCTAACTTGAAATCACTTCATGCATTGATGATACCATCTTCCACCCCATTCATTCTCCCTCTCTAAAGTAAAATCATTCTCAGACACCCAGTTACTTTCACACTGTTCAGCAATAGGTACACTCTTCATTCTACACCAAGTCTGCACAAGAGTGCATAGCATTATCTATACACTACTCACCAAATTTAGACTGTGGGCTATGAAAACCCAGCAATAAAATCAGAACAATGAAATCCATCCCTACTTGAGTATGAAATAGTGCGGGTTTTTTAATAAGCCACAGGGATTTCCCTATGATGAGCACATTGACAAATGATTCTCAGCTACATTCTGTCACTTTGATCACAGCCATATACACGGTTACAATAATCTGGAGCAAAGAAGGTACAACTTTTTTATTCAGAATGTGTATTCAAATGCTGAATAACAATTACAGATATTATTTGCATAAGGACACCAGAATGACTTGTAGTCATCCCACCAAATTTATCCTGTTGGGGGGGGAAGATTCTGACACAGGGTCCCAAAACAAAATTCACAGAAAAGACAGTGTGCATCAAGCATGCTGCTACACCATCTAGTCAACCCTTTCTGACAATGGTAGGAATAAACTGCTGATCCTCATTTATAGGGATCAGCATCATTTAGTGTTATCACACAATATTCAAGGACATCAGGACACCAAAGTGTTGAGAAAACCATTAGATCCTTATGACAAAAGACCAGTGGGATTTCTGTAGGTTGGAACAGAGGAATCTCTCTTTCCCCTGCCCCCACGAGCCCTTGGGTCTTCAGTTAATCTTATCTCACTGCAAATCCTAAAAGAGAGGCTGCAGCACAAGGTGGTGTTAAGACCCAGAAATTCCACCACTGATTTTGCTCCTTTCTTCATTTCTTCCAATGTAGGGGACTCCCTAAAGGGCCACCACAGTCCCCCTTCCAGAACCCCAGATTCCTATCAGTCACACACACAGAACTGTGCTTGGATGCTTTCCTGAAGAGTGGAAGGGGTCACATTTATGCATGCAAACCTCCCCATCTTCAAACCCCATCTGCTAAGACAGAGAAGTCCTGTAGATGGGACTGCCTGGGTCCTTCTTTGTGGTGGGAGTTAAGGTTGGACTGAACAGAGCAGCAGAACTAGTGCTACAGACAATGTGGAGACAAGCAGCTCTCCCTTTCAGTAAGCACTGGTGGCACAGTGGTATCGCTTACACTTGGGTTCCCACCTGGGCACAGTAAGGAGGAGGGATAGAAGAGGAAGGAAGTATATTATGGCTAGTCTTTGCTCTTTCAGAGGGCAGATGAAAGGTCTACAAAGTTTCACTGTAAAGGAATGCACTTCAAAGGAGAGCTCAAGACAAGTAAGATTTTGTCAGCTCTAACTATAAAATTGAAGCGAGAGGGGAGCTGCAGAAATGTTACTACACTTGTTAATGTAACATATTATGACTTTTCAACTAGAAAGTAATCCTAAATAGAAGCCTGGACTCATTTCCCTTTCCATGTAAACTTTGAAATTTTTTTTAAAAGATTGTAAAATCTGAAATTAACCCATGACAAACTGTGAGCCTTTTCGTTTCACCAGCCTTTTAAACTAATTTCCCCACTTGTTAACAGCTGGAAGTCTTAGTCCGGTACCCCGACCCTGAAGCCAGGGATCACCTCTCGGTTTCAAGGCCCTGCCCCTCCAGGGAAGGTGGGGCAGCATCCCCCTCTCAAAGACAGAGATCAGACTTCTTCTCCAGGCCGCTTACTGTGCGCTCCCTGCTACACTGCACACATTTACCATCACCTCAACACGCGTGTTTTAAGAAAGCAGAAATACAGCCCTCAGGAAAACTAAGCCCCCGCGTGAGGCACAGTCCTCCGGCAAGCCATGCCCACACGCCTGCAGCTCCCCGCCACGGCCAGGTGCGACTCGGGCTGCAGGTGCTGGCTCAGCGGCAAGAGCTCAGACACCTCTTCGCGGACGTGCTTTGGAGGGGGCGGCAAAGGGGAATCACTCCTCCTTTGTCCCGGGGGAACAGCGGGCTCAGAGCCCACACAAAGCTCGCCGGGGCTTCCCCCGCCGCGCAGCCCCGCTCGCTCTGCTGCCTCCCCGACGCGCGGGGCCGGCACAGCCGGACGGACGGCACCGACACCGGCACCGGCACCACCGCTGGGGCTCCGTGCGGGGCTCCGTGCGGGGCTCTGAGCGGGGCCCGGCAGCCCCGACACCTGCGGGCAGCCCCAACACCCTCCTGCGCGGCCCGGCCTCGCCGCCCCCCGCCCGGCTCCTGCCAGGGCGAGAGCCCACCCTCAGCCACCCCATCTTCCCAGGGGCTCCAGAGCTCCCCCCGGGGCTCCCGTGCCCGGCAGGGACGGCGGCACCCGAGGAGGAGGAGGATGAGGAAAAGAAAGAGTGTGAGAAGGAGGAGGACGAGGAGAAGGATGAGGAGGAGGATGAGGAGGGCGCCCCGCACTCACCGCCGCCGCCGCCCCCCGCGGCCCCCAGCTCCCCGGCAGCAGCAGCAGCACCATGCAGGCGGCGGCCAGGCTGCAGCTCCGCCACCGCGGCTCCATCCCGCCCGCTCAGGCGCTCCGGGGCCGGCCCTGCGGCGCGGGCATTCCCGGCGGGGCAGCGCGGCTCCTGCAGGCGGCTCCCGCCCGCCGCCCCGATGGCAGCGCCCGCCCCTCTGCCGCGCTCGCCTGCTTCGCCCCGCTCAAGTGCTCCCGGGACTACGGTATTCCTCCGCTCCGGGGGCGGGCAGGCGGGCGCTGTGGGGCTCGGCGGGGCCGCGATCACCGCCCTGCCCTCAGGCGCCGCGGTTTTGTCGGCTCCGAGGGCGGGCGCCGCCTCTCCCCGCCCCGCACCTCCAGCGGGCGGGCGGGCGGCCGGACCCCGCACTACTTTGTGCAGCGGAAGCCGCTCTGCGTGCGCGGGTGGCCGGGGGGAGTTGCTGGCAGTGCCGGGTCGCCCCTCCGGAGGGGCGGGCGCGGGGCTCGCCCGACCCCAGTGCCGGCCCTGCTGGCCCCGCTCAGGTGCGGCGCCCCGGAGAGGACCCGCACACCTCCTGCTCTGCCGGGCTGCGGGCGCCTGAGGGGGCTGAGCTCCTGAGGGGGCTGCGAGCTCCTGAGGGGGTTACGAGCGCCTGAGGGGGCTGCGGAGCCGCGGGGAGCGAGCAGTGACGGACGGCGAGCGGGCAGCGCCGTCGATCCCAGCCCGGCCGCCCCGCCGGGGCTCGGCGCCCTCGGTGCTCCCCGGGGAAGGAGCCCTGCCCGCCGGGGGTGACTGCGGACCCTCCTCCTGCTCCGGGCCGGCTCGCCATGGGGCGCGCAGGGTGAGTGCCGAGCCGTGCCCCGTGCCCGCCGTGCGCGCTCCCCGCGCTGACCGTGTCCCTTTTGCCTCCCCGCAGGGCTCTGCTGCTGCTGCCGCTGCTGCTGCTCGGGCTGGGCGCGGAGCTGGCCGGGGCGGTAAGTGCAGCGCGGGCAGGTCGGGCGCTCGCTGGTCAAACCTGCCGCGGTTTGGGCATCCCTCGGCCACAGGACAGACGCCTCCCCCCCGGAAAGATGCGCGGGTTTGTTTTTAATTGCCGTGCCCCTCTGCTCCGGAGTTCTTTTGTGCCTTTCGCCGGCTCGACTTTTGACTAGTTTTTGAAAAGTCCGCTGGGGTGAAAGACCAGCTGTGCGCGGTGTAACAGCTTGCGGTGTCTGAAGGCGTGATCAGTGTCTCACTTTGCTACTGACTGCCTTTCGGTCTTTTTTAGTCTCTTCTCAAACTTCTCTGTTAAAAGCTGCCCCTCTAGGTCCCTGTTCACAAGGGATGTAATCTAGAACACATCATAACTAAGTAAAAGTGATGTGGGAAATGAAAGGATTAAGTTGTTAAATGTTGTATCATGGTTCATGAGTATGGATTAGTAAATGTGTTTTAAATTCTAAGTTGGTATACAGAAGCAATGACTTTATGATCTATCAACCTGACAATTTTATGACATATACATGGATTTTCTCTTGCTATTCCTAATTAATGTTTAAACACATTAGTAGGGGATTGCAGGCTTTTAAAATGTTTATAATTTTCTTCTTTTTCGTATTATAATAGATTTTCTGCAACTGGGATGCTGCAATTGTTAGCCCACTAAACTAGTGAATAAGAGTCCTTTGGAAAATCTGTAGCCTAAATTAAGTATCCAATTGATGTAAAGTCACCAGTTAAAAAAAGTCTCTGTTAATAGTGTAATGTATATTAAGATTGTACAATAATATTCGTTGTTTGGATTTTACAGCACATATACAATAGTGAATTAATAGAGACAGTATACTATGTTTTAAGCAAGCTTATATGAATTCAACTTCTGGCAGATTTCTAACAAAACTGATTAAAACATGTGGTCTTGACTTGTCAGCCAGTGTTTTTCTACTGTTCTTGCTATTCTTTTGATTAAAATTTTAAGGGTTTAGAACTCTCCTGTGCAACTGAGAAGAAATCTTTTGAAAAAGTTTTAATAGAAGAGGGGTTTATACTTTTCATAAATATGAAAGGCTTGGTTCTGTTTTGCATTTTTTATAATCAATTGCACTAGTAGAATTTCATCATCCTGATCAGGTGGTAGTTACAAGCTCTAATCTTCTCAAAGATTAAAAGATTAGTTTTATTCAACAAAACCAAGAACTGTTCTTCTGACAGTTCTTGCCATAGTGGAATCTGTGTGGAAATGACTTTTATAAACCAAGTATTTTAAAGGCTCTTTGAAGCAAATGTGCCACATTTCATAGTCATTTTTATAAATTCATGTAATATGACAGTGAAATTATTCCTGATTGATGCAGATGTAACTGACAGCAGATTTTTAATTGTTTGCTCTGATTTTGCTTCATACCTGTTGGAAAACACATCTCTCAAGCAGTCATATTTCTGTTAGTTCCTTGGCATCTTTTGCCCATAAAGGGACTGTCAATTTAAGTCCATTGCAATTAGTAAGATTGCCTTTCTGTCAGTTTTTTTCAGAGTTAGAAAACAAAGTCTTAGTTGCTATGTAATCAGTCTAAATGTATGAAAACCAATCAGAAATAGGTCTTTAAAATATTTAGTACTCTTGTATGTCTAAGTAGTTAATGGATTTAATGATTTTTATTAAAAATGCTGTCAAACACACCCAACAGGAATGACTGTTGTTGTGAACTTCAGATACAGCAGCAGGTTAATGACTTTCTGGTGTCACTGATTTAAAAACACGTCCTATCACCTTCCAGCATGAATGAAGCTGTTAAGAGAAAGCACCGGTGACTGAACTTGCAGTAAGCAGAGCTTTTTTTAAGGAAAAGCACTGTCTCTGAAACATTTCTTGATAGTCTTCTGGTGCTTAATTTGAAGTGATGGAGCATAGTGAAGTGCAATGTTAACAAAATGAGGTTAAAGCTTTAGGTTAATAAGGAGTAATAACTTTTAGAAGACTATTCACAGAGACAGTCAACTTGTTGCTGGAGATGGTGTGATTTATAACTGTTGTTCATATTTGCTTTCTTTCAAATAGCCTCAATTCAATAACTCATCTATTGTAAAGGAACCATCCCTAAAATATTGTTCCAGTTCTTGAGCACTCCTCAGAAATGGTACTGTGGACATGACTAGTGTAGACAATGGCTCACATGCCAGGCTAGCACCTTGAATAAAGTATTATCAAAGATGGTGTTGACTCAGAGGTCTCAGTTATGAGGTGTAGTCATCCCCCTTTCTTTAAGAACAGGATTTTAAAGTATCTGGATTAATTTCTCGGTTTATAATTATTTTTCATGGGTATAAATGATGATCTATTTTGATGGCAGTACAAAATTATTCTTGTAATGTGGTGTATGTTTTCTTGAGCCAAATGCTGAAAAGTTACTTTGCAGAGAGATTATCATCTTGTTTCTAGGCCAACTGCTGGGAGTGACCTAAGAGTTTCCCGTAATAGCTTTCAGCTGAAGGTGCTCCAGAAGTCCATTCATAGTTTCAGTCTTTTCTTATCAATAATTTGCATTATTAATTAGCCAGGAGTGTCAGTACAAAATGCTGTGAAAACATAAAACAGCAATGTAATGCTGTCTTTGAGACATCCATTGTACTAAGACAAATGACAAAACTTGGTCCAGAACTAGGGGGATAAGACAAAATGTTAAAACAGTGCTAGAGCAGCAGGAGTTTGCTTTGGCTAATCACTATCCTCCCCTGAGGCTTTTCCAAGCTACAGGGCAAAATAGAGTTTTTAGGAGAGGGACTTTTTAAAGTGATAATCAGAGTTTTGCTGATGTTTCAGGGTTGTCCTCTCATAAACGTGAGGTGGAGCATGAGCTGAAAATGATCACAAAACCAAGAGACAGCCTCTTGCAATGAAATTTGAGATTCACATCTCTTCGCAAAGCTCTCAGCTGAGCTGCATCATAGTTCTAGCAGTCATTCTGTGGCCCCCTGAGAGCATACCTGGCATACAGGTGAGATGATAACTCCTCATTTATTTCCTTTCTGTTATTCAGCTAGTTGAGTGCACCTGGAATACATGCTAGTTTTGATATGATATCCTAAGGAATTACTGTTAGGACTTATTTCAAGGACTTGTTCTGTTGGAACACCTGAGCTTTCAGATGAAGTTCAGTTAGCTTTATTTTATGAGTGGACTTCCTGTACTATTGCAACTCCTCCATTTTTTGCTAATGAATGTTCAGATTAACTAGAGCCACTCTCTTTTTTAGAACTTAGTATCTTGTTCAGCAGAACATCTTCAGTATCCAAGTAAGGTAAATAAAAACTACATGTGAAAACCAGTTCTGGGCAGTCTGCTCTATTTTGAGTAACTGAAGATCTGCTAGTTTATGACAAGCTAGCCCTAGTGATCTTATTTATCTGTCTCTTAATATATACCAGAATTTCTGTGTGTTTTGTTTTTATATCTATGATACAAATGTTTCATAACATCTTTTCCTTTCGTATGTGTTGCTTTGGTTTCTAATACTCTGTTTAACTTTCTGCTTTCAAAAGTTGTTGACAATAATCTTACTGCTTGTGTTCAAATCCATCTTTTCAGGATTATTTCCTCTTCTCTCAGGTCTGAGGAAACACAAAGAGGCAAAAATAATACCAAGCCAAGGAACTGTTCCATGGATCTTCTTTGCTGTTGTCTTTACCACATTTTTTAACAGTTCATGCTGGTCAGAGGGCACTGCTGGCCATCTGATTCTGCTTGTACCCAAATGAACACAAGGCTGTAGGGATCCCTGAGGTCTGTGCTTTCCCTCTTGTTGTTTCTACAGGATTTTCAGTAGCTTTGGCTGTGTCAACCTCATTGGGCCACTAAACCAGCACCTCCAGTTTGCACAGCCTCTGCTCACTTGGTTACCTTAATGCTAAGAGAATTAATGCTGTGAACCAGATTGGTCTAATTTGCTTCAGTCCACTGAGTTGTCAATAGCTCCTGGATTCTCAGTTTGCCTTATTCACTCGCTGTTCTATTTTCTCCTCCTTGGCTGCAATCTCCTGTACTTTGTACAGCCTCCAGCCCTTGCCTCAACGTGCTCTTAAGCTCCTCTGCCTTTCTGGCTCTCTGTGCTTTAGCAGTCAGGGAGGCTGCCAGTATCACTCCTGGCTGTTAATCCTGTCGTGCTTTCTCTGGTGCCTCACTCCAGCAGCAGTGAGGACATGTCAGTGCCTGTTACCCAGGAATCTCTCTTGCACAAATCTGCTTAGGAGGCTTGCATCTAAGGTTCATTGCTTTCCCCCTTAGTAAGAGGAGAAATGATTCCATCCTTGACATGAACATTTGGCAGGACCCCAATGTGATGTATAACACAGGTAAAATCTAAACATCATCTAGGTGTTGTACCTGGACTAATTGGGAACTAGCTGGTAAAGGCAATACATCAAGGTTTCTGTAAGATATGAGACTAATATTTCATTTTCCATCAGTTTTGCATATTTGTCATTGTTCAATTTCCATTGAAGGGGAAAGAGGTGGGAAACAAGGTAGTAATAGCAACATTGACTGTTTCCATAGCTTGTTTTTTTGGCTGACAGATCAAAACCTGCAGCTTTCTAGAGATTGGGATAAAATGTTTGTACAGAGTAAGCTGAAAGCCAAATGCCTAAATGAATTTATAGCACTCTTTGGGGGGTTGGTTTTGACCTAAAAAGTAGAGGTGAGGAAAATAAAAGTGCAGTTAAACAATAAATTGAGTTACAAATGCAGCTGTGCTTCTTAAAGTCTCTGAAAATTAAATGTCACAGGCTTTATTTTTTGCTAGTAGCATAATTTTGAAGTTCTAAATATCAATGTCTGTGCTTTGTCTTTTCCTGACTTTTTTTTATTACTGCATGTATCTTACCTGTTCTCATTGCACTAGTGTTTTCAATTTGGCTTCTTATGTTCCTTATCCTGTTGTTGGAATCATTGAAGAGAATATTTTCTATTAAGGTCTTGCCCTCAAAAGTACTAAGGTATCTCTCTGTGGACAAGGTCTTAGACCAAAAAGTATTTCCTTAGAAAATGAAGTAATTATAGAAGAATTGATGAATCTGTTACTCTTAATACTTTACTATTCAGGTAAAGTCTGTTTAGAATTCATAATCTGGCAAGTCAGTTTTTTAGAATAAAATGTATTCTGAAATATATATAAACTCATCTCATTACTGTAACAAAGTTAAATATATTAATTGATACATTGAATAATGGCTTGACTTTCCCAAAGAGGAGCAGGACCATTTTAAAGTGATAATAGTTCTTATAGCAGTCAGGCTTTTGCTGTGAAGGAGTGTGCAGATATCACTTGCTTTGTATAATATATTTAATTTTTTAAAAGTGATTTGGCATTATTGCTACTACTATGGTGGAAACACATCAAAACAATAGGAAGGTGAATCACTGTATTGTACTTTGATGATTAAAGCTATCCACAAAGCAGGGTGTAACTGAGCTGGAAGAACATAGCCTGCAGGAGCAAAAAGCAAGCTTGGAAAATTAAGAATTTATAGTTGTCTCCAGACTTTTCCATAAAAGGAGCCTGTAGGCTTTCAGCCTCAGCCCTCCTTTTGAGGTTTTTAGACTGTCATCAAAGTGTGTGTGAGGGGTTGAAAAGTTGGAACACTATCTGTAAAATGAATGTATCTTTGTAAATGCCTTTTGTATGAAGTGCAGTGCATGTGAAGTGTGGATTTGGCTGGAAGGCGAGGTTGGCAGGTCCTATATTGCATTGCACAGTGAATGTATATTTTGCATAGAACATGCTGAGTCCTTATTACCAGAAAGGATAAAAGTGTGGTGAGTCTTGGTCTCGTGGGCATGACTGAGGTGATTTCCAATAAGCCCTGGGTGCCAAAATTAAGGTGCTTTATTTCTAGTGTACTTTTGAAGTACATATTCTCTTTACTTTCACCGTGGGAATAGGTGTAACACAAATGCATTGCTTGCTATTTAGGAAAAGTTTTCTATCTGTCTTCATCAAAACCAGAGTGTTTAACAGCTCTCACTTGTTGTAAGCTGTATATGATAATTCTTAAAAAGGAAGAGTAGTGCATTTTTAACCTAATAAAATAGTTTTGGCTTAAAGTGGAAATAGCCTGTGAAGTCTCTTTCTACAGATGCTACTTGGCTTTTTTTTCTATGACTTGAAGAGGTCTAAGATGTAAGCTGAAGAAAAATGTAGAGAAAGTATGTTAATATGGTGGTGAAAAGAAGAAGCTTTCAAACCACTCCTGTAACAAATGTGAAGTGTTCTAGTCACCAAAGTAAATGTCAGATGCTTGGCCTACTTTTACCACAAATAGATACAGAAAATACTCTTTAAATACCACAGAGGTTCACAGAGGTTTTAAAGTTAAATGAGTTGGTGACCATAAACAGAATACTTTAGATGGTCTCTTCAAGGTAGTGATTATATGGTTTGCTCTGTGGTACTTTTAACAACCTTAATCTCTCTGAAGGTATAATCTTGTTAGGATTAAACCGAAATCTGCCTAGATAATTAGAGTGAGCTCCAAACTGTGGTTTGACCTGTATCTCTTAGTGGTGCAATTTCCATGTGAATGTGTTGGCCCTGGAGCATGTGGAGTGTGGTGAGCCCTCAGCAGGGTCTCTGGGAGCTGAGGGCCTCCCACACCTCAAGTAAACTGTGGAAAATTACCTCAGAGGTTGTGCAGACTGCTCTTCTGTGACTGTACAACCCGGGGTCTGGGTCGGAACATCTTTTAATGTGGCAGAACACATATTTCACTGAGGGTAAAATGTGTTTGCATGCCCTCCAGAGTTGCAGGAATAGGTCAAATCCTGAAATGAACATGCTTGTTGACAGCAACAACATTTGGTCTCTTTTGTCCCTTCTGTCTGGTTCATTTATCATGGACATATATTTTCACACCATTTCCTTCCATGATACTAAGAAACATGTTGCAATTTTTCCTTTAAAATACATAATCGCTGGTTGCATTACTGCTTGTCTCTCACCCCTGGAAGCGATTTGCAGGTGTCCTTCCAGCAGGCTGAGTATTGGCATTCCTGCCCTGCCTGTGGGAAGAAAGCTTTGCCCCAAGTCATGCAAGTTTTACTTCTTTGAACTGTTGCACCGAGCGCTTTGTGTGCCCTAAGGCTCCTCTCTAAGTGAGGTGACTTGTGCAATCTGTCTTTGGAGATCTTGAAGGCTTGAGCCTCTAACCAATAAGGCACAAAACTGCAAAATGTTGATGAAGGCTCTCCATTCAATTGCATTTTCTTCTATGGGCTAGCATGAGACTGTGAAGTTCCCTAAGAATCTGATTTGATTTTATCTTCCAGCTTTGTGCTATCCAGCCAAATTCTGAACGTCTTGCAGAGGGGAGTGGCAAAGATTAAAAGACAGCTAGTGAGTCTTAACTACATTCTTACAGTGGTAAAGTAGAATTAATTAATGTTTATATCAGATCTCCAGTGTTACTGTAACTTTTCAACTCCATTCAAGGATGCTCTATGAACCACAAACCAAAGAGTTTACAAAGTATTTTGGGTAGAAGTAAATTAATGCTAGAGTAAAAAAAAAAAAAAAAAAAAAACAAACCAACAAAAAAAGCTGTTATTTTAAATGATTTTTTTTGTTTGTTTCGAACAGAAGTCTGATTCATAGACCAACAGATACTGTGCAAATTTCAGCAAACAAATGGTTTAGCTTTTTTCATTTCCAAACTTATTAATAGGTGGTTAATAATTTTCATTCTGAGCTGCAATTACGAGAAGTGATCCACAGCTGGCTGTAGTTCTCCAGTTCCATTTGCCCTTTCTTTCTTACCTCTCAGCTTGTGAAACTGATGAAAAGGCAGCTTTGGAGGTTTTTTTGATTGGTTAGTTGGGGAAGTTTTTTATTGCATTTTTAACTAAATTGCTGTCCAGATCTGGAATGATTGCTTCACAGTTTTCCCTGCGCAGAAGGCATCTTTGCACAGAGATACTGGCTACAGATTTTGTTTGGATTATGTAACATTGAATTTACCAGGGATAAATTTTGCTGACGTAATCTGTGTTTTCTATATGTAATGATAAGTGTTCTGTGTGTGTAAGAATAACCAGGTAAAATACTTCCCGCATCTATTTCATCAGGATGTGCCCTTATAATTCCCACTGAAGAATTCCAGTGAGAAAGTTATTTCTCTCCTCCTCATTCCTGCATTATGAGCTCACTCAGAGGAGGGCAGAGGGGTACCAGGTTTCAGGCCCGAATTCCTTTGCCAGAGGAATGTGCAGTGAGACACAGGTACAGGCTAGCTCCACAACATACTTGTGAGAGGGGCCCTTCTGCAGCCCTGCAGCTTACAGAGCTCCGATTTACAGCACTCCCTTATCTGCATGGGTTTGTTCTGAAAAAGGAAGAGCAGGATGAGTCTTTATGAAAAATATTGTGAGTTTTCTTTAGTTTTAAAATAATGCCTATTGTTTTCCTTTTTCATTTCACTTTTCTAGATAAGCAGTAAAGTATTTTGTAAGACCCTTGAAAGCTGTGGGTGCAAACGTAAGAAAGGAAGAGAATTGAAAAGCACTCACTGCTGTCAGGTGTACTCTGGGCTATTGTGTTTAATTGAGGTCACTGAGAATTTAGTCTTCACCTTACATACTATGCCATTGGGAGCCTCAGTTTCTTTTGGAATTTTATTTAGTGTCTGGCATGAGTAATCCTTTTTTTCCTTACATATCAAATGTCAGTGGCATCTTAAGCCTGATTATTTACATGTTAGCTCACAATGTATCAAAGTAGCACCAGTATCAACTTGTATCTCGAAAAAAGTTGCACAAAACCACTGAGCCGTTTCCATTAAATAAGTGCATCATAAAACTACTATGGGAAAGTAATTGAAAATCTATTTGGAACCAGTTTATCTCTGTAAGATGAGACTCCCACAATTCATTCAATTACTTGGCAGAGCTGTGAAATTTACTGTACTTGCTCAGTTTATAGCCACTGCAGCCTCTGCTCTTGATAAGCCTGAAATCACAAATTCCTGTGTGATAATACCAAGAAACTGTAGCAGGATATTGACTTCTATCAGGTATTTTATGGTTAGGGCAGGAAGCTAGTATTTTGCAGATAAAACGTGAGGACTTGGTTGTGGCGTAAGCAGTAAGGAAACCTAGATTCTATTCTCAGTATAGCCTGATGAATGGCTTCACCTAACTTTCTTAAATGCTCCATACCGTGCTTGTAGCTGTCTGTGAAATAATCATGTGTGGGCTACTTCCAGTGGTTTGTATGTCTGTTTATCAAGAAAAGGACAAATGCATTCCATTTTTCTTTCAAGTCATTGTTGTACGGAGAACTGCTCTCAGAGGGGAAGGTGTACTTTAAAACAGGTACCTGTTGATTACACTGGAAGAAATTTAGAGAAGTTGGACGTGTGCTTGTTTGTGTTTTCCTCAAGTTCCTAAAGCAATACAAGTATTTTTCTTTCTTGATTGTCATGACTAATCTACTAGGTCTGCTAATATGTGTGATTAGAGAATGATGATAAAAACAGACAAAATATGTTTTGTAAAAACTGATCCGAATGCAACTTTGAATTTCAGTTTTAATTTCACAAAACTAAAGACTTTACCTAAATCTTTATGTATATTCCACTCAAGTACCATGAGGCTGGTTAAAAATTAGTATTATATAAATGCCTAGAATGGACCAAACAAACAGCACCTGTGTAAAGCAACAGAACAAAGTTGGTGTTACTTCATTCAATTTAGAAAGGCATAATGTAAATAAAAACATAACTATTGTAGTATTTTGTGTGGGGATACAGGTGATGCCACATTTTTTACTTGAATTATTACTAGAGGGTCTGGCTTAAAAGCACAGAGGATTTCACAGGTCTTAACTGTAGTAGCCTTAGAATGCTATTCTCGTAATGGTAGTACATGCTAATTTTTTATATTTAAAATATTGGTTTCTATCCCTAAATTTTAGACAAAAGTTGAGGAAACCAGGAGAAAACAAAATGATCCTAAAAGTCAGGTTTTCTTTCACACCTTGTGAGTCAGGTGCTTGACTGTAGAGACCTGTTATGTAACATCTGGATGTTTGACTTGGACAGAGCTGAGGAAATCAGGAGGTGGTTTCCCTGAGACTGGGTTATCTTAGACCTGTCAGCTGTGTGGTTTCTTGCATCTCTGTATGAAGCAATTGGCACCTGGAGCTGTTGGAGTCAGGATCTCTGACAAGCTGGATGAAGGTCTGTTTAGAAAGGTCTGGGTTAAAGGGGCAGGGGAAAAAAGTATAAATCATACTTTTTTGGCCTGCAGGATCTGCTCTGTTGGTTATGTCATGTTTGATGCACACTGGACACAGCGAAGTGTTCAGAACAAAGCACAGCTTTTAAATGACAGTAATTGATTGCACTTTCTCTGAATATTGCTTTAAATTTCTGTGTCTCTGGATGAGCTGGAGAGTTCGTGGGAGGAGAAAAGCTGTTAAGTGGAGTGAGGAGCTCCAGCAGAGAAGCCTGCCACGGCCAGGAATCCTGCTTGCTGTTGCCATTCCCTAGCAGGAGGCTGTGCCTGTGCCCTGCATGTGGGTGCACGTGTGTGGAGGGGGGAAGGAGGGCAGCTCTTGCTGACTGGTCCTCAGCAAGGCTCTGCTCTGTCCCTCTTTGCACTTTAATGTATAATTTGGTGCAAACTTCTACACCTACAACACGGCAAGTGCAAGGTGTCTTGTTCAGTGTGAGGCAGGGAATATTTCTGCAGCTGGTTCAAATCCAAATAAATTAGACAACTTACACCTTAGGATAAGACAACTTATCTAATTAAATAAATTAGCTAACTTCCTAATCCATTCTTTATTTCCCATTTACACACTTTGCAATTCTGTGTGCTTTAAAAGTAATCAAATGAAGTGTGTTCTTCCTTTGAGTTACTCAAAGGTCTTAAGCAAAATTCATTTAGTGAAAAAAACTAATTTGAAACCTTTCTCAGGTCACTTGACTGAAATTTGATATTAATTATTTTAGCCTTGTTTGCAGAGTACCTGCAGTGTATAAGCTGCCATTGTTGGGACACATTGCAAAATCTGAAATGAAATATTTTCTTTTGAGTTCACCGCTCATGGATAAATGAACACTCATGTAACCTTTTGTTTGGTTTTCTATAGAATTTAATTTACAAACTTTGCTGGAAAATAACCTTTTGCCCTTATTAATGTATTCCGTACCACAAAGGAGCCTGCAGGGTGTCAGGGTGTACAATGTGCAGCCCCTGCTCTGCAGTGTGGTTGCTGTTTGCCTCTGGTGGGGGGAGGTTAGGAAATTAATGTTTGGATCAGTTCATGGGTTGAACTTTTAGCTCTGATTGTATTTCTCCCGCTGCAACTGTAGGTCTTGTGCCTATCACAGCAGAAGTGAGTCTGTGTGATGAATGTGGGAGTACAGATAGCTGTGAATTGTTTTTCTTGTGCTTAGAGAAAGGAAATCTTGCACTTACCAGAAGTCCAGAGCATGCGATTTTATTCAGATTTTACATTTAAAAAATACCCTTCAGATACTACTTATATCAACTTTGTTAAAAATCTGTGAGATTAAGGTATTTTCATGTGCACAAAGCATACTTCCTTTTTCTCTGATAGATCACTTTGTGAAGTTGTAAACTTTCTCACGTTTTTATTGCTACATCTGTAAGCTCACACCTGTGAACTCAGGTCACCACATCTGACCCTCCTGTGCTCTCATATATGAAAAATCAGACTTGAAATACAATCCCTACTTCAAAAGTTTTGCAACCTGCCAAACCTAAAGAAATCCTGGGAAAATACTGCTCAGCAAGGGGCAGTCTCATCACACCAACCATAGAATTGCGCTGCTGCTGTCTAAGAAACTGTGTATACACAGCTTCCTCTGATCTTCATTCTGTTTGAGGATGGCAGCTCCTCTGCCTCTTCAAACCTAGAGAATACCTGAGTTAAATGTTGTTCCTGGGTGGAAGTGGAGGTTCAAGTCTGATTTTAATTTAAAATCACTTACTGCAGTAGGAGGGTGTTGATAATTATCTGGCTGAGGAAAGTCTTGGAAACAATTATCATTGCTCCCCAAACTGTTCTTTCTCAGTCTTGTGGCAGGACTGTGAGCTCAGAGCACAGCTGTGCTTTATGTTGCTGGCATGAAAATAGACCATAAAAAAGGAACCTTCCTGCAACAGGATTTTATTGTTAAGCTGATTGTTGATATGATAACTCAGATCATAAATCTTTTGAGTCACTGATCAGTGATCCAAAGGGATCATTCTCTTCTCTTCCTTGCAACAACAGAAGCATTAACTCTTCCAGAAAACATCAAATTATTTCATATGCTGAGGTAAGATCTGCCCCAGTCAAGCCAGAAAGAACATCTTAGTGTTCAGTCTAGGAACATTACACACCCCTCTTACAAACTGAGAAATTAATCAGGGTTGTAATCCTTGGGTAAGATTAACGTTAGTGTATCCAAAGCTACTATGTGTGAAAATGCGTGTGGGTGTATGTTTATATACAGCTATTGCTTAGTTCTGACCTCTTGGGAATCTCAAAGGACAGTAACAGCAGGTGGAAAGAGTTTCAGGGGAAATTTGACATCATATCCAGATTAGTTATTCAGCATGTCCCACTGATGTCTCTGATCTGTGGAAGAAGGTTAAAAGAGGAGAGGATATTTAGCCAATCTAGTTTTGAGCTAATTTATCCATTTAACTGAGGAGTGACTTGGAGAATAACTGTTAATAACCTGAGACCTTTTGTGACCAGAGGAGGATGGTAAGAGTGGTAATTTGGGAGCACCAAGGTCAAACGAGTGACTGGCATAGGGAATGCCAGTGCTTACTCCTGACACACAGACTGTGCACACTATGGAAAGCACCTGTGAACTGGCATGTGGATATACCTGAGGGATCAGCAGAAGGGTGGTGTGCTGTGCAGCTGGGCACCTACTCTTTCCTTGCAATGGTACTCTGGCAGCTCTGAGGGATTTCATCCATGTAAACTATTTCTGGAGGATCCCCTTGCAGGGTGTGCAGCCTGTCCATGTTCCATCACTATAGAGAATGGGGGCTCGAGGTAGTTATGCCAGTAACAAAACCTAATGTAGCCATTGTCAGGCAATAGATAGAAGACATGAAGCAAGTGTCATGTCATTGTGGAGTGCAGTGTACCCCTGAAGTGTTAGTGGCTTGTTTTGCAGCATAGCAATAAACATTGCACAGCACCTTTGGATAGGTAGAAGAAGATGTGATTTTCTCTGAAACAATATGGATTTACTAGGAAGGCTGAACATGATTGTTTGTCTCGGAACATGACCAGGATTCAATGTCTAATAACTCCAATATCTCTGGTTTCCTAATGACCACCAGATGCTGGGACCTCTGGTTTTTATCTCATCTGAAAGAAAGCCTGAGTCATGAGAGCCCCTGATAGCTCAGGATGGACTGAGATATAAATGCTTCCTGCTAATTCCCAGCCCTGCCTGTTCTATCACTTATGTTTCTGGGGAAGCTTCTTATGACAACACAGTTGTGCTGAGATTGGTATTTTTTGATGGGGTTAGGTGCAAAAGGTTGCAACTTTCCTGTGAGATACACACATTCCTTCATGTCAAGGCAAGGGTTATGGTCGCTATTGTCATAACAAAGACAAAATACCTCTAAACACATTTCTCTAAGATATTTTAATAGTATTTGATGCCTTCCCCAGAAATAACTTAATGATCAGTCTTTAAAATGGGTATTTGTGATCATTGATGAATTCAGAAGTAGTTTTTGCACCAGAATAATTAGAAAACAGCTTTCTGCTTGTAATTTCAAGGAGAGATTTCATTACTAGTGAGTCTTTTGTCCTTCTTTTTCTTTTTTAATAATTGAGAAAGCAACCTATTACTAGACCAATGCAAGAAATTAAGTATTTCATGAAGTTCTCTTCAGAAGTCTTCCTACTGGGATATTTTGCAAATCTCTGTTGGCCTTGTAAGGAAAATATATAAACAACAATGTTCTTTCCTCAGTCTGAGTGAAAGTGTCATCCTGTTGTGTTACACCTTCACTGAGGAACTTGAACAATAGACTGAAATACTTCTCTTGACTTGTAATCAGTAAGGATATTAAGGCTTTAATTATTACTAAATATGCTAATTTCCCTCACCTCTTGGGTTCAGTAGTGGTAGTATTATATGCTAGCAAGAGGATAAAAACAATCTTGTTTGTGAATGGGAAAATATGTAATGTTTCTTAAATACAGTAATTTGGTAGAAAGAAAACCATAGTGCGTTCTTTTTGCTTTCTGTATTTCTTTAGCTATCTGGATACATGTAAAATATATAACCAGACATGTTTCAGACACATTAAACAACTTTATTGCATTATATTTGTTAATAAAAATTGTTCTGTCTGTGACTACTACTGATTATAAAAAACCCCAAATATTTTCTTCCGAACTTTGTTTCTTGTATACTGTGTGGCCAGAAATGTAAGTCTTGCAGCCCCTGAAATTTTGGGCACTAGCTAAAGTTCAAAATGAGGACGAACAGCAACCATGGTTCCCTTACTGAGCCCCCAAGCAGCTGGTTCATGTTTTAAGCCCTCACAATTACCTATAAATACAGGAACTTACCACACATCTTCCAGGTGAATAAACAGGAACTTCTTTGACCACTGTTTTGAAGTGGCACCTTAAATTCCATATGCTGTGCCATGCATCTTTGTTAACAGGGCTGGGAGAGTCTGTCACCTCTCTCCTCTTTAGTGGTGAGTGGAACTAGATATGCAGACAAATCTACTGGTGGGACAGTAATGAGCCTGTGAAGAGTCATCCTACCTCCTGCTGTACTACAGGATATTGAACTCCATCCTGCACAACGTGAGTGCAGTGAATGGTTCACACAGACTCCACTAGAGGTAGAAAGAGGAACCTTTCAGCCCTGTCCTCTTTTGGCAAACCTTAAAAAAAAGCTTTCTGACCCAGCATGCATGAATACTGGGTATCTTCTGATCCTTTTTTTTTAGAGTATCAGGGTTCAGCAGTAGTTGCAAACTGGAGTAGCAAGGTTTATAGTGTTCCTATTTATAGGGGGAAATGGGGAGTGGTGGAGAGTTAAATTCCTTAGGGAGATGCATCTACTTATCCTGGAGGAAGAATGATAAAAGATGAACTTGACTGTGTTTATCTCATTCATCACACAACCTTCACAGGTCTGAAGGTCCTAAGAAAAGTCTGTGTCCTGGGGAATGCAGTGAAAACTGTGCGGCACTTGTGGCAGCTGGGAGTAAGGTTGGAGTTACAGTGGATGAACGTGAGAGTGAGGCTGACTGGAAAGGTGCAATAGCTGTTTATGGGAATGGAAAAGCTCTTTTATTTATTTTTACTACAAGTGCTTGTACTGTACTTCAGCAAGAACTTTAATCCTTAAAGCCTTGCAAATGAGTTTGGTATGCCTCAGCATTTCTAGAAGAGCTGTGAGCAGATTGATTTTTTTATTTTTCTTTTTTTTTTCTTTTCGTTCCTCTCTCCCTTCCCTCCCTCCAGCTAAATTCCAGCCCACATCTGCCCTTCCACTGAAAGCTTAAAACCTTTTTTCCTTCTGTGTGACCTTTGCCCTCCCTTTTAAGCAAGTGCAGGGCCAGGGGTCAGAAGTGTTGTCCATCTCCTCCCAGCAGCAAGAGTTCTTCCTGAACAAGGGAAAAATCCAATGAGAAAATCAGGATGCACATTCAGGCCAGTCAAGCATATGTTAAGGCCTTGATACTTAGATGTTCTTAAAATATTATTGCCAATACTGAGCTCTTTTTAAAACTGTACAATTTTTTTTCTTTTTAAAATCCAGGTGGGTACTTCTGCTCTAATTTTTGGAATCAAAGTACTAAAAGCAGAGGGTGATTTGAACACTTCCATTTTCAGTAGGTCCATTGAGAAGACAGTGCCGTTGCTGTCAAAATAAAATTATACACATAGCTCTTATATCTCTAATTTGATAAGAAAGTGCCTTAGACAACATACGCTACCTTTGTACTGAAAAGAATCTGACAAGATCAAGACCTACATGTTCCCTCCTCCAAACTGTAAGCAATTTATTTTTTCCTTTTCAGTATGAATGATCTCTTTCCATTCTGACCTTTAAAGAGGGACTGTAGAATGGGAACTGCAGCTTTCGGAAAATACTTCTGAATTCAAAACGATTGAAGCTGATAATTATATACTGAATTATGTCTTGTGAATCCAGTTCAACATATATGAGCCATAGATTGATGGCCAAGGTTGTACAGAATGACTAAAGAAACATATTTCGTCTATTTAAAGTTCTGGTTTAAACCATGTGAGAAACAAGTAAATGTTTAAACATTTTAGATATTCATGGAAACTCTTAAAATTTGTAGATCCCTTCTACCCAATGCATTCACAGCAATGATTTACTCACACCACACTAAAGATGTGGCCTGTAAGGCAGTTTTTAGATGTGAATGACTTAGATATGGGGACTGTGACCATCTAACTTGTGCCATAAAAGGTTCAAAGGCTTGAATATAGCTCCTCTGGTTTTGTTTCTTTGTTGATGGGTTTGTTTTTCATATGAGAATGTGGACTCTGCAGCTTGAGAGTTGGGAGTGTGAAGAATCTTAAGGTTGGTTCTTCCTTGCAATCCATTTGCAGAAATATTTATGACTGTGAGATGTTCACACTGAAATTGTGGGCATTGTGGAAAGCAGCTTGAGCCTAAAAACTAGATGTTTCAAAGATGTAAAATACTCTGATCCCCAGCAATGCTGAAAAGTTCTGATTTAGGAGGCACTTATTCCAAACGATGTATTTTGTTACTGCTGAATGCTCAGAATACTTCAGGGTTAAATGTATATGGAGAGAGTACACAAACAGAACTTTTCCCTTGCTCCAAGTTAATGCATTGTCTCCTGCACAGTACAGAGAATGGGGTTGGCTCAGAAATACAAGTTGGGAAAGGTATGCGAAAAGCTGAACATTCTTTGTAGTTTTTCTGGCTCTTGCCTTTTCTGTATGTACCACTCTAATAGTTTAGAGCACAAAGCAGGGAGGTATGGTTTACAGTGTCTAAGCTGTGAGGTGGCTCCCTCCTAGTCTATTTTGGGGTTTTGCTGACCTGTACTAATGCCAGGCTCATACATTTGCTATGTTATTTAGATCTGTTAAGAGATAAATTTGTCTCTACTTGTAGTTACTAAATTTAAAGGGGCTTATGTATAGCAACTCTGGGAAATAGCTCAGATGAAAAAAGAGGTCAGTCTGAGGTACTAAGAGATTGTTTGGCCTTGGGTAGCTTTAAATGACCCATTACGTCATGGTAGCATGTTTGTAATGAGTAGAACTGTGGTCCTGGACAAAACCAGGTGAATATTCCTTTTTGCTATATGCTGGACAATACCAGGACTGTAACTTAAAATGCCAAGATATGGAAGGATACACTGATTAATTTTCTGTATTCTATTCTGAATGTGTCAGTGTCAAACAAGTCAAAACAAACATGAGGCTGAAGTAGCAAAATAAGTCAAATATGTTCTTGATTGCAGTGGCTTCAAAGTCCCTGCTTGCATCAGTTGTGAACTGGGATACAAGACTTCATGCAAATGCATATCTTTGTCAGAGGCGAAAGTAGGGAGGCCAGGGGAAGTGGAGTGTCCTGCCCTTGCCTTCCCTGACTCTTGAAATGTAGTATTTAAGAATGACCTGAATATCAGAGAGAATATATAATATTCATACAAGATTGTGTGCAAGTTATTGATCAGTAAGACTCTTCAGCTCTCCTACTGAAATTGGAGTTGTGCGTATGTGGTGAGTAGCTCTAAGTAAATTGATACTTAGGGTGAGAGTTGATACTTAGTGTTGTTATTGACAAATTATGCTCCCTGTATTGTACTTGATATGCTGAACACAGAAAGGATGGTGAAAGGACAATGAATTCAAGAGCAGCAGAGAAGTGGGATCCTGTCTGTATTACCTAGGCTGGCAGAAATTTTTACAAATTTAATTATTCTTAGAAGACATATTGTTTTAATTTCAAAGGAACTGTATTTAAAAGGCTTCAAGAAGAGTTTTTTTGTGTTAAAAAGATGTAAAATCATCACATTTCATCTGCTGGGATGCAATCTTTCAGTCTGTGGTCAAGGACACTTAAAAGATCAAAAAGCTTGAGCATTTGCCTTTATTCTTGTACTTCTACTCTCAACTACTTGATTTCCTCTGCTGCATTCAAAGCGGGTAGAAGTCACAGAACATCCAATTTTTCCCATAGTCCAGCCATTGAGCTGAATGGGGAGATTTTATGATTTAAGAGGCCCTGGAGTGTCTTCATTCTTTAAAATGCCATTCTCTGTAAAACTGTCCTTGAGCCGTCTTCTTTAAACATGCTGTTCAAATTCCAAGCTGGAGAAACAAAAAGCAATCCTAACAGATATCCCTGAGAGAATTCTATTTACTTTGCTTTAACAGTGACACCATGTATTTGTTTAAAGAAAGAAAAGATATATGTACAAATAAAAGCAGAATTGGCCTAATCAAAATGTTGGTGGGTGGAAAGTGAATAACCTTACTCTGTGAATGACCATAAATTACTATAGTATGTTCTCTTTAGATGGCAACCTCACAGATGTGTTCTCATTGTTGTTTACATGTCATCAGTTCCTGTTTTCTGAAAACACTTATTTGCTTCACATTGCTGACATAAAGGAATTCAAGAAGATGGTCTACTGTAAGAGAAATGACCTTGAGTCATAGTGAAAGTGCCAAGCTGGAATAAAAAAAATGGGAGCTTTGATTGTGGAACTGCTGTGTGACCATTAGTCATTTTTCTAATGCCCCCCGTATTCCACTCTGCAGCTGTCAATGAGAATAGTGATAAAGGTGACCAAAAGCTGTTGGCTGCCACTGATGAAGCATATAGTATTTCCAGCATACTTTAAACATCAGCAGATGCTGTGCATGAAAAAGCATTTTGCCAGGAAAACAAGTTTGGAATCTCTTACTGTGCTGATACTGATGATGTCCTTAAGTCTTATGTTGGATTTATGTGTTGATTTTATATTGACAAGCACTGATTTCTGCTATACCATTTCTGTGGACATCCTAAAATCAACCATTAGAAAAGGCATATGCAGAGAAGAGGGGAAAAATTCCAGCTAGCTAAATTACTAAACT
The DNA here is from genome assembly GCA_035221455.1 of Xenops minutus. Taxonomy (NCBI): domain Eukaryota; kingdom Metazoa; phylum Chordata; class Aves; order Passeriformes; family Furnariidae; genus Xenops; species Xenops minutus. Next base: position 11,910,566 of record JAWWEE010000142.1, on the reverse strand, counting down.
GAAATTTTTGTGTGGTTGATAGAGTTTTTAATGCAGCCTAAGGATTTGGACAGTACTAAGATTTGCCTTCTGCAAGATAAAACAGTACAACTTAATAGTAAAACCATTAAGAGAGAGGTGTATTTCTGGTGATGCTCCAGCATTGTGTTGGGAGAGTATACTCAGTTTTGCTCAGGAACTTTTACAGAAGTGTGATTAAGATGATGTTTGTGTCTGGTGCATTTAAGTGTTGTGTCTCTGATGTTACTTAACACTGCTAAGTTAAGTTCTGGATAAATTATGCTTTGTCTTAAACTAGTGAAAGCTCCCAAGGATCTGGGATGTAGATTTTTTGCTTTTTTCTTCTGACATTAGTGTACTTTGTCATGTTTGAAGTGATATAAAATTAGAATTGGGATCTATGTTTCTCTCACCCTGCTGTCCACTTTCAAGCCAGTCACCTTTGCTGGCTTTTTGTAGTCTATTGCTTCTCTGTTTAGTGAAAAGAATTATTTTCTAGCCTGCAGATGACAAGGAAGTGAAGTCTCCAGGCTAGGTCGTAAGGAAAACCACCTCACTAGGCTGCCATGTGTACTAGGTACCTTTATCCCAGCTGGAGCTGGATTGGATCAGGAAAGTCCTCTTAAAATTGTGACTGTTGAAACAGAGGGTCCAGTCCTTTATGATATTGAGCTTCTTTAATCATGGTGACTTCATTCTCACATTCTTATGTAAATAAACAGTAACATTTTACTCAATTTATTTTTAAGGTGCCATTTGAACCTGGAAATTGAGGCAGTTTTCAATGCATCTTGCTGTCTCTTTGTCTAATCTGTGCTGCATAAGTTTCTCTATGAGTATTTTAAAGCATTGCTCTGGGGATGTTGAATGCCCAGCTAAAGTCAAGGTAAACAACACCCACTCCTCTCCCCTCGTCCATGCAGCCTGTCATCCCATCATAAAAGGCTATCAGGATGATTAAGCACGATTTCTGCTTTACAAATCTGTGCTGTTTCTGATTATGTTCTTATTCTTTGTGTGTTTGGAATTGATTTTCAGAAGGATTTGCTCTACTGGCTTCCCAGGGACTGAGGTGAGGCTGAGTGGCTTGTAGTTCCCCAGATTCTCCTTCTTACTTTATTTGAAGATAGGAGTGATGTTTGCTTTATTCCAGACCTTGGGAACTTCTCCTGGTCACTGTGACTTTTCAGAGGTAGTCGAGTAGCCATGCACCATCAGAATGTTTCCTCAGCACTTATGGACACATTTGTCGGTTTGTATGAACTTGTGTGTGTCCAGTTTGTTTAAATATTCTCTAGCAAGTAAGGATAAGTCTTACAGACTGCAACCAGTATCTAAAAGATCCTGGATCCACAGACAGGTTAAGATTCAATAGGGTGCTAAAATGTTGGATTTGTAAGTGTGGTTGCGAAATGAACGAACATTGCTATTGTGATTTAGTTTATAAAAGGACCTAATATGACCTTTAAACATCTGCTTATAAAGACAGGGTGTTAAGCAGGACTATAGGCCAGAGCACTTTGTTCTTAAAATGACATTTTTGGAACTTCCATTACAAGGACTGGCTGTTCCTGGCTTTGAGAGACGCCTTTACAAACTGGACTGGCATGTTAAATTCCTGTCTCATGCTGCTGCCTCTCTGGGCTGCTGCACTGCTGCCATATGGTCAGTCAGAAGGATTATTTGCTTATAGGTTTGACAATAACAGGAAAGCTATTCAAATGGTGAAAGTTTACTAAGTGCTGTACAAATGTGTTTAGTCTTGGCTTAGCCTACAACAGCTGAGGCAAGGAAGTTTATCAATCTCAGTGTAATTATTTACTGTCTTAAGATAGTGATTTTGATGGTCTAGTAGCTCATACATTGCTGGGAAATATCTTCTCCACTATACATAGTCTTTCTATTAAAAGTCTGTGCTGGAAAGGTAGCATAAGCAGTCTAGTGCTTCCAGCCTTGAAACAGCATTGGCGGTTCCCCCGCACCACAGTTCAGCCCTGTGAGACCACTGGGCTGCAGTACGTGTATGCAGTGACTGCTGCCCTGCACAGCGTGTTCCTGTGGAGCCCTTGCAACATGTGGCAAAGCAGCACAGCAGCTCCTTCCTTGGCATGTTTGTCCAGTCATCTCATGTGTCAGATGCACCCACTGCTCCCTTCCCTGTGTGGCTTTTGGTGTAGATTGAAATGAAATATGAAATCTTTCATAGAATGGGAAGAAAGTAACCCAGAATAGGGTTAAAAATACCTGATATTGAGAGCTGAATAGCAGGGAATGTTCCTGTGCTCAGACAGGAGATGACTGTGGGGAAATCCCAAATGTCAGGGGGCAGCAGGGTAACAAGTGCAAGAGATGGAAAATTATTTTTGTTCCTTGATCACTAATGAGAGATAAAAAGAAAGCAAGGAGCTGAGCATGTAAACTACTTCTTTACTATATTGGACTATGTGGAGTTCTATCTTTAAAATTCATAGGTACTCTCTTGCTGCTGGTAAAGGTGAAGATACCCTCAAAAAGACATTTAAATATTGTTCATGGGTGCTTTAAAATGTGGGCTGTATGGAAAATGTTTTGGTAGTTTTGGACATACGTGTATATATGTGTAGTTTTATATATACATTTTTGTACATATATAAAAAAATACTGATTTCTGGTGCATGCACAAAGTACTTTTTCTAAATATCAACTTAGGGTTGGGCACACAGTACAAAATATTCCCCCAAGACACAGCCTATACTCAGTCACCAGATAAAGTGGCATTTGGACTTGCATGAGAAGGACATTTTGATAACAAGCTCAATTTTGCCTCTGTTGGAGTCAGTCAGAAGTTTCCATTGACTTCTCTGAATGAAGGATTCACAAGTACTTGCAAATCTTTAGTGAGGTCAGATTCTTTCCCCCTCATGCCAGTGCACCCAGCAAAGAAAAAAGACTAATCCTGTGAAGAGCTGAGCCCATCAAAGTGAGAGAAGTAAATGCAATTGAAGACTTAAATTCAAACCTTGTATCCCATGTCTTCCATGAAGTGCAGTCTTACATTGCACTTAAGCCGATCTAAGTGTGGGCTGCCCTGTGTCCTGTTTATGGTTTCCTGCCTCTGTTGTGCTGGATCAATTGATTAAAGGGTGAGTTGGATCAGTTTATTGTTCTGACAGAAAACTGGTCTCTGCTGTTCGTTTGACCCGCTGTTCCCAGCAGACTCACATGACTGTGGGCTCTGAGGAGCTGGGAATGGCAAAGGACAAGAGAGGGAATCTGTGAGAGTGGAAACGAGACTTGGGGCAGCAGCCTGCAGTCCAGTGGAATTGACATGAAACTAAGGAGAATTGTATGAGAAAAGGTGTCAAATCAAACCCTAAGTCTGGCCTGTTCAGGTACCAAAAAGTTACTCAAACTGTTATTGACTGAGCAGAGGGAATGAACAGTCTGCTAGAATTGCTGCAGCACATGTGTTTTGTTCATCATGTTTCAGGGCTGACATAGCACTAGTTTCCAGTTGTGTCAGGCTGAGATAAGCTCAAGTGTACATGTTGTTTTCTTCAAGGAAACTTTTGTACCTATTTAAACGCCGTTCTAACTGATCTGCTAAAAACTATCCCATTCTTTCAAAATCTCTTAATTGACCTTGTTACTTAAGTTTCAGGTAGAGGAAGAAAGAATTGTAGCAATTCGTATTGATGTGGTTTAGGTGAGAAAGGTAGAAAGAATAGTTCAAGGTACATTTAGGCTTTTTTTTTTTTTAATGATACCAACTTTCCAGTCACTTCATGTCATGCCAAATACACAGAGACTGTATTAATCATTTTCCAAAAGCAAATGAGTATGATGCAGAAACTTTAACTTCAAAGTGCTATACAAATAAAGAGGGCCTCGCAAACAAACATGCTTTTTGTCTCTGGTGCTACTGAAACCGGATAGTGCTGTGTGTCTTTGTCTCATGGGTGATAATGTGGCAAAAACACCCAGGAGGTGTGTGGTGGAGATTGCTGCTAGCAGAATATTTTCAGGGACTGAAGAACTACGCAGCTCTTTCTCACTGTTGCTTGATATGCCACCTCTAGAGGTTGATGCAGTGACTCCATGGTGCTGTAGATGTCCTCAGAGCCGGGGGCTGGCTGGTGAGGGGAGGTCCATATGGGCAAGAAGGTAGAGGAGCACTGGATGCCTTTAGAAGCTTGGCTGCTGTGAAGGTCCTTATTCATGTGAGTAGTCACGTTGTTCTGCTCCAGAGTTAGGTCTATTTTATTTGTGGTGGATGCCGCTGAACTTTAAACACTTTTCTGTGATCTTTTAAAAGGGAAGGGTCTCTATAAATAATTGTTGCAGTCATAGCCCACTTTGACTCCTTGACTCTAGGGAGGTTGCTGAGTTAGACCGTGGTACTCCTCTGCCATTGCAGGTGACTGGTAAGCCTGCTGAGATTGAAATAAGTTTGTGTGCAGGCAATTAAGGTTATGTGATAATGCATATAATCTATTGTGAAGAGATTTTGAATTTTTTCTTGTGTGGGGCTTTTAGGCAAAAGGAAATTGTGGAAATACAGTTTGATATTTTTCTTATTCAATTATTTGTTATAGGAATTTCTCTCTGCTTCATTGTGTTGCAAGCTTGGATGACTGAGTTCTTTCAAAGACAATGATCTGCTTTTCCTTTTACATATTCCAGGTCACTAACATTATTTTGAGTAGAGGCAAATAGTCCTGATTTTTACTTATAATTATCCTGTACATACATTTAATAGACTGACCTGCTGAAGTAGTCTGGCTGCTGTACTGAATGTCTCTGCTCTGTACCCCCAATTTCTGCATGCATTAATAATGTTATATAAAGTGCTGTACTGATGCCTGCAATAGAAAGTGTTCTCCCTCTTATATACTGCCTTTTTGCCTTAGAATGGCTTTTATTTGGTTTGTTGACTTGTAATTATAACACTATTTTAATGTTCTGCACTAGACTATCAATTTTCAGCTTTTCTCGCTGTTGTTCCTGTATGTAAGGAACAATCAAAAATAGGGCTTTCAGATCATAGTTACTGAAATTGGTTTGAAACAGCTTTAATGTTTTCAAGAACTTGAACCAGAATTTGTGGTTAGTTGTTTTGGGGATTTTAATTATTATCATTACAGTGGAGAATATTTCCTAGAGCTTTGCAGGTTTCTTGGATGTTTGTGTACTGGAAGCCCAGGAAAGTGATATCTCTGCCTTGTGTGCATTTACTGTCTCCCCAGCCATCCATAGCTGAAATAAAAAAGGAGGTAGGGAAGAAAGGAGTCTTGGAGAGTTTAACTGAAGTGTGTTCATTGGCAGAATACACCTGGTCCCTTCAACATGTGGGTGTGGTAGCTGTGCTCTGTAATTATAACCTCTAAGGTAATAGCCAGGTCCATCTGTATATACAGTGATTGCTGTAATCTTGAAGCTCTTGGAGTCACATCTGTTGAGAGCTGATGAGAAAAATCATCTTCAAAAATCCAAATTACTTAATCTGAATTTACCTAAATAACTGTGGCAAGGAGAATCAGTCTTAGTGGACAGTCCAAAATATAAATTCTTTCTACTCCTGCATTTTCAGAAGTACCAGGGAATAAGAAATTTACACCGAGGTTATCTCTTGTCCAGATCTAAACTCTCTGTGTTGCTCCCTAGTTTAACCCTTAGAAAGGCCATGTAAAGGGAGCAAGGCAGCCCCTCACCTGGATGGGAGGAGAGACTAACATGTGGCCTGTGGGCTCTGGGGGGCTAGTGCTGAACAAATATAAAACTAACAGAAAAAAACAAAAAGCCTAATCCATGCCATCTTTTTTGCAACATGGTGCTCTGGCTGTCACCCAGTGGCTCAGCTCCATGGTGACCAGGGCACTTGAGAAGCTGAAGAACAACCAGAGTGGGGAGGGAAGGAGGTGCTGGAGGAAACCTCCAAGGAGACAAACCAGGAGGAGAGGAAGGAGCAATGCTGTGACAGGGTGGAAGATCCAGTCCCATGGACCTTGGTGCCGTGGATGCTTCTTGGGGCTCACAGTCATCAAACTGCCTCAACGAGGCTAAAACAGGAACTGGTAAAGCAGTCATAGGATCTTCTTCCAGAAATGTTTATTCCTCTGCCTGGACCTAGTGCTGGACATGCCCACACTATGACTTCCCATTCCAAGCTGTGGAACTGAGATCCCTTCCCCTCAAACTGGCTGAGTGCAGTGTATCACTGTTCCTAGACTGGATCTCTAAGGAGAATAAGGAGACTATAGAACATCTCTCTGGAAAGCAGTGAGATAAACCTAAAATCAAAAATGAAAGTTGGGCTGCCATGGCCAGCCACAGTATGGAAATATTCTCCTGAACTTAAATGTGTGTAAATATTACCAAGCCTTTTGTGATGCTAGGACAGAGCTGGCTTTGGGAAATTCAGTGCAGGTCTGGAAATTTTCTGTCAGTTGGGATAGATAGGGTTTCTTTTTTTTCTGCTAAATTTGCAGATTTTTTTTTTTTCCCACAGATTTTCTCAAAATTTTCTGCTTTAGGATATCCTTATATCCTGGAGGCCATCCTTTTTTCCTGGTGGTTGTAGGATCATAGTTCTGAAGTGTGCCACGTTGCAATTGTGAATCCCTGAACAAAATGACAGGGCTTCAAGAAGGTTGCCTTTCATTGTGCTGTGTGCTGCTGCTTTTTGAGGCAGGGCTGGTCGAGGGGAGTTCAACAGTGTCTTGGTAATAGGTTCCAAAATCAAATGAACTTGTGCAAGGCAAATTAACAGTGTGCCTTTTCTCCTTAAAAAAACTCCAAACCTCACGGGCAAATAATCTGAAAGAACCGAACATCTCAATAAGGGTCCCTCCCCTCTGCTCCCTGTCTGAAAGGGCCCATTGTTTTGAGGTTTCAAGGTGGGCTCATTGACTTTCATGTTGCCATGGAACCAGCGTGTCTTTCTTCCTGAATGATACTTGCTTGTAATCTCAGAAGCTCTTTCAGCTAATTAACACAGGTGATTTGTGAGTGGGTTTGGTTGGACTAAAGACCATTGAAGGACCTCTTTGATTAACCAGATGAAGAAATAAAAGGTGTAAAAATAAGTTCTGGGGTGAGCCTTGGTTGAAAGAGGGAGGGCAGCTAAATGTTGTTAACTCCTATTTTCTATTGCATGTAACCCAGGGAGGCTGATGTTGGATTTACATGCTGGTAGGCTTAAATGCAAGTAAATCAAGTAAAGGTCTGTTAAAACTTAGAATTTAAAATTCACAGCAGTACCTAGTATGGAGTTACCCTGATGAAAAAGGAAGAGGTACTTTTCTTGGTAATTCGTGGTCCACACAGTTAAAATTGAAATTAATAGAAATAGCAATGATTCTAACTTATTTAGTAAAACCTGTGCATACATTCACATAATTTTCTCAATACTTATCAGCATACTGGCTAATAATAGAACTGCATTAAAAAATATAGATGAAATAGTTTTTCTGCCCAAAATTCTGATTCAGTGAAATTGAGGCAATGGACCAATTTTTGCTGACCTTCAGTATAGGTAATTATGAACATTTTGATAAAATCAAGTTACTTTGCATCTAATCCTTGTAAAAATTTCATGTTTAGATATTCAAATGAAGATTGGGTGATTTCCTAGGAGGCACACTGTAGTTTGCACGGGAGTTAAATTGTGAGACGGTACAAAGTGATTACACAGAATCACAGAATGGAAGGGACCTCTGGAGATCCTCTGATCCAAACCCCTGCTACAGCAGGTTCACCCAGAACACTTGTACAGAATTGCATCATCCAGGTGGGTTTTGAATGTCTCCAGAGAAGGAAACTCCACAGCACTCTGGGCAGCCTGTCCCAGTGCTCCATCACCCTCACAGTAAAGAAGCTTTTCCTCCTATTCAGGTGGAACTTCCTGTGTATCAGTTTGTTCCTGTTATCCCTTGTCCTGTCACTGGGCACCTTAAGATATTTGTGTGCATTGATGAGCTCCCCTCTCAGTCCTCTCCCTTCTCCAGACTGAACAGGCCTACCCCACTCAGTCTCTCCTCATAAGAGAGGTGCTCCAGTCCCCTCATCATCTTTGTATCCCTCCATTGGACCCTCTCCAGTGGTTCCTTGTTCTTCTCGAACTGGGAGATGGGGTGAGGTGGTTTGAAGACAGAGTTCACAGAATATTCTGGAAGGGACCTATGATGATCATAGAGGGTGGCAGCACAAACCCATTAAAACCCATCCTAGTGGGCAAAGAAGTGTAACATCATTGCAAATGAACCTGCCTAAGTCTGTCAGTGCTGCCCAGTTCCAGTTTAGTGCTGGGAATGACAGGCTTAGCCTGTCAGGGTAGGTCATACAGGTGTTCTTGGCACTTAGGGAAACAGAGTGATTTTTTATCAGTACTGTGTAAGACATATTTTTTATTGGTGCTGAGATAGTACTGGATGTGCTGAGTGTACTGTTGTCTCATGGAATCTCCACAGGGTGCTCAGCACTTTCTAGGGCAAGTCCCTGGTGGGCCCAGTGCCAATAAGAACAGCTCCTTTCTCTGCTTGGCATTTCCCCATGAGTGATAGCACTTGGAAATATCTGAGTCTGTTATTTTAAGAACATCTGTTGTTTCGTGTCACAAATCAAGGTATTTTCCAACAGGATCCGGTGTAAAAGTTAGAATCCAGTTTACCAATTAAGGAAAAAACGGCATAGTCTTTTCTTAATACAGTACAACTTGAAATAAATAGTATGCAAATGAAAGTTTGGTCCTTTCATGTCTGTGGTCATCTGGTTTTTTTTATTATCTTGCTTTTCATTTTTATGTCCAAAAGCGTCACACTAAAAGAACATGGTGCAATGAGACAGGCTGTTCAAGAACACATAGGAGATTTTTTTGTTGTTCTTCCATTAGACTTACATTTGTCATGTTATTATGATGCTTGTGGCCAAAAAAAAAAAAAAAGAAACAGAAAAAGCTGCTTAAGTTGGCAAAGCCCTTGAAAGAAGTCGTTTGGAATAGTGTGGGTGTTTTTTTCTCAGGAGGGACATCTGTGCTTAGCTAGCGTGTTGCTCAACTAGACAGTAAATTTTAGCACTAATCTCCACTTCATGAATTGTTGGGCTTGCTATTCTGAGTGATTATGTTCAAGGTTGGATATTAAATTACTAAGAATATGCTAGAAGGTGCTTTCTACATTGCATGCACATAAATTTTCAGTCTCATTAGCGGGTGCTGTATGTGTAGCGTAGATCACCCGCTATCAAACTGTGCCTGACAGCTGAGAAAGAAATGAACTCAAATGGAGAACAATTTAGGACATTTTGAAAAGTTGAGAGGAGTTTTTTGGTGGTATGGTTTCTGGAATACACTGTGTCAGTGTTCATTCTGAGCAGTAACTCCTTGGTGTTTTTTGTTTTCTTTTTTATTTTTTTTAGTAAACCTTATCATGAATATGGTGGCAGCTGCTTCTCAAATGAACAGCCTTACCTTCTGAGTCCTCTGTGTCTGAGCAATTCTAACTGCACTGTAATGCAGTCAGTCCTGAGGGACTGCTTGAGGGGGAGCATTTATAGAAGTATTTCATAAGATGTTCATTTCAGTGGAATTTTGGGATTTTTATCTTCACTGTATTGGTTTTCTCTGTTTAGGTGATGTCTGTCCATTATTATCTCTAGTGTGTTTCAGAAAAGACAGGGCAAGGTAATGCCTTAAACAGAAGGAGTGTGTTCTTACAGGACGATTTTATTTTATAAACTAACTTTTTTAAACATACTTACTTGCTTGGACTTCCAGAATTCAGTCATTGCTTAGCTTTGCCCATTCTTTTTGTTAGTTGTTTGAGATTTCATTTTAGCTGCTTTTCCTTCCAGTGCTGCTTTTTGTCATCCCCCAAATGAGAAGTCCAGGCAGGATGGCTTTAGTTAGTACCATATCCAGTAGGTATATGGAGTTTAGAGGGTTAAACATTTTAACAAGTCACCATTTCAAACAGTTGCTTGCAAGGGCACACACCTATTGATAAAGATCTATGCCTTTGGCAAAAAAAAAAGAGTTCTAAAGATTCTATTAAGTAGTCATTTCTGTTCTAAATTGCATCAGACTCCACACTC
>JAWWEE010000142.1:11804282-11900488 GCA_035221455.1 Xenops minutus | reverse complement strand
GCAAGGCCACACACCTATTGATAAAGATCTATGCCTTTGTAAAAAAAAAAAAAAAAAAAGTGTTCTAAAGATTATATTAAGTAGTCATTTCTGTTCTAAATTGCATCAGACTCCACAATCTAATTTTGTAGATAGCTTTAGATTTTCTGATGACAGATTTTCCTTTGCATGGTTTAGTAAAGACTGAAAAAAAAATTTCTTCAGATTTCATGTCAGGTTCTGTGTCAAACCAGACATACAAAAGCTGGTATTGCATATGCTCACTCTATGCCTTCTCTTGTCTGTAAGAGAACCTGAAGACAGAAGTCTTGTTTTCTGTCCCCCCACATATAGAATAATACATGAAACATAAAGTCTAAAAAATGTGTTATGTATATAGCGAAAAAAAAAGAAAATTAAAAGATGAAATTAATGTTTGCATTGTTTTCAGCTTGTGGAGTTGTGATAATGGTGTCCCCAAAGACATATTTTCATATTTTTTTAGCTGTTGCTAAGAATAGTTTCTTTTTGTCTCAGTTTTTCCTTCCCTTATCCAGCACTAGCTAACCATGACATTTGGTTCTGTGTTTTCTAATTTATCATTCTAAACTTGATAGTCTGCTTTGTAGCCTAGAAACACACTAAAAACCCCAGAATATTTGTAAGTAAAATGATACATTTATTCTGCCAGTTCTATTTTTTGTCCTTTTTTGGTTTCCCAGTAAAAATGTTTGTGGCACACTGTCTCAGATCTAATCAGTACCTATTCCTCAGCAAACATACTCTCCTGTCAAAATACTGCATCAAGCCATACCTTCTCTGTTCTGTTTAATCTAGATAAATGTTATAAAGGCTTTTTGTCTTTTCCTGTTGCAGACAGGTAAGATTATCCCTAACGGAGATTGTACATTTTGTCTTGGCAGAATTTTGCAACATCCCCAGTTGATGAATAGGTATCCACCCTGCCTAGAAGTGTTACTTGAAATTAAATAGGCCTAACAGTAAATTAAATATATGGCCACACAATGGAACTACTTAAATTTCCTTTGACATTTTATAGTTGTTTACCTCAGTTTATATTTTCTCCCTATCTCCCTTCTCCTTTATCAGTGTCACTAGGGAGGGAAGTATCATGATAGCCATGGTCCTCTCCAGCATGTGGGACGCAGCCTTTTTTGGTTTCTCAAGTTGCTGTCTAATTTACATCTGGCTTAACCATGTAGTAATGTACTCGATGTACTCGCTGGCAGACTGGAGAGGAATCCTTGAGCAAATCAGTTCTGCCCTGCAGGGAAGGGCTTGCCTGGCTGAATTACTATGAAGGGCTGTTTTACCATGAAAGGACAGACTGCCTGAAAACCTCAGTGAAATGAGAAGGGCAGCCCAGGAAATCAGGCTGAAGGAACAGCTGTAATACCAAATACAACATCCTACTGTGCACATTATGTACTATATGTAAGTGTGGTGGAAGTGGGATTATTCTGTAGTGATGCAATTGCAGGTTGATTTTACGTCTTGGATTCATTAGATGAACCACGCCCCTTAGAGTCCTGAGTGATTATCTTAAATTGGGGAGTGTGGTGCTATGTTTGTCCAGATAGGCTCAAAGATCCCATCTGGGAACCTTTTCCTGGGGTTGTGCCATTGCTGCTTTACAGAGCAAAAAGAAGGGCAGAAAACCACCTTTTCATTTAGAGCTTACTTTGTGGATTTGTCTAGTCCCTTTGAATTTCTAGGGCCTGGGATGAGGTCCCCCCAGAGCTGTTGTATGAGAACAAAAGTAGACTGGGGTACCGAGAAAGATACAGGAGCTGTGTCTGTGAAAGCAACCCAGAATTACTCAGCTGGGGGATAGGGAGCAAGTAGAGTTGGCTGTAGCTCTTGTTTCCGTAGGCTGGGCATAATTTGGGAAGGGTTTTATTTCAGTTATCTCAAAGTCTTGAATTCCCAGCCTTGTGCCCTCCAACCCCACGTTATTCTTCTCTGCCTGTTCTGAAGCTGTTCTGTCTCTTCCTTGCACCCCTTCACCCTTACCATTTGTATGTGCATTTTGGGATGTTACTTGCTTTTGCTCACTTACAAATGAAGCACAGTTGTTTTATTTGCTCCCATGGGTTTTGAAAAAGCTACTTTCAATCCAGGCAAAACTTGAAAGGCCACAAAGAATGTGTTGGTGTAGGCTTATGCTGGGAAATAATTATTTTTCTGTAGAAAATTTGCCTCATCTCTGTCTGCCTTTCTGACTTCCAGTTGCTCCACAGCCTAGGCTTGCAGTCTCTGGAGTTCACATGCTGCATTATGAAAGGTGTGCCCAGAATCTTTTCTCCAGGGTCAAAGACATTCATTTTATTTTATCATGCAAAGACCAATTTTTCAGGTTTTCTTTCTTCCTAACCTTTGTTCCAAATGGAATGAAAAAAATGTATGAAATGTAGTATTTCCAGTAGATAACGTTTTTGCCCTCCCTGTCTCCTCCTAGAGACGGTTAGTTTGAGAAATGCTTTACAAGACCACCGCTGTGTTTGTAGAGGAGTTTGAGATAAATGTGCTTGTAGATAAGCTGTGTTTAGAAACACATGGTTATTATCATCAGTCTGATAGGAAGCCTCATCAAAGTCACTTCACTGTGTACAACTGTGGATAGAAAAGGGAATTACTTTAAGAAATCCATGTTTAGTTATGTAAGCCTGCTTGCAAAGTGATATAATATCTCAAATGCATACTCTTGGGTTTTTTAAAATAATTTACTTTTATGAGTTTCCACCTGTTTCTTACTCTTTGTAATTCTCATATTTTGTGGTGTTGGAAAATTCTTAATTGCCAACTGATTTATCCTCTGTTAGGGACTAAATTGTAAGCCTTTGGACTTCAAAGGCCATTTAGACTGTATTTGCTGCTTGGATGGGCCTTTTATGAAACTTTTCTTTCTCAGAGTTGTAGGGCTACAGACAAAAAACATGTCTGATTTTACTCTTTTATTACTTTTATTATTTTGTTTGCCTTGTTGAAGGTGCATGCAGATGTATATACAATTTTAAAGGTGTACTATATGCATAATTCATTCTTTTTCATTTTAAGATAAAGGAACTGATTTGTCACTGACATTTATGCTGGCTCAAGATGTTTGTAAATGACACTGATGTCCTGGTGGTATTTTACATTTCTCATAAAGGCTAAATGCTCAGTCAGGAGTGCAAAGTAGTTAACAGCCAAGAGTAGACAGTTGTATGTTCCTGGGAGAAACACATGTTGTGACTTGGTAAGTCCACTCCCTGAAAATAGAAATAGTACACTAGAAATAGCATGGAGGATAGAGGAAGAGCTCCAGAGATGTTTACTTCAAAAACCCCACATTTTTTTCTTAATTATGTTTACTACTGTGGTGCCCAAATGTTAGTTAACAAAAAAGACCCATTGTGCAGTGTCCAAAACATACATAGTAGCAGACATCTTTTTCCCCTAATGGAGAGCAATTTCTCAATGATTCTACTCTTTGAAGTATTTTTGGGTGGAGCACAAAGTGCTTCCCTTGTTTCTTCTGTGATTTTATTAATGAAGAACACACCATGTGTGTGGTGCTTTCCAGACTTGTTGTAGTAAGACTTTACTAGAGGACTTCATGAACGTGACACAGTGGGATGCCTCACTGTGCTATTTGCAGTGGCTTTAGTCTATTCTTGCTTCAGTGACAAAACCTCCAGGGAAATCAGTGAGGACATAACCAGGAACAAGCCAGCTTATATCTGCAAGATCACAAAACACCAGGTGAATAGAGTTTTAAACGTCTAAATGAGGAAAGAAATCAAACTGGTGAAGCTATAGAGGTAGGATTTAGCGCTGGTCATGTTGGTGCTGTAACAGGTAGTCTTCTGACGCTTCCAGGAGATGACTGGATAAGTGTTTATTTAGACAGACTATAATTGTATAGGTTTTCAGCTGTTCAGGCATTTTGGTCCTTCTGTAACTTGTGATGTGGATCATCTATTTAAAAAAACAGGATGAAGGGTTAAGTGAGAGAAAGCGTTGCTGAGCTGTTTGTCTGTCTCATACCAAAAAGGAGGAGAGACCTCGAAGCAGGTATTGTAAGTAAACTGGACAAGCTGGGTAAACTTTGAGCCTGTGGGCTGTAGTACTTTGCTTACTTTTGCTGCTCATGAGAGTAGTTCTTCACTGGTTCCACCCTGTCTGCAGCTGATGGGTGCCATCTGCTTTCGAAATTTAATCTGGGGTAGGTATGTTAGTAACCTGAACAGACAAATGCTGTGGCCATAACCATTAGTTTGGGACACAGGCAGAGCTAACTGTTGCTGTGTAAAATGGAGATGCCTAGCCCATCTGTGTATAATTTCCATTATTAGTGCCAGGCTCCCAGCAGCAATGATTTCTTGCTACAGAAATGTTTTTAAAAGTAAACCCATTTTAGAGTCACTCATTTTCATTTTCAAAATGATAGTTCTTTGGTAATTAAGCATGGGACATCAGAGTTTCTTTATGAGTGACTTGATAATGTGACAAGGGACTTGAATGTGAGGCATTGTGTGAGATTAATTAGTACAGATTTGGAATCCCTGCTGCAGTTATTAACAGGAGTGCTTGCATTCCCTCCACAAAATATGGATTTCGTATAACAGGAATTATTTGTCAGAATAATGTGGTGGTTGAAGTAGTCTTAGGCATTTTGTCATGTACAATGTCATGGGAAGGGATGCAGGAACTTTCCTATGTATGCATTCTGGAAATATTAGTGGCATAAAAATGGCTATGGCTAATGAGGATTATTTCTGTCACTTTGCTGTGGAGAAAAGTAGCTGTCTAGGTATTCTCAATGTCCATGGAAATGTGCATACTTGGGCAGGCAGTGCTGAGGGCAACCTTTTCCTAGTCCTGACAAGGAAGGAATCTGGAATATTCCAAACAGTTTATTTTGTCCTATGGGCTAATCAAAAGAAACATGTGCCATAATATTGCAGATGTGTGAACTGTATGTGCACAGAGCAGAATGGGAGTGATTTTAGTTATTTCTTTTGTCATTAGTTGATTTAGTTTGTTTAAAAGACCATTTAACAGAAGAAACTGGCAGGCAAAGAATTGAAACCAACAATATTCTTTGAGGAGGATTGGTCATGGCTTCAGGAAAGGGTGGCTACACAAGTTATACTTCTTTGACGGTAGCTTGAAGGATACAAACAGAATAGCAAAGGAAAGGGAACGTGAGTGGAATCAGCACAAGTGTTCTTTATTCAAATACAGTGAAGGTGACTGGCTGTAGCTCCCAGTTTGCAGCTTCCATCCCTGCTTTAGATGGTGTTTAATGCTGTGTCAGCTGAGCCTGCAGACCAAATTGTGTGTGTGAAGAACTGTCTAAAACCCACTTGGTTAAGAGGCTCTGCTCCTGTTCCTAGCTGTGCATTTCCTTGTGCTCCTTCTGCTCTTCACTGTCTTCCCAGGAGACAGATCAAGCATCCTTATACCAGCCGTGTCCCACACATAAGGCTACATTGACCCCTAGTGTAACTTCGTCAGAGAAAGTCCTTACTGCAGATGTTTTTTTTCCTCTGACTCAAATCCAAAAGCTACATAGAGAGATTAGTAGTTAGCTTTGGCATGGAGGGGCAGATGCAGCTCCCTCCTTTACATCTTAATCCATCAGCATTTTGCCACCAGTATCAGTATAAGCATGGCCAGATTCTACCAATGTGTTGCTGTTTAATTGTCAGCTCTGGAGCTTTCATTTCAAAAAAGACTTTGTTTTTTATCAGAAGCTTTGGGGAATTATGCATTTGAAAATAAAATGCAAATAATAAATTGCTGACATATTTTCAGAGTTGGTGGTCTGTGTTGTATACAAATTTGGGGGATGAATCACAGTGGACACATTCCAGTTTACCTTCTGAGATGTGTTTTCATGATAAGTACTATGAGCATTCCTTTAACTTTTGGTGAAGACCTTCCTTTTCTAGTACTTTCGTTTAAACTGTTTCCATCATGAAGGAGTTGAGGCCAGTCATTTCCATTGGACTATGGGAAGAATAAGATATATTCAGGATGAGAGAAGGGCCTAAACTCTGGCTTTACATGTGATTTATGAGTTAGTATTTAAACTACAGTTTCTTACTTTGTAAGGTGTGTGTTTTTTACACTCCAGTGCTGTTAGAGTCAATGAAAAGTGCTTTTTCAGATTTTTCAGAGGCTTTTCATGATTTTACACCAGATTTTATTGTAGCAAAGGAGAAATTCTGATAGGAGAAATTTGCATGTGTAGAAAGTGGAAACCTTGAGGGCTGTTTCTACCAAATTTTATTTAATGAGGTCAGTTTGGTTTTGTTGTTTTAGGTTTTTTCACTGCTTTGCCTTCCAGACACTTTTGGTGCTAATGCCTGGATGGATAGGTGATGCTTTAGCATGAACTGTCTTAGCAACAAGGGAAAAGTGGCAGTCACTGAATCCTCATACTGTGACTGGCTGCTGTGTCTTATCAATATCCATTGAAAGGGATTACCTATTCAACAAAATTGTTCAGTCTCTTGCCTTTATAACTGGAAGGATATTGCCCTGTGCTTAACAACTTAAATGCTCCTGCAAATATTTATAGAAGCTTATACAGAGTTGCTTTTGTGCCAGCATTGTCCTTTCCTCTGATATGTTAGTACAGGACTACCCAGAGTTCTGCCCCTGACAGTCTCCCAGTGCTGGGTTACATATTCTTGCCGCAGGATCTTCCTGGTGTCGGACCTTCTCAGTTACAGCCACTCAAAGTGCTGCTGAGCAGCAGTGACTACTGAGAACATTGTTTAAATAAAGTTTGGTCACTCTTCTGGCTTTTGTCTTTCGGTTGAGTGTATAGGTGGCCATTGTATTACCATCCACATCTTCATTCATGACTTTAACTTCTCAGAGCTATGAAGGCTAAACCGAGTATGGTTAATAGGGCAGCATTACATAGGTCATAAAGTGCACAGAGTTATTAGGTTTCACTAATGCTTTTGCTGTGAAATTTTACAAGGGTCTCTGAATGTCTAGTACTGTGAGTATAATTTCCTTATTAAACGTCAGCAGGTAACAGAATCCTGAACTACATGGAAACTGTTTGTTTGAAGATTTCAGAAGTTTTCATTAAGTAGCTTTTGATTATGAAGTTTCTTGTTATGGTTTTATTCTGTGCTGGAGCAATCCTTAACTTGAGAAGTTACTGGAAACAAGTCTTGGGGGAAAAAGTTTCATCCCTGTCATCTCTCTTTGAGCAAATTTGAGACTTTTTCATTTTCTGTTTTATTATCAACAGCTTTTTTTGTCATCATATTTTTTTCTTCTTTTATCACAGGCATAGTCTTTTTTTTCAGTGTACTTTACTTGCTCCCGTTTTATATGCTGCCATTCCTTAGAATTCATTCTTTTCTGAAATGTTCCAGTTCCTTTGCCCATTTCCACCAGTGCTACTTAAACTTTCTCATGTCAAGATGATATTTTTAATCTTTTTGCCATTCTTTCCCCAAACCATGTTCCTCCAGGTTCATTCTCCTAGCTGATTGAAACCATTGTCTTCAGCAAAGGGATTGTTAAGTCTTCTGCAGTTGATCCTTTGGTACAGAACAGAAGTTTTGAGGCAAAATTGAGCTCAGCTCATGCATCTCAGCTATGGGCATCTCCCACTGAAGTCCTTTGTTAGATGGTTAACTCCTGCCTGTGCTGCAGGTACAATTTTCTTTGGATTTGCAAGCAAGTCCTCGCAGATCATGTACGTTTATTCTGTGGTCTTGTGTGTTGTTCTAGAGGAGCTGGAATGATTGTTACTCTGGGACACCTCTAATGGCATCACAGGGGTCAGATTTCTATACTCTCTTTGGCTCCAGTCCAGAACAAGCTGAAGTCAATGGAAAGATTTAAATGCCACTCCATCTGCATGAATCATCTGTACATAAATGCTTGACAGAGACACACCAGAAGCAGGAGAGAACTGTCCTTACACTGGCTCTTGGTTTTGAATGTTCTTTAAAAATAGCTTCTCACTCACAATAATACTTCTTAAATAAAGTCAGTTTTTTCTACATTGAAATCCTGCTAGTGATTGTAAGCTTGAAATAAGTCAATTAAAAACAGTATGTATGTTACTCAGTTTATATTATGGCTATTTAAATATCAGAGTATGTAGTTTTGTAACAGTGCTGCTATTTTATATTTATGTTTTCTGTTTTCAAAATCTTGGTCTTTTGAAATCATCAATGAAATGAAAATGGTTTAATTAATTTCTGTTATAAGGGTGGTGCTTACCACTGTAACTAGTAGTCTTACTGTTTCTCAGGAGCATATTCATCAACTTAGAGCAGTTGGAAAAAAATCTTGTCCCTGAATACATAGACAGAACAAGTATGACAGGCTCATGCTTACATGGTCAGGTTACAATCTATAAATGTTTGAATGACCTTGTATTCATGTATTTGAATGGAAATTCGTATTAAACCTTTTCAGAAGAGAACGCTATTGTCTAGAATCTTATATGCAGCCTTTAGAGTTGTATTGACAAATACTATACACATGTCTGTTTGCTATTTAAGTAGTTTTGGAGTGTCTGATGTCAGCTACTTCCCCTAAATAAAATACTCAGGACATGTAACACCTGGTTTGGAGCCAACTGGCTTTGCTTTGCTTCCTCTCCAAATGCCTTCATTCACAAGTCAGCAAAATGACTCCTCATGCTGTGGAAAAGGAACCCACAAATACATGGCAAAAACAATTTTACACAGAACAGGGACATAGTTTCAGTTTTTAATAAAGCTCAGTGAGACTTTCATCCAGCTTCCAATAAATCCAAGGGAAAGATTTCTTTGGGCTTCCCTGGGGTTTTGACTGAGCCGTATTTGCTCAGTGCAGCCCTGTGGGAGCAGCGTAAGCTGGGAATGGAAGCAGTCATGGCCTTTTTGTCCATTTCTCTGCTCTTGGGAAGGACCTGACTGCCTCCAGAGGTGGGGGATTTCTGGCAAGTTGAGCTCCAGTGCTTCACGAAAGCAATTGTTGCAAGGCAGTGACCTTAGAGGGATTGAATTCTTTGAAGAATTTAAGGTGGAATAAGGGTCTGGGAAGGCATACTCTGACTTCCAGAAGGCATAAAACTATCTGCAAAGAGTTTGTGTCAGGAATAGAGATGTACATGGGCTAGCAATGGGGCCAAATTTCCCATGTGAATTTACATTTGATCATGGTAAAATTTTTGTCTTGGTGCACTTCACTCTTAGAACAAGTTCATGAACTCTTAATAATGCTTGCAGGCAGAAATGCCCTCTCAGCAGTGTGTCTGTTAAGACAGGGGCCGGTTTTATGTCCTGAGCCCTTGGTGTTGCACATTGCAGACTCAGGTTCATAGTGATCATTCCTTATTTGAGCAGACGGTTGGGAATACAGTATATTTTAAACTGGATACAGTTTTTCTTGTCCTCTTTGCTATTGGTTTGTTTGTTTTGTTTGTTGTTTGGGTTTTGCTGTTTGGTTTTTTTTACCTGCTGCCCAGGGTCAGAATTGTCTGCAGTGTGTTTCCTGTTGCGGTGCCTTTCTTGTGGTGTATCCTTTCTCTCTTCTGCTCAAGAACTGTGTTAGATCCTACCACAGGATCTTAATAAGTAGTCCAAAAGCCCTATATCTAATGGGGCCTCATCTGAATGAAACTGCCAATAAGTCTGCAAAAGTAGTGTTTGCTTGGGTGTTTTATACTTGATGCCTCTTAGAATTGCTTGAAGGTTGTTGTGACTATTTTACAGCAAGAGATAATGCTCCTCTCTGGATAGAGGAGTATAGAAGGTTGGATTTAAGGCTTTTTGTTAATATATGTTGGTTCTAAATGCAAAGATGTTTAATTTCACAAAATGTTGTAAACATCAGTGTGTATAGAGGGTTCTTCATTTACCTTCAACAGAAAACTGATCAAGTGATGTCAGACCAGTTACCTTCTCTGAGAAGCCTGATTCAAAGAAGTTCAAAAGTTGAGAAACTTGCATGAATTACTTTTCATTTTTCACGTTCCTCACTGACATATGTCAGGAAATTTTAAAGGCTTTAGAAATATTTCCTGTGAATGCTTTTAGTAAGGAAACGTTCATTTCCAGTCTGAACTTGTTTCAGCACTTAGTTTGGTCACCTTGATATGAGGAGTTTAAACGTTTCTTTCTTTCAGGGCTCGAAAGCATAGGGACTGTACCGGGGCATGCTGAACAGTGACAATTTCCTTAGAGAGGAGTGTTTCTAGTGCATGACTAAATTGCAGTGCTAAATTGGACTTTTTTTCCAGGACTTACAACTTTGTCAGTAGCATCACAGGGTTTTTGGCCACTCAGTTTCTCAAACCTATTGAGTGTGGGATTGGGTCTAACTCTCTAAAGTAAATTTATGTAGTTAACTTCCATGTTCTGTCACAATCTCTATTAGCTGGGAATTAAGTTTGTGATACAAAGACTTCAGATTTACATAAATACTGTAATTATTCTTGAAATAACTAATGCCAGTGCAGCAAATTCAGAATATACTTTCAGTTTAAGTCCAAATTCATGGTGTTTTCCTACTGTCTTCCTTGCACATCCATTCTTAGTTATAAAAGCCATCTTCTCTTATCCAGGATTTTCTGGTTTTGTTGCTCAGGGTTGCAGCTGCTTGTTCTTAGGAATGTGCAAAGATCCCAAAGTTAAATGTGCCTTGGTAATTTCTACTGATGTAGAGATACCTGTGTATGCAGGATGGCTGAGGCACAAGTTGCATTACTAATAGTGATTTTAGTCTAAAAATGTGCTGAGTATCTCAAAACATCACCTATTTTGGGGGGTTTGATAGCCCTAGGAAGCACTCATCACCTTGCAGAATACCACCAACTTGTGTAAATTCTCTTGTCCTCAGGCATTGCCTAACCCAACCTTTTCTGTTTATTTGGTGATTTTGGAACTGGCCCAACTACGGAGAAGTTAAAATGTAATTATATTTTGGCCACTTACTTCCCAGTGAATTCACACAACTAATGTAACATATGTGAAAAGTGCCCAAACCAAGCATTTTAATGAAAGAAGATCTTCAGCTGACAATTAGTTATGAAATTCAATTTTTATTTTTTTTAATAGGGTGGAAAGAAGTCCTACAGTGGGCCGTGTGGGGGCCGCGATTGCAGCGCTGGATGCAAATGTTTTCCAGAGAAGGGCGCCCGGGTAAGTTTGTTTTCACTGATACAATTTGTCCTTGTGTCTCTTATCAATCTTCTTATAAATAAACAAGTTCATATGTGTAATTCTCAATCTAATGACCTCATAAAATGACAAATTATGAAGACCAGCTGCATTTCAAATGTCCCTGGCCAAAATTTCAAGAGCTGCTCCATAGGTTTACAAATGGCTCGCTTTGCAATGAGTCTTCAATGGAATCTTGTTTCTTTGTGATCTGAGCCCTAGTTCAAAAGAAGTCAGATGGGTTTGAAGTAGATTACAACAATTAAAATCAGGAAAATCAAAGTAGTGTGGCCTTCCAGTACAGATTTTGCCCAGGCCTTGCTGCAATAGCTTCTGGTTGTGGAAGTGTTTTTGACTTGTGTATTTGTTTGTGAAGGAACAATAACTTGAAATAATCTAAACAATTCCCTTTGAGAAAGTCGTTTGTGTAGCTAAAGCCTCTCTCTGAAGTCTGCATTTGAAGTAACCAAATGTTTAAGCAAGACTTCTGTAAAAATCTTTAATTTCCTTTGATTGTATAAAAAGACTGTAAGTTTTATCTTAATGCAGCTGCTTTATTCTGTTCAATTACAATGATAATTTTTGTCCAGACACCACCTACTTAATATTTTATCTTAAACTGTAAAGAATTATAGCATGTAAGAAAATGGATTGTATAGATTTTGGTTATGGAGAGGAAAGAAGGAAAGAGCTGCATTGTAGCTACTTGACAAACTGAAAAGGCTTAAGGAGGAGAGAAATAATGATACCAGTTGTCTTGTTTAATAAATCAGTTGTTCTTCCTGAAATCATATTGAAAACTTATCCTCTGAGGGAAAACAAAAGAAATTGAGTAATTTAAACACTAGCAGTCCGATTTTTTTTCCCCTGTCTATTTCAGTGACACAGTATTTGCATATTCAAGGCATTAATTTCTAGGTCTGAACTTTGGAAAATGCTGATATTTAAAAATGACTGTCAGCATGGGCTTAAATGTTTTCCTAATTGCAGACAGAGTAGAGCATGAATGCTTAATTGATAACTGATGATGTGTTTGCTCTGGAAGTATAAAAATTCTTTCAATTCATCATGTGGCAGAGTGAAAACATGTCTAAACAGGTAAGTGGAAGAACTTTGCAAGGAAGTTCTCAATATAACCTAGAAAATGAGCTAAAGCCAATTGCTCCACACCTTTTGTGATTAGATACAGTAAGGGCCAGTCCTAGTTTGGTTCTGGAACGCAATATCCTGTAAATGCTTTGACCTTTAGATACCAATGAGCATCATTCTTCTGTCTCTTTACATTCCCGGGCTTCAACTTGATTGTTTGAACTGCCCACAACGCTGTTGACCTTGCAGTTTGAGCTCTTGGCATCTCTTTTGTTAAGATGTCACAAAGATTTTAAGCTGTTTTCATTGCTGACCTGAGAACTCATTTGGCTTTTAGCTTATTTCTTACATGACCTGTATCAGTAGGCATTTTCAGTCCTTTAAACACGTGTTCCATCCTACTGAGACCTGTCCATGGAGTAAACAGTCTGCTAGAAGTGGTAATCTTTCCCTTTTACAACACTACTTCCATCAAGCTGTACTGAGCCCTGCTGACACCTTCTTGGACATCTGCAGGCAGCTACTGGAGGCCTGCCATGCCAGAGGATAAGGAAGTGACTGGCTCAACTGGGAAAGCGGATGGTGTGATTATGTATCCTACAGCACAGCTTGTTTCTTGCAGGACACTGTACAGCCTGAGGCTAATTCCTTGGCTTCCTGCCTAGCTTCTTCTCCATTGCTGCAAAGCCTTTGAGTTCAAGAAGGCAAATGGGAAACAGGATTTTGCCAATGCCCTGAATCCATATTCTGTTTAAAAAAATGTTTGAGCTGTCAATTTTGCACAATTAACCAGATCGGAACAAGGCTAAGCTTTCTTCTAAAGGAAAAGAAATAGCTAAAAAGCACAAGAAAAATGACAATAAGCTGACAGCTTAATGAAAATAATATTGGCAGTGGCCTTAAATGTCCTCCTTGAATGCACTTCTGATCAGATCAAGCTTTGATGAATTTGTTTCTGACCAGATGCTTTAAAAAATTTATTTAGGCAATAAAAATGTCAAAACTGCTTGATTAGTGAAAGATGTTTCTAGAAATGGGATGTAGACTTGTAGAACCCACATGTCTCCATGTTCTTGTTTATGCAGTAGACTCTTAGTGCATGTTCAAGATATATTAAAAAAACATGTAAACCCACAAAGAAACCCTAAACCAGTATAATCTCCCCATCTTGAAGACTGAGCTTGTTAGAAGACTTGTCTCTATAAAGTGAGTCAGCAATTTGTGGAATAATTGAGATTCTTTTCTGAAGGAATGGCAGTGCAGTACTTGTCTAGCAACCACTTAGGGAGTTCTCATAGGAGACTGGTAAGGCACATCTCCTAAAAGAGCAAAATTTCCTTTCTGTTAATTGTCCAAATACTTGCATTAAATTTAAAAAGCCTTATGACTATCTTGCACCCATTTTAGGCTGTTCAGTGAAGCTTAATGTGATCCAATTTACTGTGAAGCTTGCACAGGGAAAAAATCTGTTATGGAAGCATCTGTCATCTTAGCCAGTGATTCAGAATTTCGTCTAATGATAAGTTAATGAAAAGCCTTTCTCTGTGTAATTCAGTGGTCAAACTCCTGGGCCACATTGCAGCCATTCTCCCCTCTTCATCAGTTCTTTTCTTGTGAAGATTCGTGGGTAACAATACAGTGATTTGTGCAGAAATCCAGTTCTTAGTGGAGACTGAAAGGTCCCAGATAGGACCTTTTCTGGAGATTTTCTCAGGGGTCCAATTAAAAGGTCACACTGAGTGAGTGACTCTTAGATGCACAAGAAGATACTTAGTTAAGCTTACATGTCATATGACAGTTTAAGGGTAAATGTAATAGCAGGTAAAGCCCAGAGAACTGATTTTAAACCTAGGAGTTTTGGGTATGGTTGTTCAGTTCCCCTAAATTACATTGTTAGAACTTACACTGATTTTAGCATGAAAGCTAATGTAACACTGTGAAAGAAAATGCCAGACAGCATCCCAGAGAACATGTGATCCCCTGCCTACAGCAGAGTCTCTGGGTGAATGGATGGGACTTCTAAATCTCTGTGTCCCTACTCCTTTTTCTGGGCAGCTGAGACACCAGCTATCCAAGCAGTACAACAAGGCAATTTTAAAAGAAATTCTGCTGTGATGGTGCACAAATGTGCCCTGGGACATGCAATCTTTTTGGGATGGGAGGCAGTCTGAAAACACACTTACTGAACCCACTTTTGCATACAAGCCTTGCATAGTCATCTTTAAGAACAACAACTGGTGTGTAGAAAAAGTGCTTTATGATAAACCATGAAGCACAAGATGGAAGGTGAAAAAACCCAACTGTATTAAATTATAAATTAAGTGAGGAGATGAATGTAAATTCTGATACTAGTCTCTATCTAGTGCAGGGCTAAATTTCTAATGTGTTTAGTTCCAGTGCAGGTGAGTGATCTACAGCTAGAACATTTTTGGGACTGTCGTAAGAATGTATTATGTTTAAAAGAGTGGGTTTTGTTTCACTTTTTCACTCTTTGTGCATGGTTCATGGGCAGAGAGATGCTCTTTGAAAATTTCCTGCTGTATTGGTGGCTATCTTGCTAAAAAATGCACTACAGAATGGTCAGAAGGGACCAGGAGGTATTTTCCATACTTGCAGAGTATCAAGAAGCACTAAATAGTAGGCAGCCTGCACCATTTCATTTTGCAGCTCATTTTGCATTTGTTTATAATAATGTTGGCTTTCTTGTTTTTATATGCTGTCAGCTACTTTCAAACACTCACAAAGATAAACTAGCAGACACAGTCCTTGTTGCATGTATACCTTCTCCTGTTCGCTTATCTTGGAATTTATAACAATATTAGAGTTTGTTTTAAACTTCGGTCAACATGTGTTAGAGCTAATCTTTCATTTTTTCATTATCCCTCCACCAAAAAAGAAATTAAGGAAAAGAATTTAGAAACTTTTTCCAAGGCTTTAGAAATTAGTAGGATAACTCTGTCACAGGCAGCTTTTACAGCTTAGAGGTGCTGTAAGTTAGGAAAATGTGATGCTACTAATTATATTTCTTTTATTTTTTCTCCCTGTAATATGTAACAGTGTCAAATAATGTATATCTTTTTTATGCATCACGTGTTCTTTAAAGTCCATGAAAATACGATGATATGATGAATTAGGGAACTATTAGTGGCATTGTAGGACCTCTTTCCTGTCTCAGAAAAAATCCACCCAGAGACTGTTTCTAGCAACTGGTGTGGTTGGAGGGGGAAGTGTGTCTATAGAATGAGGCAGCTGGTTCTGAAGACAAGGTGGTCACTTAGCACTGAACTGAGTCTGGCCCAGTGAAGTGAAGGACCACTGGGATGCACCAGGCGTGCCAGGGAGCCCCTCCCCTGACCTGGTCCCACCCAGACAAAAATCCTGTTTGTGTACTCCAGTACTCCACTGCTGGGTGTAGCAAAGCATCGTGAGTAGGAGGGGTTGAGACTCAGAGATTTTGCTCAAAAATGCAGTCACTCTCTGAATGAAAGATTAGTGTGCCCAGAGATACGTGAGATTCCCCATTTTTTTTCTGAAGTTAAAAGGATGATAATGAATGTAATGTAATTTATCCCTGGGTAATCAAAGAGAATTTGATAGCATTACTGCACATCAAACAAGCTAGAAAAGATCCCCGGCATTCATGCACTGTGCAGGGTACCCTGAGGTCAGAACTTTAGATGATTTATCTAATTGTTATCTAGCATAAACTAATGTCGCATTGGCAAGACATCTTAGATTAACTTTTGTCTTGAATTATTCCCCTCAGCTTAATATTGGATGTACAGAGTGTCTCTCTTGTGACAATTAGTTGAAGATTGGTAGATGTTTCTTCATTATGAAATATGCAATAACTGTAACTTGTATTTTTTAATAAGGTTTGCTGAATTCTTCTTTGGCTGGTTAGTCACTGTGTTTGGAATAGGTAGGGATTTGCTGGTGAACACCATTGCTTTGGAAGTGTCAACTCAACAGAATTTTTTTGCAGAACTGTTTTACACAAACCTATTTGCTGGAGACCAAATTCTGCTAGGACATTCCTTCAGACTTCTGTTTCTCTGTGGCTTCCTCCTGCCTGGCTTGACAAGCACTGTAGGACATAGTGGTGCCATTTCAACATCTGTGGCTTGCAGGCTGACCGATTAAAATTGAACCAGACTGTGAGATATTGCCATTTCCTTCAAACTGACAATGCCAAGGTATGAATAGTGCTTAATGCACTAACCATGGATAATCAGCCTGGTACAGGTAATAATGGGATCATTATCTAGTTATTTGTGTAAAGATGGAATATATGTAAATTATGTCTAATTTGTATTCGAATTCCCTTCTGGTTAAACAAGTAAAATGCCATCATTTGGTTTAGGAAGAGGATTATCTATAACATTGAAAAACGTTGACCATCTGTTCGCTGTCATTAAGAAGTTCTGGCAATATTTTCAAAAAAGAAAATGAGGTAATAGTTAAGTCAAACAACTTACGTGCCAGCTGCTTTTTTTAACAACTGCCAAGATTTTAATTTTTTTTAAAGTAATGAAACTAACTTTGCCAAATGTAGCATTAAACAATTATTGTACATGTCCTTCTGACCCAACCTAAATACATTGAGCTTAGCTCTCTAATGAGAACCACACCATATACTAATTAAACCAGCATAAATAAAGCCAATCTCATTGCATTTGAAAGGGTTCCTTATGCAATGGTTATCAAGACCAAACCTGTTCATTTGTACAGTCTTACATCATCTCCCTTTGAGGGCTTCTCGAGGGGACCCGTCTTATCTTACAGGCATTGTAAATTCAGTCATGGTGAACAACTGTGTTTAAGGAGGGTAACCAGGGAGTCTCTGGTAGCAAATCCCATTTCCATGTTTTGTTTTGCAGTTTGGTCTGAAAGGACACGTTCACTAAATGAGGCTAAATATATTCTAGGAAACGTATCCTGTTAAGAAGATTGCCACAGCTTTCAAAACTAACCAGAATCCATGGCATTTCTGTGTCACCAGGGTGGCTGAGGTGACTCCAGTGACCTGAAACTGTTTCTAAATCTGCCTGCAAGGGCAGCATATTTTGTAATTGCAGTGGGGACCTGTGTTTGCTTTTGAAATCAACCAGAACACGGTTCCTCAAACTGTGCTCCACAGAGCACTTCCAGATGGCTTAGAGAAACCCAGCAAAGAAATATCTGTCACCATTCAAACGACTGTGCTTTGTGTGAGCTGTAGCCCAGGATTTTAAAGTCTTTACAGTATTTTGGAAGCAAATGGAGCATTTAAAAAGCTCCTTCTAGCGCATCCTACAATGCTGTGAGTTGTCTTAACTTGAGAAGAAGTAAGATAGTGTCACTACTCTAAGTGAATGTCTGCTGTTCCTCCTTTCTGGCCTGAAAAATGTTTCTGGTTTTCTCAAATTGAGCTTCTCAGAAGTGAGGTGTTACTGGTACGGATTTGAGCTGAGATGAATACTGAAAATCACATGGTCAGCTGGGGGAGAGTCAGGTCGCTCTGCCTTTACTGGGATAAATGCTCATCTGAAGACAGAGTGCTCTGTGACTCTGTTCTGACGCTGGCGCTGGGAGCTGAGCGTGCAGGTGTGTTGCCCTGGGAATAGGTACTGTATAATTTGGTGTTTGTACGAGCTGCCATGGCTACTGCTGGTAACCTGCACGAGGAATGTACTGTTCCCCTTGGAGCCAATGCCATCACTCCCACTGATTTCGTTTTGTGTGTGTAGGCAGATGGGAAGACAGAACCAGACTGGCCTTGTCTCTCCCTCTTTGGGCCCTTGCCACAACCGACCTTCTGCTCTAACTTTGTGGCACTTTCTTCAAGACCAAAAGTGACAGCCTGTGCTGCAGATTTGATCCATATGGACAAAACAGAGAGTTCAACTAGAGTTTCCTAGTACCAACACCCCCAGCTTCCTAAATACTCTAGAGTAAAAATGTGTATCCAAATTCTTTCTTTGTAAAAATTATTGTGTCTTTCTTGGCCATAGAATGGAGATTTTAATGAGTCTGTGATGTTTTACTTGCCACATAACTCCTTAGAACAGGACTAACATCGAGCCTTCACATTCTCTTGTTTATACATTTATATACTCTAGGAGGACAGTTGTTCATGTTCTTAAAATTGTTTTCTGTCAGCCAGTCCATCTTGCAGTCAAAAAGACAGCTAAGAACTCCTGTAGAAAAATAAACTCTAGTGTCCTGCCCAGGACAAGTAAAACAAATGTTCATGTGAGTCTTTGAAACATATGAATGTCTCACTGGGCATTGGTTAACAAAAGCTGTAGAATTTTATTCCTGCAATGATGTCTCAGTTAAAGAGAGATGTTTAATGCCCTCTTACATCTGAGAAATGACACAAGGCTTTCCTCTCCAGGCAGTTGAAAGACAAGAAGGGGTAACTTATATCCTGCACTGAAATTAGCCAACTGGCATTTACTTCTGGCACATTGTATAGAATTTGTGTATGACATTTGCCACCTAGACCGTGTCTCAGTAGCCTTTTTCTCCAGGGTAAATTCTCTTAAATGCCTCATTTTCTTCATGCCTCTCTCACCCCATTCCAAAACTTGCCCATCTTTCTAACTAAGTGTGGTTGTTTCAGAATATTCCTCGTACTAATTATTTTTTTAAGCTTCTTAAAATTAGAAGAGGTGCCCTTTGCAGAAACAAGAGTCTTTTTAAAGAGTTTTCTCTGGCAGTAAGTGAAAGGTGTGACAGAGATTTCCAGTGTGATCTCTTGAGTAAGTCAGCCCCAGAAACAGAAGGATCACAGATCCAACCTATGAGCAAGGCCCAGTTGGAGGAGACTTGGCCGCCAGTCAGGTTGGCCAATTCATGAGCCAGGAAAACAGCCGACAGCAGGGATTACTACAAAGCAAACTTAATTAGGCAACAGATAGGCAGGAAGTGCGCCAGTCATGGAGCCTGCAGCCAGAGAGAGCACACAATGAAGAAGGTTAACCAGGCAAAACTGTGTTTGTAGTGGCAAAAGGGGCTGTAGTGCAAATTAGTTGGAAGTAAAGCTGAGTGCATGGGTCTCCCGGGCTAGCTGTCAATCCCTGCTTTCTGGGAAATATGTGCAGTATTTCTCGTGTGAATAACAGCTTTCCCTGACAGGAGATCAGAGATTTCAGGAGACAGAGCAGGCTATAGCTTGTTCATCATTGATAGGCAAGGAGAATGTGGAGAAGCTGTCTCCTTGTGAACGAGGAACATGTATATTTACTTGTGTCCAGGAAAGTGGCAGGGCTGACTTTCTAAACACTTGATCATGAAGAAAATGAAAGAAAGGAAGAAAGGGGAATGATGGCTCCCCCCCCCCCCCAATAGAAAAGCATCCAAATAACAGAACATAGTGGGACTAAGAGAAGAAATAATAGCATGCAGGATACAGAATGATCTGGCTGATAGTCTAAGTATAAATGTAAATTGTATAAAAATATCTATGAAATTATGGAGCACTTACGCCGTGGGAATAATGAGGGAGCAGTGAGCAGGAGTGGTGCATTCTGAGCTTGTGTGCAGGTATGAGAGTGCAGTGAGGCTGAGGGGGAAATGGCAGGTTCTAAAAGATCCTGCATGAAAGACTCCCAAATATGAAAAAAGAGAGATGTTAGTAAAACAAGATAAATAAGAGTATCAACATTTGCCTTGACCTAATTCTGCAAAAATAGGAGGGGTACTCAGATTTTTGCCAGTCTCCTCCTTTAAAGCTGTGGATTAGAGACATTTTAACTGTTGCTCTCTAGTAAGTCATAAATCCAGTGATAGAACGAGCATATTTTCAGAACTATCCAATATTAAGTTGATTTGGTACATGACATATTACATACTCTTTGACAATCTATGGAATTACCAACACAGAAAACTTAAACTTGGAGGGAAGATGTGAACTGTAACAAGAGAGGGATACCTGAGTTGTACCAGATATTTCATCCAGTTACTTGTTTTGGAAAAAGGAGCATTTTAGTAGGCTGGAAAGTAGCATAGATACAAATGTCTTTATTCATAATGGGTGATTTTTAAAGAAACAGTAGTGTTACTAAAACTGATAAACAAAAAGTCAAAGTAATTTAAATTTTCTGGATTTAATCTATGATAAATGCAGTACAAACTTTTGAAGGACTATTAAAAAGAAATACCTGGCTGTCTCTTAAAACTTGATGTACTTTTTTCAAATGATCAAAGAAAGCTGTCTAATAAAATGACTCAGCATGTGCTGAATTCTCAGTGTACAGTAAATGAAGTATTTTTTAGTATCTACTGTTTAGCACTAAGGGTGATGCAATTCTGCACTAAGTTTGGGGATTTGAAGTTCTATAAAGCTGCTATCTTTTACGACACATCTCTTAGTTTTGTGTTCACGTCCATAACATTCTGCTGGAACAGAACAGCAGAACTTGCTTGGCTGTTTGGCTGAGCTGTGTTCTGTTCACCTGCTCCTGAAGCTGAGATATGTTTTAGCACAGTGGCAAATGTGCCTCAGCACCAGATTTGCTCACATCTCTGTTGCCAGACAGCATCATCTGCCTGCCTGTGTGTCTGGGTATTTCTGTTTCCTCTCAGGTTCTAGAAACAGAATGAAAATTTCTAAATGTGGAAAAAAAGTAAGAAATGCATCAGACAGGATATTCTTGCCATAGCTACGTTTGCTGCAACTGCTACACTTAGGGATGGGATTTTGTTGTAAAAACAACTGTAAGCTCTAGGAATGTCCACGCAGAGCCCTTGCTCTGGGAGGCAAAGTCACTATATGTACATCAGGTTTTCAGACTTTACCTCTGTGTTAGACATAGGGAACGACTGTCATAGAACCAAACAAGTGTCTTGACTCTGGGCATCCTGTTCCCCAAGAGCTGCAAGATACCTAAATAATCCTGTGCAGTGAAGTAGGATGGGTTTTGTTTATAATTAATTTATTTTTTGTAACTTGAACCCTTAACTGCAGCAATGGCTCTTTTGGGTTGATGAACAATGACATCCCTCTCAAAAGTGCCGCA
Organism: Xenops minutus; assembly: GCA_035221455.1. Taxonomy (NCBI): domain Eukaryota; kingdom Metazoa; phylum Chordata; class Aves; order Passeriformes; family Furnariidae; genus Xenops; species Xenops minutus. Next base: position 11,879,220 of record JAWWEE010000142.1, on the reverse strand, counting down.
GTTATAGCTTGTGTATTTTGACAGATACTTCCTGGGACATGTAAAACATGCTATTTCTCAGTGATTTGGAGCAGTGCAGTGATGCTTCCCCCCAGCCCTTCCTGCAGAGCACAGGGCATGTTTATCAGCAATCCCACCGTGTGCTGTAATTCGCCATATGTACTGAGGACTGCTTGCCCTGGCATCATGAATCACACTTTATGAGCAGCTGGAATGTAAATCGGGATATTTTTATGAGAAATATAGTGGGTATTTTCTAAGAAATTTTTAGATAGGTTTTGTTTCTCCTTTGTGAAGTTTCATTTCTGTTTATACTTACTGTGTTGTCTGTTCTGAGTACCTGCATGATGTTGTGGCATTTCTTTTATTGTCATGACTAATGTCTGAGGATCCAGCTGAGACGAGGGAAGCCCTGCAGTGCAGAGTGGTTACAAACATACAGTAGGAGGTGGTTGGTGCTCCACAGTGCTTTCACTCTTTGAGAATTACTTTAGTTGTATGTTTCCTCAAGTTTTAGTTAAAAAATCTGTTGCTTATTCAACTGTATTTTCAGGAAAGTAGGTGACTTCATAGAAAATATTTTTAAATAAAACTCTAAAAATTAGCTCTCTGTACTCCTTAATAAGAGACTTCTGAAAAGAGTTAATTAGTTCTTCTGGAATATATTTCTTCTCCAAACTTAGAGACATTTGAAAGAGAAGATAGCAGAATAGGTTGTCTTGTCTTGTTTTAATTAGGGCATATCTTCCTAACAGTACAAAATGTTTTTGGAGGATGTCAACCTTTGGAAGATCCTTAACAGTGGAAATACAGCACAGCTTGTCTCTCAGCAAATTCAAAATAAAGAAATGAAGTCTGCATGCAAAATCAAGGCAGCAGGTGGTCATTCCCTGTATAACTCCAGCTGCACTTGAGCTGTAAATCCAAAAGTATTACAAAACTAGCAATGGGACACCCAGTGGTTTCTTGCAGGCTTGGATCAGTGTTCCTGGGACATTAAAGGGAATTTTCCTGAGATTTAATGTTTTCTCTTGAAACAATAAATGACATAAGTGTTATCTCCAGACTTTTTCCAGAGCAGTGAAGTAATTAAACTTCACTTGTTTTTCTAGCATCAGGACTAAAACCTGAACTAATCTAGTCTAACCATTCCCTTCTCTTTTATCAGCTGGAATGTGCATTAACTCCTGAGAATGTTTGGGTAAATAGTAGTTCTGCCTACAGTGGCTTGATTTCGTGCACTGGGTAACAAAAAATACTCAGGGTTTCCTTCACAGAGTTAATGTGGCTGTTGTATTCTGCATTATTTTTTCTTGCAGAAGCACGTGCCAGAGGTACCACACTTAGGTGCCTTTAGGTTGATTTCCTTTGCTAAGACAGGATCTGCTGTAAGCAGTGACTGGGCTCTGTCAAACACTTTTGTTGTATTGTGCACCAGTATGGTCAGCTCTTCAGTCTGTACTGAAGAGGAAAGCTGGCTTCCACTGACATTACTGATGGGTTTCCCAACACATGTAAGGAAGCCAGGATTTTAATTTTTAAGTGTTTAAAGCAAATTACTTTCAGCCTTCTAAGAATGACTGCTCAAACAACCATTTACGTGAATTTTATGTAAAATTTGTGTAAGGAAAGTGGTTTCGTGGGAAATACCTCCTCTGATATTTTTCTTCACACTTGTTTGAAGAAGCTGTGTGAATGCTCCATATAATGTTGGCAGGATGTTATGGCTGAGGGAAGTGCATTTCTGTAAACCTGATCTCCTTTGCAAAATGAAGACTTTATTTTGCAACTGAGACTGTTGTGACCATGCTGGGTGGATGTGGCATTTCAGAACGGTGTCCATTGTACTTTGCTGACTCCAGTGCAGGGAGGAGGTTCTGCGAGCTGGCAACCAGAAACCCACACAAATTCCTGATGTTGAGTTTTTGATCAGTTCAATTACTTTGAAGAGGTGAAGATTTTCCTTTCAGCACATGGCACGAACATGAATGGGCAGGGAGAAGGAAGGAACATTGGGATTTTTCCTGTCTTATGTATTCCAGTTGTAGTTTGCCTTGGAGAAAAAACCCAAGCTGTGTGTGTCCCTCAAAGTCATGAAGCTTAAATGATCCTTCCATTTTGTGTAATAGTCTTTCAAACCTCCAGATCTCTGATCTTTTCCAGATCTCTTCTTTGAGCAGCACAATTCTGCCATGGTCCCAGACTGTCACTTGCAGTGCCTCATCAGAAATGCATAAAAGTGGTTTTCTTGCCCTTGTAAAATGAGTTTGAGATTTTTATTCTGATTTCATAAGATGTCTTAACAACTTCTGAGTGATTATGGTGGTTCTTGGACTCATTTTAATGGTGTTTAAAAACCTGCAGAAGAAAATGCAGTTTACAGAGGGTCTTTAATTCTTTTCTTCCATCTTACACTTTTCCAGTAAATACATCTTTTGGCACAAGGGAAATTGAAGTGGGAGTGTGTTTCATTTGCAAAAATAACATCCTTGTTAAATAATCCTACACTTAATTAAATTTCCCCTGTTTTAACTGCACATAGAAACAAATAACTGTGACAAACAAAAATAAAGAATCTCAAGGAATAGTGACTTACCTCTGATAAGAACCGTATGGCATATGCAGAATTTTTTTGAACTTATGCTTTACTAACAAGCTCAGCATTGAGTTCACATTTCCTCTTTCTTCTTTGGGTTGACTTATGAGTAAAACCTAATAGATTAAAAATATTTGATTTGAAGTCTGAAGCCCTTTTTTAAAATCACATTTTTTTGTTATATATTGAAAAGCATATGGTACAACTGGCTTCTGCGTAGTAATTACATTGGCACAAACAGGTATTATAGTTCCCTCTTTGATAATTGTGAAGAGACTGAAAAGAAAGCAATGACCAGTTTTCACATTGCTAATAGTACAGCTGTGGTTATTATCTTTGTAGCCAGCTATGCTAATATAGGGATTGCTTTCAGTGCTTCAGACTATGGCCATAAAAATCTTAGATGACCTGGCAAAATGACCTTGGATAAGTAGTTTTATGTTTCTGTGACTTTCCATTTCCGTGGGTTGCTGGTCTCAGCTGTTTGTCCCAGGGCTGTCTGGATTGCCTTCAGGAGTGTGTGGGCCAGAGGCTCCCTGAGACAGGAGTGTGGGACTTGCACAGCTGTGGGAAGGGTGCCAGCAATACAGGTAGCTCACAACTCCCATCGCTTCTCATTTCCTCTCTTTTGGAGAGGGGTTCTGCTTCTGCTTCCCACACTAGTTATGCCATGGAACTGCGAGGGAGGGTTGAGTGTCATGGCTCAGACCAGGAGGGTGGACCTGTCCCTGTCCAAGCCGCGTGGGAGCGAGTGTGGTGTTTTCTTTTGATGTGTACACAAACTTATCTGTCACCTACAGCTGTGCAGACACCTGCATCGGCCTGCTCGGCTGCCAGCAAAGCACAGGCTTCCACTTGCGCCAGGTCTGTGCTCAAAATATGGTGTTGAACTGTCTTAGGAGTTTGCTACTTAAAATAGCAGAGCACATGGATGGAGGTTAGCTCAGAGAAGAGCCTGGCCCTGTTGGTAGAGGGAAATTCTGTCAGTAAAAAGGGAACTGCTGTTCCCAATAAGTCTATAATTTCTGAGTTTGGCCAGACATTAGAAACTAGCTTGAATCATGGGCACATGCAGTGAAAAACTGTCTTTTCTGAATGGCAAATGGTTGTATGTGAGTTGATACACTTCAACAAAAAGTGTAAATAATTTCTCATATACTTATGTGTGGAAATGTTGGTCTGAGAATAGATGTAAAGTAAACTGTGAACAGAAGAGTTATGAGACTTTTGTGCTTCCATGGGATTTGTAGCTGGTTTTCCATTCCCTCAACAGATCAGTAATAGAAATGCTTCCCGTAAAGAAGCTGACTTTCTTCAGTCTTTGATTAATTAAGGAGCGTTGTAAAGAATTAGAGAGAGTGTGAGGGAGCCATTGCAGCTTATAACAAAAGTACAAAGACTGGGAGATATAAAAACTAAATGAGGGAGAAGGAAGCTAAAACAATCTGCTTTTTGTGCCATTGCTTGTCTCCCCTTCAACATTGGTTGTCATTGTCAGACTCAAATCCAGTAACAGCATTGACAGCCTCACTGAAGACACAAACATAAACATAAGGTGGGGGCAATAAGGACATTGCAGAATCAAGTCTTCAAAATAAACTTTTTTTCAGCCATCGAGTGAACATGGTTGAAGCCATTTCATTTTAAGAAATCTGACTTGCAGGTCCATGATTGAAGTGGCTGAGACAGTTCTTTAGCCAGCAGAGTATCATGGGTGTGGTAGCATCTGTTTTGTGTGGGATACATGAAGCACAACAGCATCTTCTCTTGGCATCTGCCACTGATTTGCAACTGGGGTCACGTTCCTCTTTGCCAGCAGAAAGGAGCATATGTTGCAGAGGAAACTTCTCGAGATTCTTCAGGAAAAGGCACCATCAGGTGAGGGGAAGCTGTGAAGTTGGACCTTATCCACGTCCACTCTAGAGTAAATCCTTCCTCTGTTCCTATACATTATGTTATTGGTGAAATGCATCAGCAAATGTTTATAGTCAAGGAAAGTTTGTACTAACACTGTGTCATGCAACTAATCTGTTTATGTTATAAAGAGGGAACACTAAGTTAGCTGCATTTTGCTCCAGACACAAGCATCTTACTAAATATTTATACACAGACTAGACTGTTTACTTTGCACCTCATACTATAGTTGTATTGGGAAGATCCAGAACACCTGGGCTTTAGTGAGCTTTTAAGGAAAGTTTGCTTCAACTTTGCAAATTGAAGATTAAGAGCTCACTGAATTATTTGGTGTATGCAGGAGAGTTTTAAAGGGAGAAGTATCAGTTCTGGAAGTACATTTCTAAAATCATGAATAACAAAATATTGGTGAATACCAGATCATGATTTCACTCTGTTTCTGCTGCGTTCCTACACTTCTCAGGTAGAGAAGTGTCAGAAATACTGGAGAAATATTAGTTTTCACTGATTTATCTTTGCTGGAGGTCTATTCTTCACATTAGTGAAAACCAGTTCCTAGGATTAAGAAGTTACTTGGCTGACTTTGGTGATTCTACTCTAAATTTCTGCAAAAAATTGTCAGTGAATGGGATCCTGGATCAGTATTTCAGTGTGCTGGTCATTTAAAGCATCTTTTTTTTTAAGAGGCTATATATCTAGCCTTACATCCATCTTTAGGTTTAACTATAAGTACATAATCTGATACCCAGAAGTAGAGGCTGAGGTGAGACCAGTTTGACTGTCAAGGCAGAAAGCAGAAAAAAATAGCCTGAAGTTATTTTGCAGAGGATAATACAGGTTCTTAGTGTTGAAATACTGATTGTTTGTGTATTTAACAGTTGTATCACTTGGAAGAACCTTAATGTTCTTTAAACAATAGAAGTGTGAGTGAAAAGCTTCACTTTTAGAATGAAAGAGCTAATCAAAGTGAAAGCTAGTCATTTGTGTAGTCATCCTAGGTTGTGCATTTTATTAGAGAGACTGGGGAGCACTAGTTTTAAGCCATGACCAGTGTTTTTTAGTGTGCTCTCATTTTGCTCAGTCTGTACAACACTGAAAGCCTTGCTGTTGTCCAGTTGTTTCACAAATCTAGCAAGAGCTTTTCTGATCAATACTCATCTCCAGCAAATACGTGCTCACTTCACCATGAGATGTGAACATAAAAGACCATTAACTGTTTTTCTTTAATGTAGTGGCCTGGGATCTTAGGCAGCTTTGAATATAAATGGCCTCTCTGAACAAATGTACACGTTTCTAAGATCTAGTGCCCCTTGCTCCTAAATGCCACTGCATGTCGGACACTCCCTCCTCAGCACAACTAGCTATTCAAGTTCCACATGTCAGAGGTTTTCCAAAACCATAGCAAGCACCACTTGTCAGAACTAGTAGATTTTACTAATTTTTGCTAAACATACAGCATTTGATCTCATTTCAGGTTTACAGGAGTTAATGTTTTAACCACTGTATTAGAAGAGCGAAGGAGCCTTATTCTTGCAAGATGTAGAAGTAATGAAACGTGGTTATGACTAATGATGTGCTTTGCTTTTTTCCCCACGGTGATTCTGAGCTAATGCTTCCTATGTTTAAATTAATTTCCAAATATTTTGCGCAAGTTTTGAAAGTAAACAAAACCTACAGTTCTAGATATGTACTCTTAAAATCTAGTTTGTCCCCCAATTTGTTTGGATAGGATTTAAGAGTTGTATGTGCTGTATAAAATTTGTATTGCAGACTAAACAAGAAGTCTATTTACAAATTGTCTGATTAGTTTAATTTTTAAGGTTCCTGCCATGCAAGGTACTGCTTGAGATACTATTTTCTTGATATATCAATGAGAAAATATTGTATTTTCCCAATACTTTAGTGCTGAAACCTAACCAGAAAATTTAATTGCAGAAGAAATTTCATTTCAATCAATAACTTTTACCTTACTTATCACTTGATTACTTTTTGCTTGCATTGAACTTGCATGCTACTAAAAGTGCTACAGAGATTTATGCCATCTCTGTAGAAGAATCAATTTATTCCTGTAAATTAGACAGCTATATTAATGTGGGAGGTAAAACACTATTTCCGGAAGAATTGGAAGACACCATCCAACTGGATCATTTTTTGAAAGGAGCATTTGTGCAAAGACTCTGGTTTCTTTGGTCTAATGATTGTTTTCAATATTTATAGTACAGCAGGGCCTGGGGCCTCAGTTACACATCAGGATAAGTTGTACTTTGTATAAACATTAAAAAAAGCCTTGCAGCAAAGAACTTTTCTTCTAAGCATTAAATGTCCTGATTTTTTAAAAAAAGCACACAGCTGGGACAAAACCATGGAATGATCCCAAACTGTAGCTGGACACAAGGGCAGGTCTGGATTTTCATCCATCTGCGTTTAACTGTGGAGCATTTGGATTTAATGTTCACTGCAGACATAATAGGGATGATTAAGGGTCCATTTAACGGATCCACAATATAATTAAAATAAAACATTCTCAGAATTCACGCAGGCAATGTTTAAGGATAGAACACTGGAGGAATGTAGCCAGAGGAAGAGCCTGAGAGTGTGTTGGTGCAGTCTGGTTCAGGCAGTGAGTGTCAGTGTCCCTGCCCTGGGGCTGACTTTTGGTGTGGAGTGGAACAGCACCCAGCTGGCTGTACCTGGCCAGGTGAATGTGCTCTCAGAGCAGGCAGGTCTGAGCACAGTTAAGGAACCATAAGAACACCACATGACTCTGTGGAATGTCCTGTTTCCAATCGGTACAGCATGGATCAAGTTTTAGCATCTTTTTGTTTAATTTAAAAAAAGCTAGATCACTAATTTGACCCTTATTGGGTGGCTGAATGTATGTAGACCACATAATTTTGGTAGACTTACAGTCAGTGGTCAAGATGTCTTCAAGATAGTGTTGTCTTTCTGAGCTCTGGCTTGCTAAGTGCTAAATACGGGGGGATCCAACTTCTCTTGTTTTCGTGGAAGGTCACTAGACTTGGAGATGCCTACCAAGAAAAGCCTTTGAAGCTTCTAATATTTGGAAAAGGACTTCAAATATTACCTCAATGAAGAGGAAAAGAAAATAGTTGATGTTAATGGTTAGTTGTTTCTTTAACAAATAGGGTATGAGCTGTGAGCACTAGAGTGATGTGAGGTAGTGATAGAAAAAAAAAATACTATCAAAATAAGTAATATTGATTTGATGTTGGTAAATCACAATCTGAAGAATAAAAGTCCCAGATTCCTTCCCCACTTGCTGTTTCATCCAGTGACAGGGAGACAAGGAAAATGTATTTTTCTTTTCTTTTATTTGTTCAGCAAAGACAAAGGTTCTGGATAGTTAAATTTCACTTTACCAGGGTAAAATGGCTGCTGCTCCAATTGACTGATAAGAGCTTTGACGCTGCAGTGTTACTTGTGTCAATAGAAAAATGTTGTTTCTGGAAAGCAGAGAGAAGATGATGCAACTTTTGAGACTCGAGTAAAATTACAGTGTCCAGAATGCAAATCCTGTGCTTGGGCACATCCTGTGTGAGAGCTGGGAAAATTAATTCCAGGCTCTGTGGGCTGTCTTTCCCATGACCACCTGTGGAACTGCTCTCTGGTGCACATCCTTGCTGCTTAGTTTCATGTTGGAAACAAGGACACAGTCCATTTTCTTACCCCAAGTTGAGACCCTTCACCTTACCTTACCTATAGGTACTGTAGGTTAACTTTTGTGAACTTCCCTCATGTGTACTCTTCAGTCTGTGCTGCAAACTGAAGGTGGACAGGATAGCTGTGCCTCCTCCGTATTTCTTAATGTTATCTCCTTTAGTTTGTCAGATGTTATTCCTTTATTCTGCTTTTAAGCCTTGACCCTTTAGCCTTCCTCAGTGTCATGATTCCTCTCAGGCTTTGGTTGGCAGACACTTGCAGAGCTGGCATTTCCAGTCAGTGGCAGATGTAAGACAACATTTCTGCTGATGCTGATTCAGCCAAGTGAGGATCAGCTGTGTTGGCAGTGAAGGAGTGATGCCTGCTGGGCCTGATCTTCTGTCTGACATCAGGGCTGTTCTTCACTGCACTCATCATTTGTCTGTAGGGATGTCAGTGAGGAGATACCAGAGTCTTCATATGATGTAAAAGTCCACAGAAGTGAATGTTTGTTCATAGATCCACATACAGGGGCTGCATAAGCTCACAGTTACTGGTTTGCTGTTCTTGCTGGCTAAAAGATAGGTCATTATAAATACCTGTAGGGATTCTCAACAACTTAATGTAGTGTCTGAAGGGGCTGGTATGTATGTGTGGGGCTGAGGGCACAGTTTGTTGCACACTATGCAAATGCAGCATGGTGTGAGGCTTTAAAAAACACCCTATGGAGAAACATTGCTGCAGCTAGCTGTGGTTTAACTGAAATTGGAGTCACTTCAGGAACAAAAGAAATACAAAGCCAGTTTGTAGCAGTGATGAATAGAGGATTCCTTTTTCTCTATTCATCTAAAGTATGCTTTGCTTATTTTTCTCAAACAGCAGTCTGATGGTTGTTCCCTAGCTGATGGCTCTAGGGAAAGGGCTTAGAGTAGTTTGTGTAGCTCAACAGTGGCTGTTCTGGCTGCAAAAGGAGCACTGGCAGCAACTTCCAAAGAGTCCTGCTGAGTCTGTGCAGACCAGATCCGCTTCCAATGCTTGTCCTCCCAGGGTTTCTGGGGAGCTGCAATTTTTTATGAGCTGCTAGGAGGCTATTTGCAGATCTGAGACAGTTTTGGTTCCTCTAAAATGACATGTCATCATGTTGGCACTACTCTTTGATGTAATAGGATGGTGTTGAACCAAAGCATCACTGTCTTGTGGTCCCCATTTGTTATTTTTTAGCAGAGTTTGCTGTCTGAAACAAACCCACAGAAGTGACTGTGCTGTGAACTTTGTATCTCTCAGGGCTTAGATAATGCCTGTCATTTACTGCACTCCAAGTGAGTGCAAAATACCATGAGAAATGCAATATCATCTTTCAGACCAGTATGGCTAAATCAACAAAACTAATAAAAACTGGGAGATGACAGTATTTGCAGTTACAAATGTGCTGTCTCTCCACAGACTTTTCTTGATTTCCATCCTTATACTGTCCTGTCTTTAACTTGTGAACTACTAAACAGACTCAACCAAAGCTTAGAATTGCCAGCCATCTTTAAGTTACAAAGGGGGTAAACACTGTTCTTCTCAGTCGTTAACTGGACATCAAGATTAAATCCTACTAAAGACTTCTGGTTTTTCAAGTGAAAAGCAATGGATATAGAGCACTCAATATCCTTGAGGTGTTTAAGTGTATGCTGTTATTACAAGGCTTTTTTTCTTGGTTTTATTTTTTTTCTTTAGGATATGTACTCTTAAGTATTCTGAAAACAATTAGCAGCTTTGATTAGCAGCTGAATTAAAACAACTGGTGAGCTACCATACCCCTTCCTTTGTCTTGTTGGCATGTTTGCTTAACTGCAGGATGCATTCCTAACCCGGAGACATTTCAGTTCTGCTTGGTGCAGTGAAAGCCATTTTCTGGCTTGCCATATGTCAGAACAGGGAATGGTTTTCACCTTTTATTTTAAGGAGGAAGAAGCTGCTGATCTGATTTGGAAATAGCAGGCTGGTTATTGTCTGCCTAAAGCTGCTGAGACCTGTGTGCAGGACAGCACCAGTCAGGTTATCCTGTCATCATACACAGATCGCTGATTATCACACACCAGTGTTTGTGATCTTCTGCAGCGCTGCTTCCTTCTGTCTCTCATCAAGGCCCAGTGAGCACAGACCGTGACAGGTAAAATCTTCTTCCAGACCTCAGATGCTCCCATACAAAGAGCCATGCTTAATCCCTGGCCTAGTGTGTAATTTAGTAATCTGCATGGTCATGAATTCCAGGGATATATGGGCAGGAAGCGCAGAGCAGTGTGGGTAGCAGAGCAGGCCTACAGAGTCATTTAAGTCTTTGTTGTATTGTGTAGCAAGGGATTTTGGGGACAATGAGACCTGTCTGTCAAAGATTAAGCAGACTGGAAGTGTGGTTTATACCAACAAATGAATGAAGCTTTTTGGAGTGTTAATACAGCCACGTAGTAAATGTCCAAGGACTTAAACATACAATTTATGTGATGACAAGCAACACTGGAATTAATCATTTATTCTATATACCTTAGCCAGTGGGAATTCAAGTAGGTGAAAAGTTCATTTCTGTCCTTATCCTGATCAATATGCAACACTTATACAGAAAAAATGAAATATCTATTTTTTTTCTCTCTCAGACTTTGGTTTGAAGTTATTTTTGCTAACTGCAGTTTATTCTCTGAACACTGCCCAGTAAAACCAGCCACTGACTGACTGGCTCTTCTTGTTATCCGGCACTGCAATAAAATTTTGCCTGGCCGTGCTCTCCTTAAGCCTCTAGAGATAACTGGAATCTTGCCAAATGTTGTTTGCAGATTTGCAGGGCTATACCACCCTCCACTCCTGCTTGAGTCTGTGTATTTGCAAGCAATGTGTGGACGAGCATTCACAGACTCCATTTTTTCCTTTAAAGTGAGCTGTTTACATGTTTGCAAAGCTCCCCTCATCTATGCCATGTAATAGGTATCTGGGAAGAGTTTTTGTTCTAAATCTGCTATCTTAAACAAGCATAAGATGGTTCCCATCTGAGTTTAAAATCTTGACTAATATTATCTGTTCCAACAGATAATTTTGTTTTCAGCAGAACCCTGTGCAAGGGAAGCCGCTCAGACCTTTCTGAAGTGCCAGGAACATGCTGGGAGGGCTATGGGAGGCAAAATGTAGGGGAAACTGCTTGCAGGGAATCTATTGTTCGCTGCTGACCCCGTACTGGCCAGATCTGTGCATGGCCTACTTTCCTCGCCTGCCTTTCTAACTAGAAGCATCCTTTGGGGCTGAATGACCTTCCTGGATAATGAGAAGTTTTGCTGTGTTTCTCCCATGTAAACAGAATGTTTAGAATGTGGAACATGGTCTGGTGACTAAAATGGATTTTTTTTTTAAAGGGAGGGCTTTGTTGTTGTGGTTTGGTTTGTATTTTTTTTTTCTTTTTTTAAAAAAGGGCTACTTTATTCACTGGATGATTAATGTCAATACATGATACGACAGTTAGGCTTAGAGGTAGTCATGCTGCATAGATTAGATGCCAGGTTTAGACTTGCTTTCAGAATTACATTGTACTAAGCACTAATTTGGTTGTAATAGCACAAAGGCTGGATATTGGACAGGGGAAGGGACATAAGTAATGCATCAGTAAGAACAAAGGAAAAAAGACAAGATTGTTTTTCTGGAACATTGCTTAACTTGTGGCAATTTATGGATACACATTTTCTGTGTAACGGTGAAATTAAATAGAATAATTAGATTAGAAAAATAATAGGACAGTCTACTATGATAAAAGTGAGCCAAAAAAACAGTCATAAGATCATCGTCTAGAATAGGTTAGGCTATGACTTGGATTGCAATCTCAGTTAGAGAAAAGGTTCAGATTTTAGATTCAGTTATGTCAGCATTTTACAAGCTTTTTGTCTCAGGAATTTGCAACAAATTGAGAGAAACTCCTAGAGGCACAAATGGACACAAGCATTTAAATCTGTTTTTAGAATACCAATGTTACGCCTGTGATCCAAATCTCTATTGTTCTTATTCTAATTATTCACTTTACATTCTTCAGAAACAGAGAACACAAGCACAATCATTGAAAAATTTTATTTAATTATCATATTATTACCACCTGAAAAAACAGTTATGTTTTAATCCAAATACTGAAAAAAATCTGTACTACTTTAGTTAGTATTAAGTAGTCTCTGCAACAAATTCATGTCAATATTTAATTTATTGCAAAATGCAGTAAGGCAAATATCACTCTGATATGAGCAGCCACATTACAAACTAGTATATCTGCTGATAGGCAAATAGTAATGAGAAGAGAGTGAGAAGCTTTTGTGAAGATTCAAAGGCAAGCTGCTAAATCCTCATTCCTTTCTTTACGGGTTGAAAGTCATGTTTGAGGAAGATCTGGTGCTCTCTGTACCCACAGCACGAGGGGAATGGAAAGCTCTCTGTACCCTCTGGAGCAGAAGTGGCTCCTGTAGCTCCATTGCCATATCACACTTTTGGGTCTATTCCTTATCTCTGAATTGCCTCCTTATCTCTGCGTTACTGGCAAAGGCAGGACGTATCTTGACTGTACTTGATTTTCAGTTCCCAATTGTTAAATGTAGATATAATGTAGTACCAGAAATTGTGACCCAACAGACAGGTACTTTTGACCTTTTTGTTACCAATTCCCTGTTTCCTTCCTTCATGTCTCAGTTCTCCATTTCAGAATCCTTGATGGGGGCTGCAGGGGCTGATGGGCAGAGAGCTCTGTGTGTTGGAAGGGTGGGTTGCCTGCTGAGATGTGCCATTCCTCCTGCTGCTTTCTCCCTGCATAACCACAGTGGGACGTGTGACAGTCAGTGGCTCTGCCCCTCAGGGCAAGAGGGAAATCCAAGCCATTCTATCCTCCAAGGAACAGCTGTCCTGGGAAATGCTGGTACTGGCAGTCTCTTCCTGCTTGATCTACTCCTTGCCCACATCCCCGTTCTGTCTCTGAGGAAACACTACCTTTTCACAGCCTTTGCTCGCAAGGGGAGCTAGAAATTTAAAAAACGGGTTTGTTGTAAAAGAAAGAACTGGAGAGGAGCCCAAAGCAAATTAACAGATCTGGACACAGCAGACCCTGTGGAGGTTTGGAGTCTGTTCGGCTTCAGCATGTGGCTGAACCCTCCCTGCCTGCCTAGATACAATGTCCCTTTAATAGTCTTTACAGGCCTGACACTGGCAAGATTTCACTTGTTCAGTACACTACTTAATACAGCTAATTTTCTACTGACAACATTTTTTTGCAACAATGAATCTTCTGTCACTTGAGTCCATGAGGAAGGCAGCTTGGAAATGCCAGCCAGAGGAGGAGGGAGCAAGTTCATTGTCACTGTTCACTTAAACGGTTCTTTAGAAACACATTAGCTTTTTTGGTTTATTCTGTGGGGTGCTGGCAATAAGTGGAAGGGAAAAGTCCGTTCTTCTTTCCTCATGAGCCCAGAGCAGATCTCTGAAGAAGTCGTGCATTGCAGGGTGTATCTTAAGCAGAGTCAGAAGCTGTGGTTTTGTGGGCAGCAGTTCTGATGTGGATGCTCATGAAGTTATAATGATTCAACATCTCTCATCCCCAAGGGACCTGTCTAATATCTATGATTAGTGGTGTGTCTTCTCAGTAATGAGTTAAGTAAACCCACTTTGAATAGTTTGTGAACGATAGCATGCTTGATCTTAGCAAATTTGTTGGGAGAGATGATATATACACACATATGTATTGTTACATATATATCTCTATACACACACACTGTACATACTGCAAGGCCTGTAGACAGACGTTGGGAATTGTACAAGCTCAGTTAATAAACTCCAGTGTAGGTGTGGGAGTTCATCCATATTGGTTGTCATGTGGAAAGCAAGAGACAGAAAAAATTAAAATATGAAATAAAACTAGGCGATCCCATTTGATATCTGATTGAGACAAATAATTTATTTGATAAGCAGTTTTCAGTAAACATGAAAACTGATTGTAACCAGTTGGCTGATCCTTTGCTGGAGCAATAGTGACGTATATACTTGCTGCTCTGTATCACCATAAAAGGCTTTACTGGCCTGTAAAGGGCAAAAAATAGTTGTCAATAGAACCAGTAGCACTTACCCATTAGTCTGGTTAGGGAAAACCCCAGCAATGAAAGCCAGTAGAGCCAGGGCTTTTCATTCCGCCCATCTCCTGTTTTGGGGACTGACTCCCAAGGAGCTGTCACTTGGTTGTTTCCACTGACATGCTCTCACCAGAGATGACTTGCGTGCATTCTGGCCAGGAAAATACTTTGCATATGCTACCTTGTCTACTTTCCTGTACACCTATGAGGAAAATGGAAAGAAGTCTTACAGAAACTCTGTGTTTGCTTCTGAATAACTAATTCTTTTGTATTAAAATTCAGTTCAGATCTTGTGCTGTTGTTAAGAGATGCACACAGTACTCAGAAGTTCTCTTCCCTTAGTTAAGGGCAGGAAAATGTTATAACAGCTGCTGTTCAATGTGAACAGGTCGGGGAACTGTAAAGGCTTTCTAAAACATTTTTTAGGGATTAGGCACTGAAGGCTTGAGGGAGGGAAGATGAACTGACATTGCAAAAGACCATAAAATCTCATAAACCATTCAAACCTTTGGCTCTGCTATGCTCTTTTGTTAAATAAAAAATGCTTAGTTTATAAGTAAATTGAAGTCAGTTAGACCTCACTTACTTTGACATTTTTGCTAAGATTTCATAATTGAGTAATCCAGTCTTTCAATATTAGCCCTATTTTTTGGAATGAGTGTAATGTAGTGCCAGAGCTCCATGAGATGTAGGAGTGGTTCCTGCCTATGTTAGCTCCTCATTCATGCCTCATTTCCTCAGTTGTCAGGCTTAAACATGTGTGTGATTTCAGAGGAGTGCCCGTTTTCAGTCTCATGTGCTGTCTACATGAATTCTTTCCATTTGTGTATGAATCTAATATTGCCCTGCCAGTGTAAAACACAAAAAGGCCCTAAAGGTATCAGTCAAACTAGTAAAAATTTCATCTCAGATGACCATGCATCACCTGGGCCTCATGGACAATTAGCTTAAACAAACAGTGGGTAAGCTGGGGCTTCAGGGGTGATCACCTCTGCTGCTGTGATACTCTGGGAAGCGATTCATTGGTGTGATGTTTCATGCTGTTTCTGCTGAGAAAAGGGCATAATTCTGACGGATGATGATGAAAAAGGCAAGTAAATGTAATTCAACTATATAACATAGCTCCTTAAAAATAAGCTTTAACTCATAGTTTTCATACATTGGTTATTAACTTAGTTAAAATAGAACGTAAGTCATCCCTATGCTTTGTAAATCCTGCTGCTCATTCTTTATTGTAAAAATCGCTGTGTCTAAAACCTTTCTGTTTCTGCAGTGCCCGTCACTGTGCGTGGTGCTCAGTGTTGCCCACGGATCCTCTGTGGAGCACAGCACAGAAGGGCTGTTGCCTCCCTGGTGCATCTCACACAGATGTTCTAGCCCACAAGGGACTTTCCCTGACTTTCATGTTATCTCTGTTTTCTGAGGCCTGGAGCCTTTCCACATGCAGTTACGTTCTTATCTAACTTGGACATTTCAGAACATCAAAGCAAAAAAGCAATCAAAGTTATTCTTTTTTACTTTTGTACATTATTCCTAGTTACTTCAAAAGTCATGAAGTATAAAATGGAGTAATTACTTTAAGCTAATACTGAGTCACTCCTGGCATTGTCTATGGCAGGGGAAAGGATGACAGTATGTGGTCTCTTTGTGTGTTAGAAATAGAAATGGCAAATATGAGGAGTTGATTGGATCAGGATGTTTCATGAAAGTTTTTAACTAGAAATCAAGCATTCTGAGGAACAAACTTTTTGTGGATTTAAATATCTGATTTAAAAACAAGGATTTAAAAAAAAAACCCCAGGGTTCATACACAGTTCTATATTTATAATGTGGCAAACCATCCATTGCAACTTTGTTACTGAAGTATGGAATTCATCAAATGAGTTATAGAATCAAAATTCATTAATTTTTTTCAGAAGTTAAAAGATAGGGTGTAAAGCCATATATAGATACACACACACATACATGCACATACACATTTTTTATCATGTAGATTTTCTTCTTGCAGTCATGCCTTGTCAGGCTTAGTGGAAATTAGAAGTATTTTTTTTGAAAATGGAGTTTATCACAGGAACTAAAATTGGAAATTGTTTTGAGAACCAGCCTGCAGTTGCTCATTACTACATTAAAAGATTGCTCCTGAGATGGCCAGAGTGGCCTTGGCAGTCAGCAGCGTGAACATGCCAAGCACTGCTTTGCATAAACAGAAAACTTCTGAAAGGCATTGTGATACTAAAGAATTTCACAAGGTACAGGAATAAATTGTCTCTTTTCTTGAAATTAAATTAAAAAATATTATTACCCTAATACCTTTCCTTAAAACAACAGAGAACAAAAAGGAATAAACCAAATTTTAAGTTTTTGAAGAAGTTGCTGAATGAAGCAAGATTGTTGCACAGGGGTTTTTTTTCCTATCCATTATTTCTGGAAGTTATGCAGTTTTGTGGATTCATTTCATGCAGTGTATGGGTAAAAAGCTGTGTAGAGGAACAGTAAACTGTATGACAGAAATAAAGAAGCATTTTGAACATGACTTTACCTAAGTTTTTAGAAGAAAAACTGAAGAATAATTTTCTTTAAAAGTACAAAGCATTTTTCTGTAGGGAGAATAATTACTTACTCTGGAATGTGAGCAGGGCACTGGATACCTGACCTGTAATTTAGGAAAATAGTGAAGGGGTTTTCATCAGTAATTATTATTATTACAGTAGAACTGCGGGGCCCCAGTTGAGACCAGGAGTCTCGTGTGCTAGTCACTGTCTATCTAGCAAGAGATAACCACTGCCCCAGGAATGCTGCTGTGAAAGGAGGGCAGACCGAGGAGAAGGGAAGAAATGGAGGTGGAGGGTCCAAGTGGTTGGCCCAAGGTCATGCTGCTCACAGATGGACACGCTGCCCTGCACTGGTGAGTGACCAACAGACACCTCATCCGAGTTCTGCAGGATTCCTGTGCTGCCTTTTGTGGTGTCCCTGCTCAGAGACTGTCCCTGATTTAAATGGGTGATACCATTTGTTTGTGTGAAAGAGCATCCTGAAGGATCAGTCCCTTGTACAGGCAGTCCTGTATGTGGGGATCGGGTACATAGATTTTCCTTAAAAGTTCCAGGCTATATTCTGCTTAGAGTATATGAGAACATACATTTTCAGGGCCATAATGAGTTAATGGTTGGCTCTTCAGTTTACCTTAATGTACTCAAGTATGAGATGCTTCCAACTACAAAGCTTTTTCTCATGAACTAAATCTTTCACTGGCAATTTTTTGTGTTCATAAAACTTGGTTTATGGGGGAAATAATGGATCAAGGAATAGAGAGCATGTATACGATGCTTTTTAAAACATGGTCACTGAATTCTCATAGAGAAGAAACTATGTGTTAGTTTGAGGAAATATGGGCATCTTTAAATACAGTTGCTCTTGTCATACCCAGGAACTAAATTTTGCTTAGAAAATTAATAGTGCTTTGATATGGCAGTCTACAAATTTACTGACAGAAGCAGGGATCAATTCAGCCATTCCTGATCAGTAGTATTTTCTGCTTAGTTACTAGACCTGCTAGATTTATCTCACTTAGTGAGTCTCAGTATCTTTTGTGGTGATGAATCACTGAGCTGGCATTTGACAGTAATTCAGGCCAGTAAAATATGTACTTGGTTTTAGTCCTTCAAATAAGGGACGTGTCCAGTGGTTCCATATCACTGACACGTGTGTTCCTTTGCACAGTGACAAATCAAAGAGACAAATCAAATAGATTTACGCATTATTCTCCAAGCTTACAGAGGCAATGGGAAATAAGGAATGTTTGGAATTTGCATTGCTATGTGTAGCAGCTCTGCTTCAGTGGGCGAAAATTTATGTGGGGTATTAGAGCTGGCAAAAGGGGTAGGGACAATAGAGAAACTGTGATGTGTTTGGTTGTGCAGCAGGAGAGAGGCCCCATCATTACCCACCATACTGGACTTTTCTTGTGACACCCCGGGATGCAGATGAACTGAAATGGTGTAGGGAAGAAGGTACATGTTGCAGAACCTTTTCCATCTTGAAAGGCATAGGCATCAAATTACACTTTCAGGCCATTGGTTTCACCACTTTCTGCAGTGTGGTGATCCAGGAGCAATGGGAAATTCTTGTTCCAGCCACTTTTTCCTCTCACCACACATTGAGAATGAAAAGCTGCATGTCTGAGCCAGCTGTGTATTTTTAATGGTTTGGAATGGATATGTGCGTAACAGAAATGCATATGATTCATGCTGAACTTGTGACACAAACTTTGTCAAAATCCTGACATTATCTATGAAAACATCCCAGGTATGTAAAGAAATAATGCTATTTTTTGCTAGCATCATGTTAATTACAGACAGGCATCTCTTTTAGTGTTGCAGCACAGTAAAAGCCTGGTGCACAAATATTTTTGAGACTGCAGGTCATAGTTTTCAAATACATGAAATTCAAGTGGACATTTGAGAAAACATTCACAAGTCACAGCAATTTAATAGGCTTTGTAATTGCTTGATGTTACTAGCAGTCTATGATTTTCCTGTTTTTAAAAACAGTTGTCCTGAAGCCAGGAAAACAAATTATACCATTTGCAGTAATTACTAATGGCTTTTCCACAGGCTATTAGACTACATATTGAACATTAAAGATTAAAATTAGGGAGCATTGTTGATTAATTGTAGTTTTTGTCTGATGTAGTCCACGTTTTACATTTAAGCTTGTCCACTCTGCTGAGAGAAGTCTTTATTCCTTTTATCCTTTGAATAAGAGCAATCCTGATGCCAAAGTACACTAAAGATTAGGCACTTAACTTTTTACCACAAGGTAAACTCCTTGAGGTCAGACAGTAGTTCCACCTGGTATTGAACTCTCTAAGTTTACCCTGTGGTAAAACCTGATTCTTCATTGTGCTTTATCCTGGAATTGCTCCTGCACACCACCGTGCCTGCTCTTTATAGTGCTCTTGTCTTGCAACAGTTCATGGGAGTGCTACTGAGTGACAAAAAACGCTGCTTTTTTACCAGTGAAGGCAAGTCCTTTGTTTCAGCATAGAAAACATGATTTCCATCCACACAGACTTCAAAAGAAACAGTGAGAATTCTTGAGGGCCTGATTATCATGGCATAATCACATTATCAGAGAGATTAGAAGCACTTTACTGTGTCCTTATGCTTTAGTGACACTCTAAGGCACTGAACAAAATCTTCAAGTGCTGTTAAAGTCTTTCTTGTAGGGCACTAAGGCAGAAGAGAGCTTTTTAGCTGTGGGCCCTGAAATCACAGAGAACATGATTAATTCTTTTGTCAGAAAGCTGCTCATCCTAACACAAGTGAAGGTGTAGTTGCTGCCCCATCTTAGATATATTTCTCAGAGTGACCTGCAGCAGAGCAAAACAAAAACCTCCTAAAATGTTAATTCCTATCAGTTCCAGTCACTGTGAAACACTGTCATTAACCAGGCAATCAAACTAACTGAATACAGAAGTATTAGCAATTCAAACAAGCGAGGAATTCACAGTGTGTTTTCTCTGCAAACCTTGGTGGATGCTGTTGCTTTTGTGGTGGAAGGTTGGCTGTAACTGTAATGTGTGGGTTTTTAGGGGGTGTCTGGTCAATGCTGGGTTGCCTTGAGGTAAACAGTCCACAATCCACATTTTGTAAGTGAGTTGTTGCCTGAAAGACTCTGAACAGCTTGTGATTATGGGAAATTAAAAAGTTAAAGCTGAGACTGAAAGTGAGAGCAAAGCATGTGATTTTTTGTAACATGGTTCTTGTGTATGGTTGCCAAGGACCACTGAAGATTTGAGGATTAATGTTCTGATTATATGGTTCCCAATATAAAGGATTCCATTGATAATTAGCCCAGAGTGAAGAGAGCTAAAATTAATCAACAGAAAAGCTTTTTCAGATGGGAGTCTTTCCCTCTGGAAGTGCACACTATGGACAGTGTCTAGACAGAAAAGGTATGAAATATCAAACATGCACTTGACCTCAGTTAAAAGGCCAGAATGAAACAATCACAATAGAAAGAGTGATGTGGGAGAATTGTTGCACTTAAAAGAAAACTGCTCCAGTAGTGAAGAAACATGGAATACTGAAAAAAATATTTTGGCCTAAACAAGTACTAAAAATGATCCTGAAAAAATAATTTTTAAAATCAATTACAGAGTTTTTCACTTTGCTTGATTTTAAACATCTAACAATGCATTTTTAAATTAACTGTAAAAGTCTTTTACCTGCCAAGCCATGGAGTCTGTATGTCTCCAGCTGAGATTACTAAAACACTTGCAGCAGGGAGCTGCATTCCTTCTGCTGCTTTACGGAGTTAGGGAAATGGAAGGGAAACACTTCCATGGACGTGAGTGTAGAGGAGAATTAAAAGGAGGGGGATTTATGTGCTGTTTTGTTTTGGATTTTTTTTTAACTTCCTTCTCAATTCTATACGCTTTAATGTAAGTTTTAATTCTTTGCATGAGTAACTTCATGTAATCCACTGATTGTCTTACCAGTACAAAGCATAGCCATAAACTGCAATTTCTACTGTAGAACGTATAGCCATAAACTGCAATTTCTACTCTAGAAAGTATAGCTATAGACTGCATTTCCTACTGTAGGAAGTATAGCCATAAACTGCATTTTCCACTATAGAAAGCATAGCCATAAACTGCATTTTCCACTATAGAAAGCATAGCCATAAACTGCATTTCCTACTGTAGGAAGTATAGCCATGTAGTGCATTTTCTCCCATAGAAACCATAGCCATATACTGCATTTTCTCTCATAGAAAGCATAGCCATATACTGCATTTTCTTCCTTAGAAAGCATAGCCATACACTGCATTTTCTCCCATAGAAAGCATAGCCATATAGTGCATTTTCTCCCATAAAAAGCATATCCATATAGTGCATTTTCTCCCATAAAAGGCATATCCATGTACTGCATTTTCTCGCACAGAAAGCATAGCCATACACTGCCGGTCCCCGCGGCCGCGGGCACTGCTCCATCTGCCGGCAGTGCCCCGTCATTGCGTCCCAAGGGAGGGGACGCTGCTCCTTCCCACAGCACTGCGGACAGTCACAGACCGTGCAGGGAAAAGGGAGGGTTCTCCCGTAACTCGGGACATTGGGGTGCTGGAGCGAGTCCAGGGAAGGGCAGCAAAGCAGCTGAATGGTCTGGAGCACAGGTCATATGAGGAGCGGCTGGGGGTGCTGGGGATGCTTAGCCTGGAGAAAAGGAGATTCAGGGAAGATATTGCTCTCTACAGCTGCCTGAAAGGAGCTTTGGTGAGGAGGGGATTGGCCTCTTCTCCCAAGTGGGACTAGTGAAGGAAAATGTCCTCGAGCTGGGCCTCAACCTCAGCCAGTTCAGGCTGGATATTAGGAAAAATTCCATAACTTCAGGAGTGCTTAAGCACTGGAGCAGGCTGCCCAGGGCAGTAGTGGAGGCACCATCCCTGGAAATGTTCAGAAAATGACTAGATGTGGCAGTTGGCAATATGGTGGGCATGGTGATATTCAGTCAAAGGCTGGACTTGATGATTCTGGAGGAATTTTCCAAGATTAATATTTTAGCACAGCATAACCAGCCAGTGGAGGGAGGTGAATGCCCCACTCTACTCTGCACTGGTGCAGGCTCAGCCTCAAGTGCTGTGTGCTGTTTCGGATGCCACAATATAAGAAATACATAAAGCTGTTAGAGAGTGTCCACAGAGGAGCTACCAAGGTAGTCCTGGTGAAGGGCCGTGAGGGGAAGCCATAAGAGGAGCAGCTGAGGTCACTTGGTCTGTGCATCTGGAGGAGACTGAGGGGAGGCCTCATTGCAGTCTACAATTTCCTCATGAGAGCCAGAGGAGTGGCAGGCACTGATCTCTTCTCTGTGGTGACCAGTGACACGACCCGAAGGAATGGCCTGAAGCTGTGTCAGGGGAGATTTAGTTTATTTGTTAGGCAAAGGTTCCTCACCTGGAGGGTGTTTGGGTACTGGAGCAGCCTCCCAGGGAAAATGGTCACAGCACCAAGCCTGTCTGAGTTCAATAAGTGTTTGGACAACAGTCTCAGTCACATGTTGTGACTCTTGGGGATGGTCCTGTGCAGGGCCAGGAGTTGGACTCAATGATCCATGTGGATCCCTTCCAACTCAGGATGTTCTCTGCTTCTATTCTATGATCTCGTGACTTACCTGAAATAACCTCTAAAAACTCTTTATCTGAGAATTTACAGGGAAAACTTTAGGATGTCCTGACAACCTCGAGATGTATCAAATTGCATTAAAATTGAGTTGGAAAGAGCAATTACAAAGGGGTTTGTGAAGATGGTGCATTGACTTGTTTTTTATTGTGTGATAGGGCCGACCAGGACCGATTGGGCTTCAAGGACCCATAGGAGCACCTGGATTTACTGGTCCAGAAGGTTTGCCAGGAGCAAAAGGTGAGAGAGGAGCAGTGGGCCTCCCTGGACCAGCTGGACAGAAAGGTGACAAGGTAAGCTCAATGGTAACTTTTCTGTCCCTGCATAGATTTATGACCTTATATATGTTTTCAAGTGAATAAAGGTAATCTTAGACTGCCTATCCAGGGGTAAGAACACAATAACAGAAGCCCAGGATAGGAACTGTTCTTTAATAACTGGAACCAATTTCCTTGCACTGAAAAAAAATTCCTTATCTACTCCAGAATTGTTTCTATCCACTGAAATGGACACATATGCACTACCAACACGCCATAAGATTCTCTCTTTGTCCATTGTGCAAGCAATATGCTTTACCTTTCCAAAGCAAGATCTACTTACCCTGGCTGTTCTGCTTATACAGTCTATTTGGCTACTATCCAGAGCAGAGCAGTAAAACCCAACAAAGTGGGGTAATTACTTGTGACTTGGACAGGGGTGGTCTGAAGTTAGTGCAGTGCTTTGCATATCTTTGGGGTCCTGTCCACATATAGACAGAAAAGCACATAAGTCCTATTGAAACTTTTGGAAAGTCAAGTGTGACACTGAGAGTTAAGTTTATACCAGATTGTTTATTTTCCTAGCATCTTGTTTTCCCCAGATGTGCAGTAGGAGATTATATTTTTACTTTAAATGGCCTTATTAAAACATTCCTGAAACACTCATTTGGCATCCAGTCAGGCTCAGATGCTCAGTTCCTATCTTCACTGATCCCTGCAGTCAGAGACAATCTGCATGAGATAGTTTGCTCTTTTGGGTTTTGAAAGCTAAAACCCAAGACTGAAAGTACTGGACTGAAAACTATCTCCCAGGTAACTGAAATGTACAGTCTGATGAAGTGAAATATAATGTGTACTCTTTTTCTTCAGGGACCAATGGGAGTTCCAGGATTTCAAGGCATCAACGGGATCCCAGTAAGTTTGCATTATGTAAATATAAACTACCAAAATGTTGGTCAAAACCAAAAGCATCTAAGCACAACAAGACTGCCCTAGCACATGCATAGTGTCCCTTGTAATTGCTTGCTCCTCTCCAAAGGCAGTGTTTGTTAGTCTACCTGATGATTCCATGCTGCTTTGTAAGAGGTTTGGATCCTATTATAGGATAATAGAAAGTTGATGTGCATCAGGAAGTAAGCCTGAGTTACATGGAGATCCATTGTATCATTGATAAGCTTTTCTTTCAGCACCATGTCCCCTCAGCACTATATTTTAAAAACACTATCATAAAATCACAGGCTTACAGAATTGAAAGGGACCTCAGAGAGTCAAAGAGGAATGATCAGCTGTGCTTCA
Source organism: Xenops minutus (assembly GCA_035221455.1). Lineage (NCBI taxonomy): Eukaryota > Metazoa > Chordata > Aves > Passeriformes > Furnariidae > Xenops > Xenops minutus. Next base: position 11,855,196 of record JAWWEE010000142.1, on the reverse strand, counting down.
GCCCATTTTTAGGATGTGTTTCCTAAACAATTCTTTAAAATATTTTGATGATAGAAACCAACTTCTCTGTTAGAAAAGCTTTGTTAATGCCTAACTTTAGTCTTTCTGCAGTTTAGACCTCTTAGTTCTCATGCTGCTAGTCAGGAACATGGAGAGAAAGCTGTTCACTTTTACTTTGTAGTAGTCTTCTTATATGTGATAGCTGTTACCAGGTCTCCCTCAATCATCTTTTGCTATGATATGGTTGAAAACAGTGATGAGAGCTAAGGCCCTTCAGAGAATCCTTACTTCTCCACTAGGTTCTAATTCTGGTTTAGATCAGATGATAGAAGCAGGTAACCACAATAACCACTTCAATTAGGAATTTTTTGTTTCTTCCATTCTTTAGAACTTTAACATTCTTGTGACAGTTGTTTACACAAGTTATGTGCCTAGAGTGTTTTGACCAACTTTCTTTTGCTTTGGTTTTCCCCAGTGATTTTTGCAGAGGTGTCTTGCTTTACCTCAGGTGAATTTTAACTGGGCCAGCTGTAGAAGTTGCCCCAAACTTCCTTACCCTTTCTGCACTATTTAGGTCACCCTGCTTTCTCCTTCTGATACTAGAATTCCTTTTATTTTCTTGATGACATTTTCCCACCCCTGTATCCTTGTGCCTTAGACTATACTCATGCTCTTTCTCATTTTCCTAGCTTCCTCAGCTGGCCAGGAGGTCCAACTGTCGAGCTGTGTTTTCTTTTTTCTTATCAAAAACTGAATTGCTGTGATAGATTGGCTGAAAATGCACAGTTGGCCCTGTAAATGAGCTTGCTTGATTCCAGTTCCTTCCTGGCCCTTGTCCTTCACTCCCCCTCTGCTCATCCTTGCCTGTTTTCTCTCCTGCTCTACTCCCTTGCTGCTATTTTTTTTTCTTTTACCACCAGCCAACTCTCTAGGTCTGAAGAGAACAAGCTGTTCCGATAATACTTAATTTAATTGAACACGCTGTGGGAACATGCTGTTCTCAGGGTATTTTTTGCAGATGAGGCTCTGGAGAAAGGGGATTCCCAACAATGAGAAGAGGCAAAGATACAGCAACAGCCATTGCCAGGTAGTTGGCAGCAACAGGCATTCCAAGGAGAGAGTAGGGAAGGCAGATGGGAGGATTCAAAGCCTCCAGCATGGGCAGATCTACTCAGTCTGCTTCACAGTGTTCTGCAGGTGGATGAATGGGAAAGAGGCAGATTTTGCTGGTCATGAACAGCAAAGTACTTAACACACTGTCTCTTCTGTGCCACAACTGCAGGGTAGAGAAAGGGGAAAGGTAAACTAGTTCTTACTAGTCACTAGCCACTGACATAAATGTTTCCATTGTGGGGTGAAAACAGCCACTACCACTGCTCAGGAAAATATTGTTACTTTTGCCATGACATTTCAGGGTAGGGAGTAGCTTGGGTTTGTTGTGAAATGTGTACAAACATATACACATTATATGGATGTGTGAAATTCAGAGTAAAGGAGAGAGTGCATGTGTGTGCTGATAGATGAAAGAGAGAAGTGAAAATATATTGCTTTCTCTGCACAAGAATTAACATCTAAATATGAAGGGGGATTCTTTGTAGTGGGCAGGTATAGTTCAGTCATCGCCAAAGGACTGCAAGACTGTTATTCAGAGGGGAATCCCACTATTGACCTTAAGGGAAGTGGTATTCTACAGAGTTCCCTTGGTGAATGCTGGTGGCAAGTAAATCATGTTGTTGCAGCTGGCCTGACTAATCCCTTTAACCTAGTAAATACAGCAGCTACATGTGTTTATTGCTGCACTTTCATGTCATGCTGTAGAAGAAACCCTCAAATCCTTAGCCCTATTTGCAAAGTTTATTTTTTCCTATAGGACAAGATTCAAGGACACCTCTAGCAAAGGCTGGAACTGGGTAATGTGTATAGCTTTTTATGAACTCCAAGGAGTTCTAGAAGGAAATATTTTTATGATAAATGAGCCCTTGTCTTTGTCACAAAAGCCAGAGGTGCACAAAGAGGCAGTTTTTTGACCCTCCTGGAGGATACACAAGCACTTGGTGTAATGGCTGTAGAAGGGCCACTTTACCATAGCAATCCACAGAGCTGTTTATTCAATTAGTTTTGTATTCACCCCTAGTTGCGTTTGTTTCTCTGTCTTTAAATATTTGTTGAGCTCTCTTCTTGGTATCGCCTTAGTGCTGTTTGATTTAGAAAAGAGGCCCTGTGGGATCACAGTGTCAGTGTACAAGCAGGAGTCAGATAAAGCGAGGGCCGAGATAACCAGTTCAAGTTTCCTTATCTGTCTCACAGGGAATGTCTCCTTTTGTGAGAACAGAGACCACAAGCGACCTCTTCAGCCTGTGTTTTAACTCAGATCTGTAAACTGGTCACCCTGACATGTATAAGTAAAGCCTGTGAAAGTCTTCTGCCTTAGTCAATTGAGGTGCTTGTGTTGAATTGGCACATCTGCCAAAATGGGGATTGGAGGAGGTGAGAGCAATGAAAGTATTAATCACCATTTCTTCAGGTTAAAACAGCTCTTTAAGTCAGTATTTTAAATCCCTGGGATAAAGGTTCATTTAAGGCAGCTTAAATGAACAACTTTTACAACTCTCAAGAAAGTCAGTTGCTGGTGTTCAGTATCCTCTCAGGTAAGGTTCTTAAAACATAATGAACTCTGATGGCAGATTAGCTAGAAAGTAGGAAATCCTGTGGATTTTTTTGCTAAAACAAGAGACAGCATTTGTATGTGTGTGCTTGTGTGTCAGACTGTGTCATGCTTTGGCTCAGAACCACAGACATGGAAGCTATGGGATTAAGTGACAGGGCACAGATTTATTTAGCACACATAAGAAATCACTGTGGTCAGCATACTTGATGTCCTCCCTCTGCCAGCCCTTCTCATGTATTAAGAGGATACCAAAATCCTTTGGGCCACTTACAGACTGTTGGTCCAAGAGTAGGAGATCTCACCCAAAGAGTTTCCCAGGACATGAGGCCACGAGGCAGCTGCCTGCCAGGACTGGCTCTTGGCCAGTACTAAAGCTTTAGTAGGTTGGCTCCCTGTTGTCTTGCTCTGAGGGGCAGATGTTGGCCCTTCAGCTTCACTAAACCTCACAGCTGGTCACCTTATGCTGTAACCAGATATATGTGCACTTGTCCCACACAGCTCCTGGTTTTGTTGATGCTGTAAATAAAGTGAAATCCTGGTAGACATGGGTGGGTTGCTACTTGTTCCTGCTTTGGGAACAAAATTAAATAATTTCTAAGATACAAACATAAGTGGCAATAAATTGGTGCTTCAATCTCCTCCTGTCTCTTTACCAGGGCCTGGCAAGCCCCTGTTTGCACACCACATGTGGATATTTTGACAAATAGACTAATCATCAGAGCAGCTGGTGCTATTAATGTAGTGGTGTCTGATGCTAATACTTTGGGATGACTTCATTTCATACCTTGTTAAATCTCAAATTTATACTTGTCTGGATGAGGTGCCTTGACCCTTTAGTTGAGACACAGTTGACATTCATTCAATTTGTACCTTATTGACTGACAGAAAGCAGATCTGAGCTCTCTCCATTTTGTTGGCACAAATCTCAAGGCAGTTGCAAAATGAGCTGGACCAAGGACCTCATCTGACTGAAAATGAACCCCATTAACAAACAGAACAGCTATTTTTCTGCTATGTTTGTTTTCTGCTCTGACTCACCAATTCTGCCTGTGTCTAGGGAGGAGGTAAGTGTGAGTAAGCAGGAGTGTGCAATAGCCCTCCTGGCAGCAGCTGGGTCCAGTGATCAGCTTGAGTATTTACATAATTATGGCCTAAATTGCTCTGCATCCTTGGGAGAGTCACTGCTACCATGTGTTCCCATCCATAAAGTGAAGATTATAGCATTCCCACATTTTTGCAAGGGGTTTTAAGATCCTTGGATAAAAGGCTGTGCATTACTGTGAAGTTTTCATTGAGTTTGGTCAGAGCATATGCTATTGGCTTGGGCTGTGAAGACCTTTAGTGCTGCAAATGTGTTTTGTTTTAAGTGTCAGGCATCAAGGATTGTTAATGTTCTGCTTTATCTCCATGTTTATTTTTTTAACTTTGCTAGTGTGAGTCATAACTTGTTTAGTGCCATATCTTAAGTATGGATCTTTGGGATCAAACAAAAGTACTTTTGGGATAAGTTAAGATCACCGTGTACAGAGGGGAGGGAGAGAGCTGTCAGGTTACCAATACTGTCTCCATAAGTTTTTTTATTCCTGCCTCAAAACACTGTCTTTGAGTGCCACAGGACTCATTTATAGGAAAAGGAGTATAGAATAAGGAGCTGCTTGAATCCTGGACAGTGTCTGACAGTTCTGCCTTTGTGTGTTCTGCCCTCTCATACCCGTATGGCCCTGAAGAAAAAGTACCTGAAGTCTCAGATTTTTGTCTTCTTTGCATCACTACCATGCTGAGTAAACTCCAGTCAAATTAATGGAGCTATACCAGGGCAAAAGAGGTGTAAAATCAAAATTAGGTTACAATTGTATTCTGCTCTGCTTGATTGATAATTGGCTATTACAAATACTTTTTTAAAAATGCTGTTAATTTAATTGGTTCTTTCTCCTAGTTGCTTTTTCTAAGGTCTTCAGTTCAATACAATAAGTAAAGCTGTTTTGCTTGAATGGCCTGATGCTGGAGCTTTAACATCTGTTGATCTATTAAAAGAAAGAATCCATGCTGGAGAGGAAGAGAAGTCACTGAAACTCTAAGCAGATTGGAATTATAAATGCTCAGTATTGTTGAGGCTGCTTTTGCCCTTGTTTTCACATGAGCAACTCCCATTCGTGGTGTCAGGTGCACCCTTGTGCGCTGTTTGACACTGCTACATCCCATATGTTTCACGCTGCTGGGGGATGAGTATTGCCCTTTTGGGACCTACTCATGCACAAGTTATGTACTCCAGAAAATTATCCCTTGGAGAAAAAGGTAATCAGATGAATGCAGCCAATGTTCTAGGATTTAACCTTCAGGGAGGATAAACAATGCTGGCTGAAGATGCTAGTTCTGTTGCAGCCTGCCATACACTGAACTTGATTGGGAGCTGTGCCTTTCTTTTGGTTTGTGTTGCCATTTGGAAGGAAGACAGCTGTTTTCTGGGGACAACAGTATTACTAATAAAACAATGGATCCTGTTAGTTATTCTCTCTTTTTCCCTCCGCACAGGGTCACCCTGGGCAATCAGGACCTAGAGGTCTGCCTGGCCTCGATGGCTGCAATGGTACCATGGGGAGTCCTGGTGTTTCTGGATCAGATGGGTTTCCTGGCCTACCTGGACTGCCTGTATGTCCCAACTCCAATACGGTGTTGTCACTAAGCCTTGAATTTGTTTTTCATGATACTGCTGGAGAAGTTGCTGCCAAATTCTTAGGAAGAAGCTGAATAACCCTGAGTTCATTAGCACTCTTAGAGCTCAGTTTAATTTTCTTTCTGAAATTCCACTCTGAGGATAAAGTGAAGATCCTGTGGATTCATTGTGCTCCCACACCAAGTTATACCTTTGTCACTGACAGTATTGAAGTCAGCTCAGAAGAAAGTGTCAAAGATGTCCTACCTGACACATTTCAAGTGAGTGAGTGCTGTTCAGGAAGGGATGTTACCACATGCTCAGGCCTATGCATCAAATTTTGGATGCCTTCCTTCAGGCCTTAAGACAGCCAGAAGCTTTAGACTCACTGATTGTTATAGAATTCAGTTTCAAAGGTATTTATTTTATATGTGTGTATAAGTGAGTATGTATTTTACTTTCGAAAACACTTTCCTGCCACCAGGTTGGAGTTTTATCTAGCCTGCATTGGATGCCTTAAAGTTACATGTTTAATCTGTTTCTCTGGGCTCCCCTAATAGAGAGTGGTGCTTGTGAGAGCACTCCTCCTCCTTCCTTTCAGGATGAATTGTCTTTGGAGGTACCCATCTCTCAGTTTTTCCTCTTATTGATTCCAAACAAAATTTACTTTACAGTTCTAAACAAAAGAGAGAATAATAGAAAGGTTTCATTTGGAAGGGACCTTAAATACCATCTACTGGTCAGGTGCCATGGGCAGGGACACCTTCCAGTGGGCCAGGTTGCTCATGGCCCCATCTAACCTGGCCTTGGAACACTTCATAACAGCACAGCTCCTCTGGCAAAGCACCAGTGGTACTTTTACAGTTTACTGGAGCCAAGAGTTTGCCTTGTTCATTATGCTGAATATAGATTCTTTCAAAACTAAAGTAGCGGTTTTTTTTTTTTTACTTTCAATCAGGGTCGTCCTGGCCCAAAGGGTATTAAAGGAGAACCTTCTTTTGCTCAAGGTGGTCTTAAAGGAATGAAGGTAAGACTTGTCATTACATAGGAGAAAATGCAGTACAGGAAACACTTTGATGTCCTACAGGTTGCAGGGCTGATCCGACAGGGTCAATCACTCATGATGTCAGTCATGGGGTCCTGGCATGTCTGAATGCAGAGCTGTGGAAAAGGCCTGATAATAAATCCATTAATGATAACGCAGGATACTCTCAGAACTTAGAATTGCATGGTCCTTCCAGAGATCTTGCTCATCCCATGCTGGGATTGCTCATCCTGTTACTGATCCATGCATGTTAAGGTTTCTGCTGTGACATCCCAGCTGCCTTCCAGTGTTTTTTGTACTGGAAGGTGCTAGTAAATAATCAGTCATCTTCTTGGTTTACATACATGAATATCATATTCCACTCATAGGATGTCATGTTTTGCAGCTGTGAAGTCAAGATTTTATTCTCCCATTTAATAAGGTACTTAATTTGAATTACCCAATTCAAATATGGAATCACAGATTTCAAAGTATTTTCCCATTTACATTTGACCTAATATTAAGAGCAAGTATTTCTAATTATACAAAGCTTGATGTTCCTTATAGTTTGTTGCAATAATATTGTGTAATTTTTACTCATGTATTTATAATTTTTAGGGAGAAAATGGTCTTCCTGGATTGGATGGAATTGCTGTAAGTTATTTAATTTTGGAAATAATGATTTTAAAGAGTATTAAGTAGGTACATTTTTAGCTATTTGTTCTCAAGGACACTTTTCAGACTAGCAGGATGTGTATTTACACGTGTGATACCAGTAGTGAGCAATTCCATCTTTGTAATGGTAAGAGTGGATCCACATTATGGTAGAGGAAGTCAGATTTTTGCTATTATCTATCCTATTATTCCTTTTTAAATCAAACTCCCTACCTACCGTTGAACTTTGTAACTTTGATTTTCAAAATACATCTAATAATATTAAATAGATTGTTGTAATATTTAAATTGGCATACTTAATTAGGGGATATTATTTAATGTTTCACTTTGTCCTTGGGTGGACTTTGATGGGGTAAATGCTACACATTCTCTATTTATCCTCTATTTTTCTTGTAGGGCCCAAAAGGTTTTCCAGGTCCAATAGGTCCTGCAGGCCCTATAGGATTACCAGGTTTGCAGGTGAGAGACCTCAAGTATTGCACAGAACAAAGTGTTGGCAGTTTTCCCTCCTGGTCTGTATTTGTGTCCTGACATTGAGCAAAAGTGTGTCTGTATCAGAAAGGACTGAACACAGCTGACTTCAAGCACAGAATGCTCAGTCTTGGATAGTTAAATCTGATCACAAGTCTCCTCTCTGGAGTGTCCAGAGCAACAATCACAAGTCAGGACTCCAGTACAGCTCTAGAGTGCTGTCTACAAACACTACATTATACTGTTCTGAGCCCTTCCTGGTCTACGGACTAGAGGGAATAGTCTGATCTTGCATGTTTGGAGTCTTTGTTATCATGAACTGTGCTAGAGTTGCTTTTTCAAGATCCTACAAGAGTTTCCATTGGGCAGAGGTGAAAACAAACTACATGTTTGTTTATTTTAAGTTGAAGTTTCCTCTTTGGCAGTGCTAAAGGGCTATCAGAGATGTGTAGACTTAAGATCATGTGTATCACTTTTGTTTTGGAGGCAAGAAAGTTCAGGTGCCACTGCAGATCCCAGCATTGCTCCAACTGTTTGCATCCTAATTAAGTAAAGAGGAATAAAATCTTGCTCTTGTTCACATTTAGGGTCCAGTGGGTCCCCCTGGGCCACCAGGTCCAAAAGTAAGTACCTACCTTTCCTGTCTTCCTTTTACACCTGATTGTTGGGTTTTTAACGGTGCTGTGGGCCTAGATGAGAGTGATGCTGTTGTTGTTGTTGTTTTATTATTCATTCATCCTTGGTTTTTCAATCTCCTAGGGTAACATGGGATTAGGCTTTCAAGGAGAGAAAGGAGAAAAGGTAGGTGAAACTTGCTCTATTATGGAAGGAGCATGCAGTAATACTCTAGTGTTCCATCATAGCTTGTTCCTCTAGAAAGTTGCTAGATTATAACATTTTTTTCTTTCTCTTTTCTTCATTTGGTCTGATTGACAGTCCAAATACTAAAGAGTCTTGCTGGTTCCTTATCTGTTGGTACACAAAAAAGGATGGGAGCTTTCTCTGGGTGAAGAGGAGGAAGGGGAACATCTTGAGTATTTTTGTGGTTATCAAGGCATGAGGTCCTTAGATATCTTTTCAATCTCCTCCTTTTAGTTTCTTTGGACACTCACCTCTGGGTGAATTATTCCACTGACTTCATTCTTTTTAGCTTTCATGATATTCTTTGGGTCAACCAGTGTGTAATTTATTGTCTCACTATCCTAAATGGATGTCCTGCAGTCTGTGTGAGAATTTCCACTGACATAATAGGGCTTCTTAAAGTTCTCAATTTGGGACTTGATACTACCGCTGTTAAAATTGGTTCTCAGCATTCTACACTTCTAATAGTTCCTTCTCTTCTTTTCTTTCACATTTCTTCCCAAAGTTTTTCTGGAATGTTTTCCTGGTGATTTAAGTGCTGAGTCTTTTTTTTTTCCTTGCCATATTTTATATCCACAAGTCTTTGGAAACAAATGCATATTGTTCCTCTTAATTTTCAGTCTGATATTTTGACTTCTGTGACCAAACTCCTGTACCAACATTCAGGCAAACAGATTTTGATACAAGAGATATAATTATAATTTCCTGATTTGTAGGCTACTTCCATAGAAAATTTAAAATGTTTTGCCTCTTTTAATATCTTCCTCTTTTGTCAACAGGGTGATGTAGGGCTGCCTGGTCCTCCAGGTCCCCCACCATCCACTGGAATACTGGAATTCATGGGATTTCCAAAAGGAAAGCAAGGAGAAAAGGTCTGTAAATTCCGTTTACAAACCCTCTCCCTCCCCATGCACCTTCACTCAAGAATTAACGAGATTACTGGACAGTGACGGTGGTTACATTTCCAAACCAAAATGTTTTCTGTACTAGTTTATTCTGTCAAATGTCTGTTGAATAAAGATATTCTTAGCTCAGAGCATTGAGGACCACTACAGAATGCACACCCCTCAGAAGGAGAAATCTGAAAGCTATTTAAGGTTTTCATCATTAATCCTAAAAATAAATGTAGTTTGGTTTTGTTGGGTCTGTGAAATTGTGTCAGCTGAAGTAAAAAACTCAGATCAATTAGAAAAATAAAAGCTCTAGCTCTTTTGCTTTTGTGCATACCGCTCTGAAATAATCAGATTTCTGACTTCTATTTTGTTACTCTGGAATTTGCTGAGATATATATTGAGGTCATCGGTGTTTTTATAAAAGCTGTATAGATCTTGTTAAAGATTCTCTACACACATGAAATTTCGGCATATTGAATTAATCTGGGATCTATAGAGGCTGGTTTGAGAGCCCAGTCCGAGCTTGCCTGAGCCCCTGCAGTGGATCATGAGAGAGATTGTCATATTTGGTGGGGTTACATCAGTGTGAGGTGAGACTCAAACAAATGCCATTCCCTTGGGCTCCCTCTGGGGTTTCTAGGCAGGATTGTGAAGAGATTGCTGTGTCATCGTGTGTTACTCTGCTGCCTTCCATGAAGTACTGTGCACGTTCCAGATGATATCAAATGCTTCTAGTTTGACTTGTAGCAGTGGGGGACAGCCGTTCCCTGGCAGTGGTGTTTGAGGCCAGGGAGGTGGTCAGAGACAGTCTGTTGGATGCACCAACACTGTGCTGAGAGACACTGTCTGGTACATGGTGACACAAGTCCATGTACTTGCTGATAAACAAATTACAAGGCCTTACTTTAGGTGGCAGGAACATGAGAGGTGGATTGGGGCAAGTCTTGCTTTCACGGGCACAGGGATTTATTGTGTTTGTTTTTTTTCCCCTTGTCAGGGTGAGCCAGGCCCTCAAGGATTCCCTGGAGAGAAAGGATTGCCTGGCATTCCGGTAAGGACAGAGGAGTGATTTTAATATGTGTCCAATATGGCTTAGATGGTTCCACACCCCCTGAATAGCTCACAAGGTCTCTACAGGAGTTTCTAGGCACCAGAGAGCTTAGAAAATCTGATAAAAATGTCCACAAGACTTTTTGAAGAGTGTAACTGTAATCTGATAGCTTTTTGTCCTGTAGATACAAGGAAGATAATGCTGTCCTACTATAGAATTTGGAAGCAGCCAACATTTCAGTACCTGCAACATTCTGTTTGCAGAGGAAACCTGCACAGAGCTCTACCTGTGACATGGCCACTTGATGGCAGCATTCCTTGATGTCCCACAGACGTATTTTAAAATGCTAGGTTTTCCCTTTAATTATGTCTAAAAATATCTTTTATTATTTTAAAGTGTAAAGCACACGCTGATCTTTCTGTCTGTCTTTATATACCCAGTTAAAATGGGCTGCTTAACGTTCATGCTCGTAAACTCAGTGATACATTGAATCTTCTCTATACAAATTCAGAGAACAATTTATCCCTGGATTCCAGAGAACTATTTCCCAGCTTATAACCTTTTGTAAACAGCCGTTGTTTCACTAAGTTTAGGGAATAAATATTTTGAGGAACTTCTGACTAATAAGATAAATTGTTTGCCAGTTTCTTCATTGTACAGATGTTCTTAGTAGAAATACGTGCAAGAAAAACCTGTGCATGAAGCACAGTTTGTTATTAGCCTCTCTGGACATGTTCCACTATGTGCCTGTTTAGCTTTATGCATCACAAGAGACCCATTGAAGCTGGTGAAATTGAACATATGTGCAAACTTAGCCACAAGCATAAGATATTTTAAGATTGAAGCCTGAAAATTGCTTAACTACTGTAACTCTTGCTGAAATTAAATCCTGGCATTCTGTCTCTGGATTCGATACTTCTTGCTGGCTGGGAAAACCACCAAGCATTTCCAAATGTTGAGCGTGAAAATGCTAGTTTTGTGTCATTCTGAGGCTTTAGAAGTGAAAAGCATGCTCTGAGCATTCCCTTGAGCTGCTGATGTTAAGAGATGAGATTTGAAATAATTTCTAAATGTAGAATAGAATACAGAGTCACATTGGCAGGTCTTTGCTGTCTATAGCATGGGGTCACTTGCATTTGCTGCTGAAATATGTGCCATGGTTTAAATGGATCAAAGTCTTGGGGAGTGAAGAAGGTACCGTACTGTGCATGCTGCCAAGTCTGGTTGATAGAGGTTTTCTTCTTGGAGCAAAATAGTGTCAGCAGAAACAGTCAGTTCCCCTTGTCTCTCTGTTGTACTGTTTATATTAATAAATGGGTTTGTGCTCACTTTACTTAGGGCTGTGCTGTTCAATTCCAAATGAAACACAGATTTAATGTTGATATTTTTCCTCAGGGCTTTGGAGGTGTTGGAGAAAAAGGAGAAAAAGGAGTGCCTGGCTTACCAGGTGGCAGGGTAGGTAACTTCACAAAGCCCTTCAATGCCTGTTCTCAAACACATGAAGTGGGCCTTTCATCAACAGAAACATTCCCAAAGCATGTGGGAGTCTCCGTCTGAGTCCCATAGTAGTCAGCACCATACAACAAGAGAACCAATAGATAGTCTTATCTCAATAAAGCCTCAGATTAGAGGTGAGATGAAAGATGTACACAGACAAGGCAGCCCGTGGAAGTGTTGAGTGGAGGGCTTGATACAGCAGGGCCAGCATTTTCCCAGTTTTTTTGAAAGGTTCAAAGAAAAGGAAGCTTGCAGGAAGTCTAAATGAAGTTAATGAAGAGTCCTTGCAGGTACTTTAGTGAGGTCTTAGCCAGAATCAGCCATGAGAGAGCACAGATATTTGGGGCAAGCTGGCAACAGATGTTGGTTCATCTGGTCAGTGAATGTGGAAGTTAAGAACACGCTTAAGGCACCTCCCAGCCACAGGTTCTTCAAACCACCATGACTCTGCAGAGATGTGCTTATACACAACAGCAAGACCAAGGCGTTGTGTCCTGCATGTGCAGAATAAATTGTCAGAGAGAAAGTCTAGACTGCATTAAGATTTATGGCTTTATAATTACAAACTAACTACCTAACTTCCTAGAAGGTTGAGACACCATGACTTAATTAATTTGAACTGCCAATTAAAAGGACAATGGCTAAATAAGATGACTTCTTTTATCAGTTAAATTCTTTTCATTATGATTGTTAATATTTGAGAGAGAGGAAAATCAGTGGTAGCTTCTCCTGTTGAAAACTTTAACTTTTTATTCTTTAGTGCTGAGATACTTGGAACCTGATATAATAAGATCAAACTGAGATGAAGCCTCTGAAAGTTGTTTTTTTTTTTTCCCACTCTAGGGTCTTTTGGGACTGGATGGGTCTGATGGAATTCCAGGGAGAAAGGTAAGATTTCTTTTATTTTTTACTCTACTTACAGTTACTGAAGCCGTCCAACTGCTTAAGATTGACTGGTTTCCCTGTGTGATTTTGCAGGGTCACCCAGGTGTTCCAGGCTTTCCAGGACTGGATGGAGTTGAAGGCATGAAGGTAACTTCTCACCAAAGCATTGCTTTTTAAAAGATATTTGTATGAATAAATAAGTATTGTTGCCCTAATTAAACTTTGCCTCTATATCACTGTAAGTTTCAGTATGTTTCACTTCCTCATTTACTTTATTGTTAAGCATAAAAGTGAGTGGTTGTTGAACCATGGTATTTTAATACTTTTTCGATGTTCAGTCATGCAACTTCATGACTTAGAATCATAGGTGAAGCCTTTCTGGCCTCCTTTATCCTTTTACCAATGTCATATTTACTGGACAGTTGAGGCAAGATTAGGTGGAAGTAAGTGGATGTTAACATAGTATAGTTGTCAAGGCTATCTGAGGTCTTAGATCACAGATCTACAGGTAATAATGCAGAAAATAGTTTGTTCAATTCATTATACTGGAGATAGGCAATGCATAGCAGATGTTTTCTGGATATCTCACAATTTAAAGAGTCAGAAAGCCGTAAACTGAGTGCAAAATGATTGGATAGTAATTTGCTGTGGAAAACTCATCTGCCACCAAGATTGCTGTATGGTTGGCACACATGAAATGCAAGTACGGAAGAGCTTTTTTGTGCAGAGCCCATGGAAGAAATAGCAGTAGAGGTTTATGGACAGAGCAATACTACTTGAAGAAGCATCAGAGTGTGCACTGCCTTGGCTCACTGCATGGTGTTTCTATGATAAACATGATGGCAATTTGGACGACAGTCAGATTTTGCACTTGCTATTTCAAAGAGGGTCTGATACCCTTTGAGAGTGTCAGTGAGAGGAAGGAATGACACTGCAGGAAGGAAAGACACAACTTGCTTGTTTTGCCTACATGACTTCATGGAGGAATACATTTTCCTAGAAGCTCCTGTTGTTGAAATTCAGGATTCCAAGGCATATACATGTCTGTCCTTCCTATTGTGGCATCAGGATACCTTCAGAGACAGCTGGATAGTAGCAGCCATCTTATCTGAAGCAGCCATCAGTTTCATCAGACAGGAAGGATGTAAGTCAGGACAGCAGATGATTATGAATAGCAGACAAAGTGAATTCTTCACCAACACAAAAAATGATGGTTAGTCAGAGAATGACCAGACATTGGTACCATGATGCAGTGTGTTTCCTCACAAGCACTCCTCCTCTCCATCACCCATGTGAATGTGGTGTGAATCTGTTTTCTCTGCAGGGTGAATTAGGTGACATCGGTCCCCCAGGCCCTCCTGTTGTCATTGACAGGGAAGGTGCAGTCATTTCAGGTACATGTTTCCATTGTGTTTTGGAACTCATATAAAGCACTTTTTCTTGTCCAGGTTTCTTTCATACTGTATTTTACCACTTTTCTACATTGTATATTGGGTCTAATCCATCCCTTGTTATTTTTCCTGTAATTTCTCTGTTGTTGGCATACACATATGTTTGGTCCTTTGTTTATAACTTCAGAATGTGCAGAAAGCCTTTCCTCCCCACATTGCAGGATGATAGGTTTTGAGGCAGAATGAAATGTCTTGCCTGGGGGGCAGACTGCATGTGAGCACAGGGAAGTGCTGTGTGTCTGCTCTGTCTGTCTTCAGTGTACCAAGGAGAAATGGTTTCCTTGTGTTGCTTGGTCGTGGGTGCTCTGAATGTCATTCTGCTGTTATTTATTGTTCAGTGTGGTAAGAATATTGTTAGGAAAATGAGCTAAATTAATGCCACAGCTAATTGAGGCCTCGGTGGGAACTGTGTCTGAAGCCATAAAGGTAAGGGGACAAATTGTATGGTGTATTCTTCCTCCTTCATGTGTAGTCAAGTTTGAAACAAACTGTAACAGCTCAGGAGGAATTTTTCCCATTATTATTAACAGGCTTCCTGCTAACAGCTGGCAGCCTTTACTGTTCATGAGATCAGTGGCCACTACAGTAGTTGACTGAACAGTCTTTCAGCAGAAATTCTCCTGAGATTTTCCTCCTTGTTTTCGTCTTTGACTAATAGGTGCACCAGGAGACCCTGGAAACCCAGGATTACCTGGACCTCCAGGAGATGAAGGGATGAGTGGTTTACCAGGCCTTCCAGGAGCTCCAGGGTTTCCAGGCCTGGAGATAGGTAAAGCAGCTGCTTACAGTGCCCTTACAGGCTGTTTGCTGTGTTTTCTCCTGGGAATTCTCTGGGTAGTGGCCTGGGGATGGTGATGGTATTGGAGCAAGCCTCTCCCTGCTCCTGCAGCTGACTGATTTGCAGACTGCTGTGTGGGAAATAGGAGGCAGCAATGACACACAGGGAAGCCAATTGTGTTGGCTTGGATGGGAGCAGAGTTAGTGCCAGTTATTACAGCCCGGGTAAATCTTCGTGTGTGAATATTTGATGCACACAGGAGGCTTTTGGTTGATTTCCATTTTGACTGAGTTGATTGGCAGAACCCTTCCAACATATTAAATCATAATGAATGCTTCTGAAATTTTTTTAATGACATTTTATATTTGCAATAAAGAGCTAACAGGTTGTCTAGATAAACCCACTGCTGGTGCAACCCATTTGCCCCATCAAAGATCTCACTCAAATGTTTCTGTTTCACTTGAATGTCATCTGTGAAGTTCTGGCTTGCAATGGTCCAGAGACTAGGAACTACTAGGGAAATTGCCTCATTGAAAGGAAATAAACAAGATAAAACTTCCTCAGTCTTACACAGTTAATTGTCTGATTGACTTGTGGAACTTAAATGCACTGCTGTGAAGTTTTTTGGATGACCAAAGGAGGGGGTCAATTTAAGCCAGTTGGTGCCTCCAATTAGTATTTTTTCCTTTGCATACAATTATAAATTGTTCTGTGCTAACATGGTTGTAGTTCAGGGCACAACAGTAATTTTCATAACATTAAAAATGCAAGAATGTGTTTGCTGCTGGAGAGCTGCTCATTGTGTCATTGTTGTCTAGATGGAATGGGTCCTGGAGGGTCTCCAGGTGTTCCAGGTGTGAAGGGTGAAGTGGGAGAACCAGGAAGAGTTACAACTGGATTACCAGGCCCTCCTGGCAGAGGTGGTTTACCAGGTCTTCCAGGAGCACCAGGATTGCCTGGTTCACCGCGTATGTATATTGTTTACATCTATTGTTAGTCTCTTATTGGCTTAGGTAAAGAATAGACCTTATGAACATGTGAAGTAAACATCTGTCCTGTGAGTAGATACTTTGGGTGCCAGGGGTCAGATAGAATGCCTGAAGAAACAGTTTTCAGACCTAATAAAATGTGATTTTATTTTTGCACGTTCATTTGTATGGATGGCCTGATTAGAAAAACTATGAACTGTTATGTTTTCCTCAGAAACTGATTATTACATGAAATGGGTTGATTTTACAAAACTTTGTGTTTTACCATTCTGCCATGAGCTGTGTTAAAACAGCCTGTTTTATTTTTGAGCCAACCTTTCAAAACAGGACATGCTCCAGTGACGGAGCCAGTGAGCTTGGTCTGATGAAATGAATTTCTGTGCAGAAGAAATCAGTGGTCTAATATTGGTAACTGTTTGCTAGTCAAATCTGGCTCATTCCTGTGCAGTCTGTAAGGCTCTTGTAGCTGTGTTTAGCTGATGGCTGCGGTTTGTTTCCATGGCACATCAGACAGTGCTGGTCAGCACTCAGTCTTACTGTTGTCACTGAGGGGAGTGGTTTTCAGACAGTGTAGTTTTAGATTATATCAGATCACTTTGCACTGCTGTTTCCATCAGCTTATATTTCATTCTGTTCAGCATATAGACACATGTAGAGAACAATCCTGCAGTCATGAAGTGAGTGGACAGAGCAAGTTCCAGTAAACTTTTTGCCATTTAGCATCTTTCTTGAGGTGCAGCTGCTGAATGAAAAGTCATTTGCCCTTCTTTGTACCTCCTGTTCCCAGTTTGCTGAGTTCTTTGGCTACTCAATCTGTGAAAAAGTGCAGTGGCAGAGTAGAGCAATGAAAGTCTGATGCATCCACACTGTGAGGGCTTTTGCTTTTCTGTATGAGGAGCTGGAAGCAAACATGGCAGAGGACTGCAGCCCATGATACCAACCAAGTTCTGTCTCCTTGTTAACTTCCACAGTTGCTGTTTCATCCAGTGCCATTTCTGTCAGCTGCATAACTGGCATTGTAAGTCAGTAACAAGCTGGAAATCAGCCTTCTCATGGCTTTTCCTTGCCTTCTTTCTGCATATAGGCCCTTCATTCTCCCCAGAGATGATCCTGAATGGAAGAATTGGGCCCCCAGGGGAGCCTGGGCAAAGAGGGCTGCCAGGAGCTTTGGGTCCAAAGGGCTACAAAGGTAATTGACTCTTGTTTTGGAAGAGCCTTTTAGCAGTCACTGGGCCTCAGAAATATATTTACATGTGGTTAATATCCTAAGGGATGAGATGTGTCTTTATGACAAATCACAGAGAAACTTGATTTTATTCTCTTCTGTGCTAAAATTTATAAAAAATTGAGTCTTAGTGTGTGACAGAACCAACAAGAAAAGCCATGATGATGCAGACATCACTGTGCTTGGTGATTGCTTGGATACATGGCCAATTACAATTCAGAGACATATAAAGATTCAGCTGGGTCATTGTAACCTACTCTGGGAGTATGGAGTTGCTTTCTCTGATATAATAACTATCTCTTAAAAAAACCCCAAGACTTCCCTAAGGCTCTCCTAAAGCCACCTGTTTAGAAAGTTCAAACCTTTGGAAAGAGGTCTAGAAGTGCTGAGATTTATGCTACGCATGGTAATGTTGTGATGGGCATTGCATAGAAATTGAACTGGAGAGAACCTGCCCTCCACTTGCTTGGTACCCACATCACCTGAGCAGAGGAGGCATAAAATCAAATCATATAAGAATGGCTTTGTCTTAATTGATTCAAATATTCCTTTTGGAAGTCTTGCAACTGAAAAGGGTCTTTATCCAAATGAAACTGAGTTTGGAGTGTTGACTGTATTTTCCAGGAGAGGCAGGTGATTGTGCTTGTGATGGAGGAGTTACAAGAGCTGGTCTAAAAGGCATCTCAGGTCCACCAGGTCCATCGGGAAGCCCTGGTGTGCCTGGTGCTAAGGGCATTGGTGGAGACCCAGGCACTGTGGGTGCACCAGGACTGCGAGGCCCTCCGGTAAGGCAGGAAGAGTTTGTGTTGGTTCTCATGAATTAAAGGAGAAGTGCCCATGTGCAATTGCTGGTGTTGAATGTAGTGAAAACAGAACAGATTTATTTTCCTAATTTCTTCTATTTGTTTGGATTAAAAAGAAAAAAATAAAGCAAACTAGAAATTGATCTGTTAAAAGAAGCTGAAAGTAGAGACAGTAGTACCTATAAAAATGGGAGTAGAAATGGTTCTTAAGTTCTGAGAATGGCACATTCATCAGTCAAGAGGAAAACAGTTATTCATTCCAGGACTTTTTGGATGTAGCCATACATGGATTAGACCCCGGGCTCTTCCTAAGTGAGGGCTGGCTGGGGAAGCAGATGTACATGTGCATGGAGAGAAGATCTGAAAAATCAAACGGTGAGATCTTTCCACATCATTGCTCATAGCTATAAAAACTGTGCACCAGAGATGCAGTCTGCCTCCTGACTGCTGTGAGCTAAATACATCAGTGAGAGTTGAGCTGGTTTTTATCAGCCAGCTACCGTAACAAAGAGCATTTCCCAAAGTGCTGCTCATTGCAAGTATTTGCTCTGGGAAGTCATAGTCCATAAAGATACCAATCTTTTGGCTTCAGAGTATCTTTGTCAGTGTCAGTAAATGAAGCACACCAAGGAATAGGCAAGAAGATCCAGTACTTGAGTCCTGTTATAGCATGAGTGATATAGTGTTCCCAGATGCCATACAAGATTGCTGTCACTGTAGTGTTGTATACCAGGGTTTGGCTTGCCATGTAAACCTGTAGTTACAGTAGAAACTGTTGAAAATAATCAAACCTCTCTCTCTTTTTTTAAAAAATTCTTTTCCTTCTTTTTCCAGTGCAATGTATACAATAGGAAACCCTTTGGAGATTCTTTCTAGCTCCAGTCATTGTGTCCTGTCCTCATATGACATTTTTAAGAAGCGAAGTCTTTTCTCTGCATGTTTATATTCCTGCTTTTTTAATCTCTTGGTCTGTAGGCTTCAGCTGGTCAGCAGGGTCTTCCAGGCCTTAAGGGAGAGAAAGGGGATCCATCCTATGCAACAGGCAAAGGTGCTCGTGGGGACCGTGGTGCGACAGCACCCAGAGGACCTTCAGGCATCCCGGGAACTCCTGGCAGGGATGGACTTCCAGGCTTGCCAGGCCCACCAGGCCCTCCAGTAAGTCCAGATGAATTTAGCAGCAGTGCTTCAAAACTGGAATAAGGAGCAGAAACCGTAGCCAGGCCTAGCTAACCAGTTCTGATGAGCCCTGTGGCAAATCTACAAACACATAAAAAGTTCACAATCCCTGAGCACAAATCTGTCTTTGTCAGGATTAATCATTGGCAATCCTTATGCCTCTGGCAAAAAACTTCAGTAGTGGGGTAGACCTTAAGGCTGTTTTATGTTGTGTCCTAAAAGATAAAAGACACTGTTAGGCATAATTATGAACAAAATCTTGAAATAGAAAAATCACACCAGAATCTTTTTAATTAAAAATAAATGCATTTCAGAATATGTAATGTTTGCATTTTGGCAAATACAAATAAAATATTTTTTTTTAATAGTCACTGATTTTTCCTGCATTTTAAAATAAAATTGTTAATTTGCAGTGGTTTCCACATACCTTTCCAAGCTCATCTGAACCTTTGCCCAACCAAACTCTTATGCACTCTTAAAAATGCTAGTGGTGTATATTCTCTCTGCATATCTTTGATTTTGAGCTGTAATTGTCTTTGCTGTGCACAGGGTGATGGTGGGCTAGGTTTCCCAGGTGAAAAAGGGCTGCCAGGACTACCTGGCTCCAAGGGCCATCGTGGAGAGACTGGTTCTCCTGGTGTTGGATATCCAGGTCCTAGTGGAGTTCGTGGACCACCAGGTGACCCAGGAATGGATGGGTTTCCAGGACAAGCAGGTCTTCCAGGCCCTCCAGGTAGGTGTTGCTGGGTCTGCCCTTATTCTGAAAAGGTGCAAAGCTGCAACTCAGGTGGCACTCAGCTTACTGCTGTGCTTGTAGCCAGGCCAGAAGATTGCAATAGGCTAAAGATGGCTCTTGAAATTAATTGAAACTGGTTTGTGGTCTCATCAACCTCACACAGCAGGTTTGTATATTGTAGCGTAGGTTTCTGGACTGGTAAACTCATGTTCTGAGTTCAGAAATGTTGGTGGTAAGACCAGAGCAGTCAGTGTGAGGACCTGGCAGAGGAATAGCAGAGCCAAAGGCAGGTGAGAGCCAGGCCACAATAGTGCTGGGAAGGTTGCTGGATATTCTGGATGCTGTATTACCTCACACTAGTGTCATGCTGGGTTGTTGTTATGGAGTGAGGAGACAGCTAGCATTAATGTCCCCCAGGAACAGTCTGCATAAGCTTTTTTTCCAATTCAAGTCACATGCTAAATGCTCAAAGCTTTACTAATTCATAGCTGTGAATGATTACATCTTTGTTCAGTAAATTGTCTCTTACAAAATCTGCTAAATTAAAATTGCATTGTGAGATAAGTAAAAGTAAAATGCTCTGTGCGTGATGTGAACTCCAGATATTCTGTGGAGCACATCAGAAGCCAGCTTATTATGAAGGCTACATCAAAGCTTTGGGAACAATGAGTGGTCCTTTGTAGGAGAGTATCTATAGTCAAAATATGTGGGAAAGTGTGAATAAGTCATTAGCCAGTTCAGTTTGCACCTCCACAGAGATGTGTAAGAAAACTTGTGAATGCATCATTCCCTCCATACTAGGAAATAATTTGCATACATTAAAAGACTCTTTGATGTAGTAAATTTCATCTAATATTAAAGGAACGTGGGTGGGTGGAAGAAATAATCATTTCTTATACTGTCCAGTCTGAAAGGCTTGATCACGAAAACGTGGAGAGAGTCTGTGACCTGCTGAAGTTACCATGTCAAAGACTCCACTGAGGAATTCTGCTGGAGTTCATGCCATGTGCTCTAAAACAGGGTGAAACTGTCTTGCTTTGGAAGTTTTATAAAAAGCTAGACCATTTCTACCTGGTTTATGAGATTACTTGAAAATGTTGGAATTGCTCGTATTTCGCTTTTATGCCTGACAATTATTAAACAATTATTTCATAATTGTTTAATTTTCTTGAGATTCAGATATTATTGTGTAAACTGTGATAAGATAGTGTTAAGTAGCTGAGGAAGGTAAAGTTTTGCTTATACAATTTTTACAGTAAGCTTTGCTTACATAATTTGGCAAAACACACAAGGAAACAATCCTATTTACATTTCAGTGATCCTCACATGAAATATTCATTGTTCAAGCATTCTACTACTGCCTATTAATGTAAAATAGAGACCGTGCTATTGTACAGAGGTGTTTTTGGAAAACTTGCATAAGACAGTTCTTAAGGCCACGTGATGTGAGTGGAACAGTGTTAATTAAAACTTCCCTTTACATGTCAGTTGTACCCCAAATGTTCACTTTTTGGAAAATGTCATTCTTTGTTGTACTATATGTGAAAAGGAAATGTCTCAGAGAAGTTCAGTCACAGCCACTTGTGATATGTCCTGTAAAAAAACATCTGGGTACTAAACGTTCCTCTTCTGACCATCTCTCTGACAGGGACTGTAACCTCAGTGTCTCTGTTTTAGGTATCACCTTGCCCTGCATAGTTCCTGGAGCATATGGGCCCCCGGGCACTCCCGGCTTTCCAGGACTGCCAGGTAGGGAGACAAGCTCTTGTAATGCACTGGCTCACTACCAAGAAGCACTGTTTCTCAAGAAAGATAATACCTCTTAATTAATCCTCCTCCAAGTGATAGTTATTCCAGAGGGTTAACTGGCACAACAACGTCCTTTTTTTTCCAAAGTAACTAGGCTCAAATCCCATGGAGGGTAGTAATGACCACACAATTTTTTCCCTTTCAAGTAACCTCTGAACACAAACCCTCTGCTTCTGTGCTTATGTAGCTCATGAACAGCCACAGCTTTGAGACTTTATTTAACTTAAATTGTGTATCCAGCAAGGGTACCCAGCATCAGCTTTGCAGAAAAGATCTGATCCTGTTTTCTTGTGCTGTGTTTTTGTCTTCCACTATTCATTTGTTAGTACTATTAATTAATATATTTTTACCCTTAGGTCTCAAAGGAAGCAAAGGCTTTTCTGGCATTCCAGGCCAACCTGGATTACATGGATCTAAAGGACAACCAGGGTCTCCAGGAATAATGGGCTTGCAAGGGGAACCTGGTAAGAGGGAATTTACTGCAGTTCTTTTTAATGTGTACAATATTTTATCAAATGTTAGCTGACCTTCTAGGCCACTTCTGCCTCGTACATTCATAATGCTGCGAGTTCCATTGTACTCCTTCCAAATGCAAGCAAATGGTTGCAGCTTGGAAGAAAACAAAGGAAATGTTCAAGACACTCATTGCCTGCCTATAATACTGTATCACTGCCTGGACAAAAGAGGACAGTGAATTGTTTGTTTCATCGTGTGCTTTGTTATAGTTTAGGTTAACCACAGATTTAGTGTAAAACTTACTTTAAGCCATGTGATATTCTTGTAAAGGCACACTGTACACAGTGTTTCGACTAATTTTAGCCATGGGATTTTCTGTAAAGAAAGCAAGAAGCAGAGTGGGTAAGGGAAGATGCCTTAAGCCAAGTTGCTGTGTGTCCATCACGTTTCTCTGGATATGGCTGAAAAAATCTCTTCTCTTTTCACTACATTAAGCAGGGATATCATCTTTATGGGTCGCTGTTTTCATGTGACTGAGCAGAGGGAGACATCCACACAGCATTCCACTTTAGTGTCTGTTTGGTACAGGGAGAGTGCTTTTGTACCAAGGCTGTCAGTATCTTGTGTTGCAGAGTGCCAGAAGCTGTTTGACACAGGGGGCAGAGTAAGAAAAGTGTGATGA
Source organism: Xenops minutus (assembly GCA_035221455.1). Taxonomy (NCBI): domain Eukaryota; kingdom Metazoa; phylum Chordata; class Aves; order Passeriformes; family Furnariidae; genus Xenops; species Xenops minutus. Next base: position 11,832,413 of record JAWWEE010000142.1, on the reverse strand, counting down.
ATGTAACACCTTCACAGCTTTTGTGGTTGATAGTGGTGGGGAGATACTGCCTGTCTGGAGCCTGAAATGGCCACCACACTCCTTTTTATGTCCTTTTGCCTAATCTCTTATCTGGTGAAACCAAGCTTGTAATGCTTTGTGTAGCTGCAGCTCCCAGACAGTCCTACAGTATTCTTTTCTTTAAAAAAAAAAAAATCAATCAACTTTTTAACAGTTTCATCACTTACTATCAGGAATTATGGTTTCTAATTCAGTACTGAAACATTCTGCAACTTTTCAAGCAACTTCTTGCGTGGAAATTTTTAACATGTTGTCTTTGTTCGAGGTGCTAATGGAAGCAGCTGTTCTGTGCTTCTGCTGAGTGACTTTTACTGTTTTCTCTTGAAGGTTTCCCTGGACCTCGAGGAGACCAAGGCTCACAAGGACTTCCAGGACTGGATGGAACAGATGGTTTGCCTGGGAAAATGGGTGCTTCAGGCTTAGCTGGAATAAAAGGAGCTCCTGGAGATGTGTTTGGTGCTGAGAGTGGAGCCCTGGGAGAGCGTGGCCGACCTGGACTCCCAGGTGATAAAGGGCTTACAGGTGATATTGGATTTCCAGGACCAAAAGGTAAGCACTGATACTGTTTGTATCTGAGAACATCAAACTCTTTTTCTTTCAAAGACCCTTCCCTTTTCCACTCTCTTTAAGATCCTGCAACTCCTCTGAGCTGCTCACAGATGATAATTTGCTTAGAATCTAATGCAACTCAAAAGCTTCGATTGAAACTCACTTTTTAATTTAAAGTGTGAATTTTGCTTTATTTGTTCTGTAAATTCATCTCTCTCTTTCCAGGACTAGATGGAAGACCAGGCCTCCTAGGTATTAAAGGTGAACAGGGCCATCCAGGATATTCAGGTGTCCCTGGATTGCGGGGACCTCCTGGCCCTGGAGGTCCTTTTGGCATTAAGGGAAAACCAGGACCCTTGGGGTCAGCTGGCCTTCCAGGAGCACCAGGTATGTCATGTTTTCAAATGCAGACAAGTAGCTGGGCTGAATTCTGCAGTGTTGAAGACACGTGGGAGAGATTTGGCATTTGCTAGGAGTGAGTCCCTACCTCTGGTTAGGGATAACAGAGTTTAGATTTTGACCCTGTTGCCTTGGACTTCTGGGCAACTCCTGCCTAAAAACGTTGCCCCACTGTTGTAGAAAGTACAACACAAAGAAGAAAGTTTCTTAAATGTCTTGATATTTTTAACGTCTTTGCTCTTACATGCTGGCTGTATCATTGACTAATCTTCATTTCCCATTTTCATGACAATTAATTTCTAATGTGAGAGGTTGCTTGAAATGTGACTTAGATCAAAAAATGGTTGGCTTTCTCAGAACAAGCACTTGTCTTCTCTCACTTTCTCTTTGCTGGGGAAGAAGATAAATATATCTCCCTTCACTTATGGGGGAAACCCCCCACCTTTTGAGTGCAGTAGTATCTCTCAAACTGCAAAGACTGAAGTGTTCTGTAACAGTATATGCAAGACTTGAGAACCAAGCAAAGAGAGACCTGGAAATTGGTAGATAATGGTCTGAGACATAACTCTGGAATGTAACAGTGCTGTTCTGACATGTAGAATGACAGGGCTCGAGCACAGTGGCTGAAAATCATAGAGTTTTGAAAATGAAGATGAAAATGAGATGAAAATTATAGAGGTTTTTCATTTATTTATTTATTATTATTTTAATATTAGCATTCCTTCTGCCTCTCTACTGTTTTACATTTATGGTCTGAATGCTGCATATGACTTTTCCTCAACTGTTTTTAAAAGCCTCCCATTGCTAGGATGATAAGCTCCAAATAATTAAGTTTTTTTTGCAGCTGTTGTCTCTCTGAATCATTAATTTCTTTTGTACCCTTGTTCTTTCTGTTTACATATTTTGTCTGTTTTTTCCTTCACCATGTTTCTATTCCATTTATCATCAACTCTCCATTTCTGATGTCACACTGTTTGGTTATGGGTTCTTCACATAGGCTGTCAAGGTGAGAAAATGCAGTGTAGCATTAAAGCTCATGGACTAACAACCCAGCTTTTAATGCTACAAGAATTGCATTGACCATAGGTGATACCCCTTATCATTGCAAAGAACCATTGTAATGAGAATGCTCAGACAGTAACAAAGCCTCAAGCCTACAAGGAACTCCTTAATATGCAGAGATTTTAAGTGTGTGTGTCTTCTTTGTCTTCTTAAATAAGGCAGCCCTTTCATTTTCTGCTTAAAACAATACAGGGTGGTAGCTTAAAAGTTTTAAGCCCTGAGTATAACAAAGCTCAAATATTGTGTGCTATTGCTACAAAAGCCATTTTTTGGAAGCCCCTTGAGTTTTTCCTTCTCTTCATTCCTTTGAATCTGAGCATTCTCTTTCCAGTGGTTTGAGCCTTTATTTAAAATTTTAAACTGTTACAAAGCTTCAGCTAGAAACATTTAGAGGCAAAACAGTGGATATGGTGTTGGTTTTGTGACAGCACAATCACCTTCTTCCTTTAGTGAGCAATTTGCTCTTGAGAAGTACATTTTAACTACGAAGGTGGAAAAGAAACTTGTGAAAACAAGGCTCTCCAGTTGATCTCTGGTTACCACCCAGAGGCTGGGGTAGGTAGCAGAAGCTGGCATTAATGATGCTCTCCATTCTGGTTTGGTGTCTTGGTGATAAAGGTAAGACTGTGCACTAGAGATTAATGTCTGGTAGTCAAAAATGGACACACCATAAGGGGTTTCACCCTCGCCAGTTGTGTAGTGATGTAGGCAGTAACCCTCTTCATAGGTATTTTATTATTAGATGACTAATGCTTTTGCAATTCTAAGCTTTATGCCTCCTAGTAGGCTGCATGTGCCATAAGGTCCATTTGTCATTAAAAACAATGCTGTGTTTAAAGAGCTTGGGAAGCTGCCACAAGTTGTGCTGGTGTTTGTGCAATGTACTCTATTGAGTTCTTTTTTGTATTGATTCAGGACTTCCTGGAGTCAAAGGTGTGACTGGGGATGTAGGCCCACAAGGCCCTGCTGGTATGAAAGGCTTCCCAGGTCTTGATGGTGCTCCAGGATCTCCTGGGGAAACAGGATTCTTAGGGCCACCTGGACCTCTTGGTCAAGATGGACGTCCAGGCTTCTCTGGGCCAAAAGGTATGTGTTTCAGTCTCGAGATAACTGTGCCCACAAGAAAATAACCTTGTTCATAGTGATTTCAGGCACAACTTGTCAGAAGAGAGTGAGTTCCCAGCTAATGTTGGACTGCATTTGTTTTGCTGCAGAGTTATGAATTCTTTAATTCATCATATTAAATTATCAAATAACGGTCATAAGGAAATCTATCTTAAAGGTCTCGGGCCCTTGTGGATAAAGGATTGTGTAAATCAAGTAGAAAGGCAGGAAAGTTGAAGAAATTATGAACACTGAATGAAACTTATAGCAAAAAGGGAGAGAATGAAGCACAAATCAAATGGGAAGTAAAACTTAATAATCTGTGTGGTCATTAAGCACCAATACAGTAGTTGGTTACTTGGAGAATTCCATGTTATTTTAGGCAGAGAGCAACAGAGATATGGATCTGCATGTTGCTCTCTAAGAAATTGATTGGGTTTTCTCTGCAGTGGAACCAGGATTGGGCTCTCAAAGGTGAACTGAAAAGTGCTGGCTGAACACATCATAACTGAGGACCTGGGAAAGAAGTGGCAGTGCTGTGCTTGTACCATACCTGGGTGGATATGCAATGTACCAGGAGAGACTAATAATCCCTTTCTATTTCTCAACATTTCTGTGCAGGAGAGAAAGGGTCTTCTGGCCTCCTTGGTTTTCCTGGCATGCCAGGGTTGCCTGGTGTGCCTGGAGTGAATGGGTTTAAAGGAACTCCTGGCACAGCTGGAGGAAAAGGAAGCCCTGGAGTTGTGGGAGTTCAAGGCCAAAAAGGTGAGAAACAGCTGACATGCTTTTACTGGCTGTGTAGCAGAGGGACTTAAGAGGCTGTTCTGAGATGTCTGTGTCTGCTATCTTTTTTTCTAGCTCTTTTCTTCCTTGTGAAATACTTTGGCCTGTTTGACAAAGATGCTGACCACTTACTAATGCATTTGCATCAGGAGACATGGAAGTTCTGTTTTGTTCTGCAGGCATCTAGTGCTGTACCCTTTCTCTGCTAGATTATTTTGCAAGATTTCCTGACTTCTTATTTCTTCAGGTGACAGAGGTGATATAGGGCCACCAGGTCTTCCTGTTCTTGGGACTTCAGAACAGGCTCTGCAAATCAAAGGAGACAAAGGAGATCCTGGATTAGCTGGACTTGGAGGATTCCCTGGACCTCGAGGTACTTCACAACATTGCAGTTAGTTGCCGGTATCAGCTGTTCAGTAACTGGGCTTGTTGTCAGTGGAGCATGGTCTGTTCTTTTGACAGTGCCTGCAGTATTACTATTTTCTGTTCTGCCATTTCCATTCCAGCAAGATTTGCATATGACAATTCTGAAGTTTCAGAAAACAGTTTTTCTTTGAAGCTCTGTTCTGCAGATCTAATGACGTCTTTTCTTCCCCTTTAAAGGGAGCTTCGGGTAACAGGCCAATTGACCCAAATGAGCTGAATGTCTCCATTATTAACTGAAATGACACTCTTCTGTATAACCCAGGTGATAAAGGAATCCCAGGAAGCCGTGGACAGCCTGGTCTGCCTGGTCCAGTTGGGTCAGCAAGCATAGAGAGAGGTGTTCATGGTGACCCAGGCTTCCCTGGTCCACCTGGACAACCTGGGCTGCCAGGACAGAAGGGCTCACATGGTATCATGGGATTTCCAGGAATGCCAGGAGAGAGGGTAAATACCTTCTTAAGTATCTTCATCTTCTCTGATGCTCTTAGGAGAATCCTGTGTTCTAATTGGTATTTCTGTAGCAAAGCAGCAGAAGCTGGCAGGATTTGTCCTTACAGAACTTCCAGATTGTTTTTGTTTGGATCATACCATTAAATGATGCTTTAATAGTGTCATTTAATCATTACTATTAATTATTACTACAAATGTAGTATTTCTTCCTACATCTTTGCATGCTGTTATCCCACATGATTCAAATTTGGAACAACAAGAGTAAAAAGCAAAGTCTAATTTTGGTTGGGTTGTGGTTTTTTTCTAGGGTTCAGATGGCATCATAGGAACACTTGGATTCCCAGGACCTATTGGCCTCCCTGGTCCAAAGGGTAAGAAATCTTTCACAGTGTACATGATCTTTCAGCATACACAGTCCTAATATTAATGCCATAGAGGAATGAATAGGGTTCTGGAAGCATCCATTGCTCTCCAGTGACTGGCTCCAAATACGTGTCCCCTTGTGAGGGACTTCATTCAATTGAGACCCATCCCAAGCCTAAATATTTTATGGTCCACTGAAAGTTTGGCCACAGCATGGTGTGAACCATGTTGGACAGTGCAAGAGGCACCCTTTTCTCTCACCTCTTCATGTCAAAAATGTAAAGTGCAGGATGTGGAATTACCTGTAAATGTCTGTCGTAGGCCATTTGCATGAGTGGATCTGCATCAATTGCTGGTTGTGTTTTCAGGCTCAGGTGCATTGCTTGCTATTGTCTTTGTCTGCTCCATGAATTTGAAGTTTATCAAGGTTTATTTTCATAAACAAGGCCATTGAGCAGCCCTGGAAACTGCTGTCCATAATCAATTACAGAATGGCCTTTCCTTTCTTTTCCAGGTGACCAGGGAGAGACTGTTGGTGTTCCTGGCATTGCTGGAGCAAAAGGAGAGCGAGGGGACCCAGGGTTCCCAGGTAAAATAGCCCTTGAGTGCTCACTTGAAGAGCAAATAAACAGGATGGAATTGCCAAATTTGAGTATTTTTTTTAATCTGTATTTATTTCTGTAATCTGAATTTAAATACTTTAGCCCCCTCCTGGATGTGAGAGTTGAGGAATCTGGAATCCAGGTGGGGCACAAATCTGGATGATAACAAACATGTTTATGACCAGCCCAATTCAAATGCTGAGTCCACTTCACTTCTTGAGGAGAAACTTGTGAACTTGCACTGGTATTTGGCATACTGGGAGTCCAGCCCAGGGCCCAGATGATGGCTAAGCAGACACAAGTGCTGCAATCTCAACATATTGTGTTACTCACCCTCTTCACACCTTCCTCTGGTCTGACTTGTGCTGGATGTTTTTATCCTTTCAGGAGAGAGAGGGAGAGAAGGACTCAAGGGTGAACCAGGTTACCCAGGAAACACTGGCGTGAATGGACCCAAAGGCAGCCCAGGAGATCTTGGCCAAGAAGGACCAGCAGGTATTGGACTAGATGTCTTAAGTTCTGCAGCTCATGGTGTGACTGGAACAGCCTCACCTTGGTGTTTCCTTAGCCCTGTGTGGTCTGTCTCAGCTGAGGCTTAAACAAGAAGGTTGGTAAGAAGATGATACTTAATTTTGACATTAGCATAAGGTGTCACCTTGTCCTGTCAGTCAAATATGGTGAATCCTGCACAACTAAAACCTAAAGGAATTCCATTAACAAATAGGAAAGACCTCAGTTAGATACAAGCCGTAGCAGCTTCTTCACAGCTCTTTCATCACAACACTTCAGTTTGCTCCCTCTCTAGAGCCAAACCTACCCAGAAGGATGGCTACAAGTGTCTTTGAGTGGTGGGGTAACTAGCAGGTAGATTCCCAAATAGTTATCAAGCTTAAAGTTTGGAGAACTATGAAAATTGTTATTGAATTATTTTATTTGGAAAACAATTTCATTAGTTACTAGGTGTGTGAACCATTGTCTGAGAGCAGTATGTCACTCAGTGAATGAAAAGAAAGTAATTGCTATAATTAAAAAAAGAGCCATTCAAATATGATAAGTGTGATGTTAGTAGTGGCAGTGAGGGGAGATTTGGATCTGGTTTTGGTTTTGTTTAAATTGTAGTTTATTCACCCATCTTATGAGTCAAGTGTAGGAACGGAAGCTGTAAGATGGAGCTGTGAGTTGTTTCATCCTGGGTGTGATATGTAGTACAGAAATATTTTGCTGCTTGCTTTCAGGAATCCCTGGAAATGCTGGGCCAAGAGGAGTCCCTGGGCCACCAGGCCCTCCAGGACAGCCAGGATCTGCTGGATTCCCTGGAGCTCATGGAACAGCAGGACCTAAAGGTATATCTGGATCCTGCACATGGAGGGAGAGGCTGGTCTGAAAACCAGTGTTTCGGCCAAGTTCATCACAGCAGGCAGGCAGGCAGGGAGGGAGGGAGGCAGCACTGGTGTGTGGGCCAGCTGGGCGTGGGAAATCAGCTCTGTTCTTGGCAACGTTGTGCAGGCACCAGCTGCTAGAAAGGAGCAGAAGAGTGGCTGGACAGGGAGGGGCTTTTGCTTGATTTGAATCACTGATTGGTGTTCATTGAAGGGTAAAACTGATGAGAACAGTGGGAAGAGTTTCCATGAAGGGGCTTTTGTGTGAAGGAAAACCTCACGTGCCGTGTTCCCCTGTGTGGCAGGTGTCTCTTAGGAGTATTCTCCATGAAGCATCTAATGCATTTCCATCTAACTAGATTGTTTGCTTGTTTGATCACTTGTTTGTTCCCATTGTCTCCTCAGGGTTTCATGGATTTCCAGGTTTAAATGGTCTGAATGGCTTGCCAGGCACAAAAGGAGCTCCTGGAACACCAGGTAAAGGAAATGTGTAGTAGAAGTGTCATAGCTGGGCAAATGCATACACTGCTTCATCATGAGAGCCATGTTTCCCACAGAATTCCCCTATTTCACCCAGTTCTGGATTTAATTACAACCTGAATAAAGACCTCAGGATACTGAATGTATGAACAAATTCTTCAATACCAGTAAGAACAGGATGCAGCCTGTGAAGCTGAAAAGGCTTTTCTGGTGATGATTCTCCTTGATTTCCTGAAGGACTGTGTCACTGCTGGAAAATTGATGGAGTGAAATCGTAAAACTCTTCCATTTCTAATGGATGTTTGATTTGAGCAGGGCAGCAGCACCAAATACTTGCTTTGAGTTTGGCTTAGTGTTGAAATGTTTCCATACTGCTTTTCAGAGCCCTCCATTATATGGAGCTCAAGGAAGGCATCATAAAATCAGGAGCTGATTTATTTGATTAGATTCCAGATTTTGCTTTTAGAAAGCTTTTGCTGGATTTTTTTTTTTTTATTTTTAATCATATGGAATAAAATATGGTTCTGTTTTGCGAACAGTCTTTTACTAAATGTGAAGAAGTGAAAAAAGAGACCTTACCAAAAAGACTTTTTAGTTACAAGTCTCCTTTTTGCATCTTGTAAAGTAGCACTTAAAATTTATGGCAGCTGTTCTATGCATGAAAATGGAGAGTCTTCATGTGTATGACTCAAACAATACCTGTGTTTTCTTAGATTAAAACATTCTCTATCAAAAGGTAATGATTTACAGCATAGACATGCTCCACAATTTTCCTGAGAGAACTGCTTAGTGTTTACTCAGAGTGACATGCTGAACATCTCCCTGCAGCTTTTCCTGGGAGCCTCTGCCCTGCTCTGCTTGTGCCTGTGTGCCTTCTGCAGCAGCCTGTGCAAACTGAGCTCTCTGCTTTGGAGCATGAAGCCCACAAAGTTATTTAAAGACCAGAACCTTGAGTCTATGTTGTGTCCTCTTGAGAGACACAGCATACAGGCTAGCAGGCAAATCCTGTCATGGGACTGCTATTTTCCCATTCTTGTGCAAGAGCTTGAGGGAAGACCAGAACAGTCATATGCTTCTCTCTCAGCATTTCACAGATTGTTTAAGTTCACTCTGCACAGCCAGAGTAGCATGTGAGGCACCACTTCTCTTTCAGTTGCTCTACTGAAAACAGCAGAGACAGTAGTAAATGGCTAGTTTCTTCTTACCACTTAGTTTGTGTAATAATTTAACTGCTATTAGGCAATTTGAATAGGCTGTCTTATCTTTGTTAACTGTGTTTAATTAGGTCTGAGTGAACCTGGACTGAAAGGACCTGCAGGTCTCCCAGGTCCAAAGGGTGAAGAAGGTTCTCCAGGCTTGGCTAGAGGAGCTGTAGGATCCCCTGGACCAAAAGGCTCATCAGGAGACATGGGTAAATACTGATGTTCTAGAAGCAAGATGTATTGCAGCTCAGGTTAATGGGTTGCATGGTCAGCAGAATTACCAAAGAGAACTCCTGAAGCCACAAAGACGATTAGAAGTTTGACAAGTAAATGTTAAATCTTGTAAGTAGCACTGTATTTGAGAAACAGTTGGTTACACAGTCCTTGAAGTATCTGCACCTCTCCTGAACAGCACAATATGTAATTTTCCCCTCTTGTAGCGAGATGTCTCTTTATCTCAACAGAAATGCTTCTCAGCCACTACTACTGTCCATGTCTGTCAAAATCTATGAAGACCCTTGGGCACACTCTCTCACTTTGTATTTCTTATGCTAGGTCCCCCTGGTCCTATGGGACTGCCCGGCTTGCCAGGAATGCCTGGAACTTCTCTTCCTTCTGATATACCTGGGAGACCTGGAGATGCCGGCCACCCAGGAACTGATGGGAGTTCAGGTATGTGTGTAGTCTGAAAGTTTTATCATGATGGCATTGGTAGCCATTCAGCACCTCACAGCCTTGTTGGAGAGGCTGAGACTTTGCCCTGGCCAAACATTCGAAGCCACTGCTCTCCTTCTACTAAGGAATTTCTGAGTCACCAGGAGCTACCAGGTACGGCAAGGGCTGTGCTCAGCCCTGGAATTTGAATCTGGATTACTATGGTTAAAAGGATTAAAGAGTTTGAGACCTAAGTGGATATAAGCAGGTGGGGTCTGGTTCCTTTCTTTTGGGAGGATGACACCCTGGGAAATGTAGGCACCCGAACAATGACTGTTCTCTAGAAGGACATGTTGGGGGTAGCCCCAGCATTTACTTTGCCCCAGCAATAGATTTTGCTAATTAACTCTTCTTGTCTGTAGGTTTTCCAGGTCCTCCAGGACCACGAGGGCCCCCTGGTCCAGCTTCTGACCAAGGGGATACAGGCAATCCAGGGTTCCCTGGTGTTCTGGGCTTGCGAGGCATTAAGGGTGATGTGGGACTCCCTGGTCCAGTTGGACTCCCTGGAGCATCTGGATTCAAAGGTAATCTTGCCTGGAAAAGATCTGGTGTGGCAGATGTCATCTCCACAGTATGAATGGTTGTTGGATGATTAGTGTGGCCCTCATTCAGGTGTAACAGCTGAGTTTGATGTCTAAATCTTCCATTTTAGCTCATACAGGTTTTACCTACTGGCATTAGTGTGGTGGATTTAGGTCTCCACAAGAAGGTAAGAGGATTGTAGGAGTTAAGAGATGTTCTGGGCTAAGGCAGGGAGCATGTTGCTCTCTTCCTGGTCTGTACCAAAGGAGGCTAAAGAGCAGCTGTACACAAGAACTCCAGGAGCAAGCTTTCAGAGTAACCACACTGCTCAAAAGCCAGGAAAGGATGGAGAACCACTGCCAGATGAAGAACTGTCTGCTGTCTTTGTAGGCTGTCAGATCCCCATCACTCTGTGCTGTGCATAGTGATGGATTCCAAATAGAAAAGATGTGTTGTCCCCAAACAGTCCCTGGGTTACCCGAGGAACAGTACTTTTAATGAAGTGTAGTTAGCTAGCAGTGGAAATTCTTGTCTTAAGGCTCTGCAGCCATTCTGGATGTCAAAATGGGCACAGTTCCTTAAGGTTAGGGGTCCTCTCCATCTCACAACCAAAAGGCTGTTGCTGCCAGCATGTATTTCCCAGAGTCCCAGCTGTGGGTCAGAATCAGGAGCATGTTCTCAGCACCTGAGGGCCTCAGTTTTGTGTCTTTGCAGGTATAAGAGGAGAGCCTGGCCTTATGGGGATGCCAGGGAAAGATGGGCCTCCTGGGGATCCTGGTTATGCTGGGCTCAAAGGTGAAATGGGCCGTCGAGGTGAGTGCTGGAGGATTTAAAAAGCTGTAATTTATTGAACATGGTTTGGGCTGGGGAGCATTTTGGAGCCCCCTTAAAGGGCTTGTTTGGGAGATTCTTGGTTTCTTAGAGATTGAAGTAAGTTAGGAAGAGCTTGGCATACTTTTTACAAGCTCCCCAGTGCTGATGTACAAAAGTGATTTTAATTTTGCATTCTTCTTCTTTGTATCTGTCAAAACTGTGATTTTTGGTGGGGTATTTACACTGTCATTTGCCTCATATGCAGGTCCCCCTGGCAGACCAGGGGCTCCAGGAATAACCCCACAGCCAGAAGAAATCACAGCCCCTGCAGGTTTCCCTGGGCTGCCAGGAATTGATGGTGTGCCTGGCTTTGATGGAGATCCTGGATTCCAGGGCCCAGTTGGAAAACCAGGTAAAAAGTACACTCAGATCTCCGAAATGTAGCAGTCTGTGATGTAGCTGGTATGATAGCAGGTCCTGGCAGGCAGTCATGAAAATATTCACCACTAAGAATTATTTGAATTGTCAATGAAATAGAGTAACTGGGGAAGTGCTGGGAACTTCACCCTGCACCCCTGAGCTTCATATTGTTTGGCAAAGCAACTTTGCTGAGTCCAGCACCTCTTTGCTCTCCGAGGCCCAGCAAGTCCCCATGATTCCTTCCTCAGCACTGCTATTTAAGTGATTTTTAATTGTTAGTATTCTCTTTTATTCATGAAAGCTCCTAGAATGGGAGCATCACTTAGCACCAGTTCTCCCCCAAGATGCTAACATGGAATCCTGTCACAGTGAACAGTTAGTCTGACAACCTTTCCCTTCTGGAATATGATCTAGGAGTGAAGGCATTAGTATGGGGAAATAATGATGCTAATAATTGTATTGTATTTCAGGTGCAAAAGGTCTGCCAGGAAGATCTGGTTTGAAAGGACGTGATGGCTTCCCTGGAACACCTGGCATAGTTGGGGATCCAGGACCTTCAGGTACCCCAGGACCACAGGGATTTGAAGGTAATTTTATGATTTGGGAAGCACAGATCAAAAAGAAGCATCGGTAGAATCCCCAACACCCAGTTACCTTAGGAAGACCAAGAGATGTCAATGGTCTTGTGTTTTGTATCTGTAATGAAGGAAATAACAGTCTTCAGTGAGGAAAGTTCTGTCGTGTCATTGTTGATGTCACTGCTGGTGACAGTTCCCTAGGTGCAAGTCTGAACACCTTTTTGGTTTTAGTATTTTGTGGATGTGGGAATCATCTTGAAGATGTGAAAAAGTGATATAATATTCACAGTGACCACAGCTGTGAGGACAGTAGAGGAAAAGCACAGTGAGAAAGAGAAGGGATATCATCCTGGAGAGTGCTATAGCAAAAGTGAATGAATTTATTATGATTTGGTTGGTGCTTTTTGATCCTCAGAATTACTGTACTGTGAGATACATGTTTTGGGCAAAGAAAGAAATGAAATGAGTTAGGGAATGGGTGGGTGCTGCTGTGAAATCACTGCTTTTGGAACTGCTAAATCTATTTATTCATATAACAGCCATCAAAACTTGGGCTCCTCTTTGTACATGACTGACATAAATGCAATGACAGCAATGCCAAAATGGGGTATGGCCCAGCTGATGTGCACACTGTGTAGTAGTGATGGTGACTCCTTTCCTGTCTCCTAGGGGTTGCTGGGAAGCCGGGCTCACTTGGTCTGCCGGGAATGCCTGGTCGGAGCGTGGGTGTTGGATACACTTTAGTGAAGCACAGCCAGTCAGACCAAATCCCACCGTGCCCCATAGGAATGAATAAGCTCTGGGATGGTTACAGTTTACTGTACGTGGAGGGGCAGGAAAAGTCACACAACCAGGATCTGGGTGAGTGGACAGAATTCTTTCAGGCATAAACAACATATGGTAGAGTCCTGTTTCAAAGGAGCAGTCCTCTCTGGTAGTGCAGAGGGCTGCAGTAAAGGTGGTGGCAGCCTGCTTGGCCAGGATCCATACTGGGAGCAGCGTCACTCGTGCCATCCTCCACCACTAAGGTGGTGTGTGTGAGTTGGAGCCTTTGGCAGATGCCTGGTCTGACCATTTCTCCAATTTTTCCAGGTTTTGCTGGCTCGTGCTTGCCTCGCTTCAGCACCATGCCTTTTATCTACTGCAACATCAATGAAGTGTGCTACTACGCCAGCCGAAATGACAAGTCCTACTGGCTCTCCACCACTGCCCCTATCCCCATGATGCCTGTGGACAGTGTCCAGATCCCACAGTACATCAGTCGGTGCTCTGTGTGTGAAGCACCTTCCCAGGCTGTGGCCGTGCACAGCCAGGACATCACCATCCCACCGTGTCCCTTGGGCTGGCGCAGCCTATGGATAGGGTACTCCTTCCTCATGGTAAGGATACTACAGCTGATGCAAAGGCAGCTATAAACACTTGTAGGTCTCCTCTTGATGAGGCTGCTGCAACTGTTCTATGAGTTTCTTACAGGAACCTGGAGCCCTGTGCCTTCTTGCCTCAGTTCATTTCTTCATCTGCTGATATGCTGTAGCTCTGAGTTTGCTCTGTTTAGCACCTGCCCTGATCAGGTTTAGTGGTAAAACTGCTGCCTTAGTTCTGTATTGCCACAAATATGCTTTGTTCTTCATGCCTTTAAATGTGGAAACACTAATTAGGCTACAGTATTGACTTAATCCTCTCTTGTCAGTGGAAAAAGTTTTCCATTGCAGTCTCCTAGAAGCTCATTAGTGTAAGATTGTTAGGAAAAACATGATGTCAGCACTATTGTTTCCAAGTTTTCCCAACTTTCAAGTGAAAAGCTGGCTTGCTATTGTACCAGGCCTGTATATTCAGCCTAAGTACATTCCTTTGATTCTTCCCCTCTAGCCCTGACTAAAAAGACAGATACCCAGAGCCAAGCTATAATTTTGGCTGCCTGTTTCACTCCTTTTAGCATCAGAACAGGCAGAATCCCCTGTTCACCTCCCATTCTGTTCCTTCCAGCTCATCTAACCTGACATCTCTATTTCAGCACACTGCGGCTGGGGCAGAAGGGGGAGGTCAGTCCCTCGTCTCACCTGGTTCCTGCCTGGAGGATTTCCGTGCTACTCCATTCATCGAGTGCAATGGCGCTCGGGGAACGTGCCATTACTTTGCCAACAAGTACAGCTTCTGGCTGACAACAGTGGAGCAGTCGCAGCAGTTTGTCAGTGCCCCTCCTTCAGAGACCCTGAAGGCGGGACAGCTCCGGACACGGGTCAGCCGCTGCCAGGTGTGCATGAAGAACTTGTAGGAACAGAAATGCAGCTACATGAACAGTCCTTGTTGCTCCAGATAAGGCATCACCTGATTGAAAAAGAGTAAAGTCATAAACCTGCTTTGTGTGTGTTTGATGGGTGAATGAAGACAGCCAGGATTCTACAAAAATCAAGTGTCAAGTCCAGGAGTTTGCACACAGAGGAGGGAAAGACCAGTGCTCTGAAACCACTTTTTTAATGCAACATGGTGCTATGCTTTCACTTCAGTGTTTTTTTCCCAAAGTGTATGGCTACCTCAGAAAGTCTCTGTGAGTTCCTTACTCAGACCGGAGAGCAGCTGACAGCTCACACCACTCATGCCTGAAACACATTCCAGTCATCATCCAGAGAGACTTTTCCAAAGCTATGCTTAAGTAGTGTCTTTGCAAACACTATTTGGTCTAGTGTAAGTGAGTGAAGACTCATTCTCCTATGAAATACAGAACTAGCTAAAAATTGTGTTGTAGGTCACTTGGAAACATGCATTAATGGCTGATAACTGATTTTCTTAGAAAGACTCAAAAATTAATGTTTTGCTTTGCTTATTACACAGATGGAACATTCTTTCCTCCAGTGACAGGTAATCATTTCTAATTCAGACTGTCATCCACAGTTGACCTTAAAGAGCTACAAAAAATGCAGCTTTTGATGGAAGACGAATCCAAAACACCTCTGGTATTTTTCATAGCTTTCCATTGAAATATATTCCTGGTAAAATGTTGACTTCACAGTCTGTGCTTATCTACTTGCAGTCAAATGATATGCAGCCACCAGAAATGTTTTATTACTCTGAACATGTATTTCCTTTCTGAGGCAGCCTTGGCACACTTATTTTGTAATTATTCAAGCTGTGTGCGTTTGAGAAGTAGAGCTTTTACTAGATGCCATGTGAGCTTATGTAGACATGGCAATAAGTGGTTATGGGATGTACATTTTTAACTCCTACAGGTCACAATGTGTTGTAAACTGTTTTCTCTGGGCTTTTATGCTGTTAGTTTAAAAAATTGTATTTCTAGTGTATGCACTGTTAACTAGTCACGCTTTCCTTCAGGGCATAATTAAAGTGCCACTAATTGGGTTATCCTTGTATTTTTTGAGGGAAAGCCAAGATAAATGTATACCTATAACAAATTCATTCAGTTGTTGCTATTAATCTCTTTAGAATGAAGCATATCAAATTCTTACCTATTGACCTTCCAGGACATTTCAAAGGAGTGCCTTGCAAATAGACTGTCACCTTGCCTTAAAAATCTTTAAGATGAAATTATTCAGAAAATTATTATTAATGCAAAACTGAGGCATTATTTTAAAGTATGATTTCTTTATGATGTTCTAGGGCTCTAACTCTGTCCAGCGAAGTACTTAAGAACATACTTGCTTTTAAGCAGATAGTATTTTTTGTCTTTAATGATTATTACATGCATAACACATTATTTTCTTCCTAGATGGGGGTCAGAGAGCTCTGCACATTCTCGAATTGAACCACACTGGAGATGAGCAGGGAATTTGTGAAGGACAATGTAATCTTTCATTTCACTTATTCCTAACTGTGAAAGATCAGCAACTACTTTGGATGTGTTTTGCAAATATCCTTAAGGCATTTTAACACTCCTGAGTGGCAATCCTTTCATGCAGGATATCCAGTCCAATTCTTAGGTGTCCTGGCACAGCCAGATCATATTGGATTTATATCCTGGGTTATGCACATGCAACTAAAAAACACTTGTGTGCACAGAGCAAAGCTCATGACTTATGAAAAATTATGCAGGTAACTGGAAAGTACAATGAATTTTTCATCCACTGAGCTCCTGTGGTGCTAAAAAAAAAGGATGGTGGTCAGGTCTTGTATCTGCAGGGACTTGGCTTTATTTTTGAACGTGGACACATGCAAATACCATTAATTTTTTTCCAAGGATCAGAGCCTTACACATTTTAAGTGCCCTGTCTTTTCTGAACTGCCTCTATTGCAGTAACACAGCTCCTCTGCTCTCCCTGTCCAAACTTCCATCCAGTTCCAGCCCAGCCTTTTCCCACACGTGCCATTCTCTGTCAGGTGCACAGGGTGGGAATTCCAATCACCATCTGTTCTCCATCAGCCCCATTTCCATCAGTTTACCCCACCCCAGGATCCTTCAGGAGCTCTGAGGGGCCCAGGCTTCCTCTGACTAGAGTTACTCCAGGGCCAGGGCTGCTGTGGGCAATAAGCACATTGTACTTACAGGAACAGTAAGTTCATGTATTAACTAAGAAGCAATGCTTTGTTTTTTTAAAAAAACCATGCAGCTAATCCATGAAGAGGGGAAAAAGATTGTATTTTTCCTATAATTTCCAAACTGTGGTTAATAAACATTGAAGGCAAACAAGGTGAACTGTGACCAGGTTATGACTATTTTCTTAGAAACGACACTGGCTCTGATCAAGAAGTTCAAGTGAGAGCAGACAGCATTCAGGATTTCTCTATGTTGTCATTTATTGCTGAAGATGAAACTGTGATTCATGTCCATTACACTATCATGACAAAACGACCATAATGGGGACTGTTTGATAGTAAAAAGGAAGTGTATAATGGATTAAAAGATCTTTGCCTTTATTCTGAGCTGGTTTTCTTATAGCTGCTAAAGAGAGACTCTTGCCTAAGGAACAAAACTGCACCAGCTGTTCTGATAAACCTGGAGAATTAAGGCACTTTTACCAACACAGATTTCAAAAGGCAACAAGTCAAAACCCAACAATAAAGTAAGTTGCATATGCCTATATATTAAGTTTTAAGATAACCTGGGTTATATTTAGTTCACACAAACAAATTAACAAAATATAGCAGCATACAACCTATGAAAAGCTTAAGAAATTTATTAGATGCACAGATAAAGTGCTGTAACAGAGAAACTTGTGTAAATCTTTTTAAAAATAAATAAGGTACAGTTAAACCACCTTTGACTCACTTAAGCTCCAAAAGAAAAGTCAGCCTAAGTTTTAATGATTGAATTTTAAGGTCAAGGTGAATATATCATAACTATTAACAGTGGTTGTGATCTGTATCAACTATTTGAGTCTCCTGTTCCTCTTGAGGTCTCCCAGAAACAGGAAGGCTATTGCAAAACGTATACGTTAGACATAGTTCCTTTCACAGAAACATTTTTGTAATAAAGTGTGGTTGCTCAAATACATGTTAAAATATTTAACAAGGAAACAATTTTCTCCTGATCCAGTCGATCTTTTAAACAAGACAATGCATTTTTTATATGATGCAGCCCACGGGAGGAACAGAAGTAAACATCCTCCTTAACTGAAGACTGTTTTGCTTTAAGAACTAAACTATTGCATTAGATGAGAGCAAGAAATACCCATTCTGCGTTATCCCTTTCTCCAAACATACAGCCCACTGACAGACTTATTTTTGCCCTAATCTCAGAGGTCCGTTTGTCTTCAGGAAAGACGCACATTAAAAACAGGTTCCCTTTCAGGGATTTTCAGATCATAAAATCTTTCACTGCCTTTCCATTTGGGGAAGCTCTTTGACAGAAGGAACTGTCACTGTTGGAGTTTTGGATGCTACCAGGTGTTTGTGCTCTGTTATCCATGATTTCAGGCACTTTGGGGCTAACATGGCTGTGTGATTTAAGTCAATGCAGTAATATTAGCAATATGTTCAATTCTCAGAAGGGTCACCACAGTTTCCTTCATACACTCAGGATTTCAAATTCTTCTTCCAATTCAAATAGCTTGTCAGTAGATTCAATGAGTTCTGAAAAAAAAACCAAAGCAGAAATCAATTTAGAATTTAAAGACAAGCCTGACTTTGCTTACTTAAAAAAAACCCAACAAACCCCCCATTTTTCTGGAATGTGGCCTCTGAAATATTTTGCAAGATTAAAAATATATCATGCTAGGACTTGTAAATTGTACGTGGCCTGTTTGGATAACTGATGTTCTGTAAGACACAGGCACTTATGCAGTGATTGCTTGATCCTCAGGAAAGCCCAGCTATTGCAGCTGTGATGACTGTCCTGTTTGCTAAGGAGAACCACCCTGCACACGTTCACCTGCTCCTGTGGTTGTCACTTCTGGCTTGGTTGGAGGTATGAAAGGAGGCCAGTGTGGTGGGTGCTTCTGGACCAGCTCAAACATCCGTAGACTCTGTTGCTTTAGAATCTCCTGAGGACAGGATACAAAACAAAAAATGTCTTGCTTAATTAAAAACGTTTGTAATTATGTATGTCTATCAAAGAACAAAGGCTGTATGCAGACAGTGAATACCTGTTATTTCAGGTGCCTGCCACTATGAATCACTGCTTCACAGACCTCTTTTACTACTTGAAAATACACCTCAAAGATGGATCTGTTAAACTGTCCTACAAATTATCAGTGTTATTATGAGCTTTGGTATCCATACACCTGTAATTTTATTTACGTGGAGCAAAGAGACACCAAGAATGTGGTATTTTCTGCCTTTTAAAAGAAAATTACTTGCAAGGACCTCTCTGTGTTCAAGTTTTCTGCTGATCAATGGAAAAAAAAGACAGATCCATTATCTCAAAAAAACCCCAACAAATTTTGAAAGATAGGTTTTAATCAGGAGAAACCAGTTATTATTGAAGCCAAATTTCACTCCTCTTAGGTAAGCTACATCGTATCTTCTATTTCAGTTATTTACAAACTGCTTTCCATAGCCTTTTTTTTTTAAATAAATGCCTTTAGAGGTTGGTGTTATTTCACATTCATATTTCTGTAGCTTAGTATCCCAGCTCCTTGCAGAAATATCCTACAGTTCTTTTCCTGTGGCAGCAAGCACCTTCTTTGTGTCCCACAGTTCAGCAGGAGCTGGAGGGATTCTGCAGTGAGGCAAGCAGATGTTTTGTGGTACCAGGAACCAAGAGTGAGAACACATAATAATATCTTATGTCAAAAAGTAAATAAGAATCAGAAAGCAAATAAATAAGTTGCTACAACGTGGCAGTTTAACGTGTATTTCTCAGTAAATGACTGAGTATCAGCCAGTAACACAGTACTGCTAAAAAAAGACAAACTGTAAGGGTGCATATGTCCTTGTTTTCCCAGTGCCAGGGCTCAGGGCTACAAAATGCTGAACAAGCTTCACTAGCAACTCAGCAGTGTCATCTTACCCTGCTGCAGCTTGTTTGATTTGCAGGCAGGGAATTTCCATTAAAAAAAACCCAACAAAACCAACTAAACATGGTTTTATACAGAGCAAATAAAGATGGCAGTGTTACCTTTTGTACGAGACTACACCAGTTATCAAAATCACATTCTTCTTTGCAAAAGAAGCCCTAAGGAAAGAACACACATAGCAGTGTTACAGAATCACAGTATGTCAATGAGTGAAGGATGCTTTGATACCAAAGGATATTGGCATGTGATCCCACTGAATTTCTTCACCTACCACAGTATTCTTGTGATCTGTTCTGGATCACTCCTACAAGTAATTTCATTTAAAGATTTGTAACTTATATAAAATAAGTGAAGCTCAGGTAAGTTACCTTCTCCAGAGAGACCATGCATAGATGGTAGTGATGGAATAAAATAAGGAAACCTGATTCAGTTCCTTGCTTTGACCTTCAAAATACTTCTAGGAAAAGGTAAATGCTGCCCAGGAAAGAAAACTAATTTCCTCCCCAGGATCTGTAAGTCAATTCCCTGCTTGACCTAAGATTCAGATATCTCACGCAGTTAGTATATAAACTACCACGTGCTGAATTTTACATTGCAGAAGATGGCCCTGTGATCAAGAAAACACAGTAGTACCCTTATGAACACACAGAGGTATTGCTTTGACTAAAGGACACACATCTATTATTTCCTAACACCTACTAAAGCAACTGAAGGGTCCAAATTCATGATCTTCATTCTGTGTGGGGCTTGCTGGCAGTGGAAGCTCTCATCATCAACTGTGCCGTTTTCTTCTGAATCTACAAAACTCTGAGTGGTGTGAGGGTCCAAGTAGATCAGCTCATTGCCTGGAGGGGTAAGATCCATATGGTAATAAAAAGAAAGAGGCTTTAATAAGCACTTATTCCATCCAGACTGCTAAAACACAAATTGGATTATCAGCATAGTCCCTATCTCAACTTTCTAGCTAGGGAGTCTTCAAGAGAATTGGAGTTAGACACAATAATAACCCACAGGGTATTTAGTATCCTTTCCTACTATTACCTGTTAGGGTAGATTTTTTGGATGGTTTGTTCTACCTTTGTCACATACCTTATCTATGTGAGGTCCAGTACATTTTTTAAAAACCTCAGCTGTTGTAATCCCTAACGTTCCACAAATCAAAAGGTAGAGGATGATCACAAGTGCAATCTGTAATCCCATTAGGTATTCACTCAGAAATTGGAACAAATGAGTCTGACTAAAACAGCTGAGGTTTTACAAAATAAAGAACAAAATATCCAAAAAGTTGTGGATCGAACTAGGGTGAAATCTCAAAGACTGACTCTAGTATCAACTATTGCATTAATTAATAAAGGAAGTCAAGGTGAAAGAGATACTGCTATGAGAAAATAACTTATGAAAACTCTGAAGCAAAAGACTAAAGCAAGACACCCTTCACTAGGGAGTATTAATGATTAGGAAAAATTCAGTATTTTAGCAGCAGTGACACCTGTCATTTGTTGAATGCTATTAACTTTTCTTTGTGTCTTGTTCCTGCTTACATCATTCCTTATTTTTACATCAAGCTTTGCTGCTCTGTTCCTGTAAGGATGGTATCATACTGTTCCTGAAGCATTCGAGGCATGTTTCTTCATTTCTGTTCTCATGCTTAAACTGCTTATTATTTCCCCTTTCCAAAGAAAACCCTTTCTCTTTCAGTCATATGTATATTCAGAGTAAGTTTCTTTCTTCCTTACCTAAAAATCCTATAAAATAATAGGCATTATTGGGTTTCCCTCCTAATGCTCCCAAAGATTGTGGCATCTTAAAGCATTCCTAGGAGTTCAAAGAGAGAAAAATGAAATTGAAATTGATTTGTTTATTGATAAAACAGATACCTGAACTTATTTCACGATAGCAAACAATTCACTGAAAACCCCCTTACTTTAAACGCATCAATGTACACTGGATTTATGTGATTTATCCCCAGGCGTAGAGGTATAATGAGCAAGAGGGGCTTCCAGCCTGTGCAGAATCCTGCTGTGTTCTTGTTTCGGCCAAGAGCACTCCTGTGCAAGTGTGCACTGCTGTGGGCAACGCCGCTGCTCTGGGGAGGGGACCAGCACATCTTCTCTGGGGAATGGAAACAGAGGTCAGTGAGGGCACAGAGGGACACAGAGCACACCTTCCTCTCCATCATGAACTGAGCTACTTCTCCAGGCAGCTTCAGAGAGCTGCTCTTTTAAGGCAAAAGGAGCAGGGCACGGCAATTGTTAACCATCTAGCAGAATTAATTCCAGCAGACAGAGTGTGTGCTGGCACATTAGTGAGACATGAGATAAATGGCAGGGGGATGAAAATTTAGGACTGAAGTTACATTTACTACTAGCAGTATTAATGCTGTCAAGCTTCATCTGGGAAATGATATGGCAGAGATGAAACACTAGAAATTCTTCAGGGAACTCTTGGCTTCCAGTGACATAGACATAAAACAAGCACAAGTAGGGACTAAAGTAGAACCAGGCTGTGGCTAAATACTGCTTGTAAACCCACTTTTCCCACAACTGAAAGTCAGCCCTGTGTTTCTCTAGGATCTGACCCTGGTTTCTCTTTTACCTGACAAAAGCAAATCTTTGGCAAACTCTATATTACAAGCACTTCTCTGTATTTCTCCACACTGCATTACATTGCTGCCGTGGGAGTTTAGATAGCACAGACCAAACTCCACTTCTTCCTCAACTGTATGGTATGTAAGTTGTCCACCAAAAAGGCCTCATCGTTCTGTCCTAACTTCAGTTTTGGACATGCAAAACCTATATTTTTCTTTTATTCCTTTTCTTACCCTGGGAACAAGTAGGGATAGCCCCAAGTATTTTGTTCATAGATACATTCAGGAGAGTGGAGTCAAATCAAAAACCAAAGAAATAATCACAGAATCATTTATGCTGAAAAACACCTTTAAGAGCACCAAATACAACTGTTACCCTAAGGCTGCCAGAATGTAGTTTCTCCAAACAATGAAATTTGCCATGAGTTTGAGCTACTTCTTAATATTTGCTGAGACATTAAAGTAGTCCTGGAAAAGCTTTTGTTTCACTTACTGATGTCTTCAATGACCACTGTATTGTCCATGGACACATAAACTGCTAATGAATTCCATTCATCAAATAAAGCAAGCTTCCTAGAAAACATGATGGTAATAATTACTATAAGCTAACTAGGACCATGACACAAGCTTTTAATTCAGGACAGTTAATTCTTGAGTAAAAAAATTGTTTTTTTATAAAAACGTATTTGTTGTTTGGTTTTTTTTTAGGCCCTATGTAATAAAAAGATAACTTCAATATTTAATATATTTAGAGAAAAAGAAATACCAAGTAGTTCCAGGAAAAGCACCCATGCTGTACCATGTGAAAGCTGTTTTGTCCTTTTGCCAAAGGCAGTGATAGTAACAGCTCAACCACATAATTAGGTTTATTACTTTTTATTGCATTTAACAGCCTCCACAGTGGGATTCTGCCCATGGTGCCTGGCATTGTCTAAAGAAGGAAAAAATTCCTCTGCCAGTTTTTCACATTACTTTGTGCTTAAGAAGTTCCACTAAATTCAGTGGAACTATTTCTGGGCATGTGCAGCCCTTTCTGCAGGTCTTCCCCAAGCTCTTGGTATATTAAAATTTAGACCTCACCCAGCCCTGAGTCCCTTCCTGCCCACTGGGCTACACCATGGTGTGCACTGTGCCAGCACACACATGGCACAGATACTCCTGACTCTGAGACAGCGAGGGACATCACCCTTTGGCTCTGCCCTGGGGCCTCAGCAGGGTCTGGGCTCAGCTGCCCCGGGGGCACCTTTGGAGTGAGCTACTGACTTACTTCAGCACTTGAGCAACTGTGTTTGGTCCAAACCATTCTCCAATGGACTTCCCCTCTCCAACACCCATCTGCGCTGTTTTTGTGAGGGAAAACACACACAGAAAGAGAAGACCACAGAGAGGCTGGTCTCAATATATGTTAAACAGCATGGCCTACTTTTGGCATACATTCCAGAGCAATTGCAAACTGTATTTAGCAACAACAATTATTTTCTCAATCTATGCTCTTTTCAAATCTTAATGACTGCTAGTTCTCTTAAAAAAAGTTCCTCAACTGTAATGAGAATTACAAATGTGTCCTTAATTACAAATCAGAGCACTAAGCTTTGTGACTGCCTATTTTAATACTATCAACCCTGGTATCCAAAACTTGAATACTTTATCAAGAGCTGAATTCTAGCATACAGACTTACTTAGGTCTTAGTGAATAACATTTCTGAATTATTACACTTTGTACTCATTTGCATGCATTTTTATTTATGTATTAACATATACACTGTCTTCATAATCACCTTTTAAAAATGTTTAATTAACTTATTTCAAATGAGAAAGTTTCAACACAGGAAGAATTTTGGTGGACAAAAAAAAGTTGGTATGTGTTCTTACCCATTTGGTGGATGGAATAACAGCAATCTTTTCTATCTAGAAAGCACCGTAAGATTCTATGATATTCTTCTGGTTGCTTTTTGTGTTTTTCCCATTGCCAATCTTACAGGAAGAAAAGTTACACAGGTTAAAAAAAAAATGTTTCCATTGTTCTGATCAAATTTCTAGGTGGTAGAAAGCCATACATTGAGAGGTTAAGAGACTAAGGTACAATCCCTCTATAATATTTACAATTTATTTAGAGGTCCTAGAAGTCACAGCTTGTCATTTATTATCAAGCTGTCCTTTAAAATGACAGGCTAGAATGTGAAAGCTGGGAAACTAAAATAAAAATGTCAGCTGCAAGTATACCCTGAGTGATCACTGCTGAGAACTGATAGCTATTGCTCTAGGTGAGCTTTCAAGACTGTTTAAAACTGTCTGCTTTGTTTGGACCCTGTTAGATTTGTAAGCATTTGTAGAATTGTAAGATTCACAAAGCAAAGTCCAAACACAATGCTGGCCCTCTCACACAACAAAATCTAAACCACAGCTTTGCCATGTAAGCTTCTGCTAGGAAGTAGATACATACTGCAAGTTCAAACTCTAATTTTTCTCAAGTAATTTGTTTGCTTACTCCTTCAGATAAATCTTTGCACTTCCATTCTGTGGATTCAGTTATTCAAGTGGATAAATCCAAGAATCATGCTGCCATAGAAACCATGGCACAATAGTGTAAGAATCACAGACCCAACCTAATAATTTAATTGACAGAGCTGCACAGAGAGCAGACCTGTGACACTCACCCATGATCCTGGGATGTGAGGTGCTGACACAGGCCTAAGAGCAGGAACTAATGGGGTGTGCTGTGGGGTTTGCACTCAGGCTGGTGATGGATTAGAGGTATGTGAAGTACTCTGTGGTGTCTATCACTGTGTCACTACTCACACAGTCACTGTGTGCCAACAGTTGGCTGTGTAAGCAATGAAGAGAGAGGAAGAATTCGGACCCATGGAGGCAAGTTTTCCTTTGGCTTTAATTTGCATATTCCTCAATAGGATTTATAAAATAACAACAGTGGGATTCCCTATTTGTCCTCCCTCCATTTCTATTTCTCAAGAACAGTACACTAGTAACTTGTATTAGGGCATCAAAGAAAGTTGCATTAATAAATTTAGGGTTTATGCTTTTATGGAAAACAAACAAAAAAATTAAACAGTCTCCAAACAACACAAAAGCTCCCTCAGCAGCAGTACTCACCCCTTCCTAAATGTCTGCAGATCAGTGCCTGGGCCAGCATCATCTGCCCGCAGCGCAGCATACAGCCCCAGCCCGCATCAGACGAAGGACCGGTGCCTCCTAAGAACAAAGTTCCTCACCATCAACATGGGCTTTACTCAGAGTGCAGCCACTGAGAAAACTAAGTTAAATCTCTGACAACTGTCCTGCAGACTGAAGGCACTGAGCAAGCTCTTTTCTTTCCACAGTGTGGTATAACTGTACTGCTTGCCCTATAAATGGGAAGACCTGATTATACATAGGTAGAGTTTTAAATAGCTTTAACCTTTTCTTTTCATAAACAGTTAAAATTATGCTCAGAATGTTCTAATACTGTAAAAATAACTTGAGTCCCTAACACCATCACTAATCCTGCTAATCCATAACCAGGCAGCTGGACTGCTGCATACTCACCAATAGGCGAAAACTTTCTTCTATATGTAAACCAGAGACGAGCACTGATGTCCAACAATAACTTAGATTTGTCTGGAATAATTTTAAGAGGAAAAAAATTATTAAAATAGACTTTTAAAACTGACAAGTTACAATTTTCCCTGTACAGTCAATATATGGAGTGTGTGGAAGGCTCCTGTTAGATTTAACACACAAGACCCTTAACACTTAAAACATTTTTAGCAGTTTAAACACAGAGAGCTTTTGTAGACTGCTAATTAAAGTTAACTTATTAAGGATGAAATAATTATTAGCCAATGAAGTTTTACAGGGTGTTTGGAATGACTGTGCCCAGCCTGAATGAAACAGCTCTGGAGAACTATGTCCTCAGGAAAGAACTGGTAAAGCGAGTTAAGAAAGGTGAATAACTTCTACATGCAAACCAACATGGATTTATGCACTACCTCCAAACCTAATACAAAGTCATTTTAAGAAAAGGTTAGTAACATTAATTAAATATCTTTTTTTGTTTGATTAAACACATGCACTTACAGAGTTCTCCCAAAGGCTCTGAAGAATGCTTAAGAAATCATATTTGCCCATTTTCCCTGAGCTGTGGCTCAGACTGGCTCAGATCCTCTCCCAAGGATCCCTCAGGTGATCAAGGCTGCATGGGGCACCCTGGGCTGTCCTGAACACCAGGCCTGCATCAGTGGCCACTGCCTTTGACATGTAACACAGAAGGATGATGTCCCTGTCTCCTCCCTAAGGAGCAAAGCTCATTTCTTATTTTTATATAAGTACATAGCTCCGCCATAACTTTCAGGTATTTATTTTCACCAAAGTACAGCATGTCCCGTGGACTAATTTATTATTCTTTTGAAATATATTTTTAGTTGCAGGTAACAGGCTGCAGACAGCTTCACCCCTGGAAAAATAACATTATTAAGGCTGAACATTTCCCAAAAGTTATTTATTTATCTATTTCTGAGGCAGCTGATGTTGGGAAGTGAGCAGGCTCATACCTGACTGCCTTTGCTACAAGTGTAATCACTTGGCATGAATCACAGTTGGAAACACACTGGCTTTGGTTCTGGTTTCTGTACAGAGGAATTCCACTGCTTATAGCTGGTGTCTTGCAGATGAAAAAGAACAAACTTCTTTCAAGGGACTTTTAGGGAACATCAGGAAATCTGGAGCTGCTGCTGCATGTGAATCTATGAATGCTCTGCAGATTTTACAGGTAATTTAATTCCAAAGATACCTGTGTTTAGGTGGTGTTGCCTTCCTAGAATCCACACTGGCTCATCAGTTTCTGGAAATTCTTCTAAGTAGTCTGACAAAATAGTGATCTGGTTTTCATACCTAGATAAAACTGAACAGGAATACACAAAATTCAAACTCCATTTTATCCCTTTGTTCTTTTATGCACAAGGGAGCTCTCAGACTGAACTAGCTGCAGCAAGTCTTTGCAGCCTTTGGGGGTTCTGACCAGTACTGCCAGTTGTTTTTAGTTTTTTTCCTTTAAAAGCTGTTCTCCACCGAGATGCCTTGGCTGGTTTTTATTTTGATCCTCAGCAAGTGCTGAGAGAACACCAGGGCTAACACCTTGATTATAAGCAGTCTGGCTGAAGCCAGTGGCAGAAGTTCAGGATGACTGCAGTGAGGGTAAGATTTGATTCAAGATAATGAGGGAAGGAAAAAACAGTTTAGGCACCACAGCTTGATCTGAAATGTACAAAAAAATACAAATCAGAGCGATTACAGCTTCGTGCTTAATGGGAAGCATGTGAAAAGTGTTAGCAAGACTGGGCTTTGCTTTTCCAGCTGGAGATTTTAAACACTTCAGGGGAAAAAAATGTATTATTATTCAACATTAGAACTATTTAGTGTAAAATAACAAACAATAATTAATACTGCTAGCAGAAGACAGTCCAACCATTTTCTAGACCATTAAAATTTTGGAAGAGTGAAACAAGCCTCCAAGTGTAAAAATGAATGTTAAGTCCTTTATTTTAGATAAAAATCTTAAGGGATATGCTGCTAAAAAAATCAGAAGGTGAAAGTAAAAGCGGAGACAATTCCACTTTAAAGTAAATGCACGTATGTCCGCTATAAAGAACGAATAATCAGTTTTCAAGTGTATATATATATATAAAATAAGATTTCCTGTAATAAGTACACGTTCCAGCAATCCAAGCGGAGCCGCAGCACGCTCCGGCCGGGGCGGCGGGGCACGGTGCCCACCCAGGCACAGCCCCTGCACTGGAGGGCAGAGCGCCTGTTTCTGTGTCCAAACACTCCAGACACTCCGGTCCCTCCAAATCCAACGGGACACACCTGCGGCCCCCCTGGCGGGCCATCCCCTCCGCCCGGGACGGCGCAGACCCCGGGACCAGCTGGGGGCTCCTTCCCCTTCCCGAGCTCCCTTTCCCCCTTCCCGAGCTCCCTCTTCCTCTTCCCGAGCTCCCTCTTCCCTGCCCAGGCTCCCGCAGCCCCCCCGGCCGGGCTCGCAGCGGTGTCTCCCGGCTCAGGCCGCCCCCAGAGCCCCTCAGCGCCGGCCGAGGCCGCGGGACCCCCGCCCGGGCGAGCCCCCCGCCCTGCACCGGATCGGATCGGATCGGATCGCCCCGCGCCGCCTCCCCCGGCCCGTCCGCCGCTCCCCCGGCCCGCGGGCTCCTCCCGTCGCCGCCGGCCCCGCCGGGCC
>JAWWEE010000142.1:11670178-11804216 GCA_035221455.1 Xenops minutus | reverse complement strand
GCCCTGGGAGCTGCAGTCCGCCCGCCCGCCCGCCGCGCGCCTGGCCCCGCCCGCGGGACTACAAACCCCATCAGCCCGCTCGGCGCGGGGCGGGTGGGCGGCTGCCATTGGCCGGGCGGGCGCTGGAGCGCTGCTGATTGGCGGGCGAGCTTGGCCCCGCCCGCGGGACTACAAACCCCATCAGCCCCCGCGGCACGGGGCTGGCGCGATTGGTCGGGCGGGTAGCGACGCGCTGCTGATTGGCGGGCGCGCTTGGCCCCGCCCCTCGGGCGCTGTGAGGGGGCAGCATGGAGGGCGCGGTGTCGGACGTGCCCGTGTGTAACCTCGCCTTCGCAGGGCGCCTCGACGAGCTGCGGGCGCTGCTGCTCCGCGACAGGGCACAGGCCACCCGCGCCGACCAGGTCTGCCGCACCCGCGCGGGGTGCACGGGGCGCGGCTGCCCGCGGGGCGGCTCCTGCCACCCGCTCCCGGCCCTCCCTTGCGGCGCTCCCCGTGCCTCGCCCGCTCCATTCTGTCCCCTTGCCTCCCGCAGGATCACCGCACCGCGCTGCACTGGGCCTGCTCGGCGGGGCACACGGACGTCGCCGACCTCCTCCTCGGGCTCGGCGTGCCTGTGAACGATAAGGACGATGTGAGTGTGGCGGCCCTGCCGGGAGCCCCCGGTCCGGGTGTGCGGGGCCGGTCCGGGTGTGCGGGAGCAGCTCGGGTGTGCGGGGCCGGTCCGGGTGTGCGGGGCCGGTCCGGGTGTGCGGGAGCAGCTCGGGTGTGCGGGGCCGGTCCGATGTGCGCTGGAAAGGCAATGAAATATTCGCTGTTCATGTGGAAATGGGTGTAAGGAGGAGACTCGATGAATCCTCCTATTGTCAAGGAATTTTAGAAGAACTCTTCTAAATGAAGCTGCAGAACCAGGAGTGTTTGTTTGGGTGGTTTGTTGGCGTTTTCATGTTACTTTTCTCTCTTTGTGGTTCTCTCAAACACGTTGTACTAAATCGTGAGGTACCCTGAAGGTTTCTCATATTGGGGAAGGCATTATAGAGCAGGTGGCAGGTTCAGTCGTTTGACAGCTGGAAAGGAGATGGTCTGCTCATGTTCTAGAGAAAGAGTTGAAGTATTTACATCCATTGCAAAGCATCCGAAAAATCATCCTTAGGGAAGCAAATGTCTCATCCGTTTAGGGGATAGGATATAGGAAAGATTGAAGAAACTTTTGTACACCCTTTTCTACCACTCTTATTTGTTCTTATAAAAGCACAGTGTGAGTTCTGCAGGCAAAAACTGTCCTGCAAAGATACTATGCATAACTGCATAGCAGAAGTGACAATTGGCAGCTTTTGTCAGGTACTGCATGCAGGCATGTGAGAGGACATGAGACTTGTCTCTCTGGTGATAATCAATAATGTTCAGCTTTACAGCTATAAGAATATGTGCAGTATGAATAGCCAAGTTCAAGTCTGGGTTATGCATTGTCATGTTTTTTTTGCCTGAAACTCATGGTTTGAATAATGTGGTTTTCTTCTCGGCTCTGTAGGCTGGTTGGAGTCCCTTACACATTGCTGCTTCGGCAGGCCGGGATGAAATTGTGAAAGCCCTCATTGCTAAGGGGGCTCATGTAAATGCCGTCAATCAGAATGGCTGCACGCCCCTGCATTATGCAGCCTCCAAAAATAAGCAGGAGGTATGTTTACCTGGGCCACTGGAGGTGGTGGTGCTCTGGGAAGAAGCATTTAATTATATTAACTTCACATCTTCCTCCCCTGCTCCTTTCTCTTCCTCCGTACTCAGATCGCAATCATGCTTCTGGAGAATGGAGCAGATCCGGATGCAACAGATCATTTTGAATCCACCCCCTTACACAGAGCAGCATCCAAAGGAAACCTAAAAATGGTACAGATCCTTGTGCAGCACAATGCCACTGTGGATATGCGGGACTCTGAAGGGAATACTCCTCTGTAAGTAATCTTTTATTTTTATTTTGCTTAATGTAGCATAATCACTATGAAATTACTTCAGTTTTTTAATGTCTTGTTGCCTCAAAATGCTCCCTTGCTTCATATCCCTGTGCAATTAACATGTTACCGAGAAAATCATACTTATTATTTTGCCTAAGTGTGTCTGTACATGCATACTTTAATTTGTGTTACTACATCAGCTTGAAGAGTATAGAACACCTTTTGTAGTAATTTGGAATATGTTTGATTGCCACTAGAGGGTAGAAAGTGAGCTAATGACATCAAAGTCAGAGGAAACTGGTCTTGCAGGCTCGCTTACTCTGTCCTGCCAAGCAAGAACTCATCTTGGAAACTTTTCTTCACCTCTCCAAGGAAAATAAGTCACAATTTAAGTACAATCAGCACTGTGTTCGATGTTACCCTTGAGATCAATTTGAATCTCTAAGGGTAAAACCTTAGCTGCTTTGAAATTGGTGACAAAACTCTGCCTTGTTTAGAGTGAAATCAAGAGTTTGCTGTGAATAAGACCAAGCAATACTTTTTAGCTCTACATAAACCCAGTATGGACCTGGAGTGCACACAGTTATTGTCAGGATACTGTGCCAAATGGAAAAAAGAGCCTTTTCTGCCTTTGCAGTAACTCGTTACTTCAGATCATTTTTTAGCAATAGAAGATTTATTTCTCACTTTTGACTCAAATGGAGATTGCCGTTTTTCATTTTTGCTGTGGATTATGTTCTCCTTAGTTTTGCTGGCTGCAGAGCCAAATCCTAATCCAAAGAACTGTCTTAACATTGCAAGGACAAAAGCAGGAGAAATGTTCTTGGGTTGCTTAATGACAGCAGAGTGACTGGACAGCAAGCTTTGGAATCTGTGTAGGTAGTTGGTTGCATGTGGTTTTGTTGTTCTAGGATGTATCTCCCCCCAGAATTCGCGCTGTCATTTTGACATGGCATAATTACTGCTCTTTATAAGCTTGGACTGTTTAATAGTGGCTGTGGGTTTCTTGTTCTCACTGCAGTCATTTAGCCTGCGATGAAGAGAGAGTGGAGGAGGCAAAGCTGCTGGTGTCTCACGGTGCAAGTATTCACATTGAGAATAAAGAAGAGCTGACCCCACTGAAAGTGGCAAAGGGTGGCCTGGGAGCCATACTTAAAAGAATGGTGGAGGGCTAGTGGGAGCTTCCCACCTGAGCCTCCTTCCTCTTGCACTTATATTTAAGACTGCAAACTTCATATGTTGATAGTTCAACTAGGATGTTGTGTGTGGGTATCAGCATGGTAATAAAATGTTTTTGTTGAAGCTTTCCTTCAAGTTCAGTGCCAAAACAACTATTTGTACTTCCTGTTAATTAAATAGTTCACCGATTTTAAAGTATTTTTCACTATCTTGCCATTCTCTTTCTGTTTACAGTGCAATCTGTATAAATGTGGTCATTCTCTCTATTTCAGATTATGGTTTAGAATTATTTCTTTCAAGCAACAGGACCAAAAATGATTTAACATTTGAAAGCAAATTTTATTTTGGAAGCTTGTTCTAGAGCCTTTCGGTATTTTTCCCTTAAACTTTGTGATTTGTGTGTGGGATTTTAGTCAGTTTTATGTGGGAGCCAATTGTCTTTCTTCAGGTGGTTCTAAACTACATTGTATCTCCCTTTGTAAAATGCAGTTTGCTCAGTTACTTGGATAAATGTATCCATTTTTGTTACTCTTGATCTATTCAAGTGAGATCTGAGTGTTTGAAGCGTTTTTTGTTGTTACTGATTGTTATTCTGTTTCTCTGAATCTTTAAATACATGTATTTGATGAAGTGGACTGGATTGCTTGCAGGATGCAGTAGCAGTTTCAGGGTTACCTCTGCAAATACAGTGTTTTATAATGGATGGCTCTGGATAATTCTCTGGGATGTACTTCGAATTGAATGTTTTTCTTTTCTTGCTCCTTTTTCTGTTCTCTCTGACTTCCATATGCAGCACTGACACTTGCAGTTTACCATCCTGTTTTAGAACAGAAGCCTGGTTTAATCTCTGTTTACTCATAGCAAATCCTGATATTAAGTTATTAGAAGGCAGAGCTAATGAAACAGAGTCTGAATAGTGACCTCCTGTCCTGATGTTGTCAAGATCACTTTTGGCACCCGTGGATAAATTTCCCCTTGAACAAATGATGCTGATAAAAAAATTCTATGAAATAAAGAATTTTCCTAAACAGCAGTCTTTTTGGTATTATAAAACTTTATTAAACCTATGTGTAACAAACCCAATATTTTCTAAATAGTTTGTATGCTCATGAGGTGAAACTCTGCCATCCATTACACAATGTGGGAATGCAACATGTTTGATCTTCAACCTCAAGGAAAGGTTGAAATGCAAGCTGGCAGTTTCTGCAGTTTGCCTTGTAGGGATTAAGGTAATGCAATTTATTTTGATAAGCAAGATGAAAACTTACAACCAAAGAAATATCTTCACCAATGACTTTAAATGTATATTAGAACACAAAACTCAAGTTAAATTTCACTAAGAGGATGCGTTGAGAGGAGAGATAACTTGCCTGTACAGTAAGCTCTGGCCATGCAGACCTTGATTGAAAGAGGAACCTGACTGAGTAAATCTGTAAGGAATACCTGCAGATAAGTTTGTGTAGGTGAGATGAAGGAAAGATTAGAAAAAACATGGTAATGATCACATAATATAGTCCCCTCTTCAATCACAATAGTGCTGTTGCAGAGATGTGGAAGCTGGAAAGGTGTTGCAGTAAGAAAGATGTGCTAAGATGCATAAATACAAGAGAAGGCTTTATAAGAACTAATGCAGCTATAGTGGTGACATGAAGACAGTTGATTATATTTTCCCATGAAGGGCAAGATCAAAAGAATGCTTAGGAATATCAGATAAGACATTATCTAAAACTATTGCTGCTGTCAGCCAAGTTGTAGGCTCTCTTGGACCAATGATTGATTTGAATTGTATCATGGAGAAACACCTTTGGTAAGAAATAGCACCCAAACAGGAGTAGGTAGTCTCTCTTGCTGTTTCTGAGCATGTTTAATGTCATCATTCTGCATGTTTACACAACTTTGGGCATCGATATCAGACATTTTCAGTAAGCTGCTCAACCCAGATTGAAGGATGGAAATTACGGATTTTGCTTGGCACAGTTGCCACAAGACTCAGCAAGAGGTACCTGATTAAGGAGACTTCTGTACAGATTGTGGCTTAAGGTTTACCCTGGATATTTAGGGAAGAGAGGAGTGTGTGGATCCCCTGGTAGAATATGGCAGTGTTCGTATTAGCAAGGGTTTGACCCTTGCAGTCTAGCACAAGCAGTTTTTAGCTAAAATAATTTAAGAATACCATAAATGCTTTTTTACTCTGGAATGAAGCTAAACACTATGACACATACCAGAGATAAATATTTGAAAGTCAGAAAAATGTGGAAAGGGCAATGAATACAGTTATGCTTAAAGATCTCAAATGAATCTTAACTAGGATCTTATGCCTTACATCTTGTTTAAATGTTGCCACGGGTTTTTTGTTCTTTTTTCCCCCTTTTTTCTTTATTTTTCCTTTTTTTTTGGTTCTCACTTTCTTGATAAACATATTTAGAGCTGTAGGAACTGAAGCTGAAAATTTTAGCCCAGAAATTTTAAAAATAAATGTTGCATGTATCTTATGTTTACAGGCTAGAAACAGTCACCAAAGGATTTATGCGTGTTAGGTCCTATAAAAGACTTAAGTGCCAAAAATTTCCAGATCCCTGAGCCAGATACATTTTTCTGCAGAGCATGAGACTGAGAGTGGTGTCTCCCTGAGTCAGCGAGGACCTGCCTCACACAGTTCAGAAGGGAGCTGCTGAGGCTGTGGGTCTGCATTCACCTGAGCCCCATGGCCCATGAGCTCTTCTGAAAGTAGCTGTCTTTGAGAAAAACTATCTGAAAAACTGAGGCTGTGTAACCTTAGATATGAGGCCCAGAGAGGAGGTGTCTAGTGATCAATGTGCATGTGCTTCAATTCCCTTTTCTCCTTTCTTACTCGACTGCTGGCTGTTGGTGTGCTTTGCACTACTTACCTTTCCTCTTGCTGCTTTCACCTACAGAAAATAGGCTGTTACACTGGACTAAAGGGACCAGAAGAAAAGTAGCATGAGTTTGCTGCTCAGTAGGTAGGACAGTTGCCTGGAAAGAGACTTAAATCATCTCAGGCAGAGTAAGCAATTGGAACTCGTGTGCTCTATAGTAGGGAGTGTCACTGCTAAGTTTTGAAAGCAGCTCTATCTTCATGTCATGAGGAATCTGATGCTGTGCATGCCTATTGGAACAAGCGTTGCAAGGGATTTAGATTTCCAGCTCCTGTTCTGTGGAAAACAGTCATTTGATGTCTGAACGGGGTACCTGAATGCCAGTTCCATTAAACTGAAAACCAGAACTGCTGAAACACACAACTCTGGAATACTGGTGCCTTGGGAACTTTGAGCCAAGAAGGTCACTGTTAACAAAATGTATTCCTTATCAGTCAGCAACAGAGTAAAACTTTCCAGGATAATTTTTTTTCTTTTTTTTTCTTTTTTTTTTTTTTTTTTTAAGCTAAGGTGGAATTCAGACACACAAAATTTCCTTGGCGCAGGTCTCAGCATCTGTTTCTGCATTCTGATGACACTGATGTAACTTCTTTTCACTTTTGGTGTGCAAAATCAGTTCCTTTAAAAACACTGCAATGTATTGATCATGATGATTGTTCTTGGTACACAAGGAACAGGTTGGCCAACAGTGGTTCTGGAGAAGGCTTCTGTAGTTCAGAACTGTGTGGAATACACACAGCATTACTGGTACTTGACTGGAAAACTCTTTGACAATTTTCTAATTAGTCTTGAAAAATAGATTGGATTTTTTTACAGTTATAACAAGATAATAAAAGAAATCTGGTTTACTTTAAAGGCCAAATCTTCTGCTACTCATATGTAAAATTTCAATGTCCAGCCCAGTGGTTCACAATGTAAATGCCCATTTAAGTTTTAGTCATTCTTCTATGTTAATTCAATAACAACAATTTTTGTATAAAGGGATCCAAAGCTGATATGGAAAACTATTAAAACTCTAGGCTGTTTCTTCTTTTTCCACTTCTTGCTTCTCATTATTTTCAGGTGTTCCAGGGGCTGTTGTTTCATCAACACTTGGGTATTCCATTGTCGCATTGCTCGATGGAACTGTGGTCGCAGGAATGTTCTCTTCATTAGGTACCTGCATATAGTCTGCATTGGATTGTTTCTGAGCCATTTCTCTGCAGGAAGACAGGATTAGGATTGTGACCAGTCTCTCAGAACAATGAACCTTTGTATTTGTTGTCTAAACAGAAACCCCCACGTTATTGTGACTGTTCCAAGATCGTTTAGAAAAGGTTACAACATCCATGCTGCTGAGACAGAAAGAGTGACAGAATATTAGCTAATAAGGCCTCTGCATCACTGGTTAAGTGATCCTGTTAGTATAAAATGGATTTTAGTATGTTTAAATGCGAGGCGAGGAAAATGGAATGGGAAACTGAGCAATGGCAAGCAGTGTCTGAGGAGGGGTAGCAAAGCACATTGCTTGGTGTGAGCTTTCTGGGAAATTCTGTGCAGATCTGGTGCATTGAAGTGCATAAAAACAGAGTGCAGTCAGAAAAGAATTATGGTAATACTGAAATCTAGAAAAATATTCTAAAATATATTTAGGATTTTAGAAAATACTGAAGTCTAGAAAAGTATTTTTAGTAACAAGTATTAATTCTATTTATCTTACCAAAACAATAATCAAGCAGCTTCCTATATTAAAGCACTGTCACATGTAAAGAATATCAGATGCTAGTGGCTTAATTAAATGCAGTAAGATTTATTAGGATCCAAGCACAAAATTAGATGTTAATGCTACATCAGTTGAAAGCAGAAATGAGGTGCACCAGTGACTGGCCACTGGTCTGGGTTAGCAGAATTCCTTATCAGGAAGCCTTAGCCCTGTGCTACAGGGAAGTAACAATTTTTTCTGGTCTCAGCTGCATGTATTCATTTAGCATTTAACATCATGGGGCTAAATACATTCTGTATAGCACAGGAGATTATCCCTATTCTGAAGATTTAACCATTTAAGGAAAAAATGAGCAACCAAAGCACAGAGGAAAAAACACCTCCAGAGCAGGATAAAAATGGATGTTCTGGTCTCCATTCTGTTGCCTAAACCTTGTGTTTCCTGCGATTTGAGATGCCTTGGAGTATCCCGAGTGTGTGTCCTGTAATTTCAGATAGTACTGAAATGAGCCCTTTGTGTTTAAATCCCAGTAAATTTCCTGAGGTGACCCTTAGCTGGTGTTTCTTTTTTTACTCCCTCCACCAGCTGTTAACAGACCCCATTAACTTTTAGATATTAAGATCTGTTTTTCTAACTTGCCACTTTTAGCTTGTGTTTAAAAACATTTACTGTTTTAGATACTGCTAAGTAGTAGCTGCCTGTTAACATAGGGAAGAGGGTAACTTCTGTTACAAGAGCAGCAGGTGAAAAGTCTCACAAAAACAAATGTTGCTGCTCTGGAAGTTTTCTCAAAACTTGTATTATTTACCCTTCAAAGAATGTTTAGGGTAATTGCATTTCACTTTAGTTCTGGATTGCCAGCAGTGCTTTACAGAAATATTTTTCTTAAAATGAAGCAAACAGAAATTCTTACTGCATCTCATTATTTGGTGACTTCCTATTTTTTGCCTTCTTGGTTAAGACCCAGACGATAAGGCAAATAATAACAGCTACCAGGATCGCTCCAATTAATGCTCCAGCCACAACACCACTGTCTGAATCTGGAAAGAAAAGAAAAATTACTTAACTATTTTAAAAAGTAGTAATATAGCAAAATCCCATGGAAATTTAGTGCAGGAGCCTTTGGGAGGAAGAGGCATTGGATTCAAAGAACTACTTCCAGGGGGGAGGCCAAAGATTCTCTAGAAAAGTGAGAACTATGCTTACGTGGTCTTTGTTGCTTTCTTTCTTGCTGCTTAGTCTATCCCAACAAGCTCTCTGTTTATGGCTGGCTAAGGGAAACATTAGGCTGTAACACTGACATTAGCTAAAAGCGTTTGCTCTTCAGGCCTGGCAAACACATTCTGAAATTCAAGTTGCCTGTATTACTGTCTTTCAGTTGAGATGTAAAAAATGTGTGCTCTGATCATTTGTGAGCCTGCAAGGCCTTCTATTTTCACTTCAGTGCAGCTTCCAGCTCTGACCTGCCGTTTTCAGGTCTTAGACCACTGAATCACTGAGTGACCACTTCAGGGACTTCTCTCATGACTGGTTGTACAGCACAGGCTTGGCTCTTGTTAAATGTTACTGAGTCTGTGAAAAATCTGCATGCAGTTGTGGTAGGCCACTGCTTGAGGATAAGGTATTTTTCCATGACTGCAATATTTTCAGTGAGTGGTTACATTTACAGTGCCCCAGTCCTTGTACTACCACATTTCAGTGATGGTTTTAATTTCTGGCGTGTGGAGACCTCAGTGGGACTGTTGACTGGAAGGAATTTCTCAAAACTCCATGTCTGTCCATTATCAGTAAAGGCTCTGCAGTTAGAACCAGCTCCTGCTCCCTGTGGGAAATTAAGCTGGAGAAGTTAAACCAGTTTTCTAGGTCAGTGTAAATCCTGGGCATGCTTGGATGAAAACTCTGGAGCTCTCCAAATCCTATTCTGTTCTTACTTGAGAAAGAAATCTATGCTTCGAAGTTGTTAGGGCATTTTCCTGCAAGCTGTGCACGTCCTACATCAAAGGTGTGATTATTTCATGCCTTAAACTTACGTTTTGCCGTTAGGTCAAGCTCACAGGTGCTGTTCCCCAGGATGTTGCTGGCTACGCACCGGTAATAGCCAGCTTCAAAGGTGGTGAGATTG
The DNA here is from genome assembly GCA_035221455.1 of Xenops minutus. Taxonomy (NCBI): domain Eukaryota; kingdom Metazoa; phylum Chordata; class Aves; order Passeriformes; family Furnariidae; genus Xenops; species Xenops minutus. Next base: position 11,794,367 of record JAWWEE010000142.1, on the reverse strand, counting down.
CCAATGTAAAGAGTGCCAGTGTTTGGATCTGTGACAAACAAGGAGCAGGTACAAATTACTGTTTGCATCCTGCAGAGGCAAGCAGTTCTCTGTAGTTGGTAACCCTGAGAGCTATTCAGGGATTAGAAACAGGGGTCTCTGATTATTTGGTTATTTGCGTTTTTTTTAATATTCTTTAAATAAAAAACATTTGCCTTCCTTGAAAATTGCTTCAGTGGATTCTGAGGGGGTGTATTAGAACATGAGCAGGAGGCCCCTGCTCTGCCAGCCTCTCTGGCTGATGTTTTACCTACATTGATACTGTAGTTGTCCATGTAACTTCACAAATGAAAATGTAACAGGCACTGAAAATTTTTGGGATGGAAGAGTGTACTAGCAATTAAGTGACAAATTGATTTAATTTAATACAAATTCACTCAAAATTTCAAGGGAAGGGAGATGTAAAGGCATAAATATTTCTCCTATACTAACAATTTAATAGCATAGGTAAGACTTCAACCTGCCACACATTTTTTTATTAAATGGAAAAGGCGTCCTGTGTTTTGACAGCTGTTGGTCAATTTAAATAAGTAAAAGTAGAATTTTGTAATATTCACCGTCAGAAGAGGAGGATAAATTTTAATTAGCCTATGATACACAGTGTTTGAAATGCTGCTACCAGGGAATTTCAGACCTTGGGCACAGTACAATAGTCCTGTAGTTACGTACTAAAGTGTTCAGTCACAGGCTTGAGGGTGTTCTCATCGACTTTGTACCAGCGGTAGGTGGGATGAGGCAATCCTTCCTCACATCTGCATAGGAGGTAGATTAGGTGGCCTTTTTCAGGCATTCCTTCTATTTTGCAGAAAGGTTGTGATGGTTTGACTGTAAAACAGCAATGAGGAGAACAGACACGTCATGAGTGCATACCTGGGGCTGCAATAATCCACCTTGAGTTCTGGTACCAAGCTGCTCTCAGTAAAGAAATTAACCCCATCTACAGATTTCCATCCATGAGAAGAGTCTTATTTATGGATCTGACCAAAGGCTCTCCCATAAAAAATTGAGTAATATTAAATATACGTGCATGGCCTAGGATACAGTACTATCGTCCATTTGCATACTAACTGTTATTATGGAGGTGTTGAGACAAAGCCTATCAATTACTTTTATTATAATGGGCCACTCACTATTTGTGATACACCATTCTGCCACAAAGAAGCATCATTTTCGTTAGGGACATGGCAGGATCCTCTCCCTCCACAGAGAGGGAGAGGATCAAGGCCCAATTCTTCAGTATGTTACAGCTGTGAAGGGAATAAATCAACTATAATTCTGTTAAAAAATATATATATTTTGATTTCATTTCCTCGCTTTTCACACAAGGGAGGATTCTGTCACATAATGTTTCTAGAGCTCTTGGGAACTGGTGTGAGCCAGAACTCTTGGTCTGTACTGCTGCCTCTCCCTGGTTTTATGCAAGTCACCATGAGCAACATTAGGTAAAATTAGGGAAGTTTTTGGTCTGTGTGTAATGGTTTCAGAGAAAAGTTACTCCCAGCTAAAAGGGTGTTTTATTTTAATCAAAATCTGAAAAACAGAATGAAGTTTGATAATTCCAGCTACCCCCTTAACTGCTTATACTGAGTAAGTTTTTGAGAGCACCAAGTGAATGTGAAGGGAGGCTGAGGCGTGGCTGCAGGGCGGGCAGTGTGTGTGTGTGTCTGTGTGTGTGTGTATGTGTGTGCAGGGGAAGCAGGCCCACCCCGGCTGGAAGCTAGAGGGCACCCGGGCTCTGCCTGCCTCCAGAGCCCTGGGAACTGCGGCAGTGCTCAGAGAGCCTTGCTCTGCATCATGGGCCTTGTTTACCACAGCTCTGTTATTCCCCCCGGCGCTGCGTGTTCCGAGCAGGGTTTCATAACACGGGAAGAAAACGGCAGTACAGTGATAGAGAGGGAGGGCGCTTACCCAGCACACTGACAATCACGGATTTTTGACTCTGTCCAGCATTGCCCTGAGGGCTGAAAACTTCACAGGTGTAGGAACCAGTGTCTGAGGGCTGCATGTTGGAGATTGTTATTGATGCATTTCCTGGACTTGTTGCAGCTGTTATCCTGTTCTTAAATGCTCCATAGGAGTAAGACTGGCCTCCTGAATAATAATAGATCTGTGATAAAGAATCAACTGTTAGTTTAATATCAAGAGATCTTGCTGCTTTGTTTGGTACTCATAAGACAGCTATTTTTTATTAAGCCAAGAAATATCACGCCCTTTCTTGTCCCCTTCCCCAAGAAAGCAGAAATAAAACCACTATACATTTGAATGTATATTTCTAATGGTTCTTAAAAGACAAGCTTTTCAGAAATGGCATTTTTAAACTGTGTAATTGACAGTACCTGGATTGAAGCACAGACTGATGCATTTGTGAAAACAAAGGTGAGACTATTGACTGTCATATGACCATTCAATGCAAAAATGCTAAGTCATGGACAGGGAATAGTGGTATCAATTGAAGCACTGATAATTTGTGATATTGTTAATAAGAGGCTCAATAGAAGATTATAGCAAGGATGGACCTGTCATTGCAAAAACTGGGGGACTGCAGAGCTTTCCACAGAAGATGGCAAACACAAATGAAATGAATTCACAATATATAACTCTAAGCAAACAAGGCACTTGATCTGTTGGCAGTAAATCTGGAAGCAACAAAAATGCAGTACAAGAACAGCACCAGAGTTCATCACTTGTGCAATTGGAACAACCGTGCTGTTATCCTTGTTTGTGTCATCAGTGTTGGAGACAGTGGACTAAGAGCATGTTTTTAAAGGGAAATAGTGGGAAGATGCTTGTCAGAAAAACTTCACAGACTCCTCTGAAATTCCATTCACACCTGAGTAGTATCAAAATTTCATTTTGCTCAAAGTTCCCTGCCTTTTAGGGACACTGCAGATCCCTAGGCAAGAAATGCAATTTGCTTTACTTTGCAGCTCAACTGATTGCTTTTTGAATTAAGAATATTTATTCTTAATTCTATTTATCTACCCTGATATGATGTTGACTGAAGTCTTTAAGCAATGTTATCTAAAAGCCTTTATTAGCTTAAGGTAAGGTACACCCCAAAACTGTCAGAGCACAACTGGTTTATGCAATGATGTGGCTTTGAACTGAAGGTCAGAACCCAGGCTACACAGCACCAGCAGCTCCAGGACTGCAGCTTGGCCCCATCTCAAGTGCAATTCTGCATACTCTTCAGCTAGACTTTATCTTTCACTGCCCCAGCTTTACAAACACCAGGTACAATCGATGCAGGGCTCTGAACGCCAAAGCATTCCCAAGGTGTGGAACGCTGGTGTTGCAGTGAGGAAGCAGAGGAGGGCCAGGGTTAGCACAGTGACAGACTGTGTTAGAATGTCTGCTGAACAGCTGGAGAGACCCCCTAGAGTTTCCATTGTGTGCATGTGATACTGTCAGTTTTAAAACTGATTTTATGCTTTGCAAATGTCTAGAGGTGGATCTCTATTGCAAAACTAGAGTCTGGATGTACAACCTTGTATTCCCCAGGGAAGGAGAGTGTCCAAAATAAGGAGTTTGGTTTAAACAGACTGCTCATCAAAAGCCTGGTCTGCCTGGAATTACAAAAACACACTGGCCACACTGGTCTCATTCTACATTTATCTGAGTATGAGCAAGAATAGTTTTATTTATCACTCTCTGAAGTTACAAGAACTGTGAATTCTGACTTCAGACTCCTCTTAACCTCAAGTCCCTAAATAGCTCTCAACAGTGATGGGCTGGATTTCCATCTCCACTCCAATAACTGCACCTGTTGTAGTGGGGCAGTGGGAGAGCTTCCATCAGCTCTTTACACTAATGGGAGATTAAAGTCTACAGTGATCTAAATGAAGTAATTGCATCTTACCACAGCATAAGAAGAGTGACAGACCTATCATACCCTTCTAGAAGGCATAATTGCTGGAAAAAAGGGCTAAATTCTACTCAGTCTAGCTCAGAGTGATTTGGGATTTATGTGAGAGTAAAGAGTAGAGGGAGGTTCCCACTGAGAATTAGCTTAGCCATAGCACATGTTCCTGGGAAATAGGAGTGGCACTATGAGTTTCAAATGCAGTCAGGGTGTGCCAGTACATACTACAGAAGAGCAAGTACTCCTTGGTATATTGACCTGAAGCCAGGGTGAATTACATGCTTAAGTCTTCATACAATGCACTTAAAAATCAATGCCCTGTGTTCTCTCTGATTGAATGAATGCAGAGAAAATATTTTGTGTGCTCTGTTAAATCTGAGGCAGGTGTCAACACAGCAGACTATTTTTTCTCTTCACGGATTTACACAGAGTCTTTCTGCGTTGTTTTTTGTTTTTCAAGTATGAATATAAAGGCAGTGGAACACCCTCAGGTAATGCATTCAGTTCCTCTGCAAGCTCCTGCCTGTTCTCTGTTTTGCTCCTGTTAGATGCTTATCTCACTGGCTCTGGAGTTCATTGCCTGAAGGAAGGTGGTAAACACCAAAAAGGCTGAGTAATGTTGTGATTAATTACTAAGTGTATATCTTGTCCCAGAGGCATGATTGGATTGTGTACACAGGAAATTTCATTTAAGAGGAATATGTTTCAGTTAAATGGCTGTGAATTCTTAGCCCATTTTAAATAATACACTCAAAATGGCTATTTTAAACATCAAAGTGGGTTTATGCTGTCCTTGAAAAGCTTGTTTGTGGCTTTCAAAAAACTGAAATGAAAATCTTTGTAAAAATGTTTCTGTTCCAATTCAAAAGCAAAACCCCCCTTGTTTTCTGTTGAAGATATGGAAGACTTTGGTTTTGGGCAACTGACAGTTAATGCTTCCTCCTACAGACACACATCTCATTGACATTTCTTTCCATTTTACCTAAAATGTATGTATGGGAAAACTGTATTTAGTTAATGGCAGACTTCTTCTGAAAGACTTTTAATCTGATGTGATAAATGTATTTTAAGTGCACCATCATGAATGCAAAAAAATACAAAAGAAATCTGCTGTGCTTCTCTTGAAAAAATATGCTTTTTATGTCCTGAAGCAAATCATGAGCAGCCCTAGTGAAGTTGATGATTTACCAGAGTAGAAACAATCTTGAGGGTGCAATAATGGTTGCTGCTTCTTCTTACCAGCTAGTTTGCTCAGGCAAGTTTTTATATAATGGTGCCTTTTCACATTTCTTGGGAGCAGCTGGCTGGAATGACTAATCAAACAACTGACAGAAAAAGAAGCAGAGATTATCATTCCTAAAACTGCTGTCCCTAATAACTTCACAATCTGCAAAATTCTGCTAAACAGCCAAATTGCCCAGAAAACCGTCTCCCTGACCTTAGAAAGGGTTGCAGTTTAGTTGGTTATTCAACCTGTGGGCCAGGTGGTGCCTGGAGCCGCTGCAGCAGCCACCCATCCTTCTGTGCTTTCTAAGGCAGTGGTGCAGTTACTCTGCATTTCCACAGTCAGTTTCTGCTGCAACCAAGAAGAGGATTTTGGCTCATAGACTTCCAAGGTAGTTGAGTCCATTATTCATATACCTGTTTGGGGTAGCTGGGTTACAAACAGATCAGGGAATTGGGAAGGATCATCCTCATTTGGAAGAAATTGGTAATTTCAATGCACTCCAGGTGCTGGAGACAATGTTTATTTGTGTCTCAAGTTCTGGTACATTTCCTTTTCTTCACCTTTAGCCCGATTTGTGGCAAGACTGTTCCTCTTCTGAAGTGATGGTGAGGAAAGTTTTTGCCTGCAGAGGAAGTAGCTGGCAAAGCTGATGCTGAGTTGAGGATTTTCAAAGGCTGCCAGATGTTTGGCAGAGTGTGAGGAACCCAACTGCAGGTTTTCTTTATACAAATTCTATAGAAAGATCTTCCTTAGGATGTGGAGAGGGTGTGTGAAAAAGCAGGCAGTAAATTAGGAGAAACATGTGCTTCCATCTGCTTCCCTTCTCCTCGGGACAGGACCAATATATACTAAGATTTGCATAAATATGTGTCTTTCAAATGTCTTTAGATGGACTCATTCATAATTTCCAGGTCAATACTCCTCACATTCCCCTTCTCCTGGAGTCACTGCATCACACTGTTGTACATGCCCAGTGCATATGGATATCAAAGTTATCAAATGAGATATACTTGAAGATGTGTTACAAAGTGTCCACTTAATCACCACAGGACTCTTGACTTCCAGACGATTCCCTCCCCTTCTCCCTTTCCCCCACCAGCACATGCAAAGCTGTAGCATCCTGTTCCTTTCTCAAGGCTGATGGAGTCAGTGTGTGACTCACAGTCTTTGCCTGGAGAGCTGGAAAGCTCAGGCATTCAGAGGGCCCCGTCACGGGGTTGGTTTATCATTTTCTGTTTGACATTTTCTCTAGCTACTAGAAAAAAGAACTGCTAAAGTCTCTTTCTCACTGATAAAAGCACAGGAGGATATTAACAACTTTACTGGTTTGAAATCATGACCTTTTGAATTCTGAGGACAGATAGAATTTATAAAATAACAATAAGGAATGTTCATCACTCCCTTAAGCATCTTCCCATCTAATTAGAGAACAAATGCCACACACTCAGAGTGTTAATGAAGGCCCAAGGCTCAGATTCTGAACTGGATAACAAAGGAAACGCTCACATGTGCGTGTGTGTTGGTTTCTTTGACCTGTGTCACATGACTGAGTCTGGGCCCAAATGCCTTATTTCACCCACAGCTTCTTTTCACACATTTTTGCCAAAACTCTGATCTGGCAGGAGGTAGCAGGGGTATTATATGCTTTGTTACTGGGATTTTTGCATGGGCAATCAAAGATGTTAACAATAATTAGAAGTGCCTTGTTGCAATAGCGCATTGGTAGAAGAAGAAAGGGAGAGAGTCAGAAGCCTTTAGAGGACGAATCATTCAGCAGCTTTAACTGGTGCAAAATACTTTTGAGGAGCAGCTCTTTGATGTTCTCACAGTATCATTCTTGTGGCTGAACTATTAGTGAATAACTCCTACAGTGCATCAAGCATAAACATGTTTTCTCAGTGCATTTGGTGTAACTGCTCTTCAGCATTATTATTAGACCTCAGTTTACATTGGGCTGTGCCCTGTACTTCATGGTGAGACAGGAATCCCACTGCAGTCACACAGAGTTTGGAGTGGATTACAGCAGGGACACTGAGCTAACAGCTGAGAGGAAGCCAGTCCTCTGTATCCACTGCCTCTTAAAATGTTTTTATATTCTATGAAGGAGATCCAGGATGATTTTTTTTTTTCCCTATCTAAATAGTAGGCCCAAATTTGGGCTATCCAGACTTGGTTACATTCAGCCCAGGGACTCCTGGTGTCTGGACATGCCTTTCAGATACCCTTTGGGTAGAATATTCCTGAAGGTGCTAGTTCAGCCTGCTAAAATAGTTGTGGAGGAAAAAAAAGTCTCAAGAGCTACATACAAAATAATTTCGCTAGAGAAAAATGCAATAAAAAATAGGATGATTTAAAAATTCCGAATGATATGACCTATTCAATTTATTTCAGTCATGTGCTAGTTTTAAGATTTTAATCCAGAACATGAATAGAGATTTCACAGCAGCATGATCTAGTAGAAGCTATTCAGCTATTTTTTTCCCTTAAGATTATGGTGATTGTTTTCTTACCTTGTATCTCCAGCTACATCTTCCCCGTGCATCTGTCACATACACCATCTTTTGACAATGACTGACTGACTTTTCATCCATACTCAGAATACCGTGACACGGGGAATGCTGTATTTGAGTAAAAATGTGCTGATCTGAGAGTTAAATGAGACTTTAAATGTTCCCCCAAAATCAAAGAGCCTCCTCTCCATACAACTCCCCAGCCACCATCAGTGCTGACCACAAGGGTGCCTCATGTTCAGCATATTTTGCAGAAGATATTTCAAGCCTTGTCAATCATGAGATGCAGTAGAATCTTATTTCTAAATTTTACCTAAAATCAGGCAAACTAAGGTTGAAGTCTAATGTTTGCTCCAAACACCCTAGTTACAAGCCGATCATATTCTACTTGTCTGCACTTTCCTCTATGATAAGCACAGGCAGTCCATGGCAATCCCACTGACATCCAGGGAGTCACTCCAGCTGCAGTGACATGACAACAGCATCTCCATTCCTCTGCATTGGAGATGTTGTCTCTGCTTTCCATGAAGCTATTCCTAGTAAGTGCCTACTCAGTCATCTAAGTGCTAGATAAAACTCAATTTTAAAAGATCACCTCTAGGCCAAAAGGAATGCTCATGTATCAGAGAGGCCCTTTCCAGGAAGTCTTCTTGCACTACTTCAGAATGTGCTTCACACAGGCTCATCTCTGCTCGTGGGCTGAATGGACTGCTCTGCTCCCAAGCTGGTGTCCCTTGCAGCACTCACAGCCTCTGCAACACATGCTCTCAGTTGTCTGTGGTTGAAAGCATGTGCTGGGATCCCAGGAACTGTTCACACTACGTGGGGAGTAATTTGTTCTTTCAAAAGTTTTTATGGAAACCCCACACTTAGAGGGCTGGCTGGCCCATGCCTCTCACATGGTAGCCCAGTGCCCATGGCTGTGCCTTGCTTTGTCCTGGGCAGCAGAGTTGTGCTGGCATTGGGACTGCTGATAATCTGAATTTGGGGATTCAGGGTGAAAGGAGCCAACACAGCTGTGCTAAGATCGCTCCTCTTGCCTCTTTTCCTTTCCTTGGGCTTTCCTGCCCTGTCCCCTGTTGCTGAACAATGTGCCACAGCCTGCTCGCTCCCATGGAGACTGCAAAGTGGCTCCTCAGGCCTACAAGGCTGGGAGTGAGGAAAGGAGCAGGGTAATTCCAAGGGAACAGTGCCATCCTCCTCTTCTGAGGGGGTGCGGTGAGACCCTCCTTGCCCCTGTTCACAGAGTGCTACTTTCTTGGTAGTACAGATACAAGAAAAGGACAGGGCAAGATGAAAGCCAATATATAAAATAAATGGAAAATATTCTTCTTGTTACGGCTGCCAACACTCTTCCCCTCTCAATTGCCCATCAGTAGTTTTACCAAAGCAGTGTCAGTTTCACTGTTTGCAAATATTTCAAATATTCACTTTTTTTTTTCAGAGAACATTTTCATAAGAAGTGTATCAATAATTCTGTCTCTCCTACAAGTAACAGGCATTCATGACCTTTACTCATCTAGTGAATTTAAAATTTCAATCAAGAATCCTGCCCTGGGCACATCTTGGGTAGCCAGGCAGTGTCCCTGATAATTTCACTGACTTTAACTGTGGGTGGCCTGGGTTGGAGGCTCAAGGTGTGGCCCTGGTTGGGTTCAGGAGTTGTATTTAGCTTTGCAAGGCTGTAGCCTCGCCTGTGCAGAGTCAACAGAGGCTCCAGGCTTTCAAACGTTTACTTAGGTGCTTTACACTGAGGCCAGCCGAGTGACTCAGAGCATGAAATGAAGTACAGATGTAGGTCTTAGCAGGAGCTGAGACTTCACCTTTTGAACCAGGCCAGGCTGTGATGTACCCTGGGTGAGCTAAATAAATAGTGTTTGCCTCAGTATTGGAAAGGCCTCAAGATTCTTGGCTGGGAGTTTTTATTTAAAAATTAAATTTATCATTAAAGGACACCTTGTTAAGGGCTAAATGGAAAGAAGAAAAAGTTAAAAATATGTATGGCATCCTATTTTCCATTATTTTATACTTACATTATTGAGTTCAAGTAAGAGAATTATTTCTACTGGAGAAACTTCTTAGGAGAAGAGCAGAGTTAGGCTCAGTTAGTAAAAAGGTCTGTATTCACACACTATATATACCCAAGTTGCCTTCAAAACAGGGCTGTGAACACCTGCCCCTGCTGTTTGCTGCCTGCCTTTTCCTGGTGCTGCCTGTGAGCTGCCCTTTGTGGTATTTTATCAGTGCTGCTGTAACTGCCGTGGCCTGATCTGCTGAGCACCTGTACTGACACAGGGAAAGGAGAACAGGGGGTGAAAACACCAGAACCAGCAGCAGAACACAAAACCAGCCTCACAAAGGCTGTGCTGGCAGGCAGGTCTGCATCAGAGGGCCTGCAGAGTAATGAACAGCATAGCCTCAACTTGAGGCAAGGTCAAATCTCTTGATGAATGCCCAGGGCCACTAGTCCTGACCCTGGTCTTACTGATTTCACTCCAGACAGGACCGTATCTGAGTCTGTGTATCTCAAGACACTGTAAAATCTGTCATGTAAGTGGCAGTGAAAAATAAAGGGTTGCCTATGACCTCTGCTTATTATATGTTATGTCCTAAAATCTAGTCATTTAAATCCCTTGTTCATTAATGCTTCAAGCCAAAAGCATCTTAATGTCATAAATTTGCCTTAATTAATTGTAAAATTCTACAGTTTGCTTTATTTCCTGCCAGTCTTTTCAACATAGTTGGTTTTGTCATTTTATCAGCATATTAAATACATTTTTGACTTGCATTTTGGTATTGTTTTACCTATACAATGAAAGCCAAAGCTGGCAATCTCTTGTATTGCCATGCATGTATTTCCTACTTGGAACAAAAGGTGAAACTTAATTCACCTGACAAACCACTGTGGCAAAGCCAGGTTTGTGGAGAGATTATTTTTCTTGTTTAAACTTGTAGGAGAAAAACATGCAGGCTTTCGGGCTCTAAGTCCTTTCTGAAACTCAGAAAAGTGACCAGCCTGAAATAGAAATAGCAACTTCATAGGGAGGGAGGGTGGAAATCCAATTTAATGTTCATCTGGATTGTGTAATTTCTTAAACCATATTTTCCACAGGCAGTCACAGTTCTTTCTTCCCAGTGTTTGCCGTAACACCATTAATTTTATTGTGAATAGGTTCAAGATGGTAAGGAATTGCCATATTGTGATAAAAGGGTGCAGGGTCAAGTAATACAAGACTGAATGGGTTGCTGAAGGCATTTTAGAAAGAGCAGTGCCCCAGTTCTGCAGCTCTCCAGTCACAGCATCAGGAGCAAAGGGGACCCTCCGAGCTTCCCTGGGCCCGACAGCCCAGTAGAGCTGGCACTGCAGTGAAAGGAGAGTGTCCCTTGGTGCTCAAGGAGAATGGGATTGGCCACTAACCTGTGGCCTTTCCAGACTGAACCGACTTTATTTAATGAAAATGCAAATCATCCATTGCAAATGCGTTGCGGTGTGAAAGTGAATTTACCATGAAATTAGTCTCAGGCAAGGGAAAACCAGCTGCAGTTTTTTCCAGTCTTGTTTCTTACAGTCCTTACAGGCATGGCTTTCCCACTGCCTGCAGTGAGAACTGCAGAAGCCAGGAGTGAGCACTGGAGGGATTGATCCACAATATTTCCCTGACATTTGATACTCTATCATCAGTTAGTTCTTGCTGAGCATATTCTGAATCACCCACAGTATTTTATGATTATATTTCTTAGGGGGTGTTTTTCTCATCATTGGTCACAGTTTACAAATGGTTTTCCCCTCCTGTATCCCTTGAAACTGTGTGATTCTCCCTCTAAGATATTTTTAACTACAATCAGCTTATTTCTCTTGGTTGTGACCAGAAAATGTATGGCATTTATGGTCCTGCAATATGGAAAAATGGGCACAAGCAGGACAGAGAGAGCCCTGAAGAAGATGGGCTTGATCCTATCTCAGTGCTGTACTTCCCACCTGAACAAGTGATTAAAATTTAAGATGTAACATACTGGGTCAAAATTATAATATATTGTACTATCTACATCTTAGGAAATCTGTAGCTACCACCCTTTCATGAATAAAATAGTTTTAACTTGAGGAAAGCAAACAATTAGTAATAGCTACTCATACAATTAATCAGGCAAGGTGTGCATACATCAGTCTGGCTTTCAGCTAGAGTCAGAATTTGGGATGGGCCCAGAGTTTGTACTTGGCACTGATACAGGCTTTATCTGTGACTGTGATACACTGCAGGAGGGTAAGCAGTGCTGTCTTAGGTTAAATTGCCATTTCTTACATATTGGCTATTGTTGCTCAGTGCCAAATATGTTACATCCTGCACATTCTGCAAATTACATTCTGCTGTAATCGATAAACCAAAATGAAAGTTTAACTATATCAACAACAGCAAAGCTCCTATTATAATATTATTAGGAAATTGGTGAATGTGACAAGAATATCCTCTGCGTGGACTGTGACATTCCTCTAAGTCAAATTTCTTTACATCAACTCTCAGCTGTAACACCAGGAGGACGATTGAGCTTTTAGAGAAAAAAAGGTTAGCAATAGAATAAAAGCAAACATTGTTTCACAGGCACAAGCCTTACTCCAGAGTATGGGAAAAATAAATCCCAGTCATCTTCAAGGGTGCAGTAACACTTCTAATCAGCATTTCTTCTTATAGAGGAAGGTGTTGCTGACTGCTCAGCACCTGTCAGGACTGAGCTGATGGGAATTTACCCTGTGTGTTATGCTGGGAGTGAAATCGATTTCCCCACCAAAACGTAAGTTTGGATAGCAGTGTGAGTACATAGAGGAAGCTACACATGCCATCCCTGACTCCTTCCAGGCAGACCAGGCTGCTCTGCAAGCTCTTTACAGCCACATGAGAGGCTTGGGCAGTGGTTACAGCATGTAGCTGTGCAGTATTGGTGTCCTTCACAGTCCCCATGCTGCCTGCGTGCTGACACTCGAGCCTTCCCCACGGCGTCCTTACACCCCCGGGGGTGGACCGAGATACTGTTTGGCTTCGCAGCCTCTCGGGCTCTCGGGAAGGGCAGGGAGCATTTGCCTTTAATCTGTCATTGTTCTGCTTCCACAATGACAGCTGTGGGATGCCATGAAATACCAATGCAAGTTTGTTGTGGCGAATTTCCTGCCATAACAACTTCTGCAGCGTCCTGCCAAAACACTCCCTTCTCACTTTGTGCTGCTAGTCCATTGTCATGCATCGTCCCTCTCACTGAGCCACCGAACCAAGGAGCTCGCGTTTGACCCTTAAATGAGGAACACATTGTCATAGGCAAGGGCGTCTCACCAGGAAAACAACCTTCACAATGGCAGGAAATGTCTGCCAGACAAGCAAAAAGGGAGCTGGTCCAGGGGCTGCAGTGCTTGTGTGATTTTGGGACACCTGGTCTTCACTTCACGCTTCCTGTGTGACTTGGAGCAAGTCATTTGAGCATCTGAATCACTTTTGCACTTTCTCATCGCTTTCTAGAGGAATTTAGGATGCCAGTGGGATCTAGGAGCCCAGATAATTTGTACATCTGCCCCTAAATTTCACTGCATGATAGTCCTTAGTCTTTAGGGTGGGAACACCAACATTACCTGCCTCCTTGGTCTGTAGTAAGGATAACCCCATCAACTGCAAAAAGACTCGTTGAGGACTTAAGGATATCGTAAATATAATTTCATAGTAATAATAAATAAATATCTTACGGTATGCAGCTGGCTCTCTTTGGCACTGTAAAAGCTCCACTGAATAAAGAAATTTCCCAGCGGTGCAGAACTCGTGTACGTACACAGGAGAGTTGCGTTTCCACCTGTAGTGACATTCACTGTCTTCTCAGGGACAGTCACCACAACACTGCTGGCATGGCCTGTGGGCAGAAGGTGTGGTGAGGAGAGCAGCCAGGGCTGGCCCTGGGAGCTGTGCAGGAGTGCCTCGCTCCCTGTGTTATCAAAGGAACCCATAAGACACATCTAGTTTTTCTCCTTTCCAGTAGTTTCCCTTGGGTTTTGTGTGGAAATTTCAGTGATAACAAGCTGGGAGTGGGTAAAAACTGGCAAGCAAATAAATCCCCTAGAATACCTGTGCCCTTACAATGAATAATATTCTGATAAAGCAGGGCTCTTAAACCCATACTTGTTCTCAGTTGTAGATACTAATCTTCTCACTAAGAGCTTGTGGCTAAACCGAACTTTTCTTCTGCACTCAAAGTGCTCTCCTGTGCTTGCACTCTCATTCACAGCTGTGTCTTGCCCTCTTTTACAGCCTTTTTGGGTTTGCTGGTGGGTTTTTTTTGGTGTTTTTTTTTTTTGTTTTTTTTGTTTTTTGTTTTTTGCTGTTACTCCTTTAGATGTCTGATCTCCTTCTCCATGGAGCACCATTACCTACAGCGCTGTTTCTTTGTACATCCTTATGTCCTGACTGGGACTCCTTGTCACTGTTGGGTCCCTCAGCTGGAGCTCAGCAGCCTTTCTCTGCTTTTCTTTTGCTAATTACTTTGCTTTTGTTTAGATTTCTTAGGGCTAACATCCTGAAGCTGGTTTTCTCCACTTTTTTTACATTGGAAACATCAAACTAGGCTTTTTGGATGTGGGTTGTATGAAGTTCTGTGGTAACTCGATCAACCCTCTCTGTTGTGCTCAAAGCAGAGAGGGAGCAAACATAATTTGTGAGCCCTTCCCTATAATGTTCTGATCAGTCATGAGTACACAATCATAGCAATGAAAGGAATCAAGCACCATGTTACAGTATTTATCTGTTTCTATCCTCTTTGTAAGTTACTAGCAATGGTGACACACAGCAACAAAGCTAGAACTGCTAGAAACATGTCTGAATTTCAGGGGTTTGGTAGGTTACTGAGTCCAGTTTTAAAGCTATTGTCTAAAGATTGAGAAAGAGAATATATTTCTTTTGAATGTGATGGAAAACTTAAGTCTTTTTGAGCTTTCTATGAAAAACAGGCAAGTTAAGAACTTCATGTTATAATAATTTTCATGTGGGCTTATTGCACCCATTAATGATAGAGGCAAAACATTCTTCTCAATGCAATATTCGTGCATATTATGTTCAGGTGCTGCTTTTGAGAGGTTAAGCAAAATCTCCAGTAATACAAAAAAAAAAGTATTTTTCTGAAATTATCAGCCCTGTGAGAGAAAACATTGTTTAAAAAGGAAACAATCTATTTTTATATTTCTAACCATAGAAATGTTACAGATTTATCAGTTGGTACAGTATGCAAACTGAACTCTGGGTACTGTTTTCCTTGTTTAATGGCTTCAATAGTAAAAGCTCACTGCAAGGAAGAAAGGAATAATCTACTTTCCATGTTGATGGTGGCTAGGATGAGAATTAGTGGGTTTAAACTACAACAAGATTTATATGTGGAGACAGTCTCACAGGAATGGCTGGAGACTGACCTAGATGTGTCAAACCTGCCTTGGGGAAAGAAGGGATCCCAGGGCTGGCTGCCAGTCCTACTTGTCTTGTGAGTTCACAGCAGCTTAATCCTTACTGAGATCTAATATAAAAGCTGTGTCGTATTATTTTAGGTATCTCAGTTCACAGTTCTCAACTTTAAGAATTAGTGTTGGCCAGAGGATTATGGTTTCTTGCCACAGTTCACATGTATTTCTTTTCTGCTCTTTGCAGGATTAAAGCTATGGTCTTGCAACACAATGTCATTCTGCTGAAAACATCTATTTTCCAGTCATCTGCTCCATGTATTTTCTTTATAATTCTCTGGGTTTGGAGTCAGGAGTGTCACAGAGCCTGACTGTTATAAGCTTTTCTGGAAGAAATGAATTTTAGCAGAAAGGACTCCACAGAGCATTCTAGTTTCCATAAAACTGTATATTTTGAAGAAATGCATTTAATTGAAATAGGCTTCGCTCTAGTAAAAAGATAAAGTCACAACCCATCAAACAGACCTTGTCCAGGGAGGCTTTTTAAAGCCAATGCTAATTGCAAGATGGAGCTTTTGACTGACAATGGAGTGAACTGGACCCACTGAGCCTGTTCGCTCCTCATGGGTGTCAATGGGAGTTTCGCTTTGCATTTAGGTCACTGTGTACAGTTTCTAACCCCAAATCCCATTTCATACATACAGGCCTTTTTAAATGAAAAAAGGGCATGAGTAAGAATTAGCTCAGTGAAAAAACCTAGTTGATCCATGTCTTTCACTCATCCATATTATAGTAAGGCTGTTTCCTTCCTACAGAGAAAGTCTTTGCAGTTAATTTGGAATCACCCACTTTCACTGAAGTCCTTTGCAGTGTTTAATGCTCGTGAAGTAAATCCAAGTTTGCTGACCTTTTCCTAGCCACAACAGAAGCCCATCAGTCTGGACACAGTAGTAGCCTTAAATCTAGAACTTTCAAATTAGAGGACATTGTTTTGAAAAGTATTGGTACCAACTCTGAACTACTTTTTATTTCTAAGGTAAAAATCTCTTGGGTTTTCTGTCTATGTGAGAGTTAGAACACTGCAACTCTGGGAGCAACTATTTAAAATATTTCTATGGTATCCAAACCAGATAAATCCATCTTGACAAGAATATGTGGAAACTAACTTCTATTTTCTGTAGTGGATACAGAGGCTGTTCATGTCCATAGAGTATTTGACTTAAAATGCCTGCTTCTGTATATATTAAAAGTAAAGCATAGAACAATGAAGTGTCCTTGAAACATGAATAACATAAATCTTTAATATGCCATATAATTCCTAGATTCCAAAAAGTTTATATC
This sequence comes from Xenops minutus, assembly GCA_035221455.1. NCBI lineage: Eukaryota > Metazoa > Chordata > Aves > Passeriformes > Furnariidae > Xenops > Xenops minutus. The sequence continues at coordinate 11,777,970 of JAWWEE010000142.1, read as the reverse complement.
ATCACTTAACTTCAGGGAAATCCAAAGATTATTTGCATGCTTGAAGTTAAGCATCACCTTAAATTTTTAGATGGCAGTGGGACTGAGGCATCATTTCCCAACCCTATTATCAAGAGAAGACAAAATCTGAATATGAGAAAACCTAACCTCGAAATACTGGAAAGACCCGAATGCTCTATGCGGAGCTCTTTGCCTCTTCTGATGTTAGAGCAAAGCATTAATCTCCCAAAGCTTAAATTCTGTTCTTGAGCAAAAAACTCTTACCAGGCAGTGATCAGTTTGCAGATTTTCACAAAATGGCCTAAGACTAGAGCCATGATTTTCATTCGATCCTGAAATAAATCATCTTGAATATTCTCCTAGTTTGCCAGTCAGGTTCATCTGCTCTCTTACTTCAACAAGTTGCTTTTTTCCAGTGCTATTTCGATCAGTTTGTTATTCTTACCTGTAAGGACGGCTAGAATTGGAAATATCTTCAGCATTGTTACACACATCTTCTTGGTGCTGGGTGAAAAAAGGGACCAGATGCTTCTTCTGACTTTGAGTGAAACTCAACTGTTTTATTTTTTCATGTTGGTTTTTGTTTTCCTTATCAGCTGTATGTCAACATGTCAGTGAGCTGTTTCATTCTCCTTTATCACATGCGTGCCTTTCTCTGACTAGTGGTGTGACTGTTCACTTGAAACCATTTTGTGGGGTTTGAGCAACTAAGGGTTTTGTTAATAATAAACCTTTGAATTGGAGAAGCCCAGATTCTCCCACTTTAGCCAGGGCTCAGCAATATTTGTCTACCTGAGTAATTCCACTGAGTACAAGAAAAGTATTTGTGGAGTATTTAACAGTCAATCTGATTACCAGTGCTGGAGTCAGGCCTAATATGAATAAGGAATAATCTTTATTTCCTGTTAATTCTATAATTTCTTTTTAAAAATGGGCATGTGGAAACAATACACTGTCAGTACATTTTCATTTTAGAACATATATCTTACATAGTTTTATGCAGAATGATTACAATGGACTCATGGTTGCCTTGAAATTTTTGTATTGAACTCACCAATGAGATAATATACCTAAATGAAGATCAAATAAAAGTTATCTTCTAAGCAGAAAGTAAAATCTGTTTCATCTAGCTTTAATCCATGAAGCTAGATGATATTAATTAAAAAAGTGACAAGGTGAAAATACCAATTTTTACTTAAATGTTAATACTGGATTTGTATAGTGAAAAAGCAGTGGATGGAGGTTAGAACTTGAAGAAATAATGAGAATAACTTAGATTTCTTTGTCCTTACTGATTGCAAAATGCCCTCTCTGAAGCTTCTTAGGAACTGAAGGTGCTCAGCCTCCTGAAGGAGCCAGATTTGTTTTTTGGGTTCTGTGTCATTTCCTGAGGCTGATTCCAAGCCCCAAGCTGCCAGGGGAGTAGCAGGCTCTGTGTGCACAGCCAGAGTCAGTGCGTGGCTGAAGACGTAACAGAGGGCAGCATTGCCTTTTTGATGTGTGCCTGCACCCTGGACCAAGACAAGTAAAACGGTCAGTGGCTTTTTTGCATGCTTGTTGTACGCATGGGTGTCATTCACACCTGATGATCCCACCTTCCTAGTGGCAGGCAAGGGCAGCCACGTTTTCCATGCTAGGAGCCGTGTTGTGGCATGGAAAGCCCTTTAAGAAGCTGAGGCTCAGCATCTGGCTGGCTTGGAGGGGAGAGGTGTGTCCAGGGTCCTTCCCATCTCCCATGTGATATGGTGGTAGATTCTTCAGTGTAGAAGTCATGAGTTACTGGTTGCATCAGTTACTGGTGGAATCAGGTTTATGGACTTAGATGAATTTTATTCTCCCAGATATTTCTGTGCGTGTCAGATGTTTGAATAATCTCTGGGCAGATGGCATGGTTTGGTGATATTCTTACATAAGCCATCTTCAAAAGTTTTACAAAGGATGTATTTTCCTTTTTTCTGACTATCAGCACTTCACACAGAATTCCTACAGGGTGGGCAGTGCTTGACTTTAAGGGTTGTGGAGGGCAAAACTTGGAACAGTTAAATGTCTCATCCAAGGATTCACAGGTGACCCAGAGTCCAAAAAGGAGTATGCACATTGAAAGACTGAAATTAAAATTCAGATTTCTTGCAAAAGTTGAAAAGCATTTAGATTCACCTTCACTAAGGAAGCATGGAGGGATCCCAAGTGCACAGAGGAAGTTCTCACTGGCTTTTCCTAAGTCAGAAATGATGAGCACAAAAGATTTGAACATAAGACAGCCTACAGATCCATTTCAGTGATTGTCTCTGGCAGCTCATAATACCCAGGAGTTAACTAGCAGCTCACAGAGCACTGATCCTTTGCAAAGACAGCAATTTTCAAGAAGGTGCAAAAATTGTTGCCACCCTGCACAGCAAGTCAGCACCTGCATGATCCTATATCTTTACCACAATATCAGTGTGTCCTCTAATTCCCTCTCATTTATCAACAATGAAGTCCTTTCTCATGGCACTTAAGGCCCCTTCAACTAATATATACGTGTGCCCTGTTACATTCACTTTTTGCCAATTAAATGTTTGAAAGATGACAGAACTGCATTCCTGGAGGGTGAAATACCCAGTCTGACTAGAGAACAGGAGCCAAGAACACAAACTCTGTACTAATATGCACCCATTTAAGCTCGGGATGCAGGGCTGAGGTTGCCAATTACAGGGCAGGTGTAGCTCATAGCAAATGATTGCAATCAGCCATCCTGTTTTACACGATACCCAACACCAGGAGCATTTAGGTTTGGTTATTACCCACCTGGGGCCCATTTCACATGTCAAAGCAGAGGTGTGTACCCTAACACTGACCTTCCAAGCCCTCCAGGGTTACTCTCTGTCAAGGTAAATAGATGGCACCTGCCAGCTGCTGACTTTGATTCTATCTCATTAGTACTGAAGAGCAGCACTGCCTTTTCAGATGTCACCTTAGGAGAACTGAACACAGAAAGCAAAGTCTGGTTAAGTTACAGTGGGACAACAGAGAAGCTCTTGCTTATGCTGCCGACCCTCAGCTAAGAGGAGAGAACAGCCCAGAGTGCAGCAGCACAGCAGTCACTTTGCCATGGGTGGAGCAAAGACTCTTATCTCGAGATAAAATGGAAGGGGCCAGTACCAGGAGCTGTGTGTTAACAGACTTTGTGAGTCAAATCTGTGTACACTGAAACATATTCAGAAATGTTCCCTTTCAAGCAACTCCCTTGTATTCACTCTCTAAATAGAAGTGTCAGTCATAAAAAAATTAAGCCCAGAGGCCCACTCTCTGAGCAAGGCAGCATTCTCCAGACAAACATTGCTGGGATATTTAGGAATTGCTTGTGTTGGCCTGAAACCTAATTAAAAAACTTCCTGTAGAATTACATGTTTCAGTTGATAAAGCTCCGTAGCATTTCAACTGCTTTGTCTTCCTGAAATATTCTAAATCTGTAATTGTCTGAAGACACCAAACCCAGCATAACCCGGTGATTTATAAAGCCCTCTAGTTCAGTATCACAGCTAATGGCTGGAGATGAAGAGAAGTGTGTAATTAAAGATTCAAACACATACAGTGACAGAGCTGCTTTAAGCCTCTAAATCCATCATTAGGTTGATTTTCAAATGCACAGTACAGTTTTCCTGCCTATTGCACAATTGTGGTCTAAAAAATATCTATAAGCTTTTGCTGCCTAAAAGTTAATTCATGATCTCACTGCTATTTTTAAGCTTGCAGAGAGTGAAAGACTGTAAAGGTACCAATAATATAAACTCTTTTGAGGAGAGCAACATGGCTTGTCACCTCAAATTAACTTGGACAGAAATACACCTAATCCACTGTATCCAGTTTCCAGAATGAGCACACCTTATCAAGAAGCACAATTCCATTTCCTTGTGAAGAATCTAGACTGGTCTTTTTTTTCCTTTTTTTACATTGTCCATCTTTTCAGTCTGGACAGAAGGTCTTTTTTCCTTTTAAACATTCAAAAGCCAGGGTTGCCTAGAGTGAACCCCCTGTCCAACAAGCTTCCTCTTTCGGGGGACGGGGAGGGGGGAGAAGAAAAGCACTGAAATTAGATAGAGCAGAACAGTGATTGCCAAGAGATCAGAGAACTGCAGGCCAGGCACCAGCACTTTGGGCTGGCTTTGGTAGGCTCATACCTGGGCTTATTGACTTCCTTCATATGGTTCTTTCCTAGTCAGTGTCTCACAGTGGAATTCCTGGGCATGGCATGGACTCTCACTGGCTGTAGAGCCCTTGCAGGTCTGTGTCCTGAGCACAGCATAAAAGCTGTTGGGCTGGTGTTGTGGGTGTATCCTCAGTGGTTTTGGCAGCCCTAAGCGTGCCTCCTTTGTATCCTATTTGCCAGTTAGCACCTTTATCCCCAGAGATTGCCTTATTGTAAGTAGTGTACAGCACAGTGCTGAATTCCAGCTAGATCTCCCATGCTCTGTGCAGTTCAAATAGCTCCTATTTTGACAAGTGATCTGCCAAGGTGATTCAATAGGTGAGTCTGTGCTGAGGTTAGTAGCCTGGGATGCAGTTAGAGGTGCTCATCAGTGCTTGAGGTTTTCACTTTTCCCCTTAAACTTACTGAAATCCAATGGAAATGTATAAAGTTATTCCAGCATCCAACATCATGTTTATCAGAGTAAGTGTGGATTGCAGCATTCTCCTAGCTGGGGAGAGTCAGTCTGTCCTTGATGAGCTCTTGACAGTTTTTGGGGAGTATAAGCACTTTTCACTGCCTGGTTTGGACAGATATGTTGTTGGGTGCAGGCAGGCATCACCACAAAGCTGGCTGCGCTCTGCATCCTCGCCAACGTGCTGAGGGGGAACACCCAGGAGCACTGTCATTGTGCAGCAGTTTTTACTTTATACACAAACACCAGGCTTATCAGCACTGCTCTTCCAGTCAGTGGTTGTGACGTGACCCTGGCCTGCTCAGTAATCTGAAGGTACCCTGTCTCCCTTCCCACATCCTTCCTACCACAACCTTGTGCTTTCCATCTCAGAGAAGCTGTGGGCTATGCAAGTCATCTGGAGTCTGGAAGGACTTCATGGGGGAGGAAGGGGACTGAACTCCTTCCCAGCTTGATGTCTCACCGACCCATGCCAGTCATGTAACTCACCCCCAACACCAGAGCTGGCTTCCTCACTGTAGTTGCTTCACTGGGAGTGCCCACGATGGCTCGTTTTGCTTATGGCAGGGGCTACCATGAAGTAGCCCACAGCTCCCCAGAGGAGGCTGCCTTCACACCAGCACTTACTGGCCCCAACTCTCTGAGGAGGAACGCTTGTGGAGACACAGTCTGAAAGTTTTCAGAAAAAATCAGATGCAGTGTACCCTTTTATCTTTCTCCTCTTCCCAAACAAGGCAGATCAGCAGGTTGCAAACTTTCAGCGTGTTTTTGAATCTGCTGTGAACAAGCAGGTAGGAAAGCCAGGCACAAACTCAAATCAAACCTGTCTTTGTCATCAAAGGAAACCAGCAGCCTTGGCAGACACAGAACTTCTTCCCCTGTGCAGACAACTGTTCTTCAAAAACAAACAAAACAAAAGGAAACAAACTTGGAGCTGTAACTGAAAAATAATTGTAAGAAAAGCCTGGACATGGAAATAAACAGGTTTCCAGTAGTCTGGGAGCTTAATGATGCAGAGAGAAAGGTTGCCTGAGGAGAACTAAGAAAATGTCCCCATCATAGGTGATAATTGTGGAATCCAAGAGAATTATGTGTCCCTGTGAAAGCTGCAGAGGATAAATACTACCCAGCCCCAAGAACACAGTCTCTTGCCAGACACCCTAGTAGGCACCTAAATGATCTTTACTACCTGAACATTCCCCCAAGTGGGTGACTCAGTCACCCACAATATTTCTGCTGCTTTGAGGAAAATCACACCTGACAGAAGCAAGATGTGGGAGAGCAAAGACCTTTTGCACCCACTCCCTGCTCCTATCCTGCCATGGAGGATGGTCCTGGGGTGCCATGGGCATGGCACTACTGCCTCCACCAGCCCTGAGCACCACACAGATGGGCAGGGTGGGGAGGGCCAGCAGGGCACTCATGTCCTGATCCTGCCCAGGGCTCAGCAGGGACCATGTTGGCTGTGCCGTGGGAGCTGCTCAGAGAAGAGGGATGGCAAATCTGGTGCAGAGAGTGTCTTTGGGCCAGCTGTTAATGCCTGTTCTGAACACAGCCCCTGTGGGGCTGCAGTGGCCAGGGCCAGTATTCTAACATTTTCCACATTTCTGGACTATTACCCTTGAGGTAACTTGGATGTTTTAGATTGCTCAAAAAAGTGTCAGGCAGTTAATTCAGTAGGATGTTGTTGGGAACATGCAGAATGCTAGACCTCTGCCATCTGATTGGGCCTGTCTGACAGATACGGGTAATGGAGGAAGCTTTTTAATCTTGTATCACTTTAGGAAGCAGATGCCTGCTGCAGTCAAAGGGATTTGTTTGTGTTCAACACATTGCAATAGAACTGTTAGCACCTGTACTCACAGCAGTGTGTATTTAGTCACCAAATATCCATGTGAAATCAGTGTGAATGTAAGCACCTGGATAAATTTGTGGATCTGGCTCAGGCCTTTTGTGTTGGTGGTAACACTCCTCTGGTCTTCCCTGCCTTCTGTCCTGAGAAAAGCATGAAAAAGCAGAGAAGCAGCTTCTTGTGATACTGCCCCAAACCTCTCGGGGATGCTGGTGCAGCATCCATGTAACCTGGAACTGGGCTGTCTTGGGTTGTGCTGGACCAGAATGATGGAGATACTGGAGGGATTTTTGTTGAAGAAGCAGGGAGAGGGTTCTGCAGCATTTGTGGTGTTAGTATAAAGGGTAAGTTTTAATGCCAGGTGAGCTGAACACCACAAATGCCCTGGCTGATGCAGGCTAAAGGATTACTTTCTAACAAAAATTGCTACCCTCAAAGTGCCACATTTATGTGCTGTGGCTCAGATGTGAAAACCAAACAAAACTCTCCACTGCATGATAAATCACAGTGAAATGGTTCTGTCTTTGTACCATTGCTGTTCCCTTAGACTTGCATTGGCTGCATAACCTCTTCCCTGAAAATTATTAACTCTCCTTCTTATGTCTTTCTCCCTGCTTTTTTTTCTTTTTCACATAGTTTCAAGAATGAAGCTAATCAAGAAAAAAAAAAAATTCACAGTGAGGATCTGGAGATTAAACTGTCTGTCAACCTTATCAGAGGGAAAGATCTTTTTTTCTAATCATTGTTTGCATTTTCAGAGGTTAACAATTTTTGAAACTGTTATATGATATTGTTCCTTCAGTTTGGCAGCATTTGTTCTACTTGTCTAAAATGAAAAATACTTTCAGTTTAAGAGTGCATGGAACTGTGTAATTTATATGGTGGCTGCCTTAACAGGTATGATAATGTAATTTTAGGATTACTCTGCCAAATTAAAATCTGGCATAAAATTCACACAATTGGGCTAAAGTCAAGGCTTTTCAGCAGCTTCTGCTGCCTCTGAAATGGAAGGTTCAGATGGATTGATGTTAAAAGGTTGTTTCATGCTTTTGAACACACCACTTCATGCTGTCAAATGAATACAAGGTGATCTCACTCTTATTTTAAAAAACAGCTGTTTTTTAATTCTTGCTATTTCAAGGAAATGCTTAAACATAAGAGGCCTTAGTGCTGACCTCAGCTGCTCCCTACTCCACATAGGGAGGAGTTGCTACAAATCTCCTTGTTTTGGCATGCTCCAGTTTAGGAAAGAGACTAAAGCAGCCTCTGTGTGTGAGTGTTGCTTCACCTGCCCAAGTTTCACCTGGCTGTGAATCCTTTTCATTTTAATTCACACAACTGGTGGAGGGAATTGAGAAGCTCTTTCTGCATCCAGGCCCTGCAACTCGGCTGCCCTCTGAAGGAACCTGAATTTAGTGAGGCTGTGTGGCCTTTGTCTTAGGGAGGAGGAATAATATTTGTATATGCCATTAATTATTAATTCATGGCTGTATAGCTCATTTTGCCTCAGCTGCCCTTCTCTTGGCACACGTGCCATAGGGTCTCTGGTGGCAGCTGGAGCCTAGCTCTCCCTGCTGACAGCTACCTTCCCAGCACTGTTCCAGCACCAGCTCCTCGAGGTGGGATGTGACGGGATATTTTCTTTGGGAAACTCTGGTTTCCTTGAAGCTGAGCAGGGCTTTGGAAATGCTGCAGTTCCTTAAGGTGAGCAAGTTGATGTGAAGTGAAGCAAGAGTGACTGCTTGCTTAGTGCCTGGCTTAATGAGACTTTTCCTTTTGGTTTCCAGGAGCTTCCTACTGGGAGAAGGTTATTTGTTTACTTGATTTTAATTCTCAGGAAGAATGATAAGATGTTTCCTTTCCTGCTTTGTTAATAATCTCATTAGAGGTGTCTTAATTATTTTCATTACATTGAGTATGGCAGCACAATGATGTGATGAAGTTGTGGAGCAGAGGATCAGCAATCCTGAATAAACAAGTGTGGAAAATCAGCTGAGATAAACCTAAGCACTTGTTTTGTCCTGCTTTTGATTTGCTTGTGGCAGGCAAGCAAAGTTATTCATCAACTGATTGGGACTCAGATCCTGTAGCCCAGCAGCTTTGTTATATGTTGTTGTTCAAATTTTTTGGAAGCACTTGTTATCCTTCAGTGATCAAGTAGGCAGTGAGTTTGCAAAGCAGAGGGAAGTAATGGAAAAGGAAACTGTCAGCAGCCTGTACATCGTGGGAGCAGCTGGGAAAGCAATTGCTCAGATGACTTCATCTCAAAAATACATGAATCTTAATAGTGTGTGGGGTGTAACCTTTGAAGAATGACTGTCTAATCCAGTTGTACACGGCAATTTGCTTCAAATGAGCTAATGAAAGCAGTGGGGCAGCCCAGCCTGGCACAGTTACCTCCCTGTCACACCTTCCCTCGTGGCAGCAGCATTTTGCAGCTGTGCAAACATGTCCTGTTGGTGGGGAACCCACTGATCTGTGGCTGGTAGCCATGGCACATGGCAGGCCAGCCCGTGCCCTGCAGCCCAGCTCCCTTGTGTGTGCCCACAGCCAGGCTGTGTCCTGCACATTTCCTGTGTGTGGCCATGTCCTTGATCCTGCTGGGTTTCCCTGGGCCAGGCTGGTGGAACCCCAGGCACACACAATGTCCCCCCATGAGGCCCCATGTCACAGGTACCCACGGTCCTGCCCACCAGCCCCTCTCATCAGCTGTCTCCCCCTGCCCAGCTGGGCTCCCCCTCACATTGCATCCACAGAGCACTCAACTTGCTGCAACCATCTCGGTTTATAAACTACCCTGTAATTCCCAGGTTCTCACAAGGAAAAAGTGAAAAGCCACAGGCTTGTATGAATGTCCCCAAAGAAGCAAATTGCTTTGTAAAATTCTCAAAAGTACAGTTGGGCTCTTTTTGCTCTTTTTATCCCCAAACACCAAGTATTGATTCTGTGCCAGAGATGACGTAAAACTCCTACTGGGTGGTCTTTTCTATAAAGTTCAATAAGAGATATGTTCCTGGAGCCTGTATGAAATGCTGAAAAGCTTCCAATTCTATAAGTAGACAGCCCTCAGAAAGAAAGAATGGCTTAAAACCCAGTTCAGGGACTTCATCAGTACCACTGATGTGACTGGTATTGAATTAGCATGAGCTTTTCATTCTGCAGGTTAATGCCGTGTATCCAGCTGGGACTGTTCTGTTTGGCATCCGTCACTGTCTTTGCATTTCTACAAAAAGCTGTTTTCAGTTTGCTGTGATTTTGGGAGGCAGGTCACACTCCAGTTGACAACTGACCTGTAGCAGATAGATTAGAGTGGTTGTACATTGCTAAGTGTAATTGCATGTAATTCAAGTGTCTTCCCGGGGCAGCAAGACCCTGACCTTCAAATGATCATTTGCAGCCTTGATTTGAGTCCTGTGGCATCAGCGAGATGTTGCAGCATTGGAGTCAGCCATATGCACGTGCTATACAAAGTTGCTGGTTAGCCTCTGTGTTTCACAACATTAGAATATGTTGTATATGGCAGACATTGACCTAAGGTGCACCAGGATTGCCACATTTATAATGAACTGTGTAATATTTAATGGTTTCCCCTAAATCTCTACCTCTGGGAGATTAAAGGTGAATAATGAATGACAAGAAAGGTCAGTTTCATTTGCTTTTTCTTTAAGGAAAGGCTGTTTCTATCCTTTTGATTGCATGGAAGAATCTTAAAATAGTTCCAAGTATACCCTAAAATAGCAAAAAACCTGAGAATAAATCAATGACAGACATAATTTTTATTTTTTTAAAAAAGTACAGCCCTACTGAAGCACACAGTGACCTTGAATATGTCATTGTATGACTTTAGAAAAGATTAAAAACTATTAGTGGTTTCTTGCAGTTTGGACTTTAAAGCCAAGCAGGACAATGCAATCCTGATTTATCTACTTCAACATGATATTACTACTACTAATAGGAACACAGTTGACAATTAGTTGCTGATTTCTAGAAATTTATTTGAATAACATAGTATCTCTTGCAGGTCAAATGCCATTCACAGGGTGTCTGCATTTTTGCAAATGTTTCCTTTTTTATAACATGAGCTGAACAAAGGGATAAACAAATGGTGTGCAAATTCATCATAATGGGCTAGTTCTTGACAATTAAAAAGGACTTTTTAAGTTGATTGAGCACAAACACATGTGACATTTTTAATATACCTTATGTGTTCAGTCTTGTGTAGCAGCTTAATTTGCACTTCCAAAGAACATCAGCAAATCTTTCCTGTTTCCTTAGAAAATGCTATTTTTGTCATCTCATTCCTGTAAGCAAGCTTGTTTTGTGCAGAAGTCCCTCATGTCAAATATAGCAAAAGCAATACTTCCTCTAAGCAAATATCAGCATCATGCATTTAGGCATTTTTTTCATATTTTAATAATATAAAATTCTGGCAGAGTCCTGATTTAGTCCATGCATGTTAAGTAAAAAGCCTATTTTTATACCCTTTTTTTGCAATACAAAAGCTTTATTTACATTAGTGGCTTAAAACCCTCATTGGATTGCTTTCAAATGGAAATACACTCAGGTAGCTGAGTTTAAGCCTTGCTTGGATTGATGGAGCAAGGGACGAAAGGAAGGGATACCTATTTCCTTGTAAGGGGACAGCAAAAACATTCAGATATTTCATAACGAGAAATCATCTTTAACTAAACTTCAAAACTAACTAGGAGAATGTGGACTTTAGTTCAAAATGAGTATGTCATTTAAGGTCTGATGCAAAGCCCAGCAGAACCCATAAAATGGCCTAAGAGAGACACAAGATGAGATAGATTATGTTACATGTGCATGTCATAGGGCACAAAAAGAAAGAAATTGCAGAGCTGAACGTGTGTAGTGATGATTGTGATAAGGAGTCTTGTGGACCTGAAATGTTTGTATGTGGAGTCTTGTGCTGGAGCAGAGCATGGTTTCATATTGCTCAGCAGCATTTCTGCTTTGATTTCCTATTTTACATGACAGATCCATGAACAAACCCAGCCTCTGCTTATCCCAGAGGTCGGAGCAGAGAAATATCTACTCCGTTTTTTTGTATCTTGCAAACAGCTTTGCTTCTGTGTTACCTTTCCTTGTGTGGTACTGTGCAGGGTACTGTGCAGCAGTGTAGCCTTTACTTAGGACATCCCGTCAGAACCAAAGAGAAATCCAGTTCCAAAATGTGATTTGGACTGCAAGAGGGGCAGCAAACTCACTCATATTTCAAAGAATGTGAGAGAAGATTTATTGTTTGCTTGTTTCTAAAGGCATGCCAGGATGCGTTCCAAACAGGAGAGAACTTTGTATTATTTCCTCTTACAACATAGTGCATTTTTAAAGCCAGTTAGTAGCAAACATGTATCTCTGAGGGCTTCCTGCTGACGAGAAGGGAGCACGCAGGGCATCCAGAGGGCAGGGATGGGACAGTGTGCAAAGGGATATCAGGCAGTGTCACTTAACCATAAACAACACATTTCTGTCTGCAAATGGTAAACCTTTGCTAATTGTCTCTCTTTGAGAAGTTACCTTTTGCTCCATGTTGTCTTCTGCTGTAAGCTGGGTTACTGCATTTCTCGGAGGACAGAGAACAGATTTCTGAGGATTTTTGCCATAGGCACCATATGTCTGGCCTCAATCCTCACTTCAGCACAGCAAACCTGGACCAACAGTAGTGGTAAGAGAAGCTGTGTGGTATTTCCTTTTCTGTGCTGGTTTCACTCTGTTGTAGCACTGCCCTCCACCTAGATGTGTATGGCCAGAAATGAATGTATTGCAAGCAGAGCTGTACATATATCAGTATACCATCCATGCTGGTGTATCTCATGCACATGTAAACTCTCCCATTTCCTGTGCAAACAGTGGTCAATACCAGCCTTGACATATGGCTGGAGGTCTCAGGCTTGTTGGTCCGTTTTCCAAAAGGATCCTCTTTGTGTTTGCCAGGATTTGGATGATTACTTGGCTTTCTGGCCACTGGAATGAAATAAGCCTTAAAACCCACCAGTAGGCTCAAAGGAGTCTAGTTTGGAATCAGACTTTGTTTACCTCATTTTGAAGTGGAATCCCTGGCCATGTTTTCTCAGTTCTGTATGCATTCAGTGGAAGATGAGGTAGAAGAAGGAGGCTCGTGCTCTTCCTCACATTGTAGATGGGGGGATTAATCACTACATGTGCCTGTGTTCCTCCATTTCTACTGAGAAACCTCACCTCAGGTAACCAGCTCTTCTCACTGCAGAGAGGAGGCTGGACCTCGCCCCATTACCTGGTGCAGGCTCAAGCCCTTCCAGTTGCTCGAGCCGTGGGTGGCTGTGTGCACTTTGCTATCCCACTCTGTCACTGGTAGACAGCATGAATGTATAAAACCTATTGGCTTTACTGTAAGCAATTAGTAACATCTTTCCCATGACTTGGGCCATGTGATTTGTAAGCCTCTTGGAAAGTTCTCTGAAAAGTGAGCCAATTTCTTTTTTAAAACTGTTATTACATTAAAAGAAAAAATCATCTGGCAGTGCTGAGCAAGATGGTATCAAAAATCGTTCACAGTTCTCACTGCCAACCAATACAGATTTATACCTTACAGCAGAAAGGACACAGAGCCTCAGTTTTTGATTAAAACAGCTCAGCTTTTCATCTGTAAAAATTGAGCTCCACAGTGCCAAATAAAATAAGGCCAGGTTCGTAGCTGGTTTAAACTGGATGAGCTCCATGTGGCATCGCTTGACCTGCACTGAATTTTACTTGCTGAATTTTGGCTGTTACATGGCTTTCCTTCTCTAACCAAGTAATACACCCAGCAGGATTGCAAGGGATGTGTCTGAAGAGGCACACTGTGATTCTGTACCTGTCCAGTCCTAGATTACCAGTTCCTGCAGACGGAAGTAGGATCCTGCTCATACAGATTTGTCAGCATCTTAGGTTTTTTCTCCTTTGGAGTCTTCATTTATGTTTATGGCTTGCTGGTGGAGCATTTGTCCTAGTGGACATGGGATTTTATCTTTTTCTTTATTCTGGCAAGCTGTAAACTAAAATTTCAACACCCAGTAAACAAAACTGAGAGGCAGTTTGTTCTCAGTAAAATAATTTTGTGATAAGACAGTGAGAACTAAATGGCATCTCCAAATCACCATGCTCTTCCTTTGGTGCTTCCAGTAATTTCGGCACTGCAGTTATGCGTCTGGGGAGAAAAGTTAGAGACACCCACTGGGGCTGCAAAAATTTGAAGGACCCCCCCCCCCCGCCCCGAAATAATTGCTGGTGGTTTTGTCACACTTCCACATTTAGTTACTCAAAAAGAGCCAAATTGTGAAGAAATACCAAGAGCATTAATCACATTATTTTATACCTTTCAGCTATCTTTTGGCAGCCTTTTGAAAGTCACAGCTAAAAATACTGAAAACACTCCAGGCTTAGTGGGGTGTGAGTTAAGGAAAAGGATAGCACAGAAAGAAAAAGCCTGAGAACAACAGGTTGTGTTATGGCTGTACTTATGGAGGTCCCAGCGAGACAACAAAGGGACTGTTCACCCAAGCTAAAGGTACACCTCATCTAAAGATACACTGTACTCTGAAAAGTCACCTAGGTTTTGAGGGACTTTTCTCCATTATGGGAATGTGAATGAACAGATGTTTTTGTGGTGGGTTGACCTTGGCTGAATGTCAGGTGCCCACCAAACTGCTCTATCATTGCCTTCCTCAGCAGGACAGGAAGGGATGGAAAAAAGTAAGATAGAAAATAAATCCGTGGTTCAAGACAAAAGCAGTTTAATAAAGCAAAAGCCAAGGTGGCACGTGGAAGAGAAGGAAAACAAAAGATTTATTCTCTACTTCCCCCCAGTAGGTGATGCCCAGTCTCTTCCCAGTAAGCAGGGCTTCAGTACACATAGCAGTTGTTCTGGAAGACAAAAGTCATAATAATGAATAACATAGGGGCAGGCAGCAATCAGCATCTCTCTGACTCAGAACACCTCCTGGTACTTTAAGCTCAATAGCCCAAACCTTAGACTTGAATCAGCAGTTCATTTTAGGACACAAACCATGAAAGTCTAAATAGAGATCAGCAACTAAATCCAATTTTTTCCCACCTCTGCCTACTATTTCAGTGTTTTATATGGCTTCTGCCAGTTGTTCTCCTGAAGATATTTGAAGACTGAAAGTTGAGAAAAGCATGGGAGGCACTGGCTGTGGTAATTCAAGGCACTACTTCACTGATTTTACAGGCTGTTGTAAAGTTGTCCCCATGTGACTTTATTTACTCATTTCCAAGTCACATTTTTCTCTAGCATTGAACAGGACTGGCCAGAAATAAACCCTACACTAAGCTGTTCCTGCTTCCACTTGATGCAGAGGCATTGACTGTCCAGCACTCAGAAATTCAAATTCTTAGTGATGTGAAAGTGTGACTAGTTTTGCTTCAGCCTTCTCTGTTGTAGAAGATGAAAACCGGGGAGCTGCTGTGCCTGCAGCAGGTCAGGACAGCAGGGCCTGCCACCGAGCTGTGTGCTGCTCTCTGTGCCCACTCCTCGCCTGTGTGCTGCATCCTTTCAGGGCTGCACTTGTTTTTCCTAACGTGGCACGGGCACATTGTAAACTATAATGCCCAAACTGGCAAAGCAGGCAAGTTCTCCAGGTCTTCTGGAGCCTCCTGGTTTCTCCCCTTTGCCCAAGACCTGTTACTGTACTTTGTGTCTCTCTTCTTGGGGACAGCCTTGATGTGAGGGGACAGAGACTGGCAGAGCACTGAGAGGGGCAGCGTCACGGGGCTAGACTGAGTTATGGAGGCAAACAGCAGGGATTGGAATTGCTGAAAATGTACTTCAAGTCCTAACTTGGAGCTTAATTTATGCTGGCTTGGGTTTGGACAGAGGCAGTGGAGGGTTCCCTCTTCGTTATTTGCCCTATTTGAAGACTGGAACACCCACTGATCCCCAGCATCCCTCTCTAATACCCTTCAGGCATGGACCGAGGAGAAAGGGATGGGTTTTGTCTCAGAAGGAGGTAACTCCGCCATCCCGGGAGATGGGGCAGCTGCTCTGCGGGGCTGCACCGAGCCCTAGGGCTGCCTCCCCCCGCGTGCTGGGGCTGAGCTGGCCTTGCTGCTCACACCTGCGCTCCAAACGGCCACACCTGTTCTCCGAACAGCTTACACCTGTCCTAGCAGTTCACAGCCTTGGCTCTCCGAGGTGGCTCCTGCCCTGGCTGAGCCAAGGGTGGCACTAGTTACTTTATCTTTACAACTCAAAATACAAAACGAGACAAACAATATCCGAGGAGACTGTAAGGATCCCCACTCCCGGCTGCCTCCGCACCCAAACTGCTCCCCGCTCCCTTTCCGGGCCGGGTTTTCCGCGGTGCTGCCGGGCGGGACAGGCACGGCCCCCGTGCCGGGATAACCCCCGCCCCATCCCGGGATAGCCCCGTCCTGGGATAGCCCCGCCCCGGGATAACCCGGCCCCCGCCCCGCGCCGCCGAGGGCAGGTAAGGATTGATGGGGTTCTGTGGTCCTGAGCGCTGTCCCGGTGTCCCTGGGGGGCGGGAGCGCGGTCCCCGGGCTCTGTCTCCGTGTCCCCCGCTCCGCCGCCGGACGGGACGCCCCGGCAGCGGTGCCGGTCGGACCTCGTTCGCCGGGCGGGTCGGAGGGAGCGCTACCCTCGTTGCTCCCACCTTGGGGCCGGTGACCGAGCCGGTGCCTGCCGGGGCCGGCCGTGTCCTGGGAGGGGCCGGCGGTTTCCCCCGGGAGCAGGGCAGGGTTTGCCGTCGGGGGGACCGTGCGCCCGACACGCGTGGCCGGCGGTGGGTGGGAGTGCGGGGCTGGGCAGGGGGTAGCGGCCGAGCGGGGCAGGACATGGGGCAGCTATTGTCGCCTCGCCGGCCGTGGTGGGCAGTGACTGTGCCCGTGTGCTCCGGGGGGATGCTGTGCCCGTGTGCTCCGCAGCCGCGCAGGGTCAGGCAGGATTGGCACCGCGACACGGTGCCTTCCGTGTCCCTTCTGGTGATGGCTCGGGGCTGGTTGCACAGAACAGGCTGGCAGGTCATCACACCTGTGAGTCTGGTCAGAGCTCGGGGTTGTTACCTAAATAAAAGTGTACTTTATCTTGAATCCGTGAATTGTGTTGTCGAGGCCTCTTGCAATTAGTCATAGTGGTTTTATGCCATCTGTTAAAATTAAGGTTTTGAAGTGGCTGCTGGATTTCAGAGGAGAGATCATAAAATCACAGGATGTTTTGGGTTGGAAGGGACATTAAAGAACATCTTGTTTCCCTCCCTGCTATGAGCAGGGACACCTTATGTAGACCAAGTTGCTCAAAGCTCTATCCAACCTGACCTTGAGCAATTCTAGGAATGGGGCAGCCACAGCTTTCTCTGTAGAGAAAGCCTGACATGAAAAGCTCTTTAAAAAAAGAAAATCCTACAAAATAGGGGGTACTGCTGATGCTTTATATTGTACTTTATTTTTGTTTCAGACTTTATGTTCTAAATTACCTGTGAAAACTTGGAACATCATGTATCATTTTCCTGTGACTTCTGCTGTTTTGTCTGTATTTTCATAGTTTCTCCTCTCCATCCTGGTTTTATTTACTTCCTTATTCATGCTTCATTGTTGTAAATATTTGGCATGGTGACAAAAGCAGCATTTATTAATTTCTACTCCCTTTGCAACCAGCTCTCTCTCCAGTGTGATCAATGCTGTTGTATAAGCCACAGTAACCTATAGCCGTTGCTATTTTGCTTTCAATGTCTTTTCTTTCTATTTCTTTGGCAGTGAATCATTTTTATATAAAATACCTTGCAATGGAGCTTATTCTCACCGCTGACGTTATAGACGGTTCTCGGCCATCTATAACGTCATATAACCGTTATAGAAGGTCTCTGGCCCCAGGGTTTGGTTGGGAGGGTAGAGATCTACTGACCTACCCCTGTGAAACTTCTGTGAGCTTGTCAGCAAGCATGGTTGGTTCTGAGGGCTGAACCCATCTGCTTTACCTCTTTCCCTGTTTCACCTTCGGCAGAATATATGAGGAACTCCATGGGGTGACCCAAGTTTCTGCTCTCCTGCACAATTCTGTAATAGAAGTACAAATTTCTTTTTTCCTCCTGCACTCATAAATCTTGTCCCTTTAATGGGCCTCCATCCCTGGGAAAAAGGCAGCCCTTGCCACAGTATGGCACGACATGGACAAAGTGTTCATTGTACATCAGGCTTGCTTTGATTGCATTTAAATCAATATTGTTATCTCCATTCAGAGATGTAGCGGGGGAGAAAAACAAAACAATAATAAATGTTTGCAACAAAGCTGAAAGAAGTACAAGGCTGCCTTGGGGTGTCAACAGGCAGCAGAGCCTGAGAGAAATAAGGGTCTGTTAGTGCCTCTTGAAACAAAAGCAAGTTACTTTTTTGCTTGTTAAGCCTAATGGCACAGTTTGTCTCGGAGGGCCAAAACAGGTATTAGGACAGCAGTATAGTGAAGCTCACCCATGGAGAACTTCTGGGAACTGCTCTGGGTGTCTGCTTGAATGAGCCTCTGTCACTCCAGTAGGTTCAGCCCAAGCTGTTGCCTTCTCACAGACGTGCAGCTCGCTGGGCTGAGTGTAGCATTGCTAAACAGGGTCAGCAATGTGGGCAGGTGTCTTATCCTCTGCAGTGTAATGTGCGTTTTATACAACAGCATTGTCACACAGTGGTGTCTGGACAGAATTATAGTTGTCACTGCTCACATAAAAGCTCCAAATCTTATTTGGCTTGGGCACCTAGAAATAAAACTACTTTGTTCAACAGTTCAGGTGATCTTGTTACTCTTATTCAAAAAGTCTATTTTGCCCAGCTCCCTGCAAGATTTGCTAAGTATTCACAAAGCTGCACAGATGGAAGAAACACCTTGTCTGCACAAGAAAGTGGTACCAGATGATCAGCTGATACTGGTTTTATTTTTAGTGATTTAATGAAATTGGTGCAATCTGTGTTTGGACTTCTCACTCGAGTTTGATGAAACTTTTATTTTAGGCTAAACTAAATGACAGACCATATCCACATGGAGATTTGTGCTAGTTTAAGCATATCTGTTTATAGGTGTGCCTGTAGCTAATTAACCTATTGCAACCTTTTCCTGTAGAGGAAACCCAATATAAAATATGTATAAACTATGGCTTTGTTGAAATCAGTGTGGCATCTGATCTATTTAATTATCAATTTCCTTGTGAATTGAGACTGCCCGTCTCTGATAGTATGAGCCTGCTCCTGGCTGTGGGTGTTGTACATCACCCTTCACTGGATAGACTTAAATACAGGATCTTTAACCTAACTCTGAGCACTGCAGGGGACAGACAATGGAAGCACGTGCTTTTTTTCTTCTTGTAGTAACAAGGGCTGGCAGGACCTCTTGTCCCACTCAAGTCATCCAGTTCCTAGAGCATGTACATGACTCCAATAAGAGAATTAATGACTGAGTCTGTGTTTGCATTGGAAACTTGCATTATTCCTTGAAGGAATGTGACCAGTTAAAAAATATTCCATATATTGCTTTATTTCCTCATAGAATGAGATCTGAAAACAGGTGATGTTTCAGCTTCAGCAATGGGCTTACTCTCCCTGGAGTTTTCTTTCCCTGTATGTCAGGGTGGCAAAGTAAAACAATTTTATTTAGAATTTTAGTGTGGCAAAACCACACTAAACCAGGCAGAGCACAGACCTGTCCGAGCCTTAGTGCATACTTGAGAGTTAGAAGAGAAGAAGGTGTGGATCCCAAATCAGGCATGGACCTGAGCATGACTTCTCTTGCCTTTCATAGTGTGGGGGGACACTGCAGCCTCTGGATGTAGCCCCCCTGTGCTTTGGCATCACAAACTAGAAACTACGGATCAGGAGATTATTCCTTAGAATGTTGTATTCAAAACTCCTTTTCCCAGATGTTTGGGGGGAATTTTACCTTCCAAATATTTTAAGCAGTAATGAGATGCACCCTACTGTTTTGCAGTTACCTTCACTGCGGTTTTGAGTTACTTCAGAATCATCCAGGCATGGTTGAGGCTTAAAAAGGATCATTCACCAGAAGGAAGGGTCCCTCAGTATGCAAAGTTTCCTAAACAAGCAGTGTTGGTTTCCCTCAGGATTTATCACCACTCTGTGCCTCCTGCCATCGAGCTCAGCAGGAACAGGAGTACAGAGGAATTGGGCCTCGCTTATTTTTAACTTCCCCACCATGTTACAAAACGAAGGGGTTTGGGTGTTGGTTTTTTTTAACAAAATGGCTCCTGATTCTGAGGGCTCCTGACCAGCTCCTCACGGCTGGGTAGGTGTTGCAAGCTCACAATTGCTGGGGCATAACAATCAGGGTCAGGAAAGGAATTAATGACATGTCACAACTGCAGGCAAACAGGGAGAAATTATGTTTGGGAGGAAGCAAAGTTGAGGTCAGCAAATATTTTGCTGGGTCAAAAATAAAAGCCAGACATTCTCATGGGTGGTTGCTTTTTGCTTCATCTTCCAGTCATGCAGTTTCTTTGTTTGAACTCAGCCAAAACTTATCATCCATCTCCCCTTTTTCATAATGAAAATATCCGGGTTCTGAGGGTGAGTGAGGGACAAAGGGGGACAGGAAGATGATTGGTCTAAATATGTAACTTTCACCTGCAGTGGTCTGGCCTTGAGCTGCTAATTGCTCAGTTTTAGATGCCATATTATTGTTGCCTTTTCAAGTATAACAGCTGGGAAGATGCTTTTAGGAGTACCCTTCATACCAGGTAATGTCTAGAAACTACTAGTGGGACAGCTGAGTTCCTTAAAGCTGATATGTGTCAGTTCTCCCTTGGCTAGGAGGGAAGCCTGGACACCAGGGTATTTCTCTGATGGAAATGTCAGTGCAGCAGACATGACAAGCCCTAAACTGGCTCACAGCTAAGCTGTGAGGATGAAGGCTTGTTACTGCCTAATAAATAGGGAGTGCAAATTCTTGTAAAAGTTGTTTTGTTGAAGGTGTAAATGCAGATTTAGAGCAAACTTTAGCATAAGCCCGTGCCCCCCCCACCTGAAAGCCAAGTGCATTTAGTGGAGGTGTCAGAGTGCTTCCCTGTTTCCCACCACGTTCCCTGCCTGCACTGGGGCTGAAAGGAGGCAGACTGGGTCTGTCAGGGTGACAGACAGAGCCTGGTCTCTGAAGTACTGACATCCTCTCTTGCAGCTGGGAAAGGGCCATCCTTGTTCGCTGGGATCTTAGGGGATGTCTCAGTGTCCCAGGTGGCTGTGCTTGTTTGTTTGGGTTCTGGCAACCTGCTAAATCACAATGAACTACATCCTGCAAGTTCTGCAAATAGTTCCCACCTATGAAATAAACAGAAGTCTCAAATATTTAAACTATAGCATTGGATTATCAGTTTATTACCAGGAAAAGGACTGGTTGCCCTTAAGGAATCTGAGTCATGCTTCTCCTCTGATGGGTTTTTTATTTTGGTGATGCTGGCTCTAGGAAATAATGATTAAGACTGAGAAGCTCAGTCTTTTGTTTACCCTAGGTGGTAACCCTAGGATGGTTCATTTAATTAAAAATGGCTAAAAGGAAGTAAATTGTGTGTAATGCAAATTCCACCTATGCAGTTCCTTGCTAGAAGGAGATGAGTAGAGTTCAGTGGAGATAATTATTCATGTGGTGGTTCCATTGCATTGGGTAGAAATGCACAGGGGAGGAAAAATCCTTATGCATCCTTTTCTACAAAAGGAAATTGAAGCCTTAACTGAACCTTCTGTAATATTGTGGGTGTCAGATAATTGTGGAATTTCTGAGGCTGAGTGCAAATAAGCAGAGTTCACCCACTTCTGATGTGGTCAGTGGAGCATTTCCTCAGTTATGCATTCCCCACGTGCACTGAATAGGGTAGTTTGCTCATTTTTTTGCTTAGCATTGTATTGTTGTTCTAAAATATCTTCTACTGGCTGCTCTCAAGGGGCTGGGCTAGAAACCTGCTTGCTCTGGTAAATTCCTGCAATTCCTCTGCACCTACGAACATCTCAGGGCCCTTAGTGATCAATGGACATCCTTCAGTAAGGCTGCCCAGGGGGAGGGGGAGGGAAAAGATTTAATAAACCAGCAGAAATTCTCTGTCATGTTGGATATTATTGGAAGCTGTAATGTGAGGCAATGACTGAATCTGGAAGAAACCACCTGGGGCTGTGCTCACAATGAGCTGAGCAGTATTTATTTGTTCTGGGATGCACAGTGGAGCAGAGAGTCATCACTAGGGTCAGAGCTGCTGCCCCTTGGGGCCTGCCAAAGCTGCCCTCCGTGGTGGGTATTGGCAGGCAACAGCTGCTCATCGTTCTGTCTGAGGTGGGAATGGTACATCATGTCATGTACAGCCATATATAGAGAAAAATCTATATAAAGTCTGTGAGTAGTTGAGCTTGAGTAATTCTGGCATTTGTGCCTGACTTTACCAGAATTTGGCCTTGGCATTCTCTGTATGATAACAGATGCATTTATGTGTGAGCTGCTTTGGGAGACCACAATTGCCTGCTTTGTTTGAAGTTGTTCTTTATCTTATCAGCTGTCTCTCATCTGAAGGCCATTTCTATATGACTTAGCTGCTTAGGAGGTTTTCGGGTAGGAACAGTAGACCTCTTTCATTTCTCTGGAACAAGTCAGACAAAATATCATTGCAGTGAGTGCAGCCAAGCATTTTTAGTGGAATAGCTTTTCAGAAAATAATTATGTTAAATATATTCTCTGTTCCCAACAGCTGCCCTTGGTCTGTGAAGGACTAGACAGTCCAGAGCTGCAAGCGGGACATTGCAAATTATGAGAAAATAATGGACCTCCGAAGAACTCTCATGATGCTGTGGAGCTTCACTTTGCAATGGCTGAACAAAAGGCAGGTATTTTATATATTTATTTTGTTACAGTGAGAGGGGAGATGTGAGCACAGATTGGAAAAAAGAGGGTTAGTGGTGTGAGTGTGGCCACAGGCAGAACATATCTGGGTAGAGGTGCCTGCTGCTCAGCCTTTTCAGTAGGACAGACGTCAGCTGCCTTAGGAGCACTTCCATAGTTTCCAGCAATTTCATACTTTAAGAACAGTGTTTGTAGGCTTGTGCAATACCGGTCCTATCTGTATTTTTGCACCTTGAGGGCTTGCTTGGGTGTACAAAGGAGCACTTATATCGGTCAAGCTGCCACAGGTCTTAGTGAAACTCACCATGGACAGGAGGTTTTATGCTGGTTTTCAGCCCATCCTTCCCAAAGAGAAAGACCATCCTATAGTTTGACTTTTATTTCTTTTCTGCTGGTGAAGGACTTCCATTAAATGCCATAGTACTATGCCTGTGAGCATTATAATGGTTATCAGTGTTTTGCCTGTAAAAGAATTATGGCAATGCCTCTGCATATTTCACTGACTGCAGAAGAAATAACATGGGAGGAAGAGTGGGGCTGGATCTTCCAGCATGAGATAGAGAGAAGTACAAGGCTGATCACAGACCCTACAGGTATAGCAGTTTTGGTACTAAGTCTTGTCCTGTTAACTACAGCACATACTGGGAACTGCAGTATGACTGTGGGTGCCAGGACCACATCCATCATTCTTAATACAATGCTTATCTTGGTTTTGACCTGCCCTACAACAGCTGTCTTGACTAATAAGGGTATTGGGAATTGTCCACACATTGTAAAGCTAAAGGGGGTTATTTCCTTATATTGTGACATGGTATGTAATAGAGGTATGGACAGAGGCAAGCAGCCTTTCCAGCTCACTGCTCTTTTCATCTGGCTATGAATAGCTTTGTGAGATCAGTATTATCTGTTTCAGGTTTTATGTTTTCGGCTGAGAGGTTTTCATATCTTTATTGCATCAACCTGTGTGCAGCTCCAGGTCTCAAAGGGTGAGGTGGGTCTTGATCGTCCTACATTCACCTAGGTGATGAAATTGGGGTGTTAAATACTGGGTCCTGATGAAAAGGTTTCTGTAAACCTTTTCCTTCTAATGTAGCTGTTCTAGTAAGAGAAAACATTTTCATGGGGAAAAAAGGGTCTTTACAAAGGAGAAGCCTTTATCCCTAAGAAGTAGACTTTATTTTTAATTAACTGCCATACTGATGAATAAATATGAGTTTTCACTGAAAATGTTTCCTGAAGTAGTTTCAGCCCACATGTCATGGGTTTGTTAAAAATAAATAAAAGTTCTCGAGAAGCAAATACTGTGAAATGTCCCTAGATACCTTTTTAAAAATAAAATCTGTCCCAGAAATTTCTCTGAATGTCTTTGTAGGAATGGGATTGTGCCTGAGAGCCAGAGAGAGTGGATGGTTGGCACAAAGCATGGAAGAGCCATGCCAAGCTGGATGAAATGTAGGTTTAAACAGCAGAGATTCATCAGGGATTTTTTTTTACTATTTAACTATTTAGAGTGGTATTGATAGCTTCTCAGATTATGAAAGTTATAATTGTAGTGTGACAAGCACAGCCATATTTGCCTCAAAGAAATATGAAATGTTATGTCCTTACCTCAAACAATTTTTACCAAAAAATTGGTTTTTATGACAATGTCCATTCCTTTTATGAGCCTTCTCATGCAGTATTCTGTGTTCTGTGGTATTTCTTTGTAAGCATTAATGTCAGATATTCTTTCTTCTAAGATGTTACACCATTATGAAAAAGGCAAATGTTTGTAAATGTATCATCCATAAAATAATGTAAGTCTATGAAATTTTGTCAAAAGAGCAAAGCTCAGCTGAAATGCTTGTTCTCAACTTTGGATATGCCAGTTGACAGAAGAGATGCACCACGTAGAGACAGCCCAAAGAAGTGTCAAAAATGCTGAAAAGCTGAGGAACCTGATGGAGCTGTGGTTGGTTATTGTGGAGGCTGAAGTGTCAAACCTGTGAGAATGGTTGCAAAGGGAGCTTCCCCATGGTAGCCAGGACAGACTGACATCCATCAGGGAGACCTGGGGTAGGCAGCAGGAAGGAGTTCCTTGATGCCAGTTAGCCAAGCTCTGAAATAGGTGTCCTGGAAGGGCTGAGGTTGGTATTCTCAAAGACAGAGAGTAAGGGTGATACAGGCACTGAGGTTAGGGAATGGTCCTGATGACCTTCAAATCATGTCTGCCATGAAAGCTGAGATTTATTAATCTTTAATGACCTGCCTTCCAGGGCTGTGGCTTTGGGAGAAATAGCAAAGTATGATGAAACCTACAGTCACCTGATGGGCTTGGAAACAGTGGAAAAATTCCATCTGGTGAGCTAGAAACTGCCTGCATGGACAGGAGCAGACCTTCTGCTCCCTTGAAGGTGTGCTTTACTGCTCTCAGGTTGGCCAAGGAGAGCGGAAAAGGAATAAAGTAGCAGAGCAATGCTTGACTTACTTTTCCTCCACGCCCTGCAGCCTCTGGCCATTTTTGCTGTCTGTTGAAACACAAAGTGATCTGCACCAGTACTGTTTGAATAGCAAATATCAATGCAGCATAAAGCAAAGGCCACGCATATTAGAAAATGAGTGGCCCCATCTATTTCATAGCATAACATGCAGCAATCACACCTGCAGGTTGCTGTTCTGCCATTTTCTGATTGCTTTACAAAGGCTGGCTGCTTATCCTTGGTCTCATTTAGGGAAGAAAGAAGTGAGAAAAAGAAGAATAGAGGTAAAAAAAAACAAGCAAGCAATTTGGTAATTTGTATGCATATTTTGCTTGTAGCATGCTGAGTCAACTGTTTACCTGTTAGTAGGAAAGCAGCTAAAGTAAAACATTGTCTTGGTTAGGTTTAAACCACGTGAGGAGCTGTAGGACTGGGAGGAAAGTAGGGCAGCTTGTTTTGGAACTTGTGCTGGAGAACAAATAAAAACCCCCAATGTACACATTCAGTTACCATATGTCATGCTTATCATAAAAGGCATCTTGGTGTTATTTCTTTGCAGGGATGCTTGAACTCCAGGGAGGCAGGCTTCCCTTGGAAGAAAGCGCATGCCAGAGGTGCTGGGGTTGCTGGTGGTGAGAGGAGCTTTCGTGCCTGTTGAGGCAGCCGCGGCGGGCGGTGAGCTCGCTCCTTCCCCTGCTCGCCTGCCTGACTGACGTTGGCTTCCAAATCACTGCAACTGTGCCTGAAGAAAAGCAAAGGAGCATCATTTTGTTGAGAGAATTTTCCTGGCAGGGGAAGGCATGCAGTGCAGAGAAATGTGCCAGCCAAGAGTCTGGAAGTGCAAGCCCAGGTGCTAATGCAGGTTCCACCCAAGCCGTGCTGTGGTGAAGTCCTTTCTCTCCAGCCGTGTCTTGCTCAGCACACCAGGGTGGGCTACAGAGGGCTGCCCATGGCACTGCAGTGGGCTGGGCTGGACTAGTTCCTGCTCTGTCATTCCTTCAGCTGTCTGGGAACTGAAGAAGATTGTAGGGAAGATGTTGGACTTGAGCTTCCTGACCGAGGAGGAGTATGAAAAGCTGATGAAGGTTCTGCAGAGAGATGCAGAGCTGAAGAAGAAGGATGGGGATCGCATCAGGTGAGAGACTGTGCAATAACAGCAGGGTGTGAGCTTCCCTTGGGGGGATTTTTTCACTTCTTTTAGAGAGGAGCATGTGTGTGTGTGTGCGTGAAACAAGGAGAGATGCAGGCTGGATCAGTGCTGTCCCTTTTGCTCAGATCCTGATGGATCTTTTTATTGTATTTCCTGCTTTCTCAGCCATCCTGCTGTTGCTGTTGTCCTCTCTCTGCAGGACTGGACTCTCTTTTTGAGTTAATCATCGGCCTTAAGAGACACCAAGGGTGTCTTTCCTCTTTGCTGCTCAGGGGAGGAAGATGCTGATTTCTTCGTGTCAGAGGTCTGAGCAGGGGAGTAGCTGCTGCCTTGTTTTACTCACTCGGTAGCACAGAAATGCCACAGAGTGTTTTAAAATGAGATTTTACACCCCCTCTCTGCTTTCTGTCCTTTTCATGCTCTTTGAGGTGTGTGTGTACGCAGCATCCATCGTACAGGCAGAGAGGGGCAGTTAGAGGCTACATGATCTGCCAGAGGTTTGTGGGGACCTGTTTCAGAGCCAGGAATTCTCTCTCAGCTCAGCTTACTTGCCACTGGCCATCCTGGAGACCAGGTGTGGTTGATCAGGATTGCTTGTTGCTGCTGTCACTTTTTAAATGCCAGCCATTAGACCATCTGGGCTGACAGTATGTACCAGGCTCAAGGAGCTGGCACCAAATTGTCCATGGCAAGAAATGAGCATGGATGGCACTGTGCCAGTTTACCCCAACTAAGGATGTGAATTGTTGACTTGCTGCTGAGCCAAAAAAAGAGTAAGCCCCATATAGGAGGGATGCACAAGGCTTGAAGGGGGAGCAGGCAGCCTTGCATCAGGCTACTGGGAGCCTGTGTGCCCTGGCCTCTGCCTGAGGTGGGAGCTGGGGGAACAGAACTGGTGGTGGCATAAAGCAGCTTGGATGTGATGTATATGTGTCTGCATGCTCTTACCTCTCCTCTGAATTGAACCTTTTTATAAAGGTGGGTTTTTTTCCTTCCTTTTACTTTTTTTTTTTTTTTAATCGAAATGCAGTCAATTTCTGCTCTGCAAGGGAGGTTTGGTGAAAACAGTGTTTACATTATTTCAGTTTTGTTTCATTTCTCTTTGGAAGCTGTTGCACAAAAGATTTTGATTTGGAAGTGAAGTGAGTTAGATCCTGAGCAGGGTGGTGCTCAGAGCCCCTTGCTGTCAGTTTGGCTGTCTGCAGTAAGACATGTTTGCTTCCAACACAACCTGCCCACTGGGTGAAATGAAGTTAATAGCATTATATTTATCTGGTGTCAACAAGATTAAAATATGTTCCTGTATCTCCTCTGTCCCAGCACCTTGAGACCCTCATGGAGTCAGGCGCAGCCTTGATCTAGGTGGGAGCTGCACAGCTCTCCAGCTTTCAGTCCTGTTGGGCCCCAGCACTGCCTGCAGAGGCTGGAGCCCAGTTATCCCATACCTGCTCCCTCCTGGCCTTCAGGCAGCCAAATGTGACCCCTCAAGGCTCCATGGTTATCTGGGGTATTTCCCCCTCTCCCTGTCAAGAAGTGAACTGAGCTGGGAGTTTCCTCTGACCTCCCAGGTCTCCCAGGGACCCTGAATTGGGGTGAGCTGTGAGAGGCAGTGCCAGTTGAAAGGCAGCTAATTCAGCAAGCCATGGTGTAAAAACAAAATAACTGGAGGAGGGTTAGAGTGCAGGCTGGAAAACAGAGCACTGACGGGTTTAGGTGCCAAAAACCAGCCCTGGGTGTGCCCGAGCAAGTTACAGTAGGAGAAGCTGTGCTCAGAAAGGAGAGCTAACCATGTGAGTGCCAAAACTGGCATGGCAGGAGGAGTAATGTCCAGGGAGAATGCTGCAGGGACAGGTTGCTTCTCTAAATATCATTATTTGTTTCCATGGTTTGCATCAAATTTGATCCAAGAGGCTTTGCCGCTCATGAAGAGATTAATAGACAAATAAAACGGAGAAGTGCAAGACATGCAAACAGCCCCACCCCTTCCTAAACCCTCAGGGCTGCCAAGCAAATGGACAAATCTCCTTGCCAGGTGACTGATTTGGATTTGTGAAATTTGGAAGAGGTGAAAGCCTATGTTTACAAGGTCCATTTCAGATAAAGAATAAATTATCCATTGTTTTAATGCTGGTTTAGCCCTTGTGATTGCAGAGAATAATCTTTGGATCCTTCTCAGTGTCAGACAGGGGAATCTCACAGACATCATTACGTGTAGCTCAGGGGGAGTGGAAACTTGGAATATTTTTTTGGTGTGTAATGCTCTTACTGGCTTCCAGGCGGATACAAGGCTCCATCAAGGATGAAAAGAAGAAGAAGTTTGTGACAGGTGAATGGTTTTCAGAAGTGAAGGCAAAACGGTTTCAGGAAGACTTGGAGGGGCCAGATCTACTTCGGGCATCAATTAGAAGAAAGAAGGGCAAACTAGAAAGTAAGTATGTTAATGTGCATCTTAAGAAACCAAAGTGATGGACCAGAAAAATGTGGTCCAGAATGGGAGTCTCCCTGTACTGAGAGTCTGTTGGGGACTGGCCCTTGTGTTGTGATAAGGGAATTCTCAGCTATGCTTTTAGTACTAGAAAAACATCCTTCATTATCAAAATCAGAGTCCAAAGAAAAAAATTACAGTGTGGCAGAGGACCAAGGCAAAGCAATGTGCAGTGAATGCCTTTTCCCCACTTCAGCTTCTTTTTTCCAAAATTTTTCTTTGTTAGAGGTCACTGGTATAATTTCTCGCCATAGAAGCAAAAAGAGAAGGGGATGATGTAGGGCCATTTCTGACATCAAACTGATATGAGTGGGTCAAACACACCTCCCTTCTCCAATTCCCAAAGTGGTCTGACAAAAGCAGCTGGTCATCTGCTCTCACAGGCCTCTGGGGTGGTGGGGTCAGTCACATCTCTGCAAAGGGAGATGGTGCCTCACTTCCTAGCATACATTTGCTCACTTGAGAGGGTCCATGCCTAGATTTTTTTCATGTAAATAATTCCATGGCACACTGTGGTTTTCAAAGGAGAAAGGGCTTTGTGGCCAAGGCGGAATGGTACCCAGGCTGTGTGCCCTAGCAAGGGTGTATCAGGGACCACGTGCTAATTTGAAGCAAATGAATTGTGTGTTTGACATGCAGATAAAGTTTCATGCTGCTCTGTGAAACAGGTCAAAGCAGATTTGTCAGCTCAGGGCAGAGAAGAGATCAGCCCTGTGTGAAACAAGCAGGACTGTGCTTTGTGTCCATATGTAACCAGCCTGGAGCTGGAACTTTGTGCCGAACATCTGTGCAAAGCAGAACTGGGAGTGATTCACATGCAGTCCTCAACATGAAGACAGCCCAGCCAATCCTGCAGCAGGACTGTGGGTCTGCAGCCCAGTCAGTGTCACACAACCTCCTTGATGAGTTGTCAGGGTGGGTAATCACAGGTACTCACACATGGCTGCTGCTGCTCTGAGAGAACCTCGGCCACGATAAACAGTTCTAAGCAAAGTCTGCCACTGTCCCTAAAACAAGGACTATAACTGGGCTCTGTTCTTTTGCAGTAAAGCTACTGTTAGATAAAGGAGTAGCTGTCCAGCACTCAAATGGCATCTCCACCACTTCAGTTCAGCCATCTTTCTTGGGCCCAGCTTCCCATTCCTGCTGTGGGAAAGCAGCAGGATGGATCACTCCTTTGGTTGATGGGCCTCCTTGGCCAGGATGTCTCTGTAGCATGAATTCCCTGGTTTAGTATACCCCTCCTAGCCCCACATTATTTGGACACATTCTCAAAGCTAAACACTGACTAGGGACTTCACTGAGAGCCTCATTTCCTTTTTGCTTTTTGCTTATGCCTGACAGCTCTCATGACTTAGCATAGATTCATTGGAGCCTCTCATGCAGAACTGGCCCATCATGTTTCATATGAAGTTACTTTTATCCTTGATATTATGGATTCATGGTATCATTAAATTTACTATTTTTTCATACCTCCAGAATACTAAACATGTAAAACCTTTTTCAGCTTGGCAGAGTTGCCTGGTCATTTCTGCAGTGCATGTTCTGGTTTTTGAGGATGTGCATTTGTGCTTGCACCCTCTTGGCATGAAGGGGCAGAGCTTCAGCAGCCTCTGCAGTGCCCAGGTCAGGCAAGTGCTCTGTCACATGCATCCCAGCAATTAGCCAGCAGTGATTAGGATTGTCTGCCTTTTGCCTGGCACCTTTCCCTTGCTGTCCACTTAAGAAAGCAAAATTTGAAGTACTGTTTGGTTTAGATTTAACTTGTAGGGCTGATGTACATATGAAAGTTGTGATCTCAGGTCATCATCTAAAATAATCTCCTTACTAATAGAGCAGTAATATGCAAGTTATGTCATTGTATGTGCATTACTTGGCTAATGCTGTTTTAATAAGGAGGAAGCAAATGTTATTGAATTACTATAATGTTTAGAATTAGCCCTTTATTCCTTTTTCAACTGTCTTTTCTTCCCTTTTTTCTTTATTTCTATTCTCAGACTTATTTTGGTAAGACATAAGTATAACATGTGACTCTATTTCTTCCTCTTACTTTTCCCACTGCAATTTTACAGCACTGATTGAGGATCAAGATTCTGCAGCTAATGTATTCACCTTGCTGCTGCCCACCACATGCTCAGCTCTTGCTGTGCTTGCTGTGTAGATTGCCTCCTTTCACACACGAGAGCAAGCTTTTCTCTCACTGACTTGTCAGCAACAGTGTGGCACTGGTGAGAGCAGCACCTGGCCCATCAGGGAATGAGGATCAAGCCCCTTTAGATGTGATTTGACCATGCAGTTCACGTTCAGTCTGCAGTGGGTGAGATAAGGGCCTTTTCTTGCCATATTGACACCTTGTTTTCTTTCCCTGGAAAAATCATTCACCTTCTGTTGGCTTTCAAAGTGGTGAGTGGGTGCATGTTCATTTAGTCCAATCTATGTAATGTGTTCCTGACTCCCAGCTTAAGTCTTCAGGCTTAAGTCTATGTTAGGGAGTAAAATGAGAAAATTCCTGTATGGAAAAGCTCCACTGAGATAATGGCTGGCATTTCTTTTGGAAGGTAGATGGGCTGAGGAGGCATGGAAATTTTTGCCTGCACAGGAAAATGCCCAGTGACATTTTCTGGAGGAGGGTTTTAACCTTCAGAAGAGAGGGTTGAGTGAATCCCTAAGGGTTTTCACAGTTGGTATTGATTCTAATGGAAAACACTAGTCATGGGCAGTAATACAAATCTATAAAACAGATAGATACCCTGTATTTAAAGTACAGCCTGCCGAGCAGGACAGATGGATAAATTTGGTGATAACTTCTCCTTGAGCTTGTGTGCAATGATTGAGAGCAAAAAATCATCTATGAGAGAGACTATTTTATCCACCTGCCAAGGCAGGTGAGCCTGGGCACAGGGTTAGTTGTGCTTTTCCCAAGTTTAAGTATCTTTGTTTTAGAGTGATAGGAAATGAGGAAAGCCACAAAAGTGTTGGAGCAGGAGTGGCTGTATACAGGCATACATAAAAATATGTATGGACATGTTAAACTGGTCAGGCCACTACTAATTCTGTTGGAATTTCCTTCTTATTTTGTCTCATCCTAAAGTTAGCAAAAGTGTTGTGCTTGTCTCAATGGATTATAACATACTAATAGATTGTTTGTTTGTGGTGGTAGAAGCCAGGCATAGCTGTGTCAGTGGCTGAGCCATTTTAGCAGGGCAGTGATTTGGATGGGTGGAAGTGAACACCTCCTGCTGCCTCTGCCAGCCAGGAACAGGGAGCTCTCTGTGAGGGGGAAGTGTCACTGAAGAGCAAATATGACACAGTGCCTTTGGAAACGAGGAGAGAAATGAATGCAGCTTTTGGTTGTAAAGGTCTTTTCAGCCATGACAGGCAAAGGGATGATCTTGGTTCCTCTGCTTCCAGCTACCTGCTGGCATCTCCCTCCCTCAGGTGTGGGGCAGAAGAGGAGGATGTGGCTCACTGTATAAATAAACACTCCCGTGCCTGCACGTGTCATGGTCTTCACGTGCCACCAGCCACACCTCAGGTTCTCTCTCCAGAACAACACTCAGTGATGCTCTGTGAGCATCAACGTTTACGTGGGCAAAGCACAGTCCCTCTCTCAGAAACACGCCCTCTAAAACTGGCTCATTCCTACAC
This sequence comes from Xenops minutus, assembly GCA_035221455.1. Lineage (NCBI taxonomy): Eukaryota > Metazoa > Chordata > Aves > Passeriformes > Furnariidae > Xenops > Xenops minutus. The sequence continues at coordinate 11,745,847 of JAWWEE010000142.1, read as the reverse complement.
TACCAGGCCCTTGTCTTCCAGCAGGAGCAGCTCCCCAACTTCCCACTGCTGCAGAAACCACGGGGCCACCCAGCTGCCCCCTCCCATGTCTGCCAGACATGTAGCCCTAATGCAGACAGGTCCAAGCAGAGGCTGCTGTGTCCCCTGCACCTCAGGGCCAGGCGCTGGGTAGGCAGGGAGAGTTGGGAATGCAGCATTTTTCTCCATGGGGATGCGCAGACAAGGAGATATCTTTGGATATCCCTGTTACTTGCAGGCTGACTGGACTGATTCTGGATGGCACCACATGAGCAGCATTGGTGTGACAACAATATCACAACTTGTCACTACTTGACACTACCTGTCAGTAGGACTGGCCTGCTCTTGGGCCTTGTGCACTTTTCTAACCAGATAACAAGTGAGGCTATAGTATTTAATGTCACCTCTGAATCCTCTGAGCTTCTTATTCTATTGTATTGTGTGATTAAATATATCCTAAAATGATTGACAGTTCTTGTAACAGGTAAATATGCTCTTTAAAGTAGACCTAGCTGAATGTGAATAAATATGTGCAGATCTTGTTAACCAGGCTAAGTTTAGTTTTTCTTCATTGTTTGAGAGTTTAATCCTTTTGGTTTTGCAGTAGCAAGGAAGCCCATTTGCCAACAAAGTGTCTAATGCAACTTTATACCCTAGCAGTCTGCTTGTAAAGGTTACTGTCTTCTATTGTTTTTGCTGTAGGGTCTTTGGGAGCTCAGAAGATACAGCTGAGCCTTGTGCCAGTAAAAATAACAGGGATCTCCTCATTAACTCTATTGGCCTCCTCCTTTGTTTGCCAAGATCGGATGACTTGAATCAAAACAGGAAATGGCTGAATTTAAATCCTGGAACGGATTAACTTTATTGACAGTCGTGTCCTGTGAAGGTTTCCAGCGATGCGACAGCTCCTGGCATGAGTCAGGCCTTGGGAGCTTTGGCCTCCTGCACCTCTGGGGTCTGGAAGTGCCTTTGCTGCGTGGGGAGTGCAGTGCCCTGGGGCCCCCCCTATCTGTGGGGAGAGCAGGCAGAACCCTCCACAGCCACCTCATTTTAAGTCCCCAGGGGTTGTGCTGGTGGGACTTATTTTCATTAGGGAAAGTTTTTTGTTTCCCCAAACAAAACACAGCAACCATTACAAGATTAATGGAATGTCATTTCTTAGTTGCCTCTGTTATATTACAGATGAGGCAAATGAGCACATCCAGATGGGTCTGGAAAACAAAGCTGCCCTGAGTCCTGCCTTCCCTGAGCATGTTGCTGGTGCAGGAGTGGAAAGGTAACCGCTGCTGCCTGTGCAGTGCTCATTTTCTAATGAAAATTGAATGCTACCCATTAGATCCTGGTCTTTAACTGAGTTTCCAAGACTGTATAAGTAATAGGTTCTACAGGATATTTTTTAAATCCTTCTTCCAGGAATTGTTAGAATGTCAATCCTCCCCTAATAACTAAGTGCTAATGTGCTTATTCCACAAAGGTCTTTTCCTGCATGATTTGATAAGGGGTCAGTAAAATGGAAGCTGTCTCTAACGTCAGAATATGCTAGTTAGTTTTTCAAAGTAATTATGGTTTTATTTGTTTAATTTTTGCCATGGAGCAACACTAACAAAATGAACTGTTTGAGGAAACTGCTCATTTCCTGCTGGTGCCAACCTCTATGTCCAGTGCTCTGCACTCTCCATCAGGGCTGGGTAGGATTTTACATTGTGCTGACTGAGCAGAAGCATCCACTAAAAGCACTCCAGAGCAAATCAGTGACTTCACTCAGTATCTGTGGACTATGGAGAAGCCATTAAAATATTCACATACTGATATAGTGTTGTTCCCATCCCACTTGCATTTTTTTGTCAGCAAAATGAGGGACCATTCTTCATAGGTGGCAGTTGCTCCAGTTAAATATTAAAGATGGGCCCTGACAGCACTTCCAAACATCTAGAAGCTGATCTGTGGGTGGTGTTTAATGAAGGATCCAAAGGCAGCAAGCCCGAGGTGCTCCTGCTTTACTAGCACAACCCCCAAGGTTTTTTTGGATGTTGGTTAAATCCTGAAAAGCTTGCTTTGTTTTTCTTATTCAGCTCTAAGCAAGGTGTGGCCTATTCCTTCCTGGGCCATAGCATAGAAATGCATCTCCCCCCTGCATGGCTCTCGGGCTCTTCTGGCACTTCCCAGAAGGGGAAAATCTGAATAAACCAAGTAGTTGACACACATTGTTTTTATTGAGCCAGTTCTGCAGCTGAGCAGAACTGAGATGGCGTTGAAGGTTGCTTGATCACCCAGGCAGCCACATCACTACCACAGATCTCCTTGCTCAGGTGTTTCTCTTCTCCCACAGTTCCAGCACACCTGCTTTTGAAACTGCGGAGCATGAAATTTTGCCAAAACCGAAGCCAAGACTTCCTGCACATTTGTTTGCATCACGCAAGGTAGTACAGGCACTTTGTTTTGTTATTCCTTGGACCCTCACACAGTCTATACCTACCAGCAGGGGCTCCACAGGCTGCCTGCCCTGGTGTCTGTGCTCAAATAAAGCACATTTTTTCCAGTCTTGCCAGTATGTATATATACACTGATAAGATTTGTTTTCTGTTCAGAGGTCCAGTATACATGATGTCTCTTCCTCAGAGAGTGACACTGGAACAAGTCCATTTGTACCTGCACCAAACAGCTTTCATTTGTCTAGAAAAGGTAAGTTTTTTGTTCAGTGAGCCATTGGTGTTTTTCTTATTCAACATCAAACACCAAGAGATAATATGCTTTCCAGTGTGTGTACCAATAAATAGCAAAGAGTATTTCTTACCTTGGCATGTAAGAATGGGCTGCCAACATTTGTATGAATTATGCCCAGAGCAGCAGGGACCAAGGGAAAAAGCAATCTGATGCCTGAAACTTCTCTGGGCTATCAGCACATTTTAAACGGAGTGCTTGGCTTTCAGCTCTTTAATCCATGAGAGAAGTTACCTCTCTTTCTGGCCTTGAATGTATAGTGTAGTTTTGGTAAGCAAACAGCCAGTAGGAAACCTGTCAGACTGAAAGGGAAGCTGCCAATAAATTCCAAACTCACAGCAACATTTTACGGCTCAGTGGATTTTTTCCGTTCCTTGTTGCAGTGAGAAGGGCTGGGGTTTTCAGGTCTTTCTTCAAATGGAAGGAAGGGGGCTTTCTAGAGTCTGAATATGGGAAAGAATTAGGAATATACTGAGAATTTCTGAGAATTCCCCCTGGCTTCCCTTTGAGAAACTGCAGCCCAGATCTTCCAGGGAAATTCAATATGATGCAGTGGGACAGACTGTGAGGATTTGTTGTTGTTGTAGGTCATGGAGTATCTCCATTGCCCACCAAGCTTTCAGAGAATGCTGTGCCTCAGCCCAGCAGTGCAGATGAAGGAGAAGCTGTTGATGGGGCCACCAGCACCACAGTGGGGCCAAAAACTCCACCTGAAGAAGCTTATGCTCCCAGCAAGATACCAGTTAAGAGAAAACCAAACAAAACTTCCCCCAGATCTGAGTTTGTGAACCCTGTGGGGCCAGCAGAGAACAGCCTTGCAAAGAAGGAGCTCGTGGCAAGCCCCAAACCACTGACCACAGAGGGGGAAAGCAGCCAGGCCGGGAAGCAAGGTGTGAACTATACGATCTCGTCAATGAGTAACAGGGAGGAGGATATTGGCCTCGACCACGAACACTTCAAGAACCTCAGGAACTTCTGGGAGAAGGCAGCAGACTCTGTGTCAGTGGGAAGCACGCCGGCAGACCCGAGCTGGGTGGAGGCAGATGGCAGGCAGCTCAAGCTGTGCCGCTCAGTCTCTGTGCAGCCTGGGCAAGGCCAGAACAGTGAGGAAAAACCTGGCGCCTTCTCCAAAACAAGAACACCCTACAAAAGGACAATAACGTTGTCTTCTAGTGAGGAAGAACCAAGCTATGTTGCTCCTGCAAGGAAGGGCTCGGTTTCCGTCATTCCTAGATCCACGTACGCCAAGAGCAAAGGCGGCCTGCTAACAAGAAATAACTCGCTGAGTGAAAGCAACGGGAAGCTGCTGATGCCAGAGGAAGAGAAGGTGGCACAGCGCTGCTCCAAGAAATCCAGATTGCCTGTGCGAGCACCTTCCGTCACAATCGAGTCGCCTACCAAGGACGTGTCTGCCAGCATGATGGAGCCAGAGACGCCTACAGATGAGTTGATCGTGGCAGAAGAGCGCAAGCCCACAGCGAGGTCCCTGGCGAGCAGGGTGCAGATACTGATCGAGCCTGTGCTCACAGATGGTGAAAACGATGATAAGAAAGAGGAAAGATCCGATTTGGGCACTCCTGACAACATGGAAATAAATGGAGAGCTACCTGAGGAAAAAATGTGTGAGCCTTCAGACAACCCAACACCTGGTGAACCATCCGGAGAGAGAGAAGCCATTCAGGGAGCAGACTCAGCTGTTTACTCAGGTACTGAGGGTTGTAGCCACCCCTTTTGAAATCCAAATAGAGAGCCATCCCTAAGCCTGTTTTCTTCCCTAACCCTTCTGCATTTTGCACATTTTCTTCATTTATCCATTTATCCTATAGTGCAGTTTGTGCAGAGTTAGCATGTGTGGAATGTGTTTAACAAACAGCTCTGTAAACAAGACTTGTGTAGCCCAGTGTGAGATCATTCTAGTGTTTCTCAGGGCCTTCTGCCTTATTATTACATTCATTTTAGGATGCTGTTAGCAGATGTCTGTGCTTCACTGGGAGCTCTTTGCAAGTGCTGGTCTGTCTTAGGGACTGGATTAATCTAGTATTTACATTTCCTGACATAGTGTGAAGAGTTTTTCTTGGGGAGAGACATCAAAGCAGACAGATGATTTGAAAGCAGCCCTGGGTAATATAATTGTGTGCTCCAAGCAGAGTGAACAAGCCAGGAGGGGCACACACACACACATACACACAATTTGTGTTTATTTATTTATTTCCCATGTTGATTTGGCTTTTCATGTATTCCAGAGGAAGATGGGGATCATTCTCCTGCTGCTCAGGCATTGGCCCAAGCAAATAGCATTAATCTTGCGAAGAGCATGGTGAACATTTACACAACCACAGAGAGTGAGTAACATCTATCTTTCTTCTTTTTGGTTTACATTTGCTGAAGGTAATATATTATGCCAGTTTTTCGTCACCATGCTTCTGTGCATGTACCAGGCAAGGGAAATGACATATTGTTTCATCATCAAATTAGAGAGTTTATAGTGCCTAAAATTAAATTTAGAGCCAGGAAATTACAGCTGGATTGATGGTATGTTACTCAGTGCCTTCAGCAAAAGCACAAGGGCTTCAAAGAGTTGGCTTGTGCTTGTCTCTCCTGTTCCCCCCTGGAGTGCTGTGGGAGCTGCCTGGCAGCCTGTGCAGTGGACTGATGCTAGGGGCCAAACCTCGTGTCCTGTGTGTAAGTTGTGCCACAAAGTGGGCTTGCAGTGCCCAGCCTGGGCCTCTCAGCTCTCCCAGAGCCTGTTTGCTGGACTGACATCCCCAGCTACTAGCTGGGACATGCTTTATAGTGATGGTTGCTCCCTGAGAAACCCAGAGAAGCTAAGGAGAAGGCAACCAAGAAAGCAGTGGCCAACCTGAAGAAGCCCATGGCCAAGAAACCTGTCTGTGCAACCAAGAAGCCCAAGAAGGGGCCCAAGGAAAGGCAGCAGCTTCTGTGTCCAGGAAAGCCAATGACAGTCCCCAGAGGGTGAAAACTGGCAAGCCTGAAAGGAAAGCTTGCCTAAAAGGAAAGTGGTGAGGCCAAGGCTGCCAGGTCTGAGGTGAGAAGGCTGGGAAGGCAAATGCCTGAGAAAGGGTAAAGTGGCTTAAGAGGCTTTGATCAAGCCCTTTTAAGCACAACCCCTGGTTATAGCAGAGGGGACAGTCCCCTTTGGGGCTCTGTTGGAGACAGATTTCAGGGAGGTCACACTGCATCACCCTGTGACTGTGCCCTCCCTGCCTGGTACCTTGTGCCAAGTGCCTGCCCCATCATTTGGTGCAGTGACATGTCACAAAGCACGGTGGCCCAAATTCCCAGGTCCCACATACGTTGCCATTCAGTGACAGGATCTTCACATGGACAACAGAAGTTTCAGCCTCCCCTTCTTTAGAACCCCAAAACTCCTCCTTGGAAGCCCTCCTCTACAGAGTTACACTCCCTTGTTTGCAGTATAGCAAGTAGTCTGTGGAGAGGGCTGGATGCAATTATTTGATTGTATTTGGTAATAAAAATAGTAAGTACCAAATGAATGGTAAATCAAACTCTTGGGCATTTTGAGCACTGAAGAGTGGATCATCATGGCTAATGTGCTAAACAACTGTGTACATGGGCATGCATGTTCATGCACATATATCTTCTCAAAACAAATTCCTCTGGGATGCAGAAAGTCATCTTCAAGGGAGTTATTGAGAGAAGATACAGATAGAAAAAATAGGTTTTATTTAGATATTTAAGCAGTCCAGTAACCATCTTTCTAAGTGGATAGGAAGCTTTATGACATTTTTCTTTTAGATAATTTGGCTATTGTTCACCTCTTTGTTTTGCAGTGTACTTAAGTGGTGTATGCAATGGTGAAATTGTATGTATAAATATTTTACAGCTCTTCTGTACAGGACAGTGTGATGTGAGATAAGAATGTGAACATGTTTGGTTTCATTGACAAGGTGGCAGATTTCTTTAGTTTTAGTGTAAGTTAAGTCTACAAAAAGCAAGCAAGATGTACGTCCTGGGGCTAATAAAGGAATTAAATGAGCCACTAGAGGGAGTTTGCACACTCCCACACATTGAAATATATTGAAAATAGCTCTAAGATGTTAGTTAGAAGTTTTCATCTTGGGGAGGGTTGGCTTGAATGTCAGGCGATAGAGACAGGGCAAGTAGGTGGTACTTCAATGCCTCTCACAAGCTTTTCTTCCTTCCTTGTGCCCTTAAAGAAAAATGTGACTTTTTTATATTTTCCTGACTCTGACGAGCTATCTTGATGCCTTTTTTCTTTGTACCTGCAGCATACAATAAACCTCATTTGATACCCCATCAGTTTCTTGAACCTGAAAGAGTCAAAGAGCTGAGCAGATCCTCTCCTCTCCTGCTGTCTGAGGTAGGCTAGATGCCAGAAACAACTGGAATAGTGTTCACAGCATCCCCTGAATGGCAGTGGGTTTCATGAGAATGTTTCTCCTGGACACCAACAGTACTTGCTTTACCACGTGCCTTGGTTATGCCATAAATAAATGAGAAAAGCCTTAAGAGAAAAGCCCCCAGTAACCCAGGCTGGCTGTTCCATCCTGGAGGAGTTTAGGTGTTTCCCTGTGTCTCAAACCACGCTGTTCTGTGCCCTTTCCCTGAGCCCAGGCGGGGCATGCAGCTCTGTTTGGAGGCAGTAAATGATGACGTTCACTGCTGGTTGGAGGGAATGCCCCTGGGGAGGCTCCCTGCACTCTCCTCCGCTCTCCCAACCTGAGCTCTGCTTAATGGGACTCTGCCGAGCGATCGGTTTTTCTCGGTAGTGTTGCAAAGTGCTCCTACGGCAGAGCTTAAAGATGCTTGTTGTTTCCTGAGCAGACTGAATCAGACACGGCTTCAGAAATCAGCTTCCAGTTTAACAAGCACAAAAAGACACCAAGCATTGGCAGCCACTCGTCCGACATGGCTTCTGTCTCCTCGGTACGTACTGAAAGCTGGCGTCTCGCTGGACTGGGCTTCTCAGTGACACTGCATGCAGGCTGATACTGATGATGTGGCCTCCAGAGCATCCTGTTGGTTTCTGCAGGGCACATTTTAAAAGAACAGTGATGGTTAATGACTTGCTTGGGTTAAAGGAGTGAATCCAGGTGCCATCTCAAAATAGAGATCCACTGAGTCACTGTTAGTCAAGTTCTCTGCAAGCGACAGTCCCCACTCCAAGTGCGGATCATCTGAAGCCTGGCAGTGCAGAAGATGGGGAGGGGCCTTTTCTAGGTGGGAAAATGAGGCACACAGCTATTAAGTGACAAGTTTGCGGTGCAGGACTGCAGATGGGTGCCCTCTACAAGCTCATCCTTTATCAGCAGATTCAAGGGAACTTGGAGTTGGAAGAAAAAGCGTGATTTAGAGCTTCAGCTTCTAAGGAAAGCTGAAAAGAGCTGAGTGTGTTTAGTTGAGCATTTTTAAAAGATTCCTTAGAGACAGTATTTGGGGAGGATGCTGCTTTAAAGTTCTTGAATTTGCTGTGTTACTCTTAAAAGTATCTCCAAGGTGTATATTTGAGATGTAAAGAATGTGCGTGAAGCAAAGCTGGTAGGGAGAGGTCATGAATGTAGATAAATAGGTTAAAAACTTGGGGCACATGAGTCCTCCTAATTTGGAGCATCTGGGAGCTGTAAATGACCCTTTTGTGTCCAAGTCATATAGGTGTTCTTGAAAATCTTGTTCAGGAAGCTCTGCTGGGATGGAAAATACAGCTCCAGGGACTGAGAGTAGATGTTTAGCAGGTTTTTGTCAGTTATAATAAAATTCAGAACCAAAGGAAGTAGGGAAAGACAGAGAAAAATTGGGTTAATTACTAGGGAAGTTTTTTGATAAATGTTCATGACTGTACCACAGAAAAATACCAAGGGTTAATGATTTGCTTTGTAAACAGCATTAGGTTTTATGATATCCTGTCAGAAATCATGAGTGATTGGTGCAATAGAAAATTCTCTCATCTCTCTGGAGCTGAGCTTTGCTGTGTTTCATCACTTTCTATCAGTGAAAGACAATGTGAAAAAAAGAATCCCACGTTGTATGGGCAAATGCAGTTTGTTCTGGGAAAGCAAGTGACTGTAGGGTACTTAGCTCCAGATTTACATCTGCAGAAGCCTTTGGGGCAAGTAGCTACACACAGGCTGTCTTTGGTGGGGCAGTGGCTCCTCAGGACAGGGGTTGTGTCTGTTTTGTACTACTCCATGCACATTGTGAGTAAGCAACAAGACAGTAAGAGTTTTTCCTACATTTCTAGTCTAATAGGGTTCTTACTAGCCTGTTTTAAAAATGAATTGGCAATTGTGTAATTTTTATCTACCTGAAAGAATAAGTTCATTTACAGATAGTTCAAGTTCTGTCATTGTATTCCTATCTTAGTGATGAGGCTGGGTCAGGATAGCAGTTGTTTGTGCTGTAAGTATAGGGAAAAGACTATATTTGACTCCATTTCCCAAAGTCTGGGGATTTAGGAGTGAAAAAGCTTCTGTATTTCCTTAGCATTCAGGAGAGTAGTGCTTCTGAGTTCTGGTCTAGGATAGCACATCCTTGTGAGACCCTTATTCGGGTTCCCCAGCCTTTGCTTGAGAACAGCTGTGAACCATTTCTGTGTCCTTGACTGCACAAAGACAGAAAAGGCAGATTATTTCTCTGGGAATGCACTTTCAGACTCTCATCTTTGCCCAGAACCAAGTCAGGACTGTGCCTATTTCAGTGGCATTGACTTTGCTCTTTCACCTGGCAGGTGAGTGGCAGTGTGCTCAGTGTCTACAGTGGCGATTTTGGGAGTGTGGATGCTCAAGGTACTGTGGAATTTGCACTAGACTATGACGAGAAGAACCGGGAGTTCCAGGTCCATGTGTCCCAGTGCAAGGACTTGGCTGTAGTGGATGAGAAGAAAGGCAGATCTGACCCGTGAGTGATGCTTTGGTGCCTTCTGACTTCCACTTTGGTGTGCTGCAGGATTTTTTTTTTTCTTTAAATGTCATGGTTTCTTTCTTCCTTCAAACTTCTGGTACATGCTCACTGCTGGGACTTTCCTAGCTGATAGTTTTGGAGCCACTGGCATTAGTAAAAGTGTTGCCAGGCTTAAATTTGAACAGATTGAGAAAACTTTGATCATTACAAAGACAGTTCCTCTTATGGCTGGGATATGTTGTCTCTGCATCCATGTGAACTTTGATCCCCCCATGGTGAATACACTTAGTAGTAACTCTGGTGATGCAGACACATGTCTGTATGAACAGGAAGTCCACAGAGAAGTGCTGTTAGGGGAACAATAGTAATTGTAGTGGTTAGTGATCTCTAGTTTGAAAGATGATGAAAAGGAGCTTGGATTTGAACCCTGAGAGAGACTTAACGATATTCCACTTCTTTTCTCCTGTCTGTTTTCTCCCTGATTTTGAATGCACAGAGATGCTATAGTTCTGGTCATTTCAGAAAATGGATATACGGCCTTGCTGGCTTCCCATATTGCTTGGACAGCTGCCTGTTCTGAATGTTGGTGGCATCCAGACATCTCCAGTGAGATTTATAACTCCAGATGCAAACCAAGTTAATATTCTAGCAGGTCTCTAAAGTAGTTTTTCCCTTAAAAAGTCAATTCCAGGCCTGTTGTTTCCATATCACTGTTCACAAGTGTTGCCTGCTTGTTAGAAAGCTTGGTGATGTGGGACAATATCCAGCTGGAGTTTGTTTTCTTTTCTAGGTATGTTAAAACTTACCTGCTCCCAGACAAAGCTAGGATGGGTAAGAGGAAAACTTCAGTGAAGAAGAGGACAGTGAATCCCATTTACAATGAGGTGTTACGGGTAAGGACAAACACATACTCTGAAATCCTGTGTTGTAGCAGGCACCTCTACCAGGTCAAATCTGGAAAGATCCTGCCTTCTTGGCCAGGCTTCTTTGCCTGCCTCCAACCAACACTGCATTGCTTTTGCCTTAAGTTTCTGAGGCCGGGATGTTAAAGGTTTCTTTGCGCTCATCTGTGTGGCACCCAAGATTCTCTGTCAAAACCACACAGTGATCTTTGGATGCAGTAGGGACCTGCAGCCTGTGCTGCCTTCAACCAGAGCAAGGGGTGTTTGTCCTCCCTTCCCTAGAATGCAGTCACAAGGCATGGAACTAGTAAGAAAGGTCTGCATTATGTGATCTTACTCATCAAAGCATAGAGGATTATTTAGCAATGCCCAAGCCTGTGTTAATAATTCTTGAAAGAATATTGGTTTTACCCTGTGATGAATGGAGTGCCATGTTTCCCTGTGCTCAGCAGAAAAGCTTTGTCAGGGTAGTAGTGTTGCTGCAGGACAAAAAAAAGAGATGTTCAGAGCTAGGCCAGTCCATTAGTAGTGCACATGTGGGGTGAATGCCTCAGAGCTTACTCAAGCTTTTGAGTAGTTTATTTCTGGTTGTGAAAGATACAGAACAAAAATCTGAACAGCCTGACTTCTCTTTCTTCCTCTAGTATAAAATAGAGAAAATGGTATTGCTGATCCAAAAATTAAATCTGTCTGTTTGGCACAATGATCCACTGGGACGTAATAGTTTCTTGGGAGAGATCGAAATAGACTTGGCCAGCTGGGACTGGAGCAACAGGAAACTCAACTGGTATCCACTGAAGCCCCGGGTAAGTGTGTCTCAGCTGCCATCCCAGTTCTTAGCCCAACCCTGAAGCCTTTAGGGGTGGCAGAAGTCCTTCCTGGGTCCTCTGAGGTCTTTGGGTGTGGTGGACAGAACAACCTGAACTGTACCTAGGGAACAGCCCCTGGACACGTTAGTGCAGTATTCAGTGCTCTGAACAATGGCCTTCTTGGGTCTGATTTGGTGACTGATCTGTAGGGACACTTTCATAAATGCAACCTGACACTAATCACAGAAACTCTGATGTTACTTTGCCGTTCTCTCTACTCACATAAAGACCATCCCTTAAAAATAGACAGCAGAGCACTAAGTGAAACAGCTGAACATGCCTTCAAAGGTAAATATTCAGGTGCCACTGCTTGTAAAGTCTGTACAGCTTCCTGCATGCTTCTGGTCTGATTTGAGATCCCTTTTCATCAAGTAAAGAACATTTATCTTTCAGAACCAAGATGCTTAATTATATTGAGCTGGACATGTCTGGAAGGGCAGCCTTGCTCTGAATCCTCAGGCTTTTGATTCTGAGAGGCTGACATTGAGAATAAAGAAAGGAGCTGCCCTGAGAAGGGGCTGCTTCAGCCATTCAAAATCAGAGTTTGTCCATTTGTGCCCCTCCATTGAACTCAAAAGCTGTTTGCCTTGCTGTGTTTACACAATCCTTCATTTAGTCAGTCATAACTATTTCTGTTACAGAGCCTGTCTGCTGTTAATGGTGTGGATCATCGAGGAGTGATGAGTTTGTCTATTAAATATGTCCCCCCTGGAAGCCTAGGTAAAATGTGGTTCATGAATTAAGTATTTCCCATATTCAGACACGCAGCTTCCAATGCCTCATCTGTTTAAGGGCTGGTCAAAGAGGAATCTCATTAGAGCAAGATCTTAAGACATCAGCACAAAGGCACAACCAGCAGGGCTTGATAGCACAGCTACAGCTTACATCTGATTTTCACATCTGGATTTACTGGAAGAGTGTTTGGGAGAGAGGAAGAGCTCTGCAATTTCAGCCTCATCAGCTGTTAGGAACACTGAGGGCACTGTAGGATGCTGTGATGAACACAAAACCCGTGTTACTGTGGGGCAAGCACAAGGTTGGGTTGGCTCAGCAGTTCCTTCTCCTTTCCTGTTTGAAAGCAGCACCAGCACTTTGTGTCAGGAGCCTCTGCAGGTGTGACAGCACTGGCAGTGGTGCTGTGGCACCCAGAGAGGGGGACTGAGCACCCAGAGGAGTCAGGCAGCTCCCCTGGGTCCTGGGGAGCAAACTTGTCATCGTGGAGCTCTTCCAAGGACTGGCACAACAGTTTTTCTTCTCTCCTACATGGCAGGTCCCAAGAATCCTCCCTCTGGTGAAGTTCACATTTGGGTCAAAGATGTCAAGGACCTGCTGCAGTTGCGTCCTTCTGGAGTTGACTCCTTTGTGAAATGGTGAGTGCACGAGCATGGTATTGGCTGTGCTCCTGGGTCTGTGCCTCCACAAAGCCTGTGTTTTCTTCTCTGTTCTCAGGCTTGCCAGGCTCCACACTGTAAAGCCTTCCTATTGCACTGGGCTCTGTAGGGGAGAATTGCCCTTGTTATTCTTGTGGCCAAATTAGGAAAATCCTTGCTGTGATAAAATCTTAGTCAATCACTGTGACTCAGTGATTTACCTCAATAACATCTGAGTGAGAGGAGCACATGGGCTCTGCACCTCAGCCCAGTGTGTTCATGGGACATTGTGAATTTTTCATTGTCACAGAGTTGCCTGCAAAGTTTGGGAATTTGTTAGTGACTTATCAGAACTGACATACAGACAATTGTGTCCTGCTTTGATCTTCTCCAGAATTTAGTATGTACATGTTTTCTGCAACATCAGTTCTGCCTGTTATATGGGGAAGAAGGTGCTCCAAGTATTTCAGAAAATTAAAAATCTTTTATGGGGATTTTAAGACGTTTTAGTACTTTGAAGTGATCACCATGGTTTTTCTGTATTTTAGATCCCCCCCGAGTTCTCCTGCAGAAAGGTTTGCTGCTCAAGAAGCCTAACTGACCATTTTGAAGTGCCCTCTTGGGCATCTAAGTTATGAAAATTTATGAAAATAGAAATATATGAAAGTAATGTGCATTTTTGAATGTAAAATGTCACTTTGCAAAAGAGATTTGCCAAAAGCAGGAAATTTAACTGTCCTCCTTTCTGGAAATGTTTTCTTTAAAAATGGATTTAAAATGGATTTTTGTGAAGGAAAAAAAAAAATCATCCAGGAATTACAAGCATTTCCCATTAAATCTGGAGAGATTTCTTAAGCTGAGATCCAGTTCCTCCTCATTTCACAAGTCAGGCTTGTTTAGACCAGGGAACTTTGTAGGAACAGTCCAAACTTTAGGTGCTATTCAATGCTTCATGCTGTGTTTTCTCTCCTCCCCAAGCTATGTGCTTCCAGACACCAGTAAGAAGAGTTACCAAAAGACCCGAGTCATAAAGAGAGACACAAACCCTGTTTTCAACCACACTATTGTGTATGATGGCTTTCATACAGAGGACCTAAAGGATGCTTGTGTTGAACTGACTGTGTGGGATCATGAAAAGCTGACCAACCATTTCCTTGGAGGAATCAGGCTGGGCCTTGGGACAGGTAAGTGTTTTCCTTTATATTAATTCTATTACCATAGTGCTGAGCCATGAGATAAAATGGGAATTTTCATAGCATTTTCTTGCTGGGGAGAAACCAGGGGTGAGGAGTCTTAGTAACTGGTGAGAATTTTGATACCTGCACTGTGTTTGGATGGAGGGGGTCCTGGTACCGTGGTAACACCCCTCTGTTCCCATGTTTTCTGCCAACATCATCTCTGAGGTCTGGCAAAGCTCCAGAATCATCTTGGGCCTGTCAGAGTGTTTTCCTGCTACTACAGGAAAACAGGCTGCATGACAAACCAACGTTATATTGATGCTCCTCCCAGGAAAGTGTTGAGAGATGAATGTCATATGGGACAGCACCACCTGGTGACTGTCCACCTTGAAGTGTCTCCCAGAGAAGATTTCAGACTGTTGCAATCAAGGATAACTGTTCCCTGAGGGTATGGGGAAAAGGCTCATGGTAGCTTGAAGGTCTGCCTTGCAGCTGCACCTGTGGTTATTGGATTTGTTTGTGTGATCTCTGTTTTCAACCTCTAATGTCACCAGGAGGGTTGTGAACTATCTAGTGGGAATGGGCAACAAGAATAAGCCCATAAGTGAGATACAAAAATATCAAACCCAAGATTAGCTGTGATCTAAATTTATACTTTTATCTCATTAACAAGGAATTGACATATGAAAAATTTGTTGAATAGTTGACTTAGAATTGATGTACACACTTTTCCTCTATGGCATGTTTGATTCCTATATAAATGAAGCCAAAGAATTTTAATGAATACCTGAACCTGTCCACAGGAAAACCAAACCTTTAAGACCTTCTTTACCATTCAAAAAGACACAGGAAGTGTCCAACAGTATTGGCAGGTTGTGTTAGGGTTCTTGCCTTTTATGGCTTTTGCAGTGACTTCGTTCTTAACTCTGCTGTAAAATGGAGCTCATTCACAGATCAGGGGGTGTTCAGGGTGCAACTTTCTGAGGGAAGTCAGCACCTTTTATCTTAAGACCCTGCCTGCAATTGTTACATGCCAGTGAATATTTCTGTGGGGTGTGGAAACAATTTGTGTAGCTCCCAACGCTGTAGTTTTCTCGTTCTTTCCAGGTTTGAGCTATGGCATCTCTGTGGACTGGATGGACTCCACGCAGGAGGAGGTGGCCTTTTGGCAGGAGATGATGTTGGCTGCCAATGAGTGGATCGAGGGATTGCTGCCACTGCGCTCACTGGCAGGGAGGAAAAAACTGAAATAACCTATTGCTTGTGCCATAGAAATGCCAGATATGTTCATTAGAATTAGGAAACTTCCTGCACCGAGGGGATAGAGACCATCCATGGGGGCTGCAAGTGCCAGGTTAATAATTGATGGACAATACCTTGGAGATGTTAATGTTAAGTACTAACTCACTGACAGAGGACATGGAAGAAGCCAGACTGATGCTATACTTGATTTTGACCAAGAAGAAACTTAATTTGCCCTTTTATTTAATCATTTGTATTCAGTATATTTGAATTCCATTAAGCTCTGGGAACACTGGCAGAAGGAAAAGGAGATATGGATACTTTTTTTTTTTTTACTGTTTCTTGTGCCATTTTTTTCGTGCAGAGATGTAGTTGTACAGAAGCAGCAGCACGGTATTATTCATACTCCCTGCAAGTGGTACACTTTGTACTTGATGTACAATTGCTCTGAGCCACCAGCAGCACAGTTTGAGAAGGGCAGCTTTGCATTTGTCGCTGGTGATAAAGAGTCTCTAACATGAGGAAAATTGAGTTCCAAGGTGGATCTAAAGAAAGGGAGGACTATTTGAAGAAGAAAATGAAGCAACCTGAGGAGGATGACAATGAGAAATTCAATACATTAATTGCTTTATGCTTTAATCTGAAAGAGTTCAGTGATGGTCCTACAGCTAGTGGGATTTTGCAAGCAGGGGCTGTTTTCCTAGCTTTTCCAAAGGCTTCCTCAGTGACCTCAGGCAAGTTTCTCTATGAGGGGACAGTTTGAGTGCAATATAAACTAAAGTGCTTTCCCAAATGTAAAATATGGTTACATTGTTAATGAGCCTAATTGCACCTTTGCAATGCCTGGTGTGCAAAACATTTCAGTATGAACTAATGATGTAGGAAACAGTCTCACGTTAGCCTGGCACCACGGGTCAGGAGTGAAAGGTCAGAACCACACTGGACCGCAGGAGATGTTGGCAGCTGGTTAGAGAGGTAAGTAGAGGGTGTGAGTGGATGTGAAGGGGAGCTGCAGAGCTCCAGTTGTCTGGGGGGTCTCCTGCCTCTGCATCCCCTGCTGCCTTTCTAGTCTTCCTTTCACTTGATGCCTGTCAGTGACTTGTCCGTGGCTGGAGTTTCCCTTTTGCCAGTAGCTTGCAAAAAACCCTTTGCATCTGTCACATTGACCATGGCAGAGTGGTGGTGTGAATATATTTTGAATTGCGGCTTTGTAATTTCTATTTTGGATGTACATATTGTGATTAAATAGAATGTTTTTCTTTAGTCATCAACTGGTCTCCTTGTACCTATTTTTATCATGGTCTGAGTGGGGGAAAAAAAAACAAAAACAAAAAACAAGCAAAAAAAGGTGTTAAATTTTGTCATGAATTATTTTTGCCCAAGGGCAAGTGTAATGTCATGGAGAAATATTTTTTTGTAATGATCCTACTCTAGATTTTGACTTTGTGAATATTTTGGTATTCTCCTTTAATGGATTGATTTTATTTAACTCAAGCTTAGCAAAGATGGTTGTAAATAAATGAATGGAAAAATACACACTTGAAATAACAAGTGTTTCTCATTAAATGGAGATGTTTGGGAGATAATCAGCAGCTTTTCTTGGAAAAAAATAAAGAATTAAAGTGGTTTTGTAGTTGGAAAAAGACAATACTTGGAAATGTCCCAGTCACAGTACTGAAAGCACTGAGAGAGAGTTGTAGGGCAGTAGAATTAAGCAATGACTGTCTAATGAAGAAGCTGATAGATATGTGACATGTCAGCCCAAAGATACCTTGTATGGGTTCCAGCCTGGCATGTTTTGTTCACCAATATTTGGTCATTTATTACCTTTGTGGGATAAAATAACAATATTGGGCCCAAGGTGAGAGTTTTAAATTATTATCTTTACCTTGGGTGCTGAACATGTGAATATTTATACATTTGTATAACTTACCTACTATGAGGAGCTCTGGTCAAAGGGGTGGTGTCTTGTTGCAGTGAAGTTGCTCACTTGACTGCTGCTCTCCCAAGTGCTTCCCTATCCACAGCGTGCTCTGGGGGGTGGAATTTCTGCTGTGGCTTGGAAAGTGGTTGGTGACACTGGGATTTGTCTTGGACAGGTTCAGGTCTCTTCCTGGTGGATTCAGCTGACTCCTCTCCATGACAAAAATGGAGCCAACCTATCTCCTCCTCCTCTTCTTCCTCCTCAACCTCATGCAATAGTAGCACAATTTGCCAAATTGCCAAAACTGCTGTTTGCATCAATGGAGCTGGAAATGGTTGTGTTGGTGTTTCAGAAAATTAACGTCTTTTTCATTGGTGGTGCCAGTAAGGGTTGAAAAAGGGGGTCAGTGGGCCAGTTCACCCCAGTGCAGTTACTTTTATGAACTTGGCACGGGGCTTTGTGAACAGACTATTTTTTGTGTTCAGATTCCATTGAGGATTTTTGTTAATCTTTTGCTGGCTTGTTTATTTAAATTAAGCCCTGATTAACTTAAGAAGCTTTCTTTGGTATTTATTGGTTTATCAAAGTAAAAGATTCTGCCAAACCACACACACTCTTGTCACAGCTGATCCTGAGGCAGTAAAATTTGCCATGCTCTATCTGTTTAACTTGCTGTGCAAAAAGCACTTTATCATAAAATTATTTAAGGTACATTTATTGTGCCAGTGTCCTGTGGAGGAGCAGAAGAGCTTGTGAGTATAAGGTTAACTATTTACATGTGGTTTATGGTGTTGACATTTGTTGTCTGTGAATGCTGCACATACAGAGACTCAGGCCCATAGGCGAGTGCTGGTGATGACATGAGTTGGGTTGTAGCTGGTGGAAAAAAAAGAAAAAACAGATGGAAAGTTTTCTGAGTGTATTCACTAGTTCATTGTGGTATGTGTTAAGCAAAGCTCCATGAAAAGGTAAGGCTTTATGCGTAGAGTAAATGTGGTTTATGCCTCTCCTTTCCCTGGATATGACCATGCTGGTGCCAGCACTGTAGTGAGAGCTGACTGCAGTCCCTGAGCCCTTGCTGGGTACAGGAGTGACCCCAGGGACTGAGCAGGCACAGGGAATGCTGAGTGTGACAGGCTGGGGCCTTTGGGCACTTTCCTCTTCATATCAAATAGGAACCTCAGTACCTACAGTAGAGCTGGCAACTGCTTGCCATGAGGGTTCTGCATTTGAGAGTCAATGTGCTTCCTTCCAGGTTGTGTCTGATTTATATAACTTTTTCTTGGAAATATTCCAAGATTTAGGGGGGGAGAGGGGAAGGAGAAAACCCAAAAGTCTAGAAAGTATTTCTGCCTCATACAGGTATCAGGAACTACTGAAAATAGTTTAGAAGCAAACTAAAGAAGAGAAAGAAAGAATTATTGAATCTTGAACAACATCCAGTGAATGAGTGTCTCAGAGGAGATGGAAAAGAAGTGGTTGAATTAATTATCCATTACTAAATATTTGCCTAGCTTTATCCTTCACCATGACAGGAAAAAATTTAAGTACTGCAGAGATTTGGAGATAAAAGGATACTGGCTAAACAAACCCATGTAATAATATGATCTGTTGATATAAGAAATGTTGTGTTTTTGCAGGCTTGTTAAGTCAAAAGATGTATGAAATCGATGGGCATATCAAAAACTGATACAAAAAAAATAAACACACTTCTGATTCTGGTAACTAAGCATGAGCATATTCAGCACCAGGTTTTGATTATGTGTTTTAGTTGGCTGATTGGTACTTCTATGTTGTTCATGGCTTAATCCTTTTCCACCTACTTACTTTGCACCCCTCAGGTGTTAAAATGGTTGCCCAGGAGGAGATGTCCCTCTGAGCGCTGCCACAGAGGTTGTCAGGAGAAAATGGGAAGCTCACTGTAAAGCCCTGTAGAAGAGCAATGCTTGCAGAGACAAGTAAGGTACGTGTTCCTGGAGCCATGCTGTGTCCTACTGACCTCTGGAGAGCCCTTCAAATGGCAGTCCCTTCCCGTGGGGTCGGCCAGGAGAAGCTACTTCATTGCAGAGGCTGCTTTTCAGGAGGCTCCTTGTACTGCTGGCTCTGCCACAGGGAGCAGCAATCCCAGGGTGAATTTTATGGGGCCCCAGGACAACTCCGAGTGTGTTTTGGTACAGCAGTCCCAAATCCTGGCCTGTCATGAGCAGGAGGTGGCTGGTTTGGAGCAATGAGGCTTCAGCAACAGTGGACAACTCCAGAGAGGCCATTCCCTCTTTTTTGTTTGCCACCTTCACCCCCACCTCTGAACATGTTTAGTTGGTTGGAGGGTGCAGAAACTGAGTGTTGGTCTCCAGGAGGCCCCCAGAGAAATTACTATTAATGGCTTATGTGAGTTCTCTTTTCTGAGAGAGGGATGGGTGTGATGGAGAGCTGGAAATGTCTCCTCCAGGAGACCCACTGGAGTTTGGCAGCCCAAGACCAAGTTCCTTTCTGTTTTGCATTAATTTCCCATTCAGTCAGCTTAAATGCCTCATATCAGATAGTAGAATCTGAATGAAGGGTGAAGCTGTCAGCAGGCAGCAGCATCCTAGGAGGAGTGGAAAGACACAAACAGGAGCAGGGTCTGAGCTTGCCAAGTTTGCTGGTAACACCAGGTTCATGGTGGAGGGCTCCAGTTAACATTCCTACTGGAAAGGGGCTGGTGGTGGTACAGTCATTGCCCTGCAAGTGACCTGATATAGGTGCTTGCTTAAGCAGGCAAAATTTTGCTTTTTAAAATACTGTAAAATCATATTATGGCTGAACCTGTCTGAGCTGTGGCAATTCAGCCTCTTTTGTAGACCCAAACTAGTTAATAAGTTGTTTTAAGAGGAATGGAAGGAGTCCTGAGCATGGAGCCATTTCTGCATGTCAGTTTTCCTTTTTTTTACAGGACTGCAGTCAGGGTTTAGCAAATTACTTGGCATCTTGTATTTTGCAAAATGGAAAACATACAACATACAACAGTGCCACAGTCCTACCCACTGCAGCACCTTAAAGATCCCCACAATTAATCCTCAACAGGCATTGCAGCTCCTGAAAAAAAGGTACATGTTTAGTGGTGTTGAACAGAGAAGCTGCAAGGACATTTTGCCTTTTCCCTACAGACCTGCCTATGCTGCTGCTAAACTTGAGACACTACCAGTAGGAACAGAAATCAGATTTCATGCATCTAACAACCCATAATGCCACCCTGCTAGCTGTTAACAATCCAAAGTAGCTCCAGTCTGTGCTGTGGACTCAGAGGGGGAGCCAGGGAGCTGTTTTCTGGCAGTGTAAGTAGCTCAGACAACCACTCTGTAGAAAGAAAAATCACAATAACCTCTTTTCCTTCCCTCCTCTCTCCCACTCACCATTACTAATTTATCCTGATTATAATAGCTTCTATTTGCTCTAAGCAGATCCTGTTCCCTTTCTGGGAAGAACAGCTACAAAGACATAATATTCCCAGTGGAGGATCTGTGCTTGGATTCAGGCAGATATAATGATCTCTTAGGGGAGCTCCCCTTTTTCAATCAGCCAACCCACGATCATTTTAATGTGATTGTAATCTGAAATAAGACACTGAAGCTGCATCTGGAGCAAGGCATCCCATGGCAGTGAGCTGACGTTTAATTTATTGTCACAGGGAAACGTTTGGCAAATGTTTTATGTCTCTCAAAAAACCCCAGCTGACTTGCTTGCATGTGCCAGCCGTTGGGGCTGGAGGCTGTGTCACGTGGATGCTGAGTGGCACCAGAGGGTGGCTCTGCCACTTGCAGGGATGCAGGGACAACCTTATCCTCTGCACGTCCACCCACATGGATCACACTGTATGAGAGTTTAATCTTCCCTGTCCTTTCTGGCTGCAAAGCAAATGCAAACACTGCCCTGGAGCACTGCTGTTGACTCAAGAGGTTATTTCTGAAGTTTCTCTGCATTTGTGTCTCTTTCACATTCTGGCATTGACATGGATCCTGGCTGGCTTTGCAGCCCTGTCTCTGGGGGGTTGTTAAGCTCCTTGTGAGGAAGCAGAGCCTTCTGCTCAGGTGATGGGGCAATTCCAGCAGTCTGAGGTCGGGCAGCTGCTCTGTGCTGGACCCTTTGTTCCTCTATGGCCAAGGGAGGGAGCAGCATTCATGGAGGATGGTTCCTCCCATCAAGCTAAGTGGGATAAATAGCTCTCAAGATGTTCCTGCCTCTCTCAGTTGGGTACAGAAGGAGCTTGGGCACCTAGTGTAGGAGAGCCATTTAGGTAATGGGTTCCTATATTGATGGGTGCCCATTAATGGGGCAGTGGGCATCACTCAGCCATCACTCTTTATGAAGCCTGTGTCTGCTTTACTGTTTTTGTTTTGATCCCAGTGTCACGCTGGGGAACCAGTGGTACCTCTGCAGGATGCCACCCCTGGAATCCCAGCCAGCATAGGTGGAGCTGTGCAGTACTGACTCCCTTGAGCACTAGAAGCATTTTGCTGACAGGCTGCTGTTTGGGGAGGAAGGTTAGGCAAGTTTCCCAGGAACAGAGGCTGCCACTCTGTCACAGAACTCCACCACTACGAAAGGCATTTTAGCCCAGCCAAAAGCCAAGGTGGGACAGAGTCGTCACCATGTGCTTCGTGGTATTCAGCCCTACCTGTGCTCCCTCTTGCTACTGCTGTTGGAGGCTCTAAGGCTGTCACCTCATCAAAAAGTCCTAAATTACATTCCCAGTGCCTGCTGTCAGCTGGGCTGTCAGTTCCAGAGCACCATGTGGTGCCTTTGGCTTTACACTTGTCTGCACCACCCTGACTAACTGTGGGCATCGTATAAACACTAATTCGCTTAATGCCTTCCCTCTGTCCTGGGTTTTACAGCGGCACAGATCAGCTAGTAGGTCACGGGTGCAATGACATCCCTGTCAGCAACGTAATCTGTCTCCATGTCACATCTGGACAGGCCTAATTTAATAGGGATGATTTTTGGAACTGGCTAATAAATGGTTTGCTCCGTGTGGTTACCCAGCCCCACTCTCAGCACTCCCATCATTCTGGTGTGTGGCCCATGACTGTTTTCAGTAACTGATCTCTGGCCTCTTTGGTTGTGTATCCACTCAGGGCTCTGCCTGGATGCAGGTTCTCTGTGCAACAATGAACAGCTCCATTGGGAGCGTGGCTGGGATATAATACCTGAGAGGGTCGGGAATGACGGCCTGTGGATTTGGGTGCTCCAGTTCCCCAGTGTGTTGTGATCGCTGCACTGTCCTTGGCTGGGGCACAGGCACAGGCTGCCTTGCTCAGCTCCTGTGCAACCAGCCCTGCAGCGAGGGATTGTGTCTGATTGATTGTTTTTTGTATCCTTGGAAACTGAAAGGGCATTAAAATTGCATGGTGTGTGCAGTGCTGATGCACTCTGCTCCTTGTAGTGCTGCCTAGGGCTTGGAGATGGCTTCAGCCTCCAGCTGTCAGAGTGTAAAGGGCGCTGGCTGGTTTGGGATTAAAACTAAGCTGCAACTCAACAGCAATCTGTTTAGAGGGAATACTATCTATTTAGAGCGAATCCAACCAAGGCTAGGCTGGATGGGGCTGTGAGCAACCTGGTGTAGTGGAAGGTGTCCCTGCTCATGGCAGGGGGTTTGGAACTGCATGAGCTGTGAGGTCCCTTCCAAAACATTCCATGATTCTATGAAGTTACCTCTGTGAATTGCAGTAATGGGGTCCAGGGGGGTGTCTGCCTTTGAGGAATCCCTGATCATGGCTCAGTACCTTTGTTTCTCATAGCAGAAGGCTCCTGCCCAAGAGGAGCTGCCTGCCTCTAGACCATCCTGCCCCAGCTGTAGGGACTGCTGAGGCTGGTGCTGGGCCCTTAACACAGGGTTCCTGCCATTTGGAGCACACACAGCAATCACTACCCACTGGCCTGAGGAACTGGGAGTATAAAAGCCTGAGTATCTGGTTAGGGCTTCATCATCTAATGCTAAAAAAGAGTTAACATAATCCCTCTGGGACAGAGGCTACAGGCAGCACAGGGTAGCAAGGGAGTCATTCTCCAGCCCTCACTCCATTTTGTCCCAGCTTTTCTGCCTTAAAATAAATTTACTAAATAAGAAATTTAGCCACTGCTCCAATGGCTGACTGATGTGAGGATGTTTGCCACCTTGTGCAGGAGCTGCATGCAGAGATGTGCACAGTGCCCTTGGGCAAGGCTTTAACCCAGGTTTGGCTGTAGGCAGCTCAGGGTGTAGGGCAGTGCTGCCTGCATGGGAGCTCCCTTTGGCCTCCTGAGGCTGCTGGGTTGGACCCTGTTTGGGAAGACCCACAGGTGCTGCCAGCAGATGCAGGAGCTCTGGGTTCAGCTGTGCCTTCACCTGTGCTCAGCTGGTTCTCAGGCAGCTCTCTCCAGCAGTACCAGCTCTGAGGACAAAGAGGCTTCTCTGGAATTGCCCCCAGGCCCATGGGAAGGAGCACTGAAGGGTTGCCTTTAGCCCGGGGCTGCCGACAGCCCACAAAGGCTGCTGCAAGTGCTGCTGTCAACACACACGCTCCCACAGCATCCCCCCAGCACCCGCTGTCCTGTCCTCAGCCAACAAACCTGCGTTTGCATCAAATCTAGGTTACTATCTCTCAGACACCAGATTTTCCATTTTGTAAAATGGTACCAGAACAAAGACTCTTCCAGGACCTCATTTGCTACTACCCTCTCACTTGCTGCTAATTAGTGCCGTGGCTGCCGAGTCACGCAGCGGGTGTTCATCTATATGCCTGTGCTCAGAGGAGATGAACAGAATATCTGCATCACGGGATCCTGCGGGTTCACTGGCTGGGGAAGACAGGTCCCTGGAGCTCCGGCAATTCCTCTAGCTATGAAAGGATCTGCTGGGCACCAGCACACCCCTTGGTGGTCTCCTGAGCTCTGCACAGCCCTGCAGGTCAGGGTACTTTGGCTGCTCCCTGTCAGAGCTCACACTGCTGCTGGGAAATGTCCACCGGCACCTGTGGCTTGAGGTGCTCCCAGAGATGCTGCTGACGGGGTGACTCACAGGGTGCTACTGAGTACCCTGTTCCCTCCTGAGCACGGCCAGACCTGGGGGAGAAAGGGAACGGGGTGACAACGTGTGTGAGTGTGTGGGAAGGAGAGAAAAACGGTG
Organism: Xenops minutus; assembly: GCA_035221455.1. NCBI lineage: Eukaryota > Metazoa > Chordata > Aves > Passeriformes > Furnariidae > Xenops > Xenops minutus. The sequence continues at coordinate 11,721,579 of JAWWEE010000142.1, read as the reverse complement.
CAGAGAAACCACAATTTGTTGTGGGTTTCAACTAATGGGCATCGAGTACTCAGAAATCACTCGGTAAAGTGCATCAGATCCCCACAAAGCCTTGCTGGCAATGAGTCACTGGTTAATGTACCCCTAACTTGGATTTATAGGTTTAATATTTTTCTGTTGCACTGTTTCTGTTGCTGTGTGGATTGCTTTATCTGTTTTCTTTCCTGTCCCAATGTGCATCAAAATAGGATCTTTTGGGGTTGGTTTTTTTTCAATAAATAGATTATATTTCTAAGGATATTGAAAAAGTTCTTTGCCATTTATTCATAAAGACTGGAAATAGTCTGTCTAATGTCCTAGTCCAGTTTGAAAGGTGGCTAACTATCTTGTACCTACATAAATGTCCTTTTTCTGAGGATCTAATGAATCTAATAGCCACTGTGGATGTGTTTACTTTAAATAGTGGTCATGCAGGAGGAGCTCTTCATGAAACCATCTTTATTTAAAGAAAACACCAACGCATTCATAAACTTTAAAAATATATTCCTCCTTTTTTTAATGTTTGACTGAATACACACATTTTAATCACTGTTTTTAATAATATACATATTGATTTTCCCTTCCAGAGATCAAAACTCTGCTCTGGCAAGTACTGAGCAAGGAGATGCTCGAACTCAGCTGTGTCCCATGGAACCAGGTGAGAGTGGCTGTGTGCTGCTGTGGTGATGTGTGGCACGACCCATGTGGGACAGGCTGGTCAAAACTGTGACTTACAGTCTGAGGTACCTGTGGGGACACTGTGGGATGTTCACTGGGCTTGGGCACCTGAACACTGTGCATCACCCTACAGAGCCAACATCCTGCTCGGGCAGGGCGAGGGAAAATGGCTTTAAGGTTTGTGGTATTTAAGTTGATGGGTATTTAATGGCTGTAATTATTAATTTTTGAGACTATACACACATCATATACATGCACACACTATATATAGAGAGAGACACGTAAGTATGTATGTACATGTGGATATGCTGGGTTTCATGAGACAGATGCCTTCCTGTTCCCATTGTCCCTTCCCAGACCAGGCAGCCCTGGGGCAGTGCAGGGGCTCCCCAGAAGTGGCAGGAGCACTTGGGCTCCTCCAGTAGACTTCAATGGGAACACAGGAGTGAGGAGCCTGTAACTGACAATAAATGAGACTCGGGTTTAAAACACAGAATGGTGGTGTTGCACTCCCCGCTCGGCCCCCCTCACCTCGGGGAAGCGCTGAGGGAGGTGAGCTTGGTCCGTGCCCCTTCGCTCTGGGGTCTGCCAGCCCCCAGCTGCCCCCGGCCTTGGGCTCAGCACAGCCTGCGGCCCCTGAGCCACGGGGGGGATCCCTTTGGGCCCCCTGGGCCACCGGGGACCCCTTCTGTCCTCCTGATGAGCCGGGCATCCCTTCTGTCCCCCTGATCTACCGGGGGCATCCCTTGTGTCCCCCGGATCCACCGAGCATCCCTTCTGTCCCCCTGCTGCGCCGGGCACCCCTTGTGTCCCCCTGATCCACCGAGCATCCCTTGTGTCCCCCTGCTGCGCCGGGCATCCCTTGTGTCCCGCAGCCCGGTCCGGTCCGCCCCGCACGGTCCCGCCCGGCCCCGCCCCCGCGCTGCTCCCGCACCGCCGCGTTCCGCGGGTGGCGGCCCCTCCCGGCAGTGCGGTACCGCGCCGCCGCCATTGCATCGCGGCGCATCCCGCACACCGCATCCCGCATCCCTGCATCTCCGCATCTCCGCATCTCCGCATCTCCGCATCTCCGCATCTCCGCATCTCCGCATCCCGCATCCCTGCATCTCCGCATCCCGCATCCCTGCATCTCCGCATCCCGCATCCCCGCATCCGGGCGGGCCGCCGTGCTGCGGGGGCCGGGCCGGGCCGTGCCCGGGGGATGCGGCGGCGGGTCCGGGCAGGGCCCGCACGGCCCGGCATGGGCGCCGCCTGATCCGGGCCGGCCCCGGCCGTCGGGTCGGGCCGGGCGGGGCGGGCGCTGAGCGGCAGCGGCATGGAGGCCATCTGGCTGTACCAGTTCCGCCTCATCGTCATCGGCGACTCCACCGTCGGCAAGTCCTGCCTCATCCGCCGCTTCACCGAGGGCCGCTTCGCGCAGATCTCCGACCCCACCGTGGGCGTGGATTTCTTCTCCAGGCTGGTGGAGATCGAGCCTGGCAAGCGGATCAAGCTGCAGATCTGGGACACGGCCGGGCAGGAGCGGTTCCGGTGAGCGCGGGGGACGGGGCAGGGAACGGAGGGGAGGGGGACCCCAGCCTGGGGGGGCGGCTGGGAACGAGACAAAGACGGGACAGATTGGCACCTTTTGTGGCCCCAGACCCTCCTTTCGCGTGTCCCTGGGATCCGTGTGCATCCCAAATGGCCGCGGGCGGGATGGAAGGGATGTGCAGGTGTGCAGGATGGGCTGTGCAGGTGTGCGGGATGGGATGGGATGGGGTGTGCGGGATGGGATGGGGTGTGCAGAATGTGCAGGTGTGCGAGATGGGATGGGATGTGCAGAATGTGCAGGTGTGCGGGATGGGGTGTGCAGGTGTGCGGGATGGGATGGGTTGGGGTGTGCGGGATGGGATGGGGTGTACAGAATGTGCAGGTGTGCGGGATGGGGTGTGCGGGATGGGGTGTGCAGGTGTGCGGGATGCCGAGGAGCGGCCCCGCCGCGGACGGGGGCGATGGCCGGGCAGCCCCTCGGGCTCGGCAGCCGGGAGGGTGCCCGGCAGGGACAGCGCCCGGTCCCCGCCGGTGCGGAGGCAGCACGGGGGTGTTTCACGGCCGGGCCATTAGGCCGAGGCTCGCTCGATGCAGTGGAATATGTGCTTTTGATGCTCTGCAGCGACAGCAGAGCTCGGCTCTCCCTAGGACAGAGAAGGTCGGGACAAACCCTTGGCTATGCCTGTGGCTGTGGCTGTGCGGGGGTGACAGGGGCTTTCTGCAGAGTGCCACGCCGAGCACGGCACGGCAATTTGGGAGGTTAGGTAGCAGTAACAAAGTCTCGATGAGGAAGAATCGAGGCAGCATGTGGGAGCGTGCCAAGTTTCCCACAGAACCGTGTGGTTAAAACAGGCAGCCATGGTTGGGGCTGGTGCTGTGGGACACACGCTGCTCGGACAGCGCTCATCCGGAAGGGCTGTGAGTGTACCCGCAGCTCCTCGCCTCCTTCTTGCTTATATTGCTCATGCATCTTTAACCCTCATCCGCTCTTTCATCCTGCTCCCTCCGGGAGCACTTTCTGTGCTCCACATCCTTGTGCAGCTTCACAGACCTTCTACTTCTGTGCTGTAATGACTCGCCTAAGGAATGTTTTGGTTTCATTCAGTAGCTGAAACCTCCCCTACCCCCACCCCTCTCACCACCTTCCCTCTCAACTGTGGCGCTGGCTTCTGGCCCAGAATGTGCAGTAGTCGGTCCTTACCCACTGACAGGTTTTTCCTCTGCTACCTTGCAGCCTTGCGGGTGAGGAGCTGGTGCTTTATTCTGCCGAGAGAGGAGGTGCTTTAGCTTGCAGTTGCATCAGCTTCCAGCTTTGGATCTTGGGCTGAGGGCTGTGGAAAGCACACCTGAGTGCAATCCCCTCTTTCTGCCTTTGCTGCGAAGAGTGAGAGCTTGTTGGATGGCTTCAGGTTCCTTTCTTTGACACTTTAGGAAGCTGGGGGCTCTGGGGGCTGCTTGCCCTCGGTGCTGGGGGCTGCCCCAGCCTGGCACTCGGGTTGTCAGCATGATGAGCAGGCGACCTTCAGTGCAAGGGCAGCTGCACTGCTGCGATGGTCAGCGGCGTGCAAAGGCAGGAGAGTGCAAGGGGCAGGAATGGTCAATGACAGAAAAAAAACTCCATTGTGTAACTTTGAAGTGCCCTTGCCAAAGCCCGGGCTGAAATTCCCAGTGTGAAAAGCGGGAGGGAAATGAGCAAACACAGGTGCCTTTATGGTGCACTCTGAAATATGAAAAAAATCAGGCAAAAAGTCTGGCTTGCATTTATGTCTTTCAAATCATCACTAGTCCTGTGGCAAACTGTGTCCCATGAGGACAACAGCTCTTGGACTCCTCCTGCAAGGTGTATTTCTTGGCCAAAGCCAGGATTAGCTGGTACTGAAATAAGCCAAAGCCCCTTGGACTTGTGATCATAGGCAAGAAGCACACTGGAGCAGGGGCTCTCCAGAACCATTAAACTTGTTTTGTCATGGGACAGGGAATTTCTTAAGAAAGAAATCCTTAAGAGTGAGCTCCACTTTTTCACAGAGTTCTCTGATTGGAGCATTTCCAGTCTGCTTTGCATAGTTTAAGAGATGCCCCATGAGGATGAAACCACTATAGTTATTTTGAAGACACTCTGGTGTTCTCTGAGAGGCAGCTGTGCTACATTTCTGCTCTTCCTGACCCCCTGTTGTGAGCTCTTTCACTCTCCATAAATTAGAAGCAATTTCCGTGCAGTCAAGGCTTAAGTTGTTAAGCATGTGCCAGTCTATTTTGCCAGACCAGGCCCCAAAACATGCTGCCTGAGGCAGCACTGAGGCTTCTTTGGAGCTGGAGTGGGGAGTAGAGAGGAGCAGAGTCCAATTGTTCCTGGATCCAGTTGGTTTTGCCCATCTCTGGTTGCTCAGATACTGCGATTTCCTTGTCTGAAACGTGATGTTGTGTAATGCTAGCAGAACCAAAAACATGTGCAGCTCTCATTCCCTGGAACCGTGTCCCACCACCTACAGAAGAGCTGTTTGTTTCCTTCCAGCCAACAGCTCTCCCTTGGCTGAGAGGGAAATGCTCATGCAAACAGGCACAGACCCTGGCTACAAGAGTCCCCACCGTGGGTACAGAGCAGGGGAGAGTTCCCAGACAGAGACAATGCCTTTATGTTAAAACTTGGTCAAAATAGGTGCAAATCCCTGTACTACTCTGCATCAGCATGTGAGCATGGTGGGAGGAGACAAGATAGAAGTCTTGAAAGGGAATTGGGGAGGGATGTGTAATATATTTTGCTTCCTGGGGATCAGTAAGGAAAACTGGAAAATGTTTTAAGAAAAGGCACTGAGACCTTCACCTAGTTTTACCTCGAAGCAGCATTCAGTTTAGATCCTGTCATGTCTTTCAGAAGTACCTGAGGCCTTTTTGATGCTGGCAGGAGGAGCCAGGGCTGATGGCATGGACCACAAGGGAGGAGCAGAAATGCCTGTGACAGTGTGGGGGTGAATTCAAAGTGCCAATATCTGTTAGCAGCTGGCTGGATAGCAAAAGGCAGATCTAATTCCCTCAGTGCCAAATGTGCAGAGTGACTGTTGTCCCTCAGCCAGACAACTGGAGAGGAGAAATTATCCAAACGCAGCCAACTATGGTTTTTCACCCGCTTCTGGATTATCTCAGTTTTGCCTGTGAATTTTCACCCATTACTGCATGTCTGTTGAGAAAACAATTCTTGAAAACTCCAGTTCATCCTTTCTTGGGGCAGTTTCAGCAGACACACACACTGCAGGACCAAACAACCCGTAACAACAATCTTGCATGGTCAAAAAAAAAAGGACTTGTCACAAGGTAAAAATGCAGCAGTGCTTACATTTTTCCAGCAAGGAAAGTTCAAGCTTGAGTGTAAATTCCTCCAGGGACTGAAATCAATCTGGATTTAGATTGAATCCGTGACTTTGCAGAAACACCACTGTTTTTGAGCTTCTTGGTTTTCCCTTGTGTAGTCCTCATTGAACTGTAGCTCTGCTCAGGCTCATGGCCTTGGCTTTGCCCTGTGTTTGTGATTCCCTGTGCTGCTCCTGACTGTGTTGGTCTGGCCCTGCTCAGAAGGATTGTGGGAGTTGTGCTCCATTTCTCAACCCATGGTCCTGGGATCTTTCTGGTGACTATTGTTGTCAGTATTTGCCAGGAACATGACTGGGGGTAATAAAGATTCTCCTCATAAGCTGTTCCATCATTTAGTTTCTTGGGGTGTCAAACTGACTGCTCCTGTCAGTGCCAGTAACATTGTCCTGTCACTGCAATGTAGCTTTGACCAGTGGTGTAGTGTGGGCTGGGTGGATGTCCCTTTGCTGAGGCCCTGAGTGTGTGGAGGGGAGCTACAACCCCATGGTCTGCCTTCCAAATCTCTGACCTCCTGCCTTTATGTATCTGTCAGACAGTGGGTGTTTGGTTTCAACTGATTCCTTTAATTTGTCACAGTGCTTCTAAACCAATGGGTGAGATGAGGTATTCAGTGGATTTACATGGCAGTGGATGGGACTCTTCAGCCCAACAGCCAAGGGCACCCAGAAATCTGTGAAAGAAAAGAGACCAAAAGTGGTGGTGGGGATTTTGAACTGAGCTGTAATAAAGTGGGGCAGTTACCCACAGGTGAAATCTTTAAGCCAAGATGCCTCTTTGAATGACAAGACCTACAGAACACAAGCTGAAAGTGCTAAGACATTGCCTGAATGGCCTTCTCTGCCCTGTGGGTAGCCAGGGTGGTGGTGATGCTGCTTTCTTAAAGGACACATGTTGAGACAGCTGTAACTTAATACTTTGTTGTGGCTCCTTCATTTGCAGGTCCATCACCAGAGCCTACTACAGGAACTCAGTTGGAGGACTCCTCCTCTTTGACATTACAAACCGCAGGTCCTTCCAGAACGTCCACGAGTGGCTGGAGGAGACCAAGGTGCACGTCCAGCCATACCAGATTGTCTTTGTTTTGGTAGGTCACAAGTGTGACCTTGACACGCAGCGACAAGTGACCAGGCACGAGGCGGAGAAACTGGCTGCAGCTTATGGTATGAAGTACATTGAGACCTCAGCTCGGGATGCCATAAACGTGGAGAAGGCCTTCACTGACCTGACTCGTGATATATACGAGCTGGTTAAAAGGGGGGACATTTCAATCCAGGAGGGATGGGAAGGGGTAAAGAGTGGGTTTGTCCCAAACGTAGTGCACTCTTCAGAAGAAGTGGTGAAATCAGATAGGCGGTGCTTGTGCTGAGCTCCTCTAGTGAGGCAAGTGGTGATGAACTCTACTAACCAAACGTACTTTACTAAGCGAACTCGGTGTGACAGAGGGGAGAGCAACGCTCCCGTTGTGAACAGCCTCCCACATTGCTTTGGACACCAGAACAGACCCCGGAAAGAAATGTTCTGTTCCAAATAACCTTTCAGAGCTGGGGGCTATAAACCTGAAGGAGAGTGAGTGAGGGTGCATGTAGATGTTGTAAGGAGACAGGAAGCAGAAATGAGGGGCTGCACAAGACAGGAGAGAGTATACAGAGAGCTGAATGGGCTGGCACATGCCAGGGTACTGTACATGTCCTCTTTTAAGTAAATCTGTAGGTCCCTGTTGGGTATTGAAGCCACAGGATGGATACTTTAGTACTGTGACAAATGGGCAGACAGAGGGAAGGCAAGAGGACATCTGTGTTTGTGTCAGCTGTTTATTACCACCAGGAAGGTGAAAACGCAGCACAGATACCATTTCCTCATAAGGTCAGTTCCATAGGCAAAGTTTGCTGACATGGTATGCACACATCTGAGTTTGCTTTCTTATGTTCTTGAACCTAGTTCCATAGCAAAGAATTATTCTGTGGGATTTAAAGAGGAAAATTAGTAGTTCTGGGATTGGTTATTAAAATTTAAAGTAGTCCCCCCCCTCAATAGTGCTTTTCTTGTTGTGCTGAACCAGGAATCAAAGTGGCAACTCCTGCTGCTGTAGTGATTATTCAATGCATTTTTTACGCATTTACTGCCTAGGTGAGTACCTTGAAAGTACCCAAGTTTAGGGCTTTCCCATAGAATAAAGTGATCAAGAGCATAAAGAGAGAACCATGTCCTCAGGTGTTTTATCTTAAGGCTGAGGTGTTGCAGCCAGATGGGACACAGCAAGGTTTCTGTCTCACTAACAGCTCTGTGCTGACCTTACCCGCCAGGTCACAGGGAGGAATGGAAAGGAGGGAGGAAGAAAACAAACCCAACAAAATAGAAAACTTGAAAAGCTTAACTCAGGTGCATCAGACATTCTAAAAGGTGAGATTTACTTTTAAAGAAGTTAAATAGCAAGGAAAGCAACAGCTTCTATCTGTACTTTCTGCTCTTAAAAGTGTCATTTTCTTTCTTGGCCTCTGTGGAAGAGAACTGGCACTGGGAAGGTGGAGCACACAGCAGGAGTGCCCGAGCAGGTGGAAAAGAAAGCCACAAGACATGCTCAAGAGTAAAATTTGGTTTCCTCCATATTTTAGTTTGACAAAAGAGGATCCATCTCAGTTTGGCCATTATGGGGTAGCAGCTGTGTTGCAAAAGTTGTATGAAGGCAGATGTTTTCTGGGAATGCCATTTATCACTTAGAAGCTTTGCTTCTGGCAAGTTTTAGCTCAAGCTTTTGAAGTGCAGCAGGGTGACTGTGCTCCTGTAGCAAACTAGGGATGTTCAGCCTAGTGAGAGCAAACAAAACTATAGTGACTTTTTTACTCGTGTTTGTAAGCTTTCTACACTGAACTGCAATGGCCAGGAGGAGGGGATTAGGTAAAAACCACGGGAAGCATCTAGTGTTTGATTTTAGGCCTCTGAGTAGAGAAGAACAAAATACTTTTTCCAGCTTTTTAATTTACCCCATCTCTAGAAGTATTGCTGTTGAGTATTGCTTGATTGCTGTTGAGTTCAGACTGTTTCGCCTTTTGAACCTGTTCTCCCAGTTTGCAGCAGCACATGGGTGGGTCTGTATTAAGAAAAAAAACCTGTGGTTTCTGTACTGAAGCTGAAACAAACCCAAACCCAACAACCCAAACCCTGAACACTTTTATTTTCAGTGTTCTATGAACAATTTCTGGTTCCCGGGCTCTGCAGGGGAGCAGCAGCACCACACCTTCTGGGAAGGCATAGGCAGCAAATGCAAGGAGGGGAGGGGGTGGCAGTGGCCTGGTGCTTTTCAGGGAGCTTGTCACTGCTCGAACAGGCTGTGAACATACCAAACACCTCCTCCTAAAGCCCACTGAATGCCAGGAACATTCACTTGTGGTCGAGTTGCCTGAAGATTAAAACAAAAAAAAAATTAAAACAATAAATCCCTGTACAAAATCTGTAGGTGAGGAGAGCTGGAGAAGATGGATGCAGGGAGCGCTCCAGGCTGCTGTGGGCAGGAAAGAGTGTGGGGTTTGCTCAGACCAGGTCAGTCAGTTGCATTTTCACAAAGGAAAGGACACTCAGTTTCTTCATGGAAAGTCCACCAAGCAGCCACTTGGCTTCTCAGGAGCCAGCTGGTCACCAGCTGTGTTTTGGGGTGCCTGGCCGAGGGTCACAGTGGCCCCAGGGGCAGAGCTGGAGTGTGACATGAAGGGCAGTCAGGAGCTGGATTAGTCAGGAGCTGGAGCAGTCGGCAGTTGGATCAAACAGCATTTTAGCAATAGTAAAATTCTATAATTCCCTGTGCGAGAACCTGGCCAGAGGGGAAAGATCACTGAGACAGCCAGAATTTTATTTAATGGGTTTTGGACCTTCCCCTTTACTGCTCCCAGGGAGAAATTCCAGAAAGTCTAAGCCAGTAAGTGCATTCAGGCCTTCAGAGTAAATCTTTAATTTAAAACCAGAAGTGTCGCAATTCTAAAGAGGAACAGTACAGAAGAAAATGTACACAGTCTTAACTACTTAGAAGTAATAAATTGTTATATTAAATGATAGAGAAATCATTATCTACATCTTTTTCTAATTCCTTGCATTTTCTAGACAGCTTATTAAAATTTAGGAAATGTAGATTCATCTGTACAAAATTTGGAATGTTTTTTTCTAAGACGAAGAACTTATAGGATATGCTAAGAATTCTTTTCTAACAACTGGTTTTAATGCTTTGACTTAGAGGGACTTGGAGAAATCAGAAGGTGATACCTTTCACATGATAAAGGTCAGGATCTCTTATACTCTAGGACAAAAAGAGAAAAAAAAAAGAAAAAGCTAACTTTCTGTGGTCTCTGCCACATGTTAAAAACAATCTGCATGTTAGACTGAACTTGCTCAGAACCTCCAGAATAAAAGCGTACTATACACTGTCCTCGCTTTGTTATGCACTGTAATGAAATGTGAAAATAACGCTGTATTTAGCTGTCTGTATGTGACTGAAAATATGCTTGTATTTAGCAAAATGGTTACTACGTGATAATGTGAAACTCAAAACTTGTAAAGAAACCTTGGTGGGTTTTTTTTTTCCTTTCCCCCTCCCTCCCACCCCCTTTTCTCTGAGTGATTCTCCTCCCTGTCCCTGCTCTGTACCTCCATACCCAGGCCCTGCCTCACAGCTGCTGTACAGAGCTCTGCGGGCCCCTGCTTTGCCCTGTGGAACCAGCCCCTCTGCCTGGCTGAGGAAAAACCAGCCCAGCTCTTCTGAAACGATGCGCAGACAGTCCCTGCTCCCTGCTGGACCAGGGTTGAGCTGAGGGAACCTTGAGCTCTTGCCAATGAGTTTTGGGGTTTTTTATTTCCTTCATCTCAAACCCCCAAACCTGAGTGTGATGGCCAGGGCCATCTCCCACCCCCTGCAGCCAGACACCTTTGAGCACAGGAGCAATTTCAGCCCCCAGGCTGCCACCACATCCCTGTCCCCCCACTCTGCATGCAGCAGTAGGTGCCTGGCAGTGGCACAGAGCTCAATTTGCTCACTGCTGCTTTTGCTGTGCAAAAATGCTTAACTGGTGGTTTTGTTGTGCACAACAAAGGCAGGCAATTGCTGCCTTAGGACCAGCCCGAGGGGGGAACACGCTCCAGCCTACTGGGATCTCATTAATCCAAACTGAAGAGAAAATTGTAAGAGAAATCAGGACGTGTTTGCAGCTGCCTTTCCATCATTGCTGATGCTCGGAAAAAGGGGGGAAGGCAGCAGCCTGCAGCCTGACCAGCCCCACATCCTGCCTGCTGTGGCAGATACCTGTCGGAGAACACATTAGAGCTCCACATCTCTGCTGCAGCCACAGAGACTGGAACAAACAGCATCTCCCTGGGGGAAGGTACAGAGGACCCAAGCGTGGGTACTTCGGGTACTTACTGGTGATGGTGCTAAGGACTTACCTGCTCTCTGCCCTTCCCTGCAGCTCAGACAGGAAGAGTGCTGGTAAACCACTTGCTTTCAGTCACCATTTCAGATGTGCTGACTCACACTCCCCTTTCATTCCCGCCAGGATCCAGCAGCCACACTTTTCATGTCTGCTGCTTCCACGGAATTTTTCACTCCCTCCGCCCCCAATTAAGGGAGGGAAACATTACAAAGTATCACAAAACAGATTCATGACTGTCACACAAAGAAAGATGCACAAAAACAGCTGTTTGCCACAACTGTTTAGTTTTACTATTTTAATATCATGAAATAAAAGTACAAAAAATTTACAGGTATATTGTTTCTTACATGAAGATCGAACAGTTAACATTTGCATTTATTTTGCAGTGAAACCTGTACTCTCAGTCACAGAATGTGAATATTAGCCACTGACATCACCACTGAGCATTTTGTTTTAGAAAGAAACTGCAGAGGTAAAAGGCAACAATCTTGCAAGGCTTTGTAAGGACCAAGAAAAATACTCCAACTGTTAACACCAGAGGTCACGTTCCATCCCAGTCTGACACAGGTTTCACCACCTGGGAGGCTGTTCAGACATTTGAACTGGACATCTGGGCTAAGGGGTCGGAAATGGGGGGGCTCTCACAGGCTGTTGGTGTTTGGGTGTTCCTGGTTCAACACATTTGCCAAAATAAGCAACACGTGCACATGTATGAAAAAGAAGGGGGTGAGACCTCCTGCAGGCTTGACAGGCTTGTGCTGGTCACTCCATTTTCCACTGTTCTCTGAGGACAAATCACAAACTGCTGTGTGTAAAGTGCTGAGGGCTCAGTAACAGGCAGTGAGCTAACCCACAATTACTACAGACAGGTTTATCCCAAGCAGATATCCAGGCATGTTTGCAGACTGACACTGCCCATCAAGTGACTGAACCAGAATCCAAGACTCCACTTTGGTGTCTGTCTCCTAGGACGTTACAGCTGCACCTCTTCCCAGCCCAAGTCAAAGTTAACTTCATCAGCTGTACACAGATGAAAACCCTGCATTGCCTTAACCCACTAAAATGTCAGGCTCCATTTCACACATGCCCCTCAGCTTTTCAGACAGGCTTTCAGGTAGAAAATTATTTATGACAGACTGGTCTGATCAAAATACTATGTCCTTTGCTGGACTGTGTGGTGCCTTTTCAAATAATTCTTTTCATGAAGCATGCATGAAACCAAATTTTGAGTTTACAAATAAATAAAATGGTGCTCACCATTAGTTTTTATATATTTTACCATTTACTGAAATGCTGAAAGTAACTCAGTCCTGAATGAAGATTGGGGGTGTTTAAATAAAAAATATTCTGAAATTGAAACCACATTTAAAATTGGCAAAACTATGCTTTGTTTTTGGAAGGGTCTTGCTTGTTTCTTCTCTTTACATCCCAGTTATAAACTCTAGCCATATCTGAGGGTGTGGAATTAAGGAAACAGCTCATGCTGTTAAGGGCAGCAAGTCTAGGACAAAAACACATCAGGAAATTGGTGGTTACCTGGATGTTGGCTTTCCTCCCCACAAAGGAACAAAAAGGATACTGACTTCTGTAGTGGTGAACTGATCTCTGAGAAAATCCAGGTCTTCTTCTAGAAGATCGAGGTTTCTTGTGGCTGTTGACAAATTCTTCTCTAACAGAGCCTGAGCTTCATCAATATCATATTCAAGCATCACATTGGCCTAAAAAGGAAAGATTGATAAAAGCTCTTACTTTAGCATTGCCATACTGAGGTTATTTTAGGCTGTTTTTTATAACTTATCACATTAACAACAGACTGTCCTGACAGGCCAAGACAACAAGATTCAGGACAGGCAATGCCAGAATCCACGACCTCCAGCCCTTCAGTAACAGAGTGATAAATCCCCCTAAGTGACTCAGAGAAGTTCTCTTCCTATAGCTAAGCAAGGAGGGATTTCTCTCTCTGTGGATCACATTCAGCCTTTCAGGTATCAGCATCTCATCTTCACCACATTTGAAAGGTAAGGCACCTCGTGTTTCTTACAGCACCTTCCAGGTGCCACACAACTCCAGAGACAGTTCTCACTGGATTCCAGATTAACCTCAGGCTCCCTGTGTGCAATGCTGACCAACAGCTGCTGGCACTGGAACAACAGCTACGAGGGGACAGAGATACAACAGGTACAGAAGTCCTGTCTGACACTGTGATGGGGGGGTTTTAATTCACAAATGGTTATTTCAGTAAGAAACTACGACAGGAAGAGATGAAAGAGCAGAGTCAGGTGAAAATGCACCAGTGAAACTTTGTCCCATTCCAGGACTGAGCAGAGCCACATGCTGTGACTGACAGGATTCCAAGGAAGGCTCTGCAGAGCTGCCAGTTGGGTAAGCTTTTCTTTTTAAAGTGAGAGAAAGGCAGAGCTGCCCCAGTAACAGTGACAGGCACAGCCCAACACAAAGACTGTAAGTAACCAGGAGAAAGGCAGAAGGCCAAGAACACCTAAATAAAATAACTGCTTGTGGCATTTCATTAGAGCTTTTCAACATGAACTGTCATTAGGATGAACTTCAGATGTTCTGTTACGAAATAAACCTGAGATGCTCCCTGCAAGTCAGTGTTTCTGAATTCTGAGGACAGCCTCCTGAAAGCAACTGGTATCAGAAAAGTCTTCTCTTTTTATGGTAGAAGTGGGAGAAGGTGGAAGCAAACTGTCCAATTAGTCTGGATGCTTCATGTGTCAACAATGTTTCTGTCCTAACCAAGACATTTTGTTTGGCACTGGGATTTAGGAACATCTGTGATTTAAAAATCTCAAAATAATCATCAAAATAAGCAGGTTATCTCCACATATTAAGAAGCCTCTAAATGCAAAATACCCCAACCTGATATCACTAAAGTACTTAGAAATCTGGGGTGTGAGCTCTGATGCCACCAGGCTTTAGCACATATTCCACTCTAATGCTGACAGATACCTGTGAGTAACAGAAATCCAATCTTGCCTTAAAAAGGTGCATGAAAAGGGAAAATAAGATGCTAAATAGGAATAATGTAGAGAAGATGGGAAGCTACTTGCCAGACTAAGTTATTTTGCTGGGCAAAATCCCATCCCAGGCAACGCTGGATGGTAATTTGAACCAAAATGTGACAGAAGTGGTAAGGAAAACACAAATAAGGTTTTTGGAAGGAACAATCCAGCAACCTGAGAATTCTCTGAAGTCTTACTGTTCAGGCACCAAATAAAACAGAACATGAAACCTTCACTAGCACACTGAGGTTGTCTTGTTAGATTGCTCTGCTCTGCCATTCACCCACGAACATGCCCATGCCACTACAACTAGGGGAGACTGCAACCAAAACTCTCTTTTACAAGCCTTTTATAAGTTACTTAAACAGTTTCAGAGAAAGTTCCATTTTACTTACCCCCAACCACAAACAAACTTTATCTGTAGGAGGAACTGAAGCTTTGCAGTAGAGATTATCTGCCAATAAAAATCTGGTTTCCATTGGATGTGTGGAATCCTTAAGACAAATGATAAAACTTACAATTGCTATTTTCATTGGAAACTTATGTCAAAGACATAAAACTTACAGTAAAGAGCACACTTTTCTGCTTTTTTCCATTGATACAGTATTAACTTGGGTGGAACTCTATGTAATTTTACTTCAACCTTAACGTTAGAGCTCCAGCAATAATGCATTTAAAAAAGAAATATTTAAAACCAACATAGAAATCTCTATAAAGAATGGAGATGAAGTCAAAGCTTAGCTGCAATCTATAAACTATTAAAAGTGAAGCCTGCATTACACACATTAACTTTTTTGAACTAACTTTCAAAAAATACTACATACCTTTAAAAACAATTCTGTTATTTATAAAGGCATATTAAGTGTGCTCTCCAAAACATTTCTTGCAATGTGTTCTGTTAGGGTGGAAAGGTAGTTAGCTTTTCTCATACTCATTAGATATTCAAAATAGTTTACCTTTTTCTTCTGCATGTGTTTTAAAATTTCTAATGTCTGTTTAATTTCAGGAATCTGACTTTTTAGCCTGTGAATTAACAACAGTCATAATTTATTATTTTACAGAGACACAAAGTTTCCTAAACAAGTGATCAGTTTTATTACACAATCCAACCTCCATTTTAAAACTTGAAAGTCTTAACAACTTTCCAGGCTTACAAATGCAAGTTTGAAATACAGAGCATGTAAAGGCAGCTCAGCTCCAGCTTCACCTGCCTCTCAGCACACCGAGGCTCGCTGGCTGCAGCAGCACAGCAATCCATTCACCTTTCACACGGAACACCACACAGAAACAGTAACAGACACCCTTTGACTAAAATGGTATGTTTTTGCATATTTGTAATTTCCCCAGGGCAGAGGGAAACCTCAGCAGAAATACAGAGAGAAACCACTGTAGGTAAAACAAAACAAGTGTGTTTCTTCTGAGGCTCACAGACTATTCTGACAGGGAGCTGAGAGCCACAGGGCTGGGCACCTCAAAGCAAACCTCTCCAGAGCCGAGGGCACCCCCTCCCGACTGCCCTCCAGAGGCACCAGATCCCCTCGGTCTGCCCGGCCACCTCTGCTGGAGCCCACGGGCTCAGACAGCAGGCATTCCCAAAGCAGGGCTCATGGGGAAATCTGGGGATATCTGTCCAGGAAAGGAGCCCAATCAAAATAAAATATTACTCAAAGCTTTGATTTTAGCCTTCAAATGAAAATTTCTCATCTAGTTTCAGATCAAGACTGAACTACTGAAGAGAGAGGAGATTACTAAACCAATAGTTTAGGCTTGACAGAGTAAACATTGGACAAAAACATACTCTCATTTACAGCAGGCTGAGAAAACCAAGAGACACCACAGTCCTTTTTGGCCTTAAGGGCTAAGGACCAATTCAGCAACACTGTTAGTTCTTTTACATGTAATTTTCAGGAAGAGAAAAGAAAAAAGATGGGCTTTTGCGAAAGTACTGTAAATATTAGCTCTCCTATCATGAACTTTTTATTTCTTGGGATATTCAAAAAAACTAGACTTATTTTTTAAAAGAATAGAACTGTGCTAAACATTTCCCAATTCTGCAAAAATTATGACTTACCTCCTTTTCTTTTGGGCAAGATTAAGTTCCAAAAATTTATACTTCTGATACTGCTCATCCAACTTCTTAAGAACTACATCTGCTGTCTCATTTCCAGGCTGTTTCATAAAAGAATCTACATCTTCCTTTAAGGGGAGAAAGAAACCCTCAGTGTTAGAAGAGTTTTCCAGAAATCCTAGACACAGACATGCTATCATATTACTGCAGCTACATCTACAGGGGGTTTTACACACACAACTTGTTTTCTGGACTGGAGTACGAAATTATTGTTACCATCCTTAGTCACATTTCCATTTCCCCCTTCTCCCCCTCTTTTTGGTAGGGAAGCAAGGAGTAGGTGCAAGGATAATTTCATAACCATACTTGGTGGTAGCTGGTTAGTGATGCTTTCAGTCCTGGCCAATGTCAAATGACACCTAACAGGGATGGATATCCTCAGAGCACGGCCAAACCTGAGTTTCCTACCTGTAAAGCAGGATAATGCTGCTCTGTGACTAATCAGATTATGAGCTATTTAGGAGAAAACTGATGAAGGAAAAGAGTCATGGCCTGATCAAGCATGTTGTGGCAGAGAAAGGCACGAAGGGGGAAAATGGGGGTATCTGCTCATGTAGGTGCTGTGACAGTGAACAGCTTGGCTTCAAAAGCTCCTGGTGGTAGTCAGCAGGAAGCCACAGAAACCTCTAGAGAACAACTGGAAAAGCTGGAAAAGACAGGCCTGAGCCAGTAAGGATGCTGACCTTGGCGTGCAGCTCCTTCAGGCTCCCAAGAAGTAGTTCATCTGCCTGGGGACAACGTTCCCAGCCTCTGAAAGGTACGTCAGGCCAGAGATCAGCCACATGTTCCTGGTCTTGACAACGTTCACACACATATAATTTAAGACGACCCCACTCATCCACTGCAGTAATTCTGCCCTTATTTGTCTACACAGCTCAGTAAAACTCCATGGAAGCCCAACCACAATCCTCTGCAGCTTCTCTTTTTGAATTCAGTGTCTCCATTCCAGAAGTTTCACATCAGAAAAAGACTATTAATACCTTACTAAAGTGATACCAGACATGGAGCTGCTTCCCCTTATCATGACTCCTAAGCTCTCCTGGCTAAAGAAACTCACTATCAAATTACTGAGTCAGGTAAGAAGTCCCCACCTTCCTTATCATTAAGGAAATCTGCAGCAGAAACACAAACTCCACCTCAGACTGCAGCAGGCAGCATGGTCTAGGTGGAAGATCCAAACTCAAGAGACCACACCTAAGACTGCCCGAGGAACGCCTGGAGCTACCCCACCAACAACGGGCTGGGAAGCATTCCTGCCTCCTTATAAAGCTTGGAGAGAAGTTCCACCAAAGAAAACAAGGTTTGGGCAAGTGTTGTAGAAGTGAGGCCCGAGGATGCTGTGAAAGGAAACTCCCTCTTGTGAAAGCAGCTCTGCTGGTGTGACTCATCCGAGGCAAAAAAGCAAAGGCAGGTGGTGCCTGCCTGGCACCCCCCTCTGCCCCAGCTCTGTCTGCACACACAGGCAAGACAGGACCCACGTCCTTGTCCTCATAAAACAAAGATATTGGGAAGTGAATCCAGGCCACGTGTAGACTGGTGATCTCCCCCCACTACAAAATGCCCCATCCAAGGTGGGCTCAGATTTATCCCCAGGTTTTCCAGCCAGGGTTTCCCAGGCCACTGGTCGGGCTGTTGACCCACCCCCCGCCTGCAAGGCTGAGACACAGTTACTCCTTGGAGCTGGAAGAGAACATCTCTGAGGTGCAGCTGAGTGTCAATGCCATCAGGATCCCTGCTTTGTATTCCAGTGCACCTCAACTGCAGAATCACCTTACAGGCTCTGCAAGCACCTGCCAAGACACCTCCATCTTTTTATGAAGAAAATGCACTGGTCAAACACCATTGTTTCACACTGTAGAGATAACGTGGTCTTTGCAAACTTCAAGCCAAGCCCCAGGAATGCTCTGTAAAAGCCCTGAAATGCAGTAGGATGGCACATTCCCACACATCCCTATGGTTATCTTCGGAGTGATGACCCAAATAAAGCTCTGCAGGCACTCGTTCTGCAGAGCTGTCACCACCTTCGGCATGTGCAGAGAACACGACAAGAGACACGTGTTTGCAGATTTGCATTCTCATACCTGC
Organism: Xenops minutus; assembly: GCA_035221455.1. Taxonomy (NCBI): domain Eukaryota; kingdom Metazoa; phylum Chordata; class Aves; order Passeriformes; family Furnariidae; genus Xenops; species Xenops minutus. The sequence continues at coordinate 11,703,340 of JAWWEE010000142.1, read as the reverse complement.
TGAAGAAGGCACAACAAAGAAGGCATTTCATTTGGAAACATCTGGGCATCAGCTCAAACACACCAGAGCTGAAAGTTCCATTTGGAGTGTTTCTTAGCCTCCAGTCAAGCACTGAGTGCTTAACATCACCTGAAACCTGGAGAGGCACAGCAATTCACAGATCAATGCCCCAGACAAGGCATCAGCCAAAAAGTCTTTGAAGAGCCTCACTTGAACCAAGACACCCACAGAAAGCATCTCTGAAGGCAAGATTCTCAGTTAGGCTGCCCATGCAGCATGTGGTGGAGGAAACGTCAAGCAAGTGAACAGCAAGTTTTTATCATGGTGACAGGATACAATGTTTTTGAAACAGAAACCTATTTTCTGAAGACAAAGAAAAGGAAACAACATGGAACAAACACAAAGGGCTGCAATGACAGCCACCAGCACAGAATGAGGGCTGGGACAGATACCCTCAGAGTGTTTGGTTATCTCCTGTTCCCTGCTAGGGTGGCACCTCCACTGCAGAGCCAGCACAGAACATGAGTCCCCCTCTGTCATGACCAGCTGAAGACACGGCCCTTCCCTTCCACTTGTATCTGTGCTGGTCCCACGGGGGATGGAAGGCAGTTTGCTGCAAGCAGCAATGGTTTTACAGCCCAGCAAGATTCTCCAGACCCCAGTGATTGTTGAAAAATCTTAAAGGAAAAAGATGCATTGAAAGCAAATATCTTGCCCCCATCCGATCAGGCCCCACGCCCAGGAAAGACTCATGGGCAGTACAAGCACAACATCTGGAAATACCAGAGTGCAAGTCAAACCCACTTAATTTCTATAAAAGCAGTCAAATCTGACCAGTCCAAACAGCCCTGGTAAAGATATATGACAGGTCTGAGAAATGTAGATTTTCAAAGCCTGAGAACATCTCACAACAAAGCAGCACAATAAACAGGCCTCAACCCTTCCCAGGGCACCAGAGCAGCCAAGGATGGCCACTCTGATCAATACTTATTGATCAGATGAGATAAAGCAGCAATCAAGGTGGTGCACCAAGAGCCTGCTACCAGCAGAACAGGAACAGATAAATGAGATTCTGTCACTGCATAAGCCAATGACTCCTTCTTTTCAACCACAAAGAGAATCACCCAATGCTCGGTGCATCACTTTTTAAAGTCGGATAAACAAGCTCTGCCTGTTTCCCAAAAGATACACGTTTGTGGCATTCAAGAAGGACCCACGGTCGGTCCGTTCTGAGGGGTGGATGCGCTCAGCGCTCAGTAACTGGGCCCTGGGAGGCCGGAGCAGGGGAGGTGCCCGGAGCGCGGCCCCACCGAGGTGTCCCGGGGGTGTCCCGTGCGGAGGAGTCGGGGCACAGACCGGGGGTGTCTCACGGGGCTCCTCAGCGCCCCGAGCAGCGCAAACACACCGCAATGCCTCCGGCGGGGGCCGAGCTTCCCGTAAAGTGCAGCCCCGCTCCGTAACGCCAGCTCGGCACCAAAGCAGGAAAACACGCGCAGCTGAGGCCGTGAGGGGGCACCGCCCGCCAGGCCGCGACCCCGCCGAGGTGCCGCCTCACGGGGCCGCGGCCGGCTGGCGGAGCCCGGCCCGTGCCCCGCTCCCCACGAAGGCCGCCCGGGGGTGCCGTGCCCCGCCCCGCCCCGCTCACCACGAAGGCCGCCTCGGGGATGCCGAGCGGGCCGCGCCGCCCGCCCGCCGCCTCGCCGCCCGCCGCCGCCATCTTGGGGAACTGACGCTGCTCGCGCGCCCTGCGCCTCTACGTCATCACGTCGGCACCGCCTATTGGCTGCCGGGCTGGGAGGAGGGGCCGGAGCCGGCGCTCATTGGCGGGCGGGTCCGGAGGCGGGGTCAGCGCTCATTGGCGGGGAGGGACGGGGCGGGGCCAGGGCGGCGATGGAGGAGGAAGATCAGGATCAGGACCTGGATCTGGATCAGGATGATGATATGGATCCGGATCAGGATGATGATATGGATCCGGATTCGGCTCTGGATCTGGATGAGAAGGAGGATGTGGATCAGGATCAGGATCAGGATGTGGATGAGGCCGTGGCTGTGGGGAAGGCCCCGCACTGTGCGGCTGCCACGGCGCTGGGATGGAGCTCCCGCAGTGAGCTGTCAGCTAGGGAAGGTCCCAGCTGGAAGCACCTCCGCAGCCCCAGGGAGCACCCAGAACCCTTTAGGAGTGCCGCTGTGGGAGGTTCTAACGCAGAGCGGGCGCAGCCGCCCCTCGCTCCCCGCTGGGACGGCGGTGGGAGGGGACGGGCCCGCTCTAGGCAAACCCCAACCCCGCAGTGCCCACCGCAGCAGGGGCTGCAGGAGCCGCTGCAGGAGCCGCTCCAGGCCGCGAACACGCCACCATTCCCCATCTTCGTGCCGGGTTTGGTATCGGGACCTCCCGTGGCACCAGGCAGAGCTGATACACACACAGCCCTCTCACCTGCTCTGCTTCCGGGGGACAAAAGCGACGGGCACGCCAAGCACTGAGCTCTGCGGGCTGAGGCTGCTCCCCCGGAGCGCCCCGAGGCTCCCCAGCAGAGCCCGAGGTGACAGAGCTGCGACACGAACAGCTCTGCCTGCCCCTCTGCCCTCAAGCCAGGCCAGTGTCCCAGCACGGGGAGAGTCCCCGATTCCCAAAGGAGAACTGGCAGCCGATCGAGGTCAGCCCCCCTGGCACTGGGGACAAGGAATACCTGCACATCACCCGTGCCACGGGCAGGGACACCTTCCTCTGTCCCGGGTTGCTCCAAGCCCCGTCCAGCCTGGCCTCGAGCACTTCCAGGGGAGAATCTCCTGTATCTGAGCTACCTCTGCCCACTGTCTAGCCTTAAGCCCTAGAACACATGAAAAAACAATCAGATACACACATCTTGCATGTGCCAAAGTTTATTTTTTTTTCCAAAACTTGTTTTCTTCAAATAATTGGATATGAGCAGTTTTTAAAAAACAAACAATTTGCATATTAACAAATTGTGAAGTTCCACAATTAAAATATCAACACAGCCAGTCTTGTGCTTAGGCTTCTTTTTTTAAAAAATTATTAATTAATAGAACATAAGCCCTCAAAATTTTTTTCCAGTTTGTGGCTAGTATATTTCCACACATTCTGTGTTCTTATAAAATGAAGGAACTCACATAAAGGAACAGCTGTACAAGAATACATCTGAAAAAAAAAGCAACCTAAATTATCGTAACTCCTTTTAAATAAATATCCAATAAAAGGCACAAACCTGTTATGGGGGAAAACATAACATACAAAACAAGACCAATCAAATAAATAAAGTGTAGGTTGGGGTGAGGGAAATCTGTTCCAGCACCTATTTTGTCATTGCTCCAAGATGAAATTCCAGCCAAACATTTGGTAAAGGATTAAAAACTTAATCACAAGGATACACATTTGAGATATACTGAAAGATCTGACGTTACAATTCCTGTTGTAACTGTACCAGTTACTACAATCTCTTTAAATAAATGAGCATGAGAATCTGCATAATGTAGTGATGCAGCAATGTACAGATCAATGACAAGTCAGATACATCTTCAGAGTCATAGCAACAGGTTTCTCTATTCCTAGCTATCAGTAATGTATAAATGATAACATGTACAGTTTCCATTGCTCAAAAATATAATCTTTTAAATGGAAATAAATGACTGATACACAGTGTCTTTAGATGTTGTCCTTACAATACAAACTACCCAAAACAAAGTTTTCCTTTTTATGTACAAATTAAGCACCGATCCACAGTGCATACTATGCTAATTGTAACCCGCCCTCCCTGCCACACATCAATAGACCCAGCTGGGGATACACCCTGTATTCAATCTTGCAGTCAGAAGTTTTCTTGTTGTTACTTTTGCGTGTGTGGTTTTTGCTGTTGGTTTGTTGTTTCTTTTAAATAAAAGTCCATTTGTTATTTTTACCTACAAATATTCCACCACTATGTGCACAGAACTGAGGTTCCTCTAGTACACATGTCCAAATATTTTTTTAAAAAAATCAGTAACTTCTTGGAGACAAAGTCAAACTATGTCTAGAGAACATTAGAAAACGCCAGTCATTTAAAAGGAGATAAATGTTCAAGTCCAAGAGGCCTCACACAGTCCACCTTTGCCAATTCCCCCAGAAGTTATCCTATGGTGCACCCCAAAATAGACAGCCTGCCTGTAGCAGCACCAAATCCCAACAGTGAGGCTCACATGACCCACTGCAACACAATAATGCAAAGCCCACAGCGTACTTCAAGTCTTCCTCCTTGTTCAGACAGACATGAGAGACATCTTAGTTATCTGCTTTCTGAAGTATTCACAAAATGATTCTGACCAAATGAGCTGGAAGGAAAGTCACATTTCTACACATCTCTCTTCATTGTTTTACTCATCACAACTTCTATTTGCAGCTCCTTGGGCTGTTACAGTCACCCCTCAAGAACAAGCTTGGTCTTCAAAATGTTGGAGTTTTTTTCTGGGTCATACAAGCCCCGACAGCATCCCAAGTCCTTGGATTTCACTTCTCATGTATGAGCAATGTCATTGAAACACACACTCTGCCATTTTATGAATTGCAAGGACAAGGAAGAGGTTGGCAAAACCCAGTCCTGTGCACGTGTGTGCAGAGAGAAGCAATCTTTGCTTCACAAGGGTTAAACTGAAAGCTGTGTTTCAAAGTATCAAACATCGTGAAGGAGACAAAAAGAAGGTAGGTTATCAAGGTTTTAGAATGTACTTTGTGGCTGTTTCTCCTTTTTTAATACTAAATAAATTGGTATCAGACAGCTTTGCTACAAGAAAGCAGACCAAAGAACCATTAAAAAAATCCAGAGCAAATCAGAAGTAGTGCAAACTATTACCTAGCACTAAATGCATTTCAGAGTACATTCCTGATACTCAGAATGCTCTGCAATAAGGTTATAACAAATATATACTGCTTGCCAGGCATTTATTTGCATATTTTATTAAAATAATGCATTATTACTTATACAAGTCAGTGTGAGAAAGAGACCTAACAGCTAACAGTGCATGGAGCTGCCTGCTTGTAGCACTCTCACCTCTGTCATTAATGCCCAGATGTTTATTACTACATGTACTGGTCTAATTTGAACACAAGGCTTTTCATTGCTGAATAAATCAATGGAACTGACTATTTCTTAAATAAACAGTCCTCTCAACAAAATGACTTATTCTAAATGGCATCTATTCCCTCGTCAAGTGGAGGGCAACTATAGGCACTGAAGAACTCATTGGCTTAAAACTATACAATTGTTCAACCCAATAAAGGTGGTTTAAAGCTTGAAGCCCTTTGTAACTCAAACTTGAACACTAAATTGCCATACACTGGTTCAAATTCTTTCAAAACCAAGGAACTCTGAGTTTTACATTTCTGCAAGGTTACATTTCCCAGGAAATCAGCAGTTATAGATTACAAGGGTTGGAGAGGAGAGTTTTATTTTGCTTCTTTTGTGTTATTTGGCAAAAATATTTCCATAGGGCTAAGAACTACGACTTTTGCACTCTTTGGACAGAACTAAGCATTTGGAAAAACAGAAGGCATATTCCCAGTTTGAGGAATGTGCTGCAATTTAGAAGATTCTCAGGCCTATCTGCATTTATGGTGAGAGTCAGAGATATTTCTGCAATTACAGACTCCCCAAAAGACTACTCTGGAGGTCTACTTATCGTAATAATAGAAAACTATTCATTTTTTTAAAACCCAGCTTTAATATTAATCATTAGGAGAAGTAATTTTGCAGGAGAGCTTTTCATTGTGTTCTGCCATTAAACTTCTGGAGGAAAGGTTGTTCCCAGTTCCATCTACTTATTGTAACTATTGGTTTTTTTTAATGCTATCACTTTGTATCAGACAGTGAAAAATACAAGATAAGGCATTTTCACAACCAATTTCTGTTCTGGAGGAAGATTCTTAAACACAAAAGATGTGCCAGAAGTCTGTACACATCTGACCCATTGTGAACAGCAATACTTCATAAATTAGTTGATTTTAAAGATTTTCCTCTCAAAAAGAGTCCAGATTTCTTAACATAGCATCTTTACCTTGAAATTACTACAGAAGAAAAGGATTACTGCAGCATCAAAGAAACGATTATCTAAAAGTTTGCACATATTTACACATTTAAAAATAATTACTTTTATATGGTTTACAACTAGGTTCTCATTTCAAAAAAAGCAGCACAAGCTATTCTCTACAGCTGGGCAATTGCAATATAGTTGCCAGTTCACAGGTGTCAGCATGATTGCAAGGTTTGAGTCTTTTGACCTAATGGACTTCAAAAAGAAGAACTGGCTCTCTTGCCTCAACTGCAGTTGACAACAAGATTTTCAGATTGCTCCCGTGTGCTGCGGCTGGGGACACCCAAAGCCACCGGCTCCCCAAGCTGCTCTCCTCTGGAGGACCAAAGATGCCACTGCAGAGAAGGTACCTGATGGAAGTGCAGCTGCTGGCACCTGTTGGAGGCTCTAACACACTTGTTTCCCCTCCTCCATCACAGACTTGCAGCCTCTGTCAGAGCCTGGCTCTTGTAACTACCCCTGTAACACTGATAGACCAATGGAGCAATTTCTTATTTTAATATATATAATATGTATGTGTCTGTTGATTCACAGCATTTCAAACTCACATTATAAAGTCTGCAAATTACTATAAGCTATTCTAATGTGAAAAAGCTGTCTGATTTCACACAATATTGGCCTTATGATAATGCAAGCATTGCTCTATCAGAGTATTTATTAGAGCACATAAAAGTTTTATTGCTCAACTTGATTTGTGTTGTGTCTTGGTTACAACAGCCACAGAATTTATGGAGAAAATAAATAGCTTTGATGTCCTCAGTCAATTCCCAAGGTCATCCACTGATGATTAAGGTTGTAGAGCAATCAGGTAACTTCCTCAGCTTTGAAGATGATAATCCAGCTTGCATCTTCTGAGTCAACCTCAAAAATACAGTTTTCTGCTGAGCAGTTAAAAAAATAATCAGGGAACAAACATGACTTCACACTGCAGTGACTGTTATAAACAAGAATCTCTAAAGCATTGCAATTCAAAATAATATTGTATTATACAGGGAATAAACAGTTGCCCTGTTCAGGAATACATCATGGAAAGATTGAAATGCAGTCTTTTCATGTTTTTACCAGTATTTGGTTGTTCTCACATCTTGTTGCTTTGGTGGCTCTACATAAACTGTATCTGTGAAGCAGAGATTACACATTAATGCCACTTAAATAAGACAGGGTTTCTCAGTGCTTTAGAATTATCAATCTATTTGACTGCCTTGTTACTTACAAGTTAAGTCTATAGGCTTTGGCACTTTTAAAACACCCTTGGAAAAACATTAAGACCAACATATATGGATGACAGGAATACACAGTTTCTCCAGCTTGAAGGATCTCTTGCCCATGTTTTTTTCACTCCCCCATCACCTGATCCTTCAAGAAGCTTTCAACGCTGCTCCAGTCACTATGACTAAACCAAGTATCCAGCTAATGTCATAGGAAGCCTATGACATTTTCACCACTCCTATTTTCTTCACTTTGACATAGTGAGAGACAAGCCACTAAATCTCTGATTGTTACTTTCTTCCTTGCTTCAGCCTGTATGCTCTTACCATCTGAATTTGCCTCCTGACCAGCAAAAGCTGCTGCCCTTGACTGAGGGACCCTTCCCTTTCACATGCAGAAATACACCAGTAGCTCTTCAGGAAGCATTTAGTTGCTTTTACCAAGACTAAAGTTTCAGGGTCATGACAAGATTAAAGAACACTGTTCACCTGAGTTTCAGAAACAGGTGCAAAAGGATTTGTTGGCCTTAGACCAGGCTGTGTATACATCATTGACTGGGGTGCCATCAAAGGAGCAGCTCCAACCTGAGGAGGTACCTGTTAGGAAAACAAAAATCCCACAAGACAGGTATATAAAATCCAAACTAATTCCACAAGATATGTCTTTTTGCATTTTAAGTATAGTAGAAAATCAGCATACAGACACACACAGAGTAAAGTCAAAGCTTTTAAAACTCCTAGTATATAAAATTTAGAATAGTCTCTTCCAATGCAGAGTGTGAACAAGCTGTCAGATTTCAAACAGTATTGTCAATATATTTAAGCTGCAGAATGGTTTGAACATAATAATGCATGCCATGAAATCCACGAGAGGATGTAACTTAGTTTTCAGGAATACAAAACAATCACATTTCTTACCATTCCATATACAGGCACTTGAGGTGTGGTCAATGGGTATGTGATAGGAGCAGGTACCTTCAATCAAGAAAATTTTGATATACTTTAGAGAAACTCATGCATACTAGCAATATATATATAAAACTTTGAAAAAGATACTTTTCAGTACTTAAAATAACCAACATATTTACAAGAAATTGACTTACATATCCAGGATAGTGTACTCCATTCTGGCACAGCAAAAGGATAAGACAGAAAATATTTAATAGGTATTCAAACTGGAAATTCTAACCAGGGGATGGATTCAAGTCCAGTACCACAACAGTTTGTAACTATGCTCAACTCATTTACTAAAATAATTAAAGTGGGAGGAAAAGACGTGCAAGGACAGTAATATCAGTAACTATGCTTAGAAATCTATCACTAGTATGACTTACAGAAAAATTACAAACGTCACCACACTTGGCCAGTTTTGAGACTATTGCTTGCACAAGCATGTGTGTGAGAAGCTTTTAGAGGGCACAGCATGCAATATTCCTTCTTCCTCCCATTATGTGTGAGAAGGGCATAGTAAAAAAACAAGGAAGCCAGTGACCATTTGGCTTAAAAAGCAAATAACAAGAGACGTTTAGTCATGTAAATGTTGCTCCATACAAATATCTGCTGTCTGCAACATATCACAATATAGAAAAAGAAAAATGAAGAGCATCTTAAGACAGAAATATGTTTTATCAGGTTATGTTCAGAAGCACAGCGATGCCCACACTTCATATTGCCATACTTTGTTAAACAGTGCTAATCATACTGGAAATTGAGGGCTAAATAAAACACTTAGCTATGAAATAGCATGCAAGTGCTACATGAACCGGAGGGTTAGTACCCTGAATGCCACAGGCCAAGCCGGGACAGCAAGAGCTTTTCAGTGCTGGGGCAGAGATTTTTAAAGATGCTCATAGCCGAGCTAGATCTGTGCATCATTAATTGCTGGAGATCCAAGCAAATGCGTGAGCAGACACCTGCCACAAAACACTCAATGCTTAGACCAGAAAATAATAAACAGGAACACATGAAATAAAAACACAAACCCTAAATCCACAGTGATTAGTGGTGCGCCAGCACTCTAACAACAAGTTCTAGAGCACCAAGAGGGGATAAAGAGATGGTGTGATCTCAAAAAACCTCACATGAAAGTGCCATACAACTGAGGCATCCTGTCATCTGCATTTTTTAATTTTTGAGTCCAATACTGGATTGAATATTCCATTCAACTTTGCTAATTCTAAATGAGCACAGTCATGTAGGATGAGGAAAATAGGCATTAGAGGCAAAGCTATTCTTACTGCAAAATGCAGTCCGACAACAGACCAAAATTCATAGTAAATGTGGTAACTACTCGAGTTGTATATATAACTGAGATAAACATTCTACTTCCCTCTAAGGCAGCTATATTTCAGAAGGTTCATATTTGTATGAATATAAGATGCTTGAAAAATCTCTTTTAAAAGCAAAGTCAGTTGCCTACAAATATCCCTCCCAGAAATGAAAATTCTTCATTTAAATAACTATAAAAGATCCACTTAGCATTTTGTACTGTGTTAAAAACACAAAGCCACTGTTGAGCATTATCAAAGCCTAAAGTGCTGTTTGAGCTGATGACTAAGGTGCCTTACAGGACTTGCAGCAGTGTTTCATGTGATAAAACTGAAAAAGGAGCAAAACCTGGAAGGAGCAGCAGTTCTGGCCTTAAAACACATTCTTAGGATTCTTAAAGGTGCATGTGTGCCTGGGAGGAGGGGCGGGAGCATCTCAAACAGGCACATCAGGAATTTTCTGGGTTGGGATCGTTTGTTTCAATCCAAAAGAACTTATGAACAGAGATTTGTCTGAAGTGAAAGGCTGATTACCTAAGTCTTCAATGGACATGGGTTTCAGTGGGGGGAAATAAAGCATACTGAAATCTCTGTCTCATTCAGGAGGATTCCGTGATCCTACAAGCATTCCCCCCTGCTCCCAGTCTTGTCCCAAATGCCTTGGGCTGTTCTTTCTAAGTTAATTCAAGCAGAGGAGTGGCATTTGCTAGAATGAAGTGTGATTTCACAGTACAGAAATTACCATGTGTGGAATAGTGGGTAAGGGGGTCGGGTTCCACGTGGTCGATGTGCTAGTTTTTGCTTGCCAGTTTGTTCCACCAGTAAGTTTTTTCTCTGCAGGCTGGGACCACTGCATATCTGACCTGGAATGAAACCATGGTATTAGTTTTCAGAGGGGCAACAGCAAGAGTAACAACAACACAACAGGAAACCAAAACATGCTGAATACATGTACACAGCTGAAATCTATGGGTGAAGACACCACTCAGGATTTCAATAACTATGGATCTCTGCTCCAGCAAGTAGGAAGTCTGGAGGTTCTGTCTGTGTTAAAAGTAAATTGTCATTACTGCCCTATACAGCGTAATAGTTAACTGGAGTTTGATGTAACTACAAGATCTTTTATGATGCTTCATAAAAATACTTCAATAAAAATACAGTAATTGCAAAACTAAAGTGAATTTCTTCAAAAATGAAGGTTGACTTTATTATGGTGATGGACCACAAACATGCAGTTTCAATGCAGTTGTTGCTTATTGTAGATTATTTCAACAGCTGAGACCCTTGCCATGTCAGTGCTGCTAAACTGTGCCAGAGACTACCAAACAGCCATGTGAGAACATTCTGACTACATATATGCACTTACTTTTTGGATGGAGTTCCTCCAAAGCCAAGATCTGTGGAGGAAAAGAAACAGAAAAAATCCTGAAGTATTTCTAATTTTGCAGGGGGAAAGCTTGGTTTGCCTTCAGTAACAAACAGGAAAGTTAATTTTAAAATATTTACACTTACTTCCTACTAGATTAGCAAGTGAAGAATCGAGGTCATTTGCCAAAATTTTCCCACTTTGCTGGTTGGCTACAGTGGCTCTTTGACTCTGTGGTGGTACTGTGGGTTGCAATACATCATCTAGAAAGTTAAAAGCTAAACAAAGAACATAAAAGCAACTGTTAACAAAATGGTTACACTGCATTTAATAAAAGATATGCATAGCCCAGGGAGATGTTTTCTTTATAGAACACTAAATAATTTGAGTATTTTTATGTGGAGGTTCAATATGTTGGAAGTGTCTAAGTAGAATATTGAATTGTACTTCAACAGACATTAATTTAAGATAAATTAAGGCATTAGTTAAGACAAATTTTCTCTAAAGCTGAAAAAGAAATGGGGTTGTTAAAGATAGTTTCATTATAGGGGTACTTCCATGATACTGCCAGTACTCTGAATGTACACAAGTCTTCCTCTGCTACATAGAAGAGAAAGGTTATAACTCAGATATTCTTCAAGCAACACACACACAACTAGTTTTGCACTTCTGCAAGTACAATGCCTCTCAGTGGAGGCAGAGGGAACTCATTATTGTGCACCAAGAGAAAACACTGAAGTCATAAGCACTGCAAACAAATGAACATGAGCTTACCCGTTTAGAGATATCCAGTGGGCCACGTTCAAAGTTCGCTCCCCCAGAAAGAGAGGAAACCATTATTACACAATATATGAAATTAGTCAAAGCTAATTTTAAAGTAAATAACTACAAATGAGCTGATTGCCTCTTATCAGGCTCGTAATCACCTTGCAAATACATTAAGTTATTAAATTTTGCACTGCAATAGCAATTATGCTAAACTGTTAAGCAACAGTTGCCTGTAGGCTATAAATTAGTCATAAGCCAGTTTTTACCACTTGCAGTCCTGTACTCTGGTGCTGCAGATTTTCCTCCAAAAACAGCATCAAAGTCCACATTAATGGCTGAAGAGGTGGTACTTGGAGGAGCTGAATGAAGAGGAAAACCTGAAAAAAAAGAGTTGAGTAACGAAACACACCGATGAAGTAATACCACTAATTATAATGAAACCAGAAAGTTTTAAAAGGACCAAAAATCAAATTACCATCAACCGTCAGAGGATGATACACAGAAGCATATGTAGGTTTATGACCAGTAAAGTCATCTTTGTAAAAAGAGAGAAGAAAATAAGATCAGTTTTAAAGAAAAAAAGGAAGAAGGGACACAAGAACTAAGTCTGCAGTTAAAAATTAAGAATTTCAAATATTTTAAAGAGATTTTTTTTTTATTTTACAGACTTGAAAAGCCAAGTAATCCTGCGCTCCCCATTACAAAAGAGAAAAGAAATTGCAGTTTGAAAGAAATCAGCAAAAATTCCAGCAACACTGCAAATCTTATGACATCTAGGCTAGGCAAGCTGAACAAAATAATAATTTATTTCAACTATAGAAATAAAAGTTTAAGAAAACATATAATTTACTACAGCTGGAATTAATGCACTATTTTCACTTCTTAATAAAAAGTGAAAATTGGCTCAAACCACAGAAAGATTACATGGCCCACTTTATTAGCATTATTATCTCCAGTTGCAAATAAATTACATGGGGTTTGCTTGGTTTTTTACCACTAAATAGTTCCACCGTTTGTTTGGAGGAAAAAGAAGAATTGATGAAAGGGGTGGCAGATTTTACAGCTTCTTCAACTGGCTTCATGTCAAAGATGTCCAGATGAGGTGGAGAACCAACACAACCATTGGAAGACGAGAAAGGACCTTTCAGATGTAGAAGTGAAGGAAAGAATAGAGAGTACAAATAATGGAAAAGAAAAACAGACTGAAATGACTGAATATGAGAATCTCTAGACAAAGTCAAATTGTAAATATTCCACCTAGTGATCAGCCCATTTAGATACAAATTCTTAGTTTCAGATAAAAATCCTAATAGCTCTCTAGGGAAAATAATTCTAATATTATCACTGGGTGGGAGGGGGAGAATGACAGAACATATATCAATCAAAGAAGTTAGATACTGCATTTCTGGTGTCAATAATCTACCTTTTAAATTGCACATAAGGGTATCAATTCCACCTATTAAAATACCAGCATATACCACGGTGTTAAACATTGCCTTCTTCTGGCATTCAAGCCATTTCTTTGACATCTGATCATTCTTTGGAAGGATGGGTAAGGGCACAGGGAATGCTGTGCCCAAGAAACTGGGATACCCAGCTTTGTTATAAGAACTCTGAAGTTACCAGCCCCTTTTAAGTGAAAAGTATATTAAATATTGCTTAATGAAATGGAAATACTAGTCCAGCATATTTTCAGTTACATCTGCTTAGTTTTTATTTCCCAGCATTTTTAAACTTTGATCTTTAGTTATACTTCTTCTATGTGTTCCCCTTATTGAAGGGATCCTTCACTTCATCTACTGGACATCAACACTACTGCTACATGTTAAAGAAAGTTTGCCAGAGCTTTCAGATGATTTATAATTTGTCAAGAACAGAAATGTTTGGATGTAAAGTAATAAAGGTTTAAGATACAGATTCAATTAAATATTGAACCTGTATTTTCTTCTTTTATTGTAAGAAGTCACTCATCATTTAGACAGTCAAATCAAGGTATGAGCTCACCTCCCCAAGCACTGCTTGCTGATGTTGATATAGCTGGAGTACTCTGCACAGTTGGAACAAATGCAGGCTGAAGATCAAAAAGATCACTAGAAAGGTTGGGCATACTGAGTAAGAAATGAGAGAGAAAGAAATGTGAAGATATGTAACAGGCATTGTATACATGAACTATCATATCCATCTCATTTTCTCTCATTCACTAGTAGCCCATCAATAACAGCAGTACAAAACAAAACTGGTAATTTAGCACTTACTGACTAATGCAAAAATTCCTGTGGGTATACAAAGAATGCATCAGCTAAAGGTAGTTGAGAAGTAACCAGGATCAGTGCTTTGCAGCTGATTGTGGAGCTACAGGGCAGCGCAGTAATTTCTGCTCCCTTCAGAAAGCAGAGTATCTCTCACCTATTCGTTGTGGGTGCTGGTACAGCAAAGAGGTCAACAGCTACAGTGGTATTCACACTTTTTCCTGATAAAGTGCTTGGTGATGCTGATGTGGAAGTGGAATTTGATACTACAGAAATCTCTCTTAATCGCTGCTCCTGAAAGATGAGAGAGACAGTTGGAATTTTGGTCTTATTAATGTATTAATCATTCAGTCCTGAAGACCTTTTCCAGGAAGAAATTTTAATTATGGTCTTAGTAAAAAAAACAGTTATTCTTCTGTAAAGCTATTCTTCTGAAAACAGAAAAATAACTGAAATTAGAGATAAGACTATTTGTTTTAACAGGAGTATTTGTATTTAAAAATCAAGGTGAGACTTGATGTTTTAAATAACAATTTTTTAAACTATCCATAACTGCCTAGAAGTAAACCACTTTTAGTCAAGCTACACAGTCTAGACTCCCTCCACAGTCACTTGGACAAGAGTGAAGATGCATCTCCCTGCTTTATGGATCCTCATAGTTCAATTCAGATGTTCAGAAAGCAGTGACAATGTGCATCCCAGTAATATCCAGGTGGTGTTACTCTTAAGCCAGCAACTAACAGTCTTGTTCCCATTAATTTGAGGTTTATATCCCTCATTACTTCTAGCTATGTCCACTGCATTTATACAGCACAGGTCAAAGCAAGGTGTATATTTTACACAGCTTATATTTCTCACTGAGTGACCTTGCAAGCTTGCCCACCACACACTATTTTAAGCTAATCTTGGTTTTCACCTGTATCCCAGTATAAAAAAGTCTTGGAGAACAAAACTTATTAAAAACATTGTACCTTCAGTGCCTGCAGTCGAACTTGTTCCTCTTCCAATGCCTGCTGCTTTTCTTTCTCATCCATCCTGCTGAATGACATTCCTGTATTGGCAAGTGTGGATACAGCACTGGATAGGGCACTCGCTCTAAAAGGGGTAATTAAAAAAATGTTAATAAAATCCCACAGTCAAGTATCCATCACTTACAGTTTAATCATCCTTATCTATTTGTGTGCCATTCTGCCCCCAGTCACTTCTTCCCTTACTCTCTGGTATAAAAAAAGCAGACATCCCAACAACAGGGTTTGGTGACAAAGCAGCACAAATACACAAAATCACTTCCTCAAGTTTCAGTGGGAACTGGAAAATGTGGAACATAACAGTTGTCTTTTTTCTTTAAGGTCACCCAGACTAGACTGGAATGTTACTCAAAACAGCAGAGGCACAGGAAGCCTGTTTGCACATTATGTAAGAGCAATCAAAGCACAAGAGTTGTTCCCTATTTAGTATACATTTGAGCAGAATACTGTGGCAGTGAATCCTCAGATTCCTGAGGAAAAAAAAAATCTGAGAATGCAGCAACTTGGGAATGTAGCTCACACTGACACATTTACCAATATTTAGCAAGTTTCTGTGTCTGAGAATGCCTTTGTCAACAGAGATCTCTCACTCTTCAGTCAGAAGTACTGTCCATATAATACTGATACTGTACTTTATAGAAAGAATAACATAATTCCTGCCAGCACAAAACATCTAAGCCAATTCAGCTGTTCTGTGAAGGGACTGGAGAACTTTCATAAGCAGGTTAAAATAAACTCATGGTCTGAGAGGTAGACAATTGACAATAAATATAAACATCCTATATTAGCCAGGAAGTGTATGAAAATCCAAATACCTTAGAAATCTTACAAGTCAAAGGACTTCAAACAAGTAAAAGCTAAAGAGAATATTATACAAGGTCTCAGCCCAGCGATTTATTACAGCATAATCAGGTAGGCACAGGCAGACCATACCTAGACTTCAAACACTGCCTAGCCATCAGACTCACTAGACACTGCATTTATATTTCTAGCAAGATACATCCAGAACTGTATAAAATTCAAGAGCACCAAATGACTAAATCCTGAAAATTCTTGGAATGACGATAACAAGTCTTATGTATGGCCACTGTTGTAATTCATTGTGTGCTCACCTGCTGGCAGCAGAGACTTCCTTTGTTTTCTTTCCCTCCACAGAAGCCAAATGCTGTTCCAGTGCCTCAAGCAAGCTACTGGGTGCCTACAATTGAAAGTATTTATAAAACACTGCTTCTAATCAACACAACATTGCTTAGTATACAGATGAGTTTTCTCACCCACTAAAAAACAAGCAAACCCCCACACATCAACAGTTGTGCCTTTGGGTTTTGCTGCCATCCTGCACATGCAGATTCCCTCTGCTCAGTGGTGCTTCTTTAAAAGGAGTGGGAGAGACATGAAGGAAGGATTCCCCCAAAGCAGGTTTGCCTTTGCACATGCAAGTTGCATCCTTGGTTTTGACAACAGTATATTTTGCTCTGTTAAGATTAACTGAATAATCACAGCTGATTATGCAGTACTCCCTTAAACTCACAGAAGTCCCAAAACAAAGACTTGGCATTTTTGATCTGCTTTCTCATGTAACAATGAAAAGCCAATCACTCTTCATTCAAGTACTTACAGTCAAAGGCTTGTAGTAGAAACACTTGACTATAGCAAGATGGTAGGTTTGATAGAACAGGGAATCAAATCCAACCTGATCCCACTGACACTACTGAGGAGCTATTCAACATGTAACCATACAATAAACCAACTCAATTACTCCCAGGGAAATAAATCCCTCTGCAGATCCAGATGATGGGAATGGACCTCTAAAGTTTTAACCTACTTGCCAGCTCAGTCCTCCTCACCTGGCAGGGTTTCAGAGACATTAAGCCTCTCTTACCACTTGCCAACTTTCAGTAGGTAGGACAGCTGTAACAAGCATTGATTGGAGGAAAAACAAGTGTGCCCTTGTGTAGCCCTTATGTACCAAAAGCTACACCAAGGCATTTCCTGGAAAGAGGAAAAATATTATTCACACAAGACTTTGGCAAGCTCCTCTTGGATATACTGAGCACAATTATAGATTCCCACATTCACCAAAAGCCCATTTAAGCTAGATGAACCAAGAGATGGGGAAAAAAGTGCAATTAGAATAATCCTATAAAACTTCTTGTCTCAAAATTAAGGCCTGAGCTTATATTTCTTAAGTAGAGCTAGGTAAGCTAAGACAGTGTAGTTACCTCAACAAAAGGTCGTGAATAAATTCGGTGTTTGACCTAGACAGCTAAACCCCACAGGGGACATTTTGAAATACCTTTCTGGAAAAGTATCAGGGACAAAAAAAAAACAACCAAAAAACCCAGAAATCAACCCCTCCAATACTTTTACCTTTCAGGAGGCACAGTCACTTGCAAAAAGCATTGCATGACACAGCTACATTGATAATCTTAGTAACAGGAGCCTATGCCCTACTTCCAGAAAGCTTTTCTGAGTCTCTTTTTTCTCCCAAGGCCAACTCTAAAACTTTTTTGTATGGAAAAGCATATTTTATACTTACTTTTTCTAAAACTCTCTAAACAACCCCCTCAACCACAAGAACCAAACCCAACAAACCTCCTCTGAACTTCTTATTGTTTCAGACATCCAACAAAACATCAAATTTTGAGTGAACAGTTTTATGTCAGAAAAGATGCCTGAGCTAATACAGACATTATGAGTTGAGAAAGGCTGTATTTTATGACTCAGCCTCCCTCCCATCCCTCTATATCTGACAGACTAACATCCATACAGAGCAAACGACCCAGTTACATTTGTGAAATACAGTAGCAGCTATAAACAAACAGCAAGCAACATCACTGTGAAACAGGTCACCTACAAAGGAAAATATTTTCTTTATGGGAACAGGCAAAAGGGGCAGTACTAAAAACCTCTAGCAAATCCTTTTAAAGTGGCATTAAATGGATGTAGAATTATTTAACTCAAATGCCATGAAATTTTCTGTGTAAGTGGAAGGCTTAAGAGTGGCACTGAAATTGCCAAAATACACAGAATGCTGATGTCTACCACCAGAGTTGCCTTTCTCATGTAAGTGCCCTTACAACAAAAGAGCTGAGCTATGAGAAATAAAATGTTGTGGGAACAGTAGATAATAAGGATTTTCTCACAGAAAATTTTAGATTAAAAAGCAGCAAAATAAAGTCAAATCCCTCAATTCTTAGTAAATTAAAAAACCCCACCTGCTTTCAAGAGCCTTATAATGACCCAATTACGTGGACAAGTGCACACAAACCCAGTGAGGTATAAATAACTTCAGACTTGAGTATAATGTGATTAGCATAATACAGACCAGCTGAATACTGCAGTACTAAAGACAAAGTGAGATGCTAAGATCAAACACCAACAGAAGACATCAAATTATTTTTTTCACTCATTACCTGCTCTTACCCTGATGGTTACAGTCGTATTTCTTTCCTACCACAAAGGCCTAGAAGTTCTTAGAGGGATTAATATAAATTGCTAGGAGCAAACATTAGAGATTTGTACTTTGAAGCATGTATGATTTCAAATGGAAATCATACGTAGGCAGTAATGAACACCACTAACAATGGAAGCTTGTGGTTTAGATTTGATTTCCATATTAAAAAGACAGTGAAGTTTAGGCAAATCTTCACACTACATACATTTTACATGATTAACCCACAAAATTTCATTTCATGAAGGTAGTGCAGGATTAGATGTGACTATTCAAAGCTTACGCATTAGATTTTTACTGTCTCTGACTGACTCCACTTAAACAGCTCAAGTACTCTAGAGCTCTAAGGCACTCCAGTTTGTTGTCCAAATCTCCTGACAGATGGCTGTTTATTCTACCCATCAGGCTACTCTGCACTACAGAAATAATGACAAACACCTCTGTGTTGTTGGGTCAGCGCTATGTGAGCAATACATCATGCCTAGGAATGAAGAAACTCTGAAAGAATAACTTTCATTCACTTCTGTGCACAGCATTTCCTTTCACCAGATCAAACCATCTTTTTCACTTCCCTTCTGCCCCTCAGCTCATCCTCACTGGAAGATGTTTCCCTGCAATCCACCTTTCAGACTAAGTTTTCCAGCACATGACCTGCACTGCTCCCTGAACTAGTTCCCTGTAATCTTTGAGTGTGTTGGAAGACATTAAGTTACAGTGGAATGGACGGTTTTCCTCTAGGTATGGCAAGATGCTCATGGCTTACCTGCCAGTGATCCTCTGGGAAACAGTATTTTCTGTGAGTTTTATTGCTTTACACAATCAAAAGATCTTAAGAGCTGCAAAGTGTAAGCATTTAGTATATTTAATCCATGGTAAAAGTTACCATACACCTTTCCCTTATATAATACATAGAAGGGAATACAGTCTCGAGAAGAATCATTTACTATGATTCACATCAACCTTTAAAAACACAAACAACAAAACAGCTGGGTTAGTCAATATACCATGTACACTGACCTGAGTAAGATCCGGAATGTCACCCTGATCAATTCCAACTTGCTGGGTTTACAAAAAAAAAGAAATAAAAATAGTACATTACTACATGCAGTGGCAATGAAAATAAAACCCAGCAATGTCTTAATGTTACAGAGAAATCAATATTTAAAAAACCAAAAAGGATATTCATAACTTTCTGAATGGTACAAGTTTCACTAGAAACACATCTTAGAAACGACAAGTACCTTAAACTGCATCTCAAGGCAAACCCAACTTTCATCCAGCCTAACTTTCATGCAGAAAAGCCTACTGGGATCACTAGAAACACCCACATTGCTTACTGGAACTAGATTTTTTAGCAGTTACATTAAAGGAGAGCACTGTTAATAGGCTGTAACAGTAAGTTTGTAATTTTGGACCGTTCATAACATTTATAACAACAATTCAGAAAATTTAGTATGTTGTCTAATAAAAAGGATACCCAAGAATCTCACTCCATGTTAGTGTACACAATCTTTAAAATACCTAATCTGTAGAATACTTCACTGTACAATGAAATTAACCAATCTTTGTAAAGTTCTTTTTAAGAATACTGATACTGTACCAGTACAGACAGCTAAATTATATCCTTTCCATAGATGTAGATTTATTTACCTCTGCTACTTTGAGGAATTCTGACAATTTGGTCATTCTGGCTAGAAATCTTTTGTAAATATCCAAGGCTTCTTTGCACTGGTTCTTCTTCATATCAAAGTATCTTTCTGAGAATGCAAATAAAACTCTTGTAAGATAATACCCTCCCCAGCAAAAAGCTGACACAGTATTATAAAAGTTAATTTGAGACATGCTTCAGGGAGAGAATAGACAGGAGTAACTCAAAGCTATTCAGATTTTAAAGTTTATATGAATACCTGACACCTTTTGTAATAGGTCAGTCAATAAAAAAACATTGATTTTTCTGTTTCAGAATATTAGACTATAATGCCAAGCTTTATTAGGCATGGATCTGAATCAGTGCAAATTGTTAAATTAGGCATTACAGTGAATATTTTCCAAGTCAGGTATTAGCTGGCAATGATTTTAGCAACTGAAAATATTCCTTGTATAGATTTACATTTTTAGATGCTGTATCAATATACTTTGATGTCTCTAGATGGGCATTAGAATGGCTACTGAAGTGACTACATGCACTGATCTGACCTACCAAAAGGAGCACCAAACACACCCTTCACTTTTTATAGTTTTGCCCTATATACTTAAAAATATTTCACTTAGCAAAAACTAATGGATTAACAGAACAAACAAATCAGAAATTTGCTTAAACAGTAAGTAAAAGGCTTCGTTAAAAGATTATCACTCTTTTACAAAAAGCCCTACATGTCATCTGATCAGCTCATGTAGAGTCAGGTACCAGTCAAAGGTGAACAGTCAAGCTATAATGAAGGTACAGCAAAACAGAAGTCAGTCATGCTGTGACTATTTTAAATACTCAAAATATCAGACATCTCGCTATACTTTTACAGTCCAACTGCAAAGGTTATTCACTGCACATTTATGGCATCCTTGTTTTAGTCTCACCAGTCACCATTTCATCTCAGTTTCTGGTTCAACATCTATTCTTCCAGGTAGAAGCATGTTTAAGCCTATGCTACCTGCCACTAAAACTAAGACAGGCTTAATTTAACAGTAAAAGGGCAGAGACAATTTATTAGGAAACTGCAGTCAGAAATTGCCTATATTCTTTAGTTTTCTCAATACCTTCACAAGTTCAAAAACTAAAAAAAATTCTCACATACCTAAAAGATTAATAATCCCTTCATTGTATGCTGCAAAAAGTCTAATGGAATCTTTAAAGAGGAGCATAAAGGCAGCATTTATAACACCATTTGTTAGTTCATTTGGATTTGCCTGTGTAGAAAGCAATGAGAAAGTAATTAGCATTTAACAAAATAATGAAACTCTCACTTCAAAATGAGTGTGTGTTACTTAACACTGAATGTAAAGTACTTGCATCAAAATCAAGGAGTGCATCAAGCTGGTTCTGTATGATTGGAAGGGTTTTCAGAAGCTTTTCAGGATTCATAGTTCTCATCACTCCATCTATCCTACAGAGGAAAAGACACACATTTATGTGGTACAAAGAGACCTCAGCATATTATGATGTTTCAGCAATACAATATTGCTTAGAAGGGCCAAAAGAACACCATTCTATGACAAGCTCAGGAACAACTGGTTTCCAGCCCCAGCAATAAGAAAAATCAAACAAAAGAAGCAGTAACAGTCTTACCCTCTTTTCATTTTGGTGAAGTCAACTGCTACAAGTCTATATGAAAGTGCTTTTTCATTCAAGTATCTGCTGTATCGCCTAATGAAGGTAGACATATCATAGCCTAAAAGTTAAGCATTTAGAAGTTAGACATTTTAAAGGGGTACAATTTAAGTTCTTCTCAAGAACTATTCCCCTACTAGCCCATTTTACATCAACTTGCATAAAAAGCCCTTCATAGGCACTTTCTAGAGTCTTGAGATCCACTGTTTTTCAGCTTGAGATGTGATGTTACAGTTTCTTCTCAACTTGCCAAGATCAGGAAAGCGTTTGTTGCAATTATGAGAATAAATATCCGAACACTCTGAAATACCAGACAATAACCAAGCACAAAATATCAGGAAAGAACCAAATAGTTCTGTTCTTGCTAAGCTGTTCTTGAAATCAGACTAAAAACATATTCTTAGTAAAACACTGAAGATTTTGGTAACTTATCTGCAATGCTTCAAAAACCACATGAAGACCTAAAAGTGTTTTCTCCCATTAGCAAGTACTTAAAAGGATTTATCAGAGATTTGAAGAAGTTCTCACTGTTTATACAACACATCCTAGTTACCATTCCATGCACCTTAACAGTAAACATTTACTCCTGAGGCATTAAAATGCAACAGCAAAAGTTATTACTGTGCTGATAATTCATCAGGTTTATTCTAATGAGCCTTAACAGTTCATTTCTTAAAATTTACAGCTCTGTGTGCAATGCTACATACATTAGCCAAGTTTCTAACACTCACCTGGCTAATTCAGAATCTCACTGTCCCTGTGTTTACATTCTTGGCTGGACATACTTTGGTGCCTCATGCAATATAAATCATAACACCCTTCCATTTAAATGCCATTTGTCTCCTAGAGTGCACCAACACATGCACTACCACAGAGAGAAAAAAAGTAGTAGAGTTATTTCCTTCAGTGAAAGATCCTTACCCTGCATGGCACTTTTGTCCAGGTAGTTATTTAAGTTGAACAAAGTATTTCGGGATGCAAGATACTGGATAAAGCGCTGTAGGTGAAGAAAAAGTTGAGAATGTAATTGCTGTGAGAGTCAAAACATTTAAACACATTACAAGAAAACTACACTTACTTTGTAACTGTTTCTAGTAGCCTCTATCAACAATAGAAATTAGTTAAAAGCAAAAAATATAGAGGAAAACCTAAAAATATTCATTAGCAAAGCCTCTGAAGTCCAAAATTCTATTTGGCAAAAATACAAATTTAAACTAAATAAAGACACCATTGCCTGTGAATAAAATACTAATAATCCTAGAGGAAGCTGCTCATTAACTCTGTAGTTTACAACAGACAAGCTGGAAAACACAAAACAAAAATACCACTTGAATTATCCAAGCTCCCAAAGTTTGCACAACTCTAGTGCTGCTGTAGAAGAGGAAGACAGGCTTACAAATAATAGCTGGCTTCCTAAATAACTCAAGAGTAAGAGACAAACACATCCAGATACCAAGGCAGTTTAAAAAGTTTCTCTACCCTGTCACACACAGATGTCCTGTGATTCTCATTTCTTGACTTTCTTGCTTCTTTGTATGTGCTTTAGCCCATAAAAGACAATTATGATAAATATGGCTTCAGGGACTTGCTACATCTTTGATGTGAAATGCTCTGCTGCCACAGAATGCAAGGCCTGTTCCTTCACCCTTCCTGGTGGCAGTCCACCCTCCTGCCTGGCTGGGACCTGTGCTCTGTAAACCAGCATGGTTTCAGTCAGGCTCAGGAGAGCACCTGCTCTTGGCAACTGCAATAGAGGGCTTAGCACAGTAATAGGAAAATTCTTCTTACAGGTACTATTTAAACTGAAATCAGTACTTTAACCTTCTAAGGAGCCCAAATTATCTCAGCAGGTATAAAGGAACTCTTTTTCGAATTCCAAATGCACCCATTCAAAGCTGAGGAGCAGAGTTGCTACAAACATAAACATTCAACTCTTCTGCCACTACAAAACAGTGAATGGCAAAAAGATCCTGCTGGTAACCCACAACTGTAAGTTTTGATTTTTTTACTTTTTGTATGGTTCAGTTTGTGGTTTGTTTGGTTTTCTTCCTTGCAAGTTTCGGTGTGCAGATATGAACTATATTGGGAAAAGAGAAAATAGACAAGCTGATTTACAGCACTCAGTTTAAACTTAGAATAAGTAGTAAATTCCAAGCAGTGAATTTTACTTTGTATTATCTCTTAATTTCAGTCTACTATCTGTTGAAAATATAGTTTAAACAGGTAAATAACTTGAGGAACTGTTAATGAAGAGCACACAATGTTTTACAGGTAATTTCAATCAAGTTCACAGAGCTTTGCAGAGAAGAGGCAAAGACCAAGCTTTCAGAGCAGCTTAACAGCAGGAAAGTACCTGTAAGAATCCTCCCTTCAAAGTCGCCAACAATCATTTCTTAGGTCAATGACTGCACACAAATTTAGAACTGATCAAAGTTTAGCTTTTAATGGAGGGATTGTATAAGGGAGGCTACATTTCTAATGCCAAGTTACTGACTGGGTTGCATTTCATAAACCGTGATGAAATAATTTAAGTGAATTAAATGCAGTACAAGTATGTTTCAGATGAGTGTTAATGGCAACAACAAGTGAAGGTTTAGCCCATTAGATGATGCTTTGCAAGCTGAAGTATTATAGTCTCCATATTCCACTCCCCTTTAGTATGTATTCTCTCTTATCTGTTATAAGGCTGGCTGCACATTTATGGAGGGCTAACAAGAGTCTTCTGCTGTGCCCTTACTGATAAGCACTATGCTAATGAAGTAAAACTCATCAGAATTTTTCCAAGCCTTTAGTCTACAAAGGTCACTCATTATTCCCTTGCAGCCCAACCCAGATACCTGCAGGTAAATTGCAAACACTGATATATTTTGGTATTGAAATATTGAAGGAATACTTTTTTTTCCTCTTTATAGCCACCAGCTGAGGAAACCTAAAGATCTTGAAAAACTGAAGTACATATCTACTGCTTTACAGATTGAGATAATTTTTAAAAAACTATCAAGGAGATTTTAACACAACTAATCATGTCTTACCTCGTTTCCATACATCATGAGGTGGTGTGTTGTAATTAGAGCTTTGAACACTACAACCCAGCTACTGTTTGCAGTTCTCTCAAAGAGTGTGTCTGCCAGCTGCGGAATATTCACATTCATTTCATTTGTGCACTGTATTAGATCTAAATTAAAGGGGGAAAAAAGCATAACAATGAGTTATGTGCTCAAAGAGGATCAACACATTATTTTGTGTTTTTACATTGAGAATTCATACTGGAAGCATTAACTTCAGTTCTTTGTTTAAGAAATAACTGAGCTCTTTTACACTTCCTGTTCAAATTCACTACATTTTACTGAAAGTCTCCAAGTATGAACTTCAAAGGCATGTCAATAATGTTATGGAATTCCCATATCTCATCAACAAATAACTTGCTCCATTAGAAACCCAACAGAGCCCAAACTACATTGAAAGCCAATGTAGACTTTCGGGATGCTCAATGCCTGAGGCTGCTCAATGTAACAACAAAAGTGAAAATCCAAGAACCGAGGAAAAGCTGAGACATTCACACCTCATGAAATCAACAGGCAGTAAACTCCCTGCCACTCCAACCTAAGCCTGACTACTGACACACCGCAGCAAATGACATGCTACAAACCTGTAAAATAAGTTTTTCTGTAAGAATCAAGAGCAAGAACTTGCATTTACACATTCTTCTGCTTAGCTAAAAAAACCTAATCACCAACCTGCTGACTATTTTGTGGTGGATCAAAGCTCTTTGTCTCCAAGACTGGTAATAAACTCAAAAGTAGAACATTAACTTGAGAGGTCAGAGACAGAGCTTCAAGTTTCTGCTTGAGTATTGGTACAAAACCAGAGCTCCAGCAGACACCTGAGAAAAACACCTGTCTGAGAAAGCTGGAGAAGGCACTTGCTGAGAAAAGAGCAAAGAACGGAATCCACTACTACTCTAAACCCCTCAAGACACACACATCAGACATTTATTCTCTCTCTGTGCTAAATTTGGCTCAGGTGTGATCAAAGTACACCCTAAGGACTGGGCAAGTCCAGTAAAACAAACATCTGGTTTGCAAAGCTTCCTTTGTGGCCTCTCCTGTAAGCCAAGCCTGTGAGCAGCCCACTGGTAGTGGAGCCCATTGCTGTTTGTGTGGCTGGCGTGGATAAGGACCTGCAGAAGGGCAGGTGCCTGGGACCTGGGCAAGAACTGAATCCCGAGGTGTCAGCACCCCTGGAACAGCCAACTGCTCTGTCTTGTAAGCAGGATGTAGAGGACAGACTGCATTAGCATATGCAATTTAAATGTGAACTTACAGCTCACACATCAATAGTTTATGACAAAACACCTCACAGAAATATTACACTTAGAATTTATATCTGTTCTAATTCACAGAATATATTATAGATGTATCTTAATTAAAGATCAGTTTATTATGAACATAAAGGCCTTTGAATAAGGATCACTGTTTAAAATTACTCTGGTTATTAAATTATTTTAACAGGGTAAAGAATTTTAGATATTATCTTGTTGAGGTAGAAATCTATAAAATGGAAATTATAATAAGTTACTAATTTCACTCTGATGTCAAAGGCTTCCAAATACATACAAAACATGCAAGCTGGGATGAAAACTTTCATCTTTATTAGTAACACACAAAAATGCTGAAATAACTGCACAAAAAGAAACTCCCTGAAAAGTTCTAAGCAAGCTAACACATCAAAACCTTATTGCTGAGTAGTGTTACAATAGTTCAGGGTTTACAAATGTTGAGTTTCTCAAAAAACAAGTAATCTGGCAGATACTGCTCACAGTTGCATCATCATCAGATGCTCTGTCAAATTAAGAAGTCCATAAGCTGTTCATAGTCCAGTGTCCACAGAATGAAGCAAATCCCAATTCCAAGATTTATACACAGAAAAATCTTAAATTTTAATTCCACAGTCTCATCAACGGAATGAGAAGTTTGTTATGACATCTCTCAGTAGTTCTCTCAAAACACATTAAGGCAAGTTTAAGTCTTCCTAAATCAAACCCGTTTATAAGCAAGCACTATAGACATACATGGAAATACCAAGCAAGTATCAGTACCTGAAGAGTCTGCAGCCAGCACAGAAATGTTACAAATCCTACTCTCAGCTTATAAAAGCCAACCAAACAAAAAAACAACCAACACAAATCCCACAAATGCTATAAAAAACAACATCAGTAACACTACTAGTAACTGCTTAAAGAAATTCCATTGATCTGCTGAGGTCAAAGACTACATAGATAGTTTATCAAAAATACTATTTCTGCACAAAGTCCTTCTCTTTCACACAACCACTAAGTCAGATTTTTCACTGAAGAGTTTTCAATATTAAAGGTGCTTATTAAATAGTAGATAAAACTAGGAGGGAAGACCCAGGTTAAAACCCAAAACCTTTCTACTCTCCATCAGGTTAGCCAAGCTATTTTCATTCATATTTTGCCGGCACTCTTCAGTGAAATTTCAGTCCTGTCACCTTCCCTCAAGCTAAGGTCTTCCAGCAGATGTTCCAGCAGACCCTAAGATGATGCTGAACACCTGGGAGATCCCTTGCAAATTGTTATGTCCAAGACTGCTATTGAGTGTTCTTACAATGCTGTTCAGGCACAATCTGACAGGAATCCTACTGTTAGCACCTATATCTAATGCTTTAGCTGATGACCCCTCCTTAAGCCCCATATCCATAAAAAAAGCTTTGGCTTATCATGCCAGCACAACGGTTTAGTTCCAAAAGAAGCCACACAGATGTCTATGTTTAAAGAGAGGAGCAACTGCCTTCTGCTCTAGTACACAAGACTAAAAAAAGTCTTCTGTCAAGTGACAGTAACAGAGTGGAGCTGACAGAGCTCTGGTGCATTTGAGAAGCTCCCACGTTATTGTTTCCTTCACAAGTGTGAGCACTTCTGTGAAAGTGCCAGTAAGTTTTTCCAGCAGGTGCTACTTGCTTCTGTAAGATATGAGCCCATCAATCTCAAAAGGCAACCAAAATGAAATCCTTCACATCTGTGGGGCTGCTCTGAGTCTGAGGTCCGAGGACCCGAGGGAGCTGCAAGCCCCGTGCACTTGAGACACGTGCTGAAGACGACACCCACTGGCTCCCCTGAAGAGAATTTTCACAGAGGGCACTTAACACAGCTGTAGTCTTTGATTTCAAAATCTCCTTCAATACACAAACACATAAGCCTTAGTGGCCAGTACCAAAGAACACATGCTTACATAAAAAAAACAACTCTAAAAGAGTAAACTAAGAAAAAAATCTCTCACAGGCCAAATTCGGACTTTCTTAAGAGTGTGTTGCCAAAGAAGAAGTTTTAAAACACTCTTTAATAAGCTACTCGGGGTAATTTTTGTAATTAATGTTTTACAGCTAGTAATAAAAAAAAAAGCTGGCATCACATTTCAGTTCTACTGAGATACATAAAAACAAAAGCAAGGACCATCTCTCTAATACGATTCTTTTAAGTCTGCAATAGTAATATCTACATAGAACTGCATGCATTTGTTGCAGCTGGTGGCACGGGAGGAAAAGGCTATTAAACCCATACATCTGGGGGTATAAAGGAACACAAGCACCTGAGAGACTGACAGCTGGGCAACTGTAGTATGGATGCTGGCAGCAAAAACTGGAACGAAATGCACAGGGTGAGTGATGCTCATTTTCTTACCGCACTACTTACATAAACACTTCACAACTCAAAGCATTTTGCCAATTACCCAGAGGAATCATTTCAACTGCAAGTGAAACTGTGGTGTTATTTCTAGAATGGAATTTAGAAACATGCTAACATCACACAGAAAAAAAAAAAAAAGAAAAAAAAATCAAACAGCTTTAAACCAGAAGATTACCAAGCAGCCTGGAAGAGCTGTGGAAATCTTACTACCTAGAAAGAGTACTGAGGATTTCTCTTTCGCAGCTCATCTGAAATACTGGCACATCATCTATGCAACTATACAGCTCTTCAGAGGATAGCATGCAAAAATTCAGATACTAAAAAAAACCCCAAAACCCAAATAGACATAGATCAGGTTTTTGGAAAATTCTCAGCCAGGCATTAATAAAAACTGGCATACTATTCAACTTCCAAGTAATAGGAAAGTTATAGCTTTCTTGAGTCAGGAAACTCTCTCAAGAACTGTAAATACATAGGTTAAAGGCAACCACAGTGGTTTAATATTCACATATTTCCTTCATTTTGTCACAGGACAGAAACTGCTCTAAGAGACGTAAGAATTAAGACCACTTTTCTCAGTCAGAGCAGTCTTGAAAAAAATACATGGTCGTTTTGAAAGTTGCACCATAGATGACACACTACAAAAACATAAGATATCAGAGCTGCTTCAGCAAACTTTCTCAATGTAGGCAAGGAATGCAACAATTCTTGCTGCAAGACATGAAAGATAGCACCTGACTGGTACAAATATTTTTATGCCCATGTGCTCTTACAGTGCACATTTGAGAGCAATGTTTAAGTTTCAGTTATATAATAACATCTAAATCTGAACTTCCAGTTACTTTACCAGAAGAAAGCAAATCAGTTATTCTGTCCCACTTCCCCACTAAACAAGGATACAGGACCGACAGCCCCTAAGGTTTTTTTAAAAAACTAAACAAAACCTCCATTTATAGATTCCAACAATATTAACTATTTTTTTTGTTCAAGTTAAATTTCCTTAATTATTGCACTGAAAAGCTTCATTGACTACTAAAGAACTTCAAATTAATGACAAATACCTGTCTGGGTAAAGCGTTCAAGAAAATGTCTTTGTTCTGTATCACAACTGACACATCTCTGGGAGAACCACACTGCATCAGAGTTTACCTGACAGTCAAGAGTTCTGGCAGCCAAAAGGAAGAATGGGCAGGTACAAAATCAACCTCAAATTGTGACAGTCATAATGTGATATTATTGGCAACACTTACCATTTGTGATGGTTTGGTGGAGACCTGAACTTTCTCCTAAACAAAAGGCTAAAGAGCTTAATTCTGTTAAATAATACAATTATACAGTACCTGAATTACCACTTCTAGCAAGATTTCCAAAGCTTGTATATGTATAGGAGTTTTAAGTTTTAATGAGTAATATTAACTATCTTCTCCTTCCCTGTACTTCTTAAGTGGACTGTATACAAGTTAAGCAGGAGTTGCTTTTTCCACTGTGTTCATTTACAAGTTTAAGATGCAAATGATTTAGGGGTTTGTATTTTTTCTGAATTTCAGTCTACACACAAGTCTGCTCTGCCAGTTACCAACTTGGTTACAGCTTTAATTTATCTTTTTTTTACTATGAGTCTTCAGTAGCTACGCAAGAAGAGGTCTGTCTGCAAGAGCATAACTTAGCCCCACTCCACTGCAAACCAGGCTCAGGAGGCTGAGTGAAGTGAGAGAACTCACACTGGGAAAGATGAGACAAGACCTTCAGGTGCTCCACTAAGAGGAAAGATCAGCCTCTACATGACATTTTATATTATCCGAAAATATTACAAAATACTACAGAAATAGATCTGCTGACTTATTTAGGACACCGTGACCTACTTTAAAAGGTAAATCCCCAAGTATTCCCACTGACATTGCTTAGGTTTTGGGGGTGGGTTTTTTGTGGGTTTTTTCTGGCTCTTCGAGAAAAATACAACTATACTACTCAGCAATTAGTAGTCAAACCACAAGACTCTTAAACGCTAGTTCACACACTGCGTATGTAACATTTTCCTGTAAAAACCTATGTTGTCATAGCACAGTTTTTCTTGCTGAGGGAACTTGGCAATAAGGGGATTTTAAGAATTAATCTGAACAGTGCACAAACTGATACCCCTCTACAATCCCTGATACAACTACAGTAAGTCTCAACAAAATGTTCTTGGTAAAGCTTTTTCCTGAACAGCAATTACAAATAATACCAGATGGTGAAGCATTTTGAATGACACACACATGTAGTGACCAGGGTATAACTACCAGTGTTTTACATTAAATCCAAGCTATGTTTTTGTTCATAATTTATTTAAATTAGGAAGTACTTGCACTGTATCTTGGAAAACATATTGTGTGATTTTTCCCAGAGATTATAGTATGTATTTAGTATTTACCTGCTCACATTTAATGCCAGTAAGTCTTGTGTACAAGTGAAAAATTAAGAAGTGCCACTCAAAGGGCCACAGACGTTTGAAAAAGCTGTGCCTGGGTATGCTAAGTGAAGACTGGAGCATGTTCACTGGGATATTTTTAACCCTTTACAGACATATTTGAGGTACTATATTTCATATCTCTTTTTTTTCCCTACCCCACCAAAGCATTCCTGTATTTCAGACACTAGTCACAAGAAGATTATTTTTGTTTGTCTTAGACCAAAGTCTGAGCAAATGAATTACACCAGAACACAGAACTCATCACAGAAGGGGACCTTCAGGAAACTGACTGACAGCTCTAAACAGGTTTAGATCAAAAGCTATTCAAAGGAACTAGCTAGTCAAAAAGCAATCTCAGTTTGTGCTATTCTGAAGTTAAGAGCCTTTCTGTGTTTCCATTTTCTTATTTTTTGAGGGTGACTTATAGCAGATGACACTATTTCAAGGATATTTTCAAACAATACACTACCTCTTAAGATTCAGAAACTTTCAAACTATTGAGCAAACTGTCACCACTTTCTGGCTTCCTGTTATGTTGCCATTTCTGGACTCAAGGATTACCTCATTAACTTGTTCTACCACAGGCAGGACAAAAGACAAGGTACAATAAGGTAACTTTAAAACACTATCTTTAAAAAAAGGAAATAGTCAGTTACCCAGTGTTAAGGCTTTTAATTTCAACACGGCAGCTGCAATATTCACTACTGTAGCTGAGTCCCACCCATTCAGATCAATAACCAACAAAATACATATTTGGTTATTTTTAACTGCTTGATCCACATCAGGAGGTCTCAGCCAGGTCTGCATGAACAGACGAGTGTCACAGGGTCACACAGCCCCAAGTACCCTCATCATCAACCCCCCAGCGCTTCTTCAGAGAGCCTCAAGAGCAGACTCCCCTTAGTGTCATCACCTCGCACCGGGGCTGCAAAACCACCTGCCTGCCTTTGAGGAGACCGGCAAAAGCCTTCGAGTCCGCTCTCCCCAGTGGAAACACACAGGTCTGTATTTCACTGTCACAGGCTGGGGCCGGGTATGCTGTGCCCTGAACGAGCTGTGAAGCATTCAGCGCCCTTCTGAGCAAACCTCACTCCAATTGCTGTCCCGTTACTAAAACCTGAAGAGAAGCAACACCACTGATGCTTCTGTAGACTTCAAGGGTAGCTCCCTGCGCCTTTTAGCACACAGAAAGGAGTTTTAACATGTTAAGTTTAAATGCATCAGCGGCGACACTCTCATGCAGGAAAAACGCCCTGGCCCACCTACGCCCTTCCCTCTACCTCGCTGCTAACCCTTTTTACCACGTTTCACGACAAAAAGCGATGCTATTTCGGGGAGCTGGGGGAATGTTTGAAGGGCTGCAGCCTGCGGGATGCACAGCAGGGCGGGACAGTGCCTGAGGAATGGAGTCCTGGCTCCCAGCAGCAATCCCGCCTCCCCGCAGGTGCGGGCTGCCAAGCCCCGCTGCCCCCCGAGCACACGGCCCGAGCGGCTCTCCCCGGGAAGGCTCCTGGGGCTGGAATGGTCCTGCTTCCCGGCCGCCACAGGGTGTTACAGACCTCACTCCCTCCACGTGGGGAATAACACTGCTCCGGAGCCCCGAGCAGCCGGCTCCCCCCGGGTCCCCCCTGCCCTCCGCCCGCAGCTCCAGCCGCGGCCCCCACTCACAGTCCAGGTGCTTCTTCTTGGGGCCCATCACCTCGTGGGTCGTGGCCTTGCACACCGCCTTGGCCACGGCCGAGCCGGTCACGCTGTGCTGCGCGGCCGCGATGCGGTCCGTGATGGACTGCCCCGACATCATGTCCCCGACACCGACACGGCCTCCGCCGCTCCCTCCGGACGGAGCGCCCGCCGGGCTCCGCCTCAGCGGCTGCTCCCGGCCGCCACGGGGGCTCTGCCCGCTGCTCCGCGGCGGTGATTCCCCCGGCGGTGTCCCCCGGCGGGGCGGGCAGAGCTGTCCTGCCCGCGGGGCTCCCTGCCCGCCGCTCCTCCCGCGGGTGCGCCCCGGCTTTCCCTTTCACGTTTACGCTCGCAGACAAAATGGCGGCGGCCGCGGCGTCAGGTGACCGCGCGCGCGCCCCGCGCCCGCCCCGCGCCCCGGAGCGGGACCCGAGCCCGGCGGGACAGGGGACGGAGCGGGGAGGGAGAGGGGATGGAGGGGGGTCCGAGGGGGATGGAGAGGGGTCCGAGGGGGATGGAGAGGGGATGGAGGGGGGATGGAGAGGGGTCCGAGGGGGATGGAGAGGGGTCCGAGGGGGATGGAG
>JAWWEE010000142.1:11290719-11670078 GCA_035221455.1 Xenops minutus | reverse complement strand
TTGAATTCTGTCTGTGCCGCGGGAGCGGGTCCGCGGGGGCCGGAGCGGGGTCCGAGGGGGATGGAGCGGGGATGGAGAGGGGTCCGCGGAGGATGGAGGGGAATCCAAGGAGGCAGGAGGGGAGTCTGAGGGGGCAGGAGTGGGGCTGGAACGGGGATGGAGAGGTGATGGAGCGGGGGTGGAGAGGGGATGGAGTGGGGCGGGAGCCCGACTGGAGCGGGGTCCGAGGGAGATGGAGCGGGGATGGAGGGGGATCCAAGGGGGCAGGAGTGGGGCTGGAACGGGGATGGAGCGGGTCCGAGGGGGCTGGAGTGGGGTCCGAGGGGGCGGGAGCCCCAGCCCGGCCGCCCGTCCCGCCGGGCCCCAGGTGTGCCGTAAGGCCCCAGGTGTGCCATAGGGCCCCAGGTGTGCTGTAAGGCCCCAGGTGTGCCGCAGGGCCCCAGGTGTGCCATAGGGCCCCAGCTGTGCCGCAGGACCCAGGTGTGCCATAGGGCCCCAGGTGTGCCATAGGGCCCCAGGTGTACCGTAGGGCCCCAGGTGTGCCGCAGGGCCCCAGGTGTGCCGTAAGGCCCCAGGTGTGCCGCAGGGCCCCAGGTGTGCCGTAGGGCCCCAGGTGTGCTGCAGCGCCCGGAGCCCCCGGGACCGGGGAGTGCTCTAGGCTGGGAAAGGCCTGAGCCCATCGGGAGCCACCCTGCACACCGCACTGCCGGGCCAGCCCATGGCACCAAGCGCCCTGGGCAGCCCATTCCGGTGTCTGACCGCCCTGTCCGCGAAGGAATTCCTCCAGACGCCCAACCTGAACCTCCCTGGCACAGCCCGAGCCTGTCCCGTCGCTGGGTGCCTGGCAGAAGAGCCCGGTCCCCACCTGGCAACAACCCGCTTTCAGGGAGTTGCCCGACAGGTCTTTGCTCTGTGTGTTATTTTTATTGAAAATAAAACCTGCCTGGTCCTCGCGGCGTGTCCAGCAGTGAGAGAAGCAGTGGCGGCAGAGCGTGGGGTTGTGCTGTGGAGCTGGGACAGGGGGAATGATCAAACAGGGCTTGTAGAATGGCCTGGGTTGGAAGGGACCTTCAAGACCATCCAGTTCCAGGCTGCGAAGAAAGAGTAAAAGCTCATCAGAAAACTTTTGTCTTACAGACTTTGCTTGCAGAAGCAACATTTAGGGGAAAAAAGAGCCCAGCCTCCTGTGCTGAGCCTGTTTCATGGGGCTGTAGAATCATTTAGGTTGCAGAAGACCCCTAAGCTCATACATCCCAACTATTAACCCAGCACTGCCAAGCCCAACCATGTCCCCAAGTGCCACATCTGCACATCTTTTAAATCCATCCACGGATGGTTGCTCCACCACTGCCCTATGGAGCCGGTCCCTGGGCCTGACAACCCTTTTGGTGAAGAACTTTCTTCCTAATATATCATCTAAACCTCCCCTGGCACAGCTTGAGGCCATTTCTTATTGTCCTATGGCTTGTTACTCAGGAGAAGAGATGGACCCCCAGCCTGGATGCAGTGGAGCACTGCCCAGATGTAGCTGAGCCACTGGTGGGTTCTCAACACCTTTCCAGCCACTGATATCCAGCACAGCCCTATGGGGGCTGCTGTGGGGAAAACTAACTCCATCCCAGACAGACCCCATACAGTGAGGGGGAAAAATACAGCATCACTGCTGCTTAATCAGAACACTCTTCCCAGGCCGTTCTATGGAAAACTGTGGGTTTTTTTAAAAATTCTGCATTTATAGTACATTAATATAAGTGTGAACACTCATACAAATAAAAGATAGAACACAGCAGAATTATTTTAGGTTACAACTTTGAAGTAAAACCACAAAAAGTAAGGAGAGTAATAAGGAGGCAGTTGAATACGAGTTATAAACAGGAATCTAGCAGCTTCTGACAGTCAAGTCATATTTTAGGGTACTGATTAAAGCTCTATTGCTTACATTATCCCTAAAGTGGGATGCTCCATAAATACGTGGGCTAGACACACACCCAACCGTCTGCTATTGCAATACATGTATAAAAGCAATAAAACAGGAAACATTTGCATCCACAGTACTGTGTGTTTCACTAGTATGTAAAAATTTTGTCTTTTCATAATATTTGAACAACACAGAGGGTGTTTATTAAGTGCTTCAGCATATTCCTTACTGACAACGAGGTGACCACAGGGAACAAGGACTACTGAAATGTCTTCTTACCAACTTATGCTGTGTACTTAAACCATCTTTATACCCAACATGCAGTTTCATATATTCTCATTAACTACTATCCCTTGCCCTTTAATGGACAGATATTATTCTGCCATTCTGTGAGTTTCCTCCTCTCCTCCAAATGTTCATGGGAACAGGCTGTAGCTTGAGCCCTTCTTTCAAGATGGGTGCTCAGAACAGGAGAAGCAGCATATTCAATTGCAGGGCACCAAGACCAGCTTGGTTTGGGTCAGCGTTGTACTCACACAGTTACTTGCAAAACCCACTTTCCCAGCTCAGATAATTTCTGCTACATCACTTCCTACAACATACAACTAAACCATTCTCCTGCATTACCTACCAAGTACAAATAGATCCCTGAGCAAAGACAATCCCACAGATGGGTTTGCCTTTTCCCATGGGAGAAGCAAACCCTACCCCCTTCTCCAGCTCCTAGGTGTACTATGGGGACCTTTTCTCCTTCCACAGTGTACAGAGGGCTTGTTTGGACAGAAGTAAGACATTTAGTCAATCTGGTGTTAACCAGCCAAGTGGCTTCTGCTGAATTTATATCCCACTGCTTCCGTGCCCCATTTTGCAACACTGTCAACATAGTCTTTAACAGTCCATTGCATCTGTCAGTCTTTCAGGATGTTTGTGGCTGATAGGGGATGTGATATACCCACTCAATTACAAGTTTCTTAGCCCAGGAGTTTATGAGTCCCATCAGTCAGAAGCCCATTTGCATGTTGGACCTCTCCCTATGTGTCTGATGGGCACATTGAGCTACAAGTACGCTTATGCTCCTGGTCCAGGTCCACCTGACCTACTTCAATTTTGACAGCTTTGTCTTGTTCAATGTTTCCATGTTTTCAGTGATGTGGCTTTTGGGCATGTGAACATCTGCATGATGTACCTCTGGAGTGATGTTTTGTACCTGGGCAGTGCTGTCCTGCCACAGTGCAGCAGCTCAGTTGGGTTTACCCCTGTGTTGCCAATTGATCTTTCCGCTGCTGTAGCCACCCCCATAGGGCATTACCCACCATGCAGGAATCAGTATAGAGACAAAGTACTGACTGGTTGGATGGCTTTCCCTTCTGCAAAGTGACCTGACACCTTCTTCTGTGGCTTCGGTGAGTTATGGTGTGGGACTCCACATAGCAGCTATTTCCAATGGTTTCCTACAACATGACAGGTTCCATCATTAAATGATGGAACATCTTGCATCTTTTGATAACTCGTTATGTGGTGATGCCTGTTTGGCAAAAGCCACCTCCTCAGGCAATGCTCCAAAATCTCTGCTTTCTGGGCAGTCCATGATCTATTCCAGGGTCCTTGTGCACTTGAGTTGAGCTTGTTTCTAAGCTTAGTGAAATAGAGCAGCCATGCAGCCAACAAACTCTGTGACCCACACTGAAGCTTTTAATTTATTAACTACAGTTTTGTATTTCATACAAAACTTCCCTTGTTCTGGACCACACGTTGGGCACCAAAAGGGACTTCCTTGGGTTGGCCTTGGCTGGATGACAGATTCCCAACAAGTTGTTATATCACATCCCCTCCTCAGCTGGAGGGAGGGGTGGGGAAAAGAATAAAATGGAATGCCAGTGCACAAAAAAGCCCAATGAGGACTGATATGGGCAAAATGAACTCCATTCCAGGCTGACCCCATATAGGTGTAAAGAGAACAACAAAAGTGAGCAGTGTCAGCAGCAGAGCTGTCTCTTTCCATACCACTGAAAAGCACAATGACACAGAACAAATATTAGCGGTTCTATGAACTGCAGTGGATAATGTTGTGAATGAAGGATTTCTATAGCCCTAAGGGCATAAATGCATTAAAACATGGTCACTGCTATTAAAATATTGAACATTTCCTGTGCTGGAAAAAGTTACAACCTCTTTAGTCTGGCTGGCAGCAGGCAATTTCCAGCTGCCTTCTTTTTGTTTTAAGACTTGTAGTTTCTGGGAAAAGAAAGATCTTGAATCTTCAAAGCCTGAGGAAACATCAAAACAGTAAGAAAAGATGGAAAGATTAAATACACATTACATATGTCTACATCTCTTAGGGCCTGTCTAAACAGGGAAGCTGTTGTGCAATAAAGGAGAGCATGAACTGAAGCACAGCAGCTATTCTTTGCTGCCTCCTTCCCCAGCAGGGAGTCCCTTATTTTATTCTGTATCAGAAAGCCAGAATTCCACATAAAAGTGCCTGTCCTGAGTGTTTCCCATTGCCATAGCTCTGTGTTTACTTGATGTGCTAGTCAGGCTCAAATATGAGTTCAAATGTCCCTCTTCAGTCAGTGCATTGACTTGCTCTGGGTTCAAGCCATCCTGTGCACAGCGTGGATGGCTGCAGGTAGAATCACAGAATCATTTAGGTTGGGAAGACCTTTGAGATCATTAAGTCCAAGCATTAACCCAGCACTGCCAAGTTCACCACTAAACCATGTCCCTAGGTGCCACTTTACATGTCTTTTAAATACCTTAAGGGATAGTGACTCCACCATTGCTCTCAGCAGCATGTTCCAAGGTTTGACGACCCTTTTGGTGAAGAAATTTTTCCTTATATCCAATCTAAATCTCTCCTGGTACAATTTGAGGCCATTTCTTATTGTCATGTCCCTTCTTACTTGGGAGGAGAGACTCCCCTTCAGGCTAATGCAACAAGTCTTGCTCTTGACCACTTTCCTGCAGCTGTGCTTTATGTAGAGAGGAAAGCTGGAAATTATATATCCAATTTACCTCTCATTCATTTTACTGCCCTCTGTTTACTGTAGGGCAGGTAATGAGGGCTTCAGGCAAGAATTGTAGTCCAGGCATGGATGCATATAAATAGTGCTGGGGGTAGTGGCAGTGAAGGGAATGGACATTTCTGGGCTTCTGCCATGACTGAATGACACAGATGGTTTTCCAGGGAAATGAGGATTTTAGTAATGAGTAGTGAATATGCTTCAGGCTGACTGCACCTACAGCCCTGGGAATGCAAACAGTTTAGCAGCAGGTTTGTCAATAAATACCATCTGCTCAACAGCACTGAATCCAAAATAT
The DNA here is from genome assembly GCA_035221455.1 of Xenops minutus. NCBI lineage: Eukaryota > Metazoa > Chordata > Aves > Passeriformes > Furnariidae > Xenops > Xenops minutus. The sequence goes on along the minus strand of JAWWEE010000142.1, from coordinate 11,664,839 downwards.
TGCAGAACCTACCTTACTGGTGGCTGTTGTTTTGCTGATAGAGTTGAGAAAAAAAACACTATGAAATTGTAATTTTTTTTTTTTTGTAAATACTATGGTTGTGGTCTAAAATTATAAAATTAAATTTAATCAGACTTGTTCAATCCCAATTTAAACTCAGGAAAGTTAAACCGTTGTCATTAGCATTTTTCCTGGTGGCCAGGAAGAAAACACAACTCCCAAGTGGCCATGGTGGTGGCAGAGCTGGGGTTGCTGGAAGCTGCGATGGGGACTCGGTGCTGATTTTCTGACCCAGCACTCCAGTCACCACCACCAAGTGAATCCTTGCCCCAGCCCTTGTCCTTGCAGGGGCACTGAGAGCCCTTTCTGCTTGGCTCCCCATTTTCCATGAGTTTTGCCAAAGAAGTGTCTTGGGGATCTTTGCTGCTGTCAGGTGTGGTTGAAATTGGCTACTGGATGTGGAGGTTTCTGGGAGAGAAAAGAGACATCAGCATCATCTCAAAAGCCTGATACCAGAATGAGTTTCAATGTTAGTCAACTGATTCTTATGTGAACAGAGGCATGAGAGAAAAAAGCTCCAAACACTGTTGTCCAACACGGATTTATGGGCACCATATTCTGCCAGTCTCTTTTAAAGATCTCTATTGTCTCTGAGTTGTAAGACATTGATAAGAAGTTGAGCTCCAGAACTGGGACTCTCTAGGGCTGAACTCATCCAAACCTTACCTAGCTTCAAAATATGAGATCAGATCATGAGCCCCTTCCTCCAGAACCTCAACTCAATAGACCCTGGGTTGTGATCAGGTTTGCTTCAGGGTTAGTTTTGGAGCCCACAGGATGCAAAAATTGAGCACAATCTCTGTGGCCCTTAAGCCCCTTCTCCAAGATCCCTGCAGACGTGAAAATTGTGCTCTGTTGTGTAGGACTGCTACAAGGCACATGCTGGTTTTTTCTTCTCATGTCACACGAGGGTAGGTCACATTTCCTCTGCCCCTTCCTTCCATCCAGCCCCTCCAAGGAGCAGTGCCCTGGGCAGGGCTTGGCACCAGGAGCCCTCCCTCCAGCTCTCAGCCATCTCCAGCTTCTGCCTCTCAAACTTCACTGCTGGTAAAGTTTGAACTTTTAAATTGCTGACTTGGTAGAGAAGAGAGAAAAGAAAGAGGAAAAGAAAGAAGAGGAAGGAAAAACTAATCTGGAGTTATGCCACAGTTGCAAAAGTGCTGGGAGGCAGAAAGGCAGGAGTCCCGTGGCTCCCACTGCAGGAGCTGCCTGCTGTTCCTGCCCCTAGGCTCTTCGTGTCCCCTGCAGGTGAATGGCTGTCAATAACAACATATTTGAGAAGATTTCTGCATTATTTCTGAAGTACTTCTCTGTAAAAGAGTTTCTATTTGGTGAAGAAGCTGTTCTGGTTCTTACTCAGCATTCAGCCAAGGGTCATGGAAGTCCCCTTTCTCTGACCTCTCTACCTGACATTACAATTCAGTATTGTATTTTAAAGAGAAAACAAAATAAATACTACAACATGATGCAATTGGTGTAATATAATTACTTCAACCTGTCCTGGTTTGGTCTGTTACTTTCTGAGTAGGTTTATGAGAAGGGTTTTTAAAAGCAGGAGCTGACTGAGGGATCTCATACAAATTCAACATCCAAAGATTAGTCTTGGAATATTAGTCTTGGTTTATGGAGGGAGGGCTCTGTTTTTGACTTTGAGACTGTCCCAGTCTCAAAGTCTTTGTTCCAGAATCCTGTATGTGTGTGCATGTACATGTGAGCAGTTTTGATACAGACAGTCACTGCTGGTGTTAGCAGACACCTCATGAAAGGTAATCCTCACCTGAGAAAATGGCAAATGCTCCAAACACTTCACAGGGTTTGGGTTGAACAATGTATTCATCCATTGTTTCCAGCATCTTGGCATTCATTGCAGGAGCCTCTCTGTGAGATGTGTCTGGGAATGCTAAGACAAGGTGTGGTGCAGGTGCTGCAGCCCTATACCTGACGCTGACATAACCACTGGTGTCAAGGTTGCCTCTTGGAGGACCCTTGGCCAGGACCAGGAGAGCCATTCCCTGCTCTAACAATGATAATTTTAATCACAGACCCTATAAACCCTGGAGAAGCCAGAAAGCTAAAATCATCAGCCTAATAAAATTATACAAATTGTGAGGCAAACCGGATCTCCGATGTTTCCATCCCTGCCAAGGGAAAGGAGCACACCTGGCTTGGGGAAGAAGGATCCTGGGGGGGGCTGGAGGGTGCTGATGGGGCTGCACCATGGCAACGGAGGAAGGAGACAGCAGCACAGCCTCCAAAAAATATAACACTGCCAGGAGAAAACAATCTTGTATTCAAATCAGTTTAAAGCACTCCTGGAAATTACAGCCCAATGGGCATTAGTTTCATACCAAATAAATAAATTGGAACAAAAAATGATGACAAACATGAGAGATTTGGCTAAGCAAAAATAAATAGGGACAAAGCTGCAGAAAATTATAAAGGAAAACCATCCATCTCAAAACATAAAATTCCTTGAGTGTGTCAGTGATATGGAAGGTAAGGGCAAATCAGCACATACCTTTCATCTAGACTGGCAAAAGAAAAAAAAAGGGATGGACAAAGGAGTTAAGGCACTTGTGAGATGCCCTCAAGGCATCTCCTTGTGTAACTAAGTGTTCACAAACCTATGAAAAGCTGATCTTGAAAGGGAGAAACAGAATTAGATGCAAACAGTAGAGTTACAAATGTTTGAAAGGGAAATGCTTATTCACACTAGCTGTCTTTGCTGATGGAATGAGCTCCAAGTCACTGCCATTGAAACACAGTGGTTTCAGAATTGTCTGGGAGATGGATTTTTTTAATACAAATTAAAATAAACCAAATCAAGATAACTGAAATTAGCATTTAGCACAAGCACTAAGAATTTAACCAAACCCGGGATGTTTATGGAGGTAACAGAACCTCTAGAGCCAGATGAGGGGCTGGTCAGAGGTGGGGCTGGAGCGTGAGCTGTGCTGCAGCAGGTACTCTTGGGGTAGGATGGCTCCTGCCATACACGACCTGCCTTTCCCACTTGTCTTTTTGTCTGTTTTTACGGGGAAATGCTGGATCTTACAAGCACTTCCGTGTGCCACAGGATTAATAAATAAACTAGTAAATAATTTTCTATGGGTTTATGACTGGGGACCGACTGCATTCTCCGAGGCTGCAGTACAACTCTGCAGCTTAAAAAACATCAGAGAAGCCACACATTGCAAATGTTCTAACCACAGGAAAAGCTTTAATGGGAGTTCACGCTTTATTAAACACCAGTGAATCCACATGAGAGAGAAACCTTGACTGAAGAGTGGATTTTCTGGTGTGTAATAAGCCACTGACTCCCACTAAAACTCTTTCCCAGGGTTTAATTCATCCTCTTGCCTCTTTTTAATTTCTTTTTTTTTTTTTCTTTTCTCAGCCTGATTACCTGCTCTCATGAAATTTGCAAGACCTTAATGTTTTCCAGACATTCACTCATTTGAGAGTAAGATGGACAGTGGGCTCCAGAATTACTGGGGACGGGTTGGATGGAGTGTGATCTTACAGGAAAACATGTTGAAAATAAGATGCCACCAGCCTGGCAAGGACGGGAGAAGCTGCCATGCTGACCATGCAGATGACAGAGCTGAACATGGTATTTTTAGAAAGTCAGCCAAGCAGAGAGTGCCATGTCCCTTTCGGCACTCTTCCCTTCTTTTTATACAAGCCATCACCATTCCAGAGGTGAGAACGTGTGCCCAAAGTATCGTCTGTAAAATAGCTGGTTTTGCTAAGTAGCACTGCTCTGGAGGTGATGTTTCACTGTCCGCCCCATTGCCTGGGAACTAAAAAATGACAAACAACTGGCACAAACCCTCCCTGGGGTTTTTTTGGGGTCCTGTTGTGGGGGCACAGCGGAGGCTGCCAGAGAGGTCTTGCTACTTGTCCATGTGCTGGAGACAAGATGAGATCACTGGGAAGTGTGTGATGTCAAGCTTGGGTGCACCCCCAGCTGGGTGATAACATCATGATGTGTGCTGGGCTGGGGAAGCTGGGTCTGAGAGCAACAGCAAATGAATTAGAGAGCTGATGGAGAGGCTTCAGGACCGGCTCAGGGGAGAGAGGAGCTGTTTACTCCTCTGCAAGGTGTTTTTAAGAGGTTGCAGAGCAATTCTTCCATCACATCTGTCCTTTTGTACTGGCTGGTATTGTTTCAGGGCACAGGGATGCTGTGTGCAGGACAGAGCCCTATGCTCTAGAGGCAGCTGGCGCAAGGATGCTGTGGCTGCTGCTGGAAGCTCCACAGGCGATTTTCATGCACATTTCCAAAGGGTGAAACACAGACCTGTTGAAAGCACAAGCCCATGTGTACGCCTTGCTCTCAGCAAGCATGGGTTTATTTCACCTTTCTTTGTGATCAGCTAAAACTGAAGTGTTTATTAGCTGTTCCTGTTATTATTTTCCCACTTAATTATGCCCAGCTATGGATTGGGCTTTGTATTTCAATCAGTTGCTTTGGCTCCTGTTTTATTTTGAAGTGTCAAGGTTGTGCAGGCTGAAGGAGTGTGCAGGCAATGACAGAGGCATTTGTGTTCTCCAACTACACCATCATGTCTACTCAACATTATCCCCTCTTCCCATGTGTCTTACCATCCTATGCCCTTAAGCGTCACAGCACAACTGCAGTCCTGTTTTTGCAAGAGTTTCCCTTCTGTCTATAAAATTAATCAGCAAAAATGGGAAAGGGAATACTGGGAACCCCTAATGAATCCTCACTTCTGACAGCTTTCTTGTCTGCTGAATGCAAGTGTGGGAATTGATATGCAAGTACACACACTGTTAGTGCTGGATGAGGTTTCCATTGCTCACACAGCAGTGGGGTTGGTGTGACAGGGCAGTGCAGTCGTAGGCACTGGAGGGAACTGGGCTCTGCAGTGTCATGAAAAGGGGGTCTTTGTCTGCAGGTATCCCTGTGCCCACAAGAGGATGTGCCAGAGAAAGTGATGGTCATTCCTGTGTCCCCTCTTTCATCCTTGGGAAAGCCACAGCATCCTTGCATGGGGCAAGCAGCAAAACCCCACTCAAGAGCAGCCAGCACAAGCATGGCCACAGCAGGGCTACCTATGAATTGAGGTTGTGAAGGAAATGGCATCAGTTTCTTCTCCAGGACAGCAGCTGAGAAGGCCATGGGGCTGTGGGAGGCTGCAGAGGCTGCCAGGCAGCCAGAGCGGGTACTCATTGCAGGCACCCTCAGCTGAGCCGACCTTCATGGCAGTGCTGCCCATCAGTGGGTGCAGAGCTGCTGTCCCACAGGCACCAGGGGTTGGAGTGGGGGACAACAGATCAACCCCACACCAAGGTTAGCTGTGACGGGCACTGTGTCCCTGGGGCGATGAGTGTCACCGTGTCTGGCAGCCGGGAACACCACCCTCCAGGGGTGTGTGGGGAACCATCCAGCGACCGCAGCAACCCCCGTGTCACAGGGTGAGAACAGTGGCATTAACAGGGACACTTGTCCGCCGGCTTCAGAAGGTAAAACATGGCAAAAATAACAAGAACAGGGACTGCAAAGCTGCTTGCACACCAAACTGACAGTGCTGGGAAGCAGAGTCATGGAGTGGACTGCCGTGGTGTGGCTTGGGGCCCTTCCACCTTAAAGTCTCTGGGTGTTGGCAGGTTTGCACCGTGTGGCTCGTGCATCCAAGCCCGGAGCAGCCCTGTGCCTGGGCACGGCCAGATATGGCGGGTTATCTCCCTGCGACAAGGAGCCCGAGACACCGGGCAGGAGATATTTGTACCGAGCATTTCCAGCTCCTTCAGTGCTCGCACCTGCAAGATACTGAAAGTGTGAGACAGCATGTTTCCAATAGCAATAAAAATATCAAAACAGTTGTTTTCTCTCCTTCCCTCTGTGACTGAAAACTGAAGTCACCATGTCTGGGTGTGTTTTGCAGTATCCCCATCTCAGCACGTGCTGCTGGTGGTGGCCACATCTGCCACTGGGCAGCCCTGCACGGGAGGAGATGACAGGGAAAACAGGCATTTTCCTCTCCCTTTCCCAACCTGCTGCTTCAGTCAGCACAATGAGCTGCCGGTGTGGGCACAGACTCCCACAGTTTGGTGTGCCCAGGCATGGCACAGCAGGCACTGGGCAGCCAGGCAGACACCAAAATGGAGAACTCTGCTCTTCCTGCAGGAATGGTGCAGCTCCAGGCCAGCCCCCACATGCCTCCGTGTCCCAGTGTGAGAGACAGATGTCTTCTGCTTCTTGAGAATATATGCATATACATGTCCTCAAGCTATATGTATACACATTATAGAGATAAAAATCTTTTCTACAGATAGAGGTGTTTTTGTTTTTCAATTCCAGTACGTATTATTTCACTGGCAGCTCCTCAGGGCTGAGAGTCTCTCAGGTGAGTTGTGAAGAACACGCACATAGGGAAGGTGTCTGACAGCATGAGGTATGGGGAGGAGGAGGCAAGCCCTGCATGCCAGCGGTCCTTGAGCCTCTCCTGTGTGTCTAACTTAGTGTTACAGAAGAACAGCTCGTACCAGAAATCCTGGCTTACTCTGATAAATCCAAGAGTCAGGTTTCTTGGTGTTGGCAGAAGCAGACTGGACCTCATGGACCTTGGCAGCGGGCACTGCAGGGCTAGGAACAGGCAACTGCTGGCAGTGACTTCTACAGCCGATTTAGCATCAGCCAAAACAGCACATGGACTGATTTCACTACCAACCAGTTGATGAAAAATGCTCTTTTATGAAAAGAAATACAGGTGAATTTCTTTAACTTGAGGGCCAAATTCCTGGATTTCCTCTCCACTTTACACAAGGCTCCATGAGTTACGGCTGGACCTGTTTTCCTCTGCCATGGGCATGCAGGGGTGAGCAGAGAGAAAGAGAGATGCAGCTGAATTTCATCTACTTTAATACCCTCCTGAACAAATTGTGGCCTGTGGGAACAGCACTTTGTTTATTTTTCTAAAAATTGCCATCTTCAGCACTGAGGCATAAGATCTATTTGGAGACTTCTATGAAAATGACTCCAAACAACAGCTTGAGATTGACCACTTCCCTCTGAAAGGTTTCACAAGACAAGATGGAAGATCAGTCTTTAAGGCAGCAGCAGCAACTGTTCCTCTTCTCTGCCTTGACAGCAGCAGAGGTTGGTTTTGGGATTATCTGTGGCCCCAGATCTTGACACTGGCTCTCTGTCCCTTTTGTCTTCACCTTGTGATGCTTCCTGAGGCTGGTGCTGTAGATGGGGTGGCACACTTCATTGTAAGAGAGAAGTAACAATATATTTATTGATATAAACCAGTGATTTAATGATGTTTGATAGTAAATGCAGCAGTAGTTTAACAAGATTCAATGGCAAGATTTGTTTGGTTATTAACTGCATCGAGGACAGATCAGGCAGAAGTGTCAGTGAGACCCTCCCAGTGAGACTCGAGGTTTAGGAAGGACCCCTTTGTTCTAATCTCCCTTCTCAGGGGAGTTTGGGTGTGTTGGGATGCAGACTTAGTCCCAGACTTGGTCAATGGTTTATGTCCAAAGGACTGTATGTGCACAACCAATCCTTTACATCACTTAGCTAAGATTTCAAAATTTCAGCACTTATTCCCAATTCACTTACCAAGTATCTGAGGTGATAAGGATTCTCTCAGCCTTGAGGAATAACCTTGAGAGGTGTCCCTGCTCAAGGGCAGCTCTTGTCCCGCAGCCCGCTGCAACGCAGGAGAGCTCAACAGGCCCTGGGCTGCCCACTATTTATGGAGTAAGATGATTGACTTATGGTCATATTTACATACCAGCCGTATTTTGGTTGGCACGTGCTCAACTAGCGCTCAGCTGTTGAGCAAGATGTATGACCTTTAGCTATTGCGTTGTTACCCCTTTCCCGGAGCCCTAAACCATCACAACCACCACCAGTAGCTATTGCTTAAGCAGAAAGCGGGGGAGCACCACCACCATGGCTGGTTGTTCAAAAACAGCAATCACAGCACAAAGTAGATCCCGTGACAACTGAAACCCTTTCTGGGGGCATTTACTAGCACCCAGCACCTTCTTTCACCAAAGCAGTTTCCCTGTTGTCTCCTCTTTCCTGTTTGGGGTGATGGCTGTGGGCCCACGCATGATGTGAACAGCAGATAAGGATTGTCTCTAGACTTTTTGAAGGGCAGCTATTTGCATGTTTACCAGGCCAGAATAAAAGGTAATGTTTCAGGAGGTGGAAGTTTTATTTCCCCAAGCTCCACTTGACCACAGATGTCCTTGGACACCTCGTGCTCATCCTAAAGCTGCTGCCAATCTCCCACCAAAGGGATTGAAGTTGCTGGAGGCTCCTGGGCTGTGGTTTCACTGTGGAAGCAGCAGGCATGCCATGGGAACAGGGTAGGGTAGGGTTTGCTTTTTTGCCCAGCACTTCTCACCCTGTGCCCTGTAGCTTTCCTTGCTGGGTTTGTCCCCGGCTGCCCTGCCCTTGGCCCTTTGTACCGGGAGGGCTGGTGTGGAGGGGAAGCAAGCACCTCCCTGGGGAAGCAGCCACATCGCACTTTGACAAACAGGTTGCTCAACGCTGGGTTGGAGTTACTGATCCCATCTCACACTGACCCGCTGCTCAGCAGCACCAGGAAACCTTTGCGTCAACAGTTTCCAGGCAGAGGACTCCACTTGGCTGCAGTGCAAGTGTCAGAGTTATCAGAGAAATCTGATTTTTAAGTATGTTCTGACCATTCAGAATACAAAGGATATTGCGAAAGCGCACCCCAACAGCTGCTAAGATACAATACTTGTAGGCAAGGCTTGGAATGTGTTTTTTGGCTGCAGGTTTCCCTCCCCCAGGTAAAAGGCTAAGACTTCCCCTTGGGTGCAAGTAGCTGGGTGTATTTTCCTCAGGATCCACACAGCAAAAGGAGCTTGCAAAGGGATTCCAAGCAAAAGCAACAGCTTATGGGTTTGTCAAAGGAAGCCAATGCCCTCGTGCTGGAGCTGGTGGGCACACGCTGAGCCTCTCCTCAGCAGAAGGACCTCAGGGGTTTCCTTATGCCACAGAGCTCCTTGAACCTGCTGCTTCCCCAGGAAGCAGGATCAAAGGCGCCCAGAGCAAAAACAATCCTGATAATCACAAGATGCAATTCAGAGCCATTTTCTCTTTTGGATTGTAGACTTTGGATACAGGCTGGGACACACTTGCTTCTCTGCCTGTAGAGGCTGTTTTCCTTATCTGTCTTGGCGCAGCTTGGTGCCCTGGTGGCATGGGTCAGGCTCTGCCCTCTGGCACAACAGACACTGTGAGGGTGAGCCTGGCAGCGTCTGCGTCCTCTGGGGAAGCACAAGTCAGAGTTAAAGAATGATGAAAGAGCCAAGGCACAATGCTTTGCTGCCTTACCTGGCACAGTTTACTCACTGCTAGAGAGTAATGCAGGGAGCTGCACAGTACAGGTGCAGTTCTGAATAGGATTGTCTCTTGCTAGAAAAGATATAGACTTTGTACTGGTTTCTATAAATGAGGTTTGGGGTTGTTCACCTACTTAACCTTTTCTGGGCAGCATCTCATCTGCAGGATTGAAACAAACCTCACAGAAAAAGCTGCTCCTCTCTTTGCTTCAAACTCCTGCACATCTCCATTTCTCACCTCCTCCCAATACAGACCAGCCATTCTACGCACTTGTCCCTCTATGTTTTCACTCTTCTGCGGTCAGAAGAGTTAGCAAGAGCTCCTTAGGAGGATTAACAGTATGCTGCCAATGGAAAGGGATGGTGCTTTTGTTTGGATGTCTGTTTTCGCGGCCACAAATATGCAAGCAACCAACCATACCTGATGGAATAACACCAAAACACCCCTTTCTCCCATCTTGATCCAGAGAGGATGGAGGTAAACAACAACGTTCAAGAACTTTTTGAGCCAGTCCAGCTGTGGATTGTGGAGGGAGTAATGGTGTGGTCACTGGTGAGAGAAGCACAGGGAGATGGGCTAGTCTGCAGTAGAAATAAAGCTACTTGGTGAGCTTTGTGTATCATTTAACTGTCAGAGCTGTTTAGAGAAAAGCAAAGTCTGAAGAGGTGTATGGTTGTTAAAAATGTGAGGTTTTGTGCTATATGTAAGCATGGAAAAAAGAATTACTGACATTTCTGGAGTTATTCCAAATTTAAATTTGGTGCAAAAGTCAGATTCTGGGTGTGCTGGTCATGGAAATCCATCTTCATTTTGTCTCCCTGTCATTTTGTCTTTAAATGCCATGCAAGTTTGCTCTTGAGCTGTCTCTGCTGTGTTGCTTAGCTCTGCCTGGGAAGAGCCAGGGCCCCCCTCACCGTCCTCCTCTGCGTGAGCACATTCCTTGTGCTGACCAGGCAGAACAGGACGGATTTCCTTCAGTGCCATTTCCTGATGATTTCTAACTAACTGTGGAGGAAGTTAAACCAAAGAAATGATGAATCTTCTGGTTTTTTAGTTTAAAAACACTTTTGAAAGGACGTCTCATTTTTAAACTGTAAACAGCCTGCCTGCTGTCTCTCTGCCCCCCTCATCTTCATGCATAAAATACACACCAAAGGTTAGGTACATTTTCTGCTGGGAAGCCCTTATCCTTCTGGGGGAGCTTCATTTGCCACTGTCAGTATATTGGGCTTGCTTCGTGCTTGAAATGAATAATTCATAGTCTGAACGAACATATCCTAAGATGTGACTGACAAAGGGCTACTGCTTCTATGGCCAAGGGCAAATGTCTCAGCCTCAGGATTGCTGGGGCTCCCAGGGGCCTGGGCACAGCCCTGTGGATGTCAGTGCTGGACAGCAGAAGCAGCAGCAGAAGGAGGCAGGAGATCATCAGTCTGTCCCTCCAGCGCTCCTGGGACTGCCTGCACCCTGGCACAGCCGTGTTGGGATAACACAGGCCATGGTCAGGCATGTCCTAAGGCAGCTCACTTTTGAAGGGGAACGACTCAGTGTCTCTGAAATTCCAGCTGTTAACAGGGATCTCAGCTGGATGCCCTAGTGGTGGAGGCACCCAAGCCCCACGAGGACTCCTTTTGGAAACTGTCTCCCTTTGCCTGGTAAGGCTGGCTGCTTCCCAAAGCTACATTAATACTGAACAGAGAGACCAAAGAGTTACCAAGACCTCAGGGATTTTGTGAATCCCTGTATTGCTCAATCCTCCAGCCTCTCTCTGTAGAGGAATTTTCTCTCTCAGGCTGCACAAAAGGTTGCACTTAAAGCTTGTCCTGAACTTTGATCTGGAAGCCTTAAAGCAAAAGCTGTATTTGCCTTCTAGCACCTCCTCAAGCACTTGTAGACACCCACCAGCGTTGCCTTCATTTGATGTCTTGTCTTTTCCATCATTGTGTAACTCTACAAAGCACTCTGTGCCTTTGCAGAGAAAACCAAGGTGCGGGCAGAGCATTATTCTCCTGGAGTGTGTGACAGAATGGATGCTGTGGGCAAAAATACAGAGCAGATCTCCCCCCTTGCACTGTGCTACTCATGTGGAGAAGGATGCTAAGAAATGGCAGCAGAAGTAGCAAAACCTAGCATCTGAAATAATGGCATAGTCAGAGACACTTCCAGGGAACTATCTTCTGGACAAAACCAAGCATTTTTAGATGAAGAAACAAACTGAACTGCAAGAACCAGCACAAACACATGCAAGGAAAGCACCCCCAAACTGCACTAAACTTTAAAGACCTCAACGAGGGCCCACCAGAGAGTAAGGGCTTTTCAGGCTCTTACACAGTGATGGATTTGCCAGTGCTGAGATCCCCAAGCTGTCAGAGCAGCTTGTTGGGGCTGTTTAACAATGAGCTTATGCTAAAATCGGATGTGAAAGGAAAGTCAAATATCAAAGTAGAACAAAACAGGACAGTGAATGAAAGGTTGAGTTGCTCCCTGCTTGGTCCTGCATTACAATAGGGCCTGGGATCAGCTCCCCAGGTGGGGAGGGGCTGAGCCCCTGCCAGCTGCATCCTTTGTTTGCACTGGATGTGGTACCCTGGCACCCAGTGTGCTCCCATAAATATGTATAACCAGAGAGCCAAAGCCTTCTACACTCTCTGCCCTAAACAACTGGAAGAGGAGCTTTAGATGCTGTTTGATTGGGAAATGCAGATCTTAAGACCTGTCAAAACACAGCATGCAGCCTGCATTAGTTGCTGGCAAAAGCACAGGACTAAGACCCCACAAACTCAGTGTTGGCTCTGCCACTGCCACTGGCCTGAGGGGAGTCACTGTCCTGCAAAGCCCACATGAAAAATCAAGAATAAAATATGGATCCTTTGCCAAAGCTCTTGGAGGTCTCCTGGAGAGAAATGAGATAACACCACTGTGGCCCAAGACCTGTATCCTTGAGTTGATAAAGTCCCCAGTGCAGGCAGGACTACACAGGGATGTCCATTTTTAAGGCAATGCTCTAATCACCTTCTCTGGCTAAAAAAGACTAAAGCAATTGCACTCTTAACTAAAACAGAGGCAAAAAGCACTGGGGCAATAGGTTGGATATTAGGCAACAGTTCTTCCCCCAGAGGGTGGTTGGGCACTGCAACAGGCTGCCCAGGGAAGTGGTCATGGCACCATGCCTGCCACAGCTCAAGAAGCATTTGGCCAACACTCTCAGACGCATGGTGAGATTCTTGGGGCTGTCCTGTGCAGGATCAGGAGCTGGACTTTGATGATGCTTATGGGTCTCTTCCAACTCAGGATATATTCTATGATTCTATGATAGGGAATTACTGTGTTTTTGGAAGGGTTTGTGTTTCATGCCCCATGAAGATTGTCTGGGTTTGGTACCTCACTGGCAGCTTTGTGGCTTTTTACTTCAGAGAAGTATTTGATGTGGTTTGAAACTGCAGATGTGACTAGAGAGGCCAACTTCTGCCAAGTGCTTACACAGCCAGACCTTTTGCTGTCAGTTTTTTCACCTTACTATTATTATTATTGTCCAATCACCAAAGTACTATGCACAGAGGTGTGAGAAGCCTGAGAGCTTCCTGGCTCACTCCATGGTGGCAGGGGTGATGGTGGCTTTGCCATGGTTGGCTCCATCTGAGGCTCTGGGAGCTGGTGCAGCAGAGGGAAGTCACTTTTCTGGGGAGTGCTCCGTGATGAAAGGGCCACTCCCATCTCTGCTGAGCAGAGGACATGGAAGCAGCTGTGAACCAGCAGTCAGACTTTATCTGACCTTTCATTTTTCTGACCTGCCCTCTCTAGAAGACTGAACACAAAATGTCATGCAGTTCTCTTCTATCAAGCCCACAGGCAGAGGCTTATCTGAACTACACGTGTCTGTGTCTTGAGTCATGCAGCCAATTTTCCATCAGTGGCTCTCCAAGCCCTGCACATCCCTTGATACACCACAGTGGGTATCCGGCCAGGATTACAAAGCATGCAGATCCAGAAGTGACACTAGCCTGGAGCAATAAATAAACAAACAATTTCCAAACTACCTGGCTTGTTAGCAGCAAGACTTGCTCAGCTCTGCTCCCATGGACTGCCTCATTTCATCTTCCAAACCCCAAGATGTGCACATTGAAATGATCCCACGTCCCCAGCTTGCTGCATGTGGAAATTACATTAACAGCAACTACACTCCTCAGCACAGAGCAATTAAAGGATCAGGTTAAATAACAACTAGTCTTTGTATCCAAGCCCAGAGCATGTGCTGAACAAATTCGTGCTTGAAGTCTACATCACTGATCAGAAAGTGTGGCCCCTTCCTGCCCCTTGGATATGCTCAGGAGCTGGGGCTGGGGGGCTGCAACTTACCTTGGCCACAGGGGGATGCAGACATGAGTCAAAGGCACAACTTCACAGTTCTTCATTATTCTGCAAATAAACTCCATGATACACAGGTGTATGACATTTGTCTTCAAATTTGTTTGAATTTGCATCCAAATAATTTATATGAACAAGTCACTGCCTAATAAGAGATTTAAAAAAATGGGAAAAGCATTAAAAGAAAAATGTGGAAGTTTTCCCCATGAGCACCTCTGCCTATCAAAATAATTAAAGATCACAGCTACCTTTTATATTAATTTATTAGAAAAAAGATACAGTTTAATGTGCAAATATATACACCAAACATTACAATGAAACATGAGGAAGGCAATTCCCTTCCCTCTATCAATGACTTACTCCTTCATAACAGAGATGACTGTTTAATGCTTCCCCACAGATTTACAAATACACACACAAAAAAATGTATAATGCTTCATTCGCACAAGACAAAAGTTTCTTTTTATTTGAAAAAAAAATATTCTGGCTTCAACATGGCAAAAGTCTGCTATTTTGGTGGCTTTTTTTTTTTTTAAACCTGAGCAAGTTTTGTGGAACAGGGGTACAAAGGGAAGGCATTGCCCTGTGCTTCGTTCTCATCACAGCATCTGATGGTCTTTGAATTACTAAACCACTGAATCACTTCAAGTGAATGTAACTCCAAAATTTACATGTATGATGTAGTTAGTGACATGGAAAAAAGCGGGCACTACCATTGGCAAAAGTGAGCTGGCTGAAAACACCTGGCTCCAGTTAAATGGCTGTTGACATTTCTCAGGTTCCTATCTGCCAATAAGGACATTAATACTGCCTCCTCTAATACAGGAATTATAAATATAAAATGCAGTTTAGTCCAAAAAGCAAATGAGTTGTGGATCCTGCTGTGCCTTGCTCGAATGTGTGGTCATTGAAGGAGTGCAGAATGAGGCCATATTAAACCCATCAGTGGGGGGAACCAGACGATGGCCCCAACAACAACCACAGGACTCAAAGCCTTGAACTTGGTTATTTTTCACATCATCCTGCAACCAAGCTTCATCTGGCAAGTCCGTGGGGTGACATTTCCTATTAAACAAAAACTATTCTGCTCATTTGGTGCTTCTCTCAGTTTTAAATGAGAAGCCCCAGCAGTGCTGGAGAAGGCACTACAAACCCTGAGCTGGGCAATGCCAGTTCCCCCAGAAGGCAAGAGTTTCCCAAGGGAGCACTGGCCACCCTACGCTCATTTATGTGCAGAGCCCTTCTCTGCATGAGCTCTCATGACACTTTTGATCCATGGCAAAAAGAAGGCACCACCAGGAGTGAGCCTGGCTGGCCCCAGAGCTGGTGCTACCCAAGGGCTCTGAGCTGGGCTGTTCTCAGATATGACACTGTCAAAAGCTGACTCAGTTCTCAGGTTTTCTTTCCTCTTTGGCCAAGGGATCAGGATTTGAGAATAGACTTAACTAAACAGTGGCTCCTTTTTGCTGTAACGCCCCCTCCTCTGCCACCTGTTGGCTCTGTGGGTAGTGGCCCACAGGTTTGTCAGTCATGTACTAGAGCAGGGGCTGCTCTGGCTCCATTTACACCCAAACCCTTAGTGATGGGGTGGCCACAGCAGATTTGGCCTTTGCCATCTTCCCTCCATCTTCCTCCTCTTTACCCTCTTTGAAGTATTGTGAAATTTGACAAAAACAAAGAAAAAAAATGTCTGGGGAGAATACTGCTCTGTTTTTATATTTTGTTGTTGTTGTATTTTTTTAATTGCTCCCGTTTCATGTGTTGCACTGGCACAAGAATGCATATCACAGACCCTGAAGCAGAGGGCAAAAACAGACCTTACATGAAAAATCTGAGTAAACCCTCAAACTTGGCTTTTAGTTAAAAAGTAAAAGTTAGAGCCCAGTGAGCAGCGTTTGATCAAGATAAGGGCGAGGTGGGGGCAAGCAGGGGACACAGGAAGTTGAAAGGGGCCATTCTGATCTAAGGACAGTCCCCGCCAAGCTATATGCTTATGCCCTTTTAGGGGAATAAAAATACTGAGAAAGATCTGTCTTCCCTAAACTTCTGAATGATCCCTTAGCCAGGTTTGTCGAAGTTTAAATATTTTTACAATAAACTAGAATAACAAGTGAGTCAGTTGTCTTCGATAACTTGTTGTTTTTCCACTTCAGAAGATTTTCTGACAGCCTCAAAAGAAAAACTCCAGTCACACACGAGCTGATCTGTGTGTGATTCTGATCCGCTTTGGGGGCTGCCCCGACATCACTCTGCAATCCAGGGTCTGCAGTAGCAGAACATAACTCCACCTGCCCTTTGTGGAGGCTCCCTGACCCTAATGTAATGCACCTCTTAGCTGGCCTTTTAAGCCTTTCAGTACATCAGCATATACCAAGAGCTTTCAGTGACGTGTTATTTGTACACCTTGAAAGAAAGGCAGTTCTTTTGAGCAGAAAGTCAAAGGTCTCAGTACCTGTGGCCCTTCCGTTCTTCCCTCTCTCTGACATCTCTGTGGGGGTGCAGGTCTCCACTGCCTCTCCCCAAAACCACTGCCCTTGTTGCAATACCACTCCCAGGGCACTGTTGCTCACAGCTCTGCTAAATCAGTTTGAGTACAAAAGCCTGGGTTTTAACAAAATAATTTTCACAGCAGACAGATGCATATAGAAAAGCTGGAATTATTTTCAAAATATTTATGAACATCAACTTTCTCTTTAGAGCCTTGGTTAGGGGACAGAGAGGAGCAGAGGAGGAGGGCACAGCAGGTCAGCTATCTGCAGGATTAAGCCCGGTTTTCCAAGCAGCTCTAGTCCAGGACACTTTGTGCCTGCAGGCCTGGATGCCCAGCGTGCTCCAGAATCAATATAGGCGCTGGTGAACCTTGTTCTTGCACGGTCAGCTAATGACAGCCTGGTCACCACAGACCCCCAGGGCTTGGGCTAAAGAAGCAGGGAGACTTGCAAGCCCTTCAGCTCTCTTGAGGTAGGAGGAAACCTGTGTTTCTGTTGGCTATGCTGCCTCTCCCACAGGATGTGCGAGTCAGGCACATCTCTCAGCCTTCCAGAGTGCCCGAATGGTGGGAGCAGAGTGAGTGCAGGGAGGAAGCTGAGCAGGAGCCTTGAAATGCCAGTGGTTTCTGCAATGACATTTCTATGACCTCTGTTTGGTAAATCAGCATTTTTGGGATGTCAGGTTACAGTAATGCAATGTGGTAACAAGAGGCACACAAAGGGAGGCCAGTGACTTGGCACTGTCGGAGAAGAAATCTTTCATAAAGGTCCTGTCTGTCTGTCCATGTTGACAGAACCAGAACTCCTATGGCTACTGGGACTTACCTCCAGGAGCAAAGCCTGTGAGACCAAATCCAGTGTGGGTCACTCAGCGTCACTGCCTACTGCCATGAGTCAAGTGGCTGTGTGCCACTTTAAAATAAAGACTGCAGCCAAGCGTTCAAAGTTAAATATCTTATAAACTATACACATATGTGATCCTGAGATAGTGCCTGTAACAAGTCCCAGGGTAGACAAGCTTCCTGAACCCAGAGGTGCTCCCGCCGCGTGAGCGCATTGTTGCTGTGTTTTGGCAGCCTCCTGGCCTCTCTCGGAGCGCGCTGCACTTCCTAATGCTCTTTTTTTTTTGGGGTGGGTCTAGTCAAACAATCAGATTGACGACTGCTACCAGCAACTCCAATGGCATTTCTTCTGCTGTTCAGATGAAAGCATTCTTGATCCCTTGCCAGTTCTCTCAAGACTTGCAGAAACAGGCTCACAGCTTCCCTTTCTATTTTTTGGCCAGCCAAGAGCTGCGTGGCTGCAGCCTCCTGCTAGAAGAGCAGCTGTGCTGTGCCGTGCCGAAGACACTTCTCAAGATACGGGAGAAAACATCAGGAGGAATCAGACAGAAAGGCGACAAGTATGAGCCACAACGGAGGGAAGAAGCTTAATACAATGACTGTTGTCCAGAGGGTCAAGGACCATGCGTTCCAGTCGCATGGGTACGTAGTCCTGTTTGGGGTTCTGACAGCATCAGCTCACAGTCACACCTTTTAAACCCAGGGGAAAAATATTTTTCAAAATTCTCTTTGCTTAAGCACTATATATTCAAAAAGTTCTTTTTATTGTTTCAGTATTTTAGCCCTTAGTTGATTAGTCACCAATACGTGTCAGATGCCTGCTGCCGTAAGAGCACTCCAAGCACCTGCAGTATTTGTAGGAACATGAAAAAATAGCTTTAGCAACTAGGAATTACGCAACTGAGGGAGAAGGCAGGATGAACTAGACTAATGCAACTTGTAGTGGATTTGTTAACATTAAGTGTATGACTCCTCACAGAATCATGCCAGAAAATGGTACCATGTAGCTTAGTAGTAAGGGCAGTAAAAAGGGTAATGCAGGACTTTATTCATCAGTGAACCACTCACTCACTCAACATCCTATTTCCAGCTGAAATCAAAGGTTTCCAGTAAAAATGCCTCTACAGATTGTAAGCATCTTACAACTCTCTCTGCCTTTGAACTCTACTGTGATAGCTGCTTCATTAACATTGTGGTTCCAGTGCAAAAAAAAAAAAATAAAATCTTCCAGATCCCAAATCTTCTTCCTTTAGACTTTTGATTGTCTTTCATCTGTCCATTCCTGCTTAGTGTTCTGTAAAGCTTGAGTCTTCTGTTCATCTACCTGGACATAGTCCACTCTCTGCTCCTCAGACAGAAAAGGTTTCTGTGGGGCAGAGAGGAATAAAACAACATATTAATTTTCAGGCTGAAAAGGCATGCTAGTGAAACTTGTCTTGATCTTCTGTTTTCCCTTTCCCTCGTTCCTTGATTGCTTCACTTCACCTTGAAGCTCACAGTGACATCAGCTGACAAAAGCATTGCTTTACAGCCTGCTTTAGCTATAATTATCCATCTGTTACCCTGTCACTCAGCCCAGCACAGTGAGCGAGGGAAACGTGCTGTGCTGGCTATTTCCATGCAGATAATCATTCTCTCTTCATCTGAGTGATCCTGCTGCAGGGATAACCTAACAGCATTTTAGCTAGGGGGAGGGTTTATATAAGAAAGCTTAAGTCTTGAGTCTTTTGCATCTAGGAGTATTAGCTGATGGGGAAAAATGATACACAGGACATAAAATGACCCAAACTGACAACAGTTCATTTCTTTGCAGTGGTACCTACCCACCACCTGGGCAGGTAAGAAGCTCTTTGGAACTAAGAATGTATTTTCTCAGCATTGCAAAGGAAACTGAAATGGTTTTGGTGATGCAAGAATAAAGATGCACATTTTGCCATGTTACAAGAGATGGTACAGTTTTACCCCATGAATTTATCATGGGCCATAAATTTATTACTGCAAAGAGATTTGGGGGAAAACTAGCAGGAAGGGCTTTGTGGAGACTTGATGAAAATGAAAGAGCATGCAGAGATCCTGCAGGCATCAACCAGCTTGCCCACGAGCCCTCATGGCTGCACATCCCAGCACTGTCTCATGCCCTGTGCCAAGCTCATGTTAACAGCATGCCTATGAGTCACACTAAGGACACCTTGCCATCACCCTAATTGTGCTTTTATGATATTAATCTTGAGCCTGCCACAAATGTAGTCAGCTGGAAACATGACTGGTTTCATCATGACACTTAGGGCACCTAGCAGAATGTGACCCTGGGTCTTGATTTCCTCCCAGCAGGCAAAAAAGACAGGAGGCTGTGGGGTTTTTCAGGTGGCTCGTACCTTCTGCACAGGGGATGGGGAAGCAGAATTGAAATCCAGTGCTAAGTAATCAAGGTTAGATTTCCTTGTCCATGGAAAAGCACCACTGTATGGAGATGTTGCCTGTCTGTGTTCCTGTCAGGAAAGAAGAGAAACTTTTAATGCTCTTAGAACATGATCCTAAAAGGAAGCAGGACCACAACTGTGAGACTCACCTGGTACAATGTGAGTGAGGACAGTCGGGACCCATGTAATTTTCTATGCCAAGGGTGCATTTGGTTACTAACCACAGCATAACTGATAATTGTGGGGTGACCTAAAGAAACTGTGAGAGCCTTTTTCTCCTGGTAATTATGGCAAAACAAACAAACAAACCAGGCTGATATATGTTCAATTTTATCAAGAAGGACTTGTGCCCAGCTTCTCAGCCCAAGCCCTTGGAAGGCTCAGATTTGCAGGGGTGCCCTCTTAAACATCCTCATTCAATGAATTTGAAGAAATTATGAAAATCCTGTTCAGATCTAGCAACTGAAAATTAATCCCATGAAAATCAGAGATGACTACAAATGTATGAAAGATTTTTTTTGACCAGAAAAATCAAACGGGCAGTGCTCACAACTGGAACTGCCCTCCTGAGCACAGGTTTTATTTGAGCAGAAAAATCAAATGGGGAGTGGTTGCAACTGAAACTGCGCTCCTGAGCACATTTTGCTCTGGTAGAGATGTGGCTTAACATTTGAGACTATGTTTCATGGAGACTGTGGTCAGTTTTAGTTTTGCAATGTATTTTTATAGACATTGCTCTTGGGCTTTGGCTATGGAGCCAGATCTGTAGACATTGGCTCAGAGCAAGAGATTTGAGATCCATTTCCACCTAAAATACAAAGGAAATGAAGATTCTGGTCTTTTGCAAGATATGGTAAAGAGTAAATGAAGAAAAGGAAACCACGAAGCCAGATGTTCTTCTTTCATGGGATGGGAAGTGGGGTTAGTGCCACCAGCCAAAGCAGAAGCAAAAAGAGACTGTAATGGGAGTTCTGTTTCTGCACAATATTTGGTGTGTTTCTTTAGGAAGTGCGCTAACGGCTTTCTGTCATTTCCTAGGAGATTTTGCAGGGCACACTTTTAAAAGGTGAAAAGATTTAATTTTCCTTTGCCTTAATGAGTTCTCATGTAAATATGGCTGATCCCTGTGATCTCTTGGAGCTGCTCAGCAACATTCGTGGGCGAACAGCTGAGTTCTGCAGAGCAGGAAAAGGGCTTCCCTTATCTCTCCATAAATTGGTCCCAGTGTCTTTGGTTTAAAACTGTTTCATCGTTTAAAAAAACCCAGAAGGCAAAGGACAAACCTCCTCAACGTTTTTTCTTAGAAAACAAACTTCTGCATTCTCCATCAATGTGACAGAGCAGAATAAAGCAAAGGATGGCTGTGTGAAAATGAAGATTACCATATGAATGTAACTTTCTTCCTCTTCTCCGGAAACTGAATTGGCAAATATTCTTGCTGAATTAATACCGTCTCTTTCTGGTGAGATAAAGCTCATTCGATTGCTATGAAGAAAAACACAGGAGAGGTTAAGGAAGCATCTTACAGATGCTCTGAAATGAAGCCAAAGCCTGACACAGTCCATATGGTGAATCAGCTCACACTAACGCTGCAGCCTGTATAGAGAGGATGTCCAAAACCACTCCTTAGCTCTAGAAATAGTGTGCTGTGTTGCTATGAGTGATGTTGTTGATTTTTTTTCCTGAGATTTATGAAAATTTGCTATCTGGTATGACAGAGAGCATAAAACATTGAAGCAATTGTCCAACACGGGGCACAGAGACAGCTATCATTCATTTGGGTAACAATGGGGGCAGTTACTTAGCTCTGTGGGTACCCACATTTTGGAGACTGATGGGAATTAATCAGCTACTGGAGGTCCATGCAGAGGAACTTGTCTGGCTTTGCACACATGCTATCTGTGCTCTGGAGATGGCTGTGACTCAGCCCTTGTACAAGAAATCTCTTCCACTAACACAACTGTCAGAGGTAGGGGAGTAAATTACCGCAGGGGAGCACAATGGGGTTAGTCAGTAGGAAACTAGATGGCCACTTAGAGCAGCATGAACAGCACAATTCCTTTTGCTTTATTAGTTCCGGGCATACTTCTTTTTTAGTTTTGTTAGTGCAAAACATGCATACTCCCCCTAAGCTCGTTATCCTCCAGGACTCTGCACTGTGTCAGCACTGATTAACCCCAGAGCTCTGGCCGGCATGCCTGGGAGGCAGGCTATTGATTTCCCAGGGAGGCAGTGCTGAAGGGCTTAGCCAGCTTTGGGCTCAATGGCTGAGGGAGGGCTCTGACACTGAGAAACTGCCCATCTTGAGTCTCTTTTGCCCTTCTCATGACAACCCGATGTGGGGGAGTGGAAATGTCCTGCCTGGCACTCACACTTGCAAAACCCCACATCTCCTGGAGTGCCTGGGGTGTGCAGAGGAGGTTGGTGGGAATTCCTGGCTTTTACATGCACACTCCAGCACAGCTGCTTTCCCCTTAGTGCCAAGATCCCCTCAGCCAGCAGGCTGCAGTCCTTCCCTGCTCACGAGTTCCCTGAAAATGAGTCTTCTGCTGCCATTGGAGCCAGCAGTATCCTCTGTTCATACTACCTGGGCTTTGGGATCAAAAGCATTTGTTTACCAACAACCAATTTCCAGTGACAAAAGGTCACACCAACAGTTTAAAGTCTGAATGGCTGTGTGGCTGTGCTAAATTCTACAGCCAGGCTACAAGCCAGGCAGATCTTTCTCATCTGGTTCTCCCTTGCTATATTAATTTTCAGGAACAAAAATAGTTCTTTCACTTTGGAAAAAAACTAGTTGAGGCACATAAAGCTTTTAGCCATGACAACAGCCACACCAGAACACAGCCCAGCTCCAGGCTGCTCAAAGGAACCTTCAAAACAGACTGAGCATCACTGCATGAGGCCGAATGCAGTGGAGCTGCCCATCGTGGAAGGCAGCCTTGCTCTTTAGAGGCAGCAAAAGCCTGGAGGATGCTGAAAGGAACCCTGGGGAATTTTGTTTGTGGACTTTGCCAGGAAACTCTTTCTTGTGGGACGTGATAGGTTATTTTTAGCTCTAATCCACAATGCTAATGCTGAAAAGATTGGAATGACAGGTTTCTTGTTGACTTACTAAGGCACAGTCCACATCCTGGTCACGGCAGCATGCTCTCGGATTGTGGAGAGGTTCCTCAAGTCCAGAGGAGGTGGCCTTGCTGTAAGGAGATACAAAAGCCACTACATTTCCAATAGCAGAGCTAATGAAAAGTACAGACCGTTTAGAAAATGCAGTTTTATATTAACAGAAAGAAACTAACAGAGTATTTCACAGAACATAACCAAGATGAAAATCAGTAACAAATGACCCCTTCGGTCATTGCTGGAAAGCAAAGTCTCTCAATCACCTCAATAACAGTAAGTACAATGGGCATAAGGAAAGCAAATGCCCCACAAGATCTGTGAGCTTGCCCCACATCTGCTCTGCACACACTGCCTTCGAGAGGCTGGTTCAGCCTACAGGTCATAACAGGTTTGGGGCTCTGTTCTAAACAAAAAGGTCCTACACACAGAGATCCAAGATCATTCCTGTCGTCAGTCAATGTACACACGCTCTCCATTCTCAAAACCCTTTAAAAAAGGACATGAGCTTGCTTCACTTCAAAGAAACAGTCTAAATGTCTGTCCCCACCTGACAATTAGCATTTCCTGTACCAGTTTCTGAGTAGCCCTGTGACTCTGCAGACCTAAGAGCTT
This sequence comes from Xenops minutus, assembly GCA_035221455.1. NCBI lineage: Eukaryota > Metazoa > Chordata > Aves > Passeriformes > Furnariidae > Xenops > Xenops minutus. The sequence continues at coordinate 11,641,567 of JAWWEE010000142.1, read as the reverse complement.
TATTGTAGGCTGGGTTTAAGTAATTTCTCCACTCCCCAGTATATTCTCTAGAAGTGCAACCCTGATTTTGGAGATGCCACGAAAACCAGGAGTGGAAAATTACCACCAGCAAAAGCATCTGCAGGAAATTCCTAATTAAACCAAGACATCTGTGCCTACCCAACAGAGGTTTAACCACCAGCCCACACATCAAGTTCGAGTATTTGAGTGTTTGGATGTCCCATTCCTGGAAGGTCAGGGAGCTGGTGAGACAGCAGTACATGTACTCCAGAGAAGCAGGATTTAGTCTGCTGTCTCCCCAAAGCTGCATCCCTTTGGGAGTTTGCATCTGGAGGGGATCTGAAGCCAGGCTAATGCAGCCACCTGGGCTTTGACTGTGAAAGCAGCCATGGATGTCCTTCCTCTGCTCACAAACCAGCCTGCAGGCACATCCCAGGTGACACTATTGTAAGTCACTTACACAGCATTTCAACCCATCTTCTAGAATGAGAATCACTTTAAAACATGCCAAGGACACTATCAAAGGAGGCCACCCATGTCCCCCCTTCCAGGACCCCCTGGCTGCTACTTGCACTTTGGGTCTGGGCTTACATTTCCTACGAGGCTTGAGGTCTCTGTTCACTGGAGGGGGCTCCACGTCTGAGGGCAGCTCAGGTAAGGGGCTGGTGAGTTTTTCAGTGCTGACAACAGGGAAGGTGAAGGTGGCCGAGCCAGGGCTCATGGGGATGTAGCCATCGGGGGAGCAGTCAGAGGCAGGAGCAGAGGGAGAGGTGCTGGGGCGCATGGGCACGTAGCTGTCCTCTGTGCTGTCCGAGGCTGTCGAGTAGAGCGGGGAGAACCGGCAGGGCTGCAGAAACAAAGGGGGGAAAGAAAGAAATGAGTTGATAAATGCACAGCCAAACCCCTGCAAGCCAGGAGGTGCTGTGAGCTGGGAACAGATCTGAGCCCAGCCCAGTCCAGGAGAGTTCTGACAGGACCTTTCAGAGAGGCACAGGATGGAAAGTCAAGAGTCAAATGCATGAGTTCAGATGCACACCCCAGCTCTGGAGAAGTCCACTTCTGAGCTTCACAACTCACTGCTGAAAACTAGAACCAAACTTATTTGTGATTTTAGCAGCAACTCCAGTGAGGTTGCACTTGCCCCTCCCAGCAGTAATTCTGACCTATAAAGTGAGGGAGACTCCTTCCTACAAAAAGAAAAAAAAAAAAAAAAAAAAAAACCCAAACAAAAACAAACCCACAAAAAAGTCTGAAAAGAGAACATCTGATGCACTACATTTTTTCAAATGTGGAAGCTGAGAGAGCAGACACAGACTTCCAAGTTGCTTCTGATCACTGAGGATAAGCACTAGAACATAATTTCATGCAGGCTAGTGCTGGCTGAAAGGCAAGAGGGAGTGATTACAAACCTTGCAAGCTTTCAAAGGGGAGAAAAATGCAAGTTGCCCAGCCCCAGAACTTGCATACACACAGCAAAGGATCTCCCACAGGAGATATTAGCCAGGGCCAGGCAGGAGATTGGTTATTTGACGTGAGATGGTCTACACAGAACCATGTCTGCCAAAGGCTGGGGCAGGAAGCTTTGGACTGACAGAGCCCTCAATCACAGGCACTTTGAGAGCAGACACTCTTCTATGTCCTAAAGAAGAAAGATCCCTCAGGATCATGAAATTTTAGACTTATTTAGACCCCTTTCTCAAGGGCTAAGACATTTTCTCTGGTGCTCTTGGTCAACAGTGTAATTCCTGAGGCTACTGTAACCTTTCTCATAACAGACCCAGCTTCACCTGCTTTCAAAACAGGGTGCTCAGTATTGTGGCCTGCTTTTCCCCCCTCCCTCAAAGGCTTCCTGAGGCCCCAAAGCAGTGGCACAGAAGTTGCCCAAAGCAAAGTGCCTCTTCCATTTTTTTTAATTATTATTCTGAACACAGGAGAGGAATGATTGAATATTGGGACGTAAAATGAGTCCTTCTTTGAAGTTTGTCATGTGCCAGTGTTTTAAATTTGTGCAAGCAGAGTACTTACCAAATTCAAGCTAAGCCTCTTATCTCGACTTCTTAAGGAACTGCCTTCCATGTCTGCTGCAAGGAAAAAAGAAGTGATTAAAAATGTGATAAGGCAGTATAACCTTTCTGGAGATAATTCTGGAATAAAACATATGGCTCTAAAATAATTAAGAGTTTTATAAAGATTCTGTAACTCCTAAATGAGGAAATCCAATGACACTTAAGACCAGATCCAACTCAGTAGCACTTCAAGAGTGATTACATCCATTTTAAGTATGATGAAACCAAGGAACCATGTTCCTGTATAATCCAGCTGTAACTTATGCTTCCTGTAACACAAGCAGTTGGGGAGAATGGCTGGTGTGGGAGCAAGCAAGCAAAAATTAAAACCTATCTCCTGTTCTAGTCACTCCCTGTTTTCCCATCTGTCAAACTGGGGAAATTATATGAAAAGAGACTGGAGGGAATATTATTTCATTATTGCTTGGAAAGTTATTTAGGAGCCTCGTATGTAAGGTGCCATGGAAGTAAGTGTTATTGTACAGAGAGTGGTGCATGGGGAAACTTAATGGCAGGAGAAAAATTCTTTGCTTTGCCATCCAGAAGTGCTAATGTGGTGCAAGTGACTCAAGCTGATGGGGAACAAACAGCCAGAGAAACAGTCACCAATCTCAATGTCCCCTTGTGCAGGTGGGTCTTTGTCTTTGTGCAGCTCAATTTTATTTTTCAAGCAAAACCCAAAGTATTTAAAATCCAGCATCCAGTGTATTGAAGATCAGCAGTGGGAAGTGCTTTCAAACACTATCCTTTTCTGGAAAGGGATTTTCTGGGCAGAAAATAGCTTTTCTATGGGAATGCCTTAAAACCCTGCAACCATGTTAATCCACTCTCTGCTCTTATGATGGAGATGTCAGTACTGCACTGCAGCTGGGGGCATTTGTGGTGGTGCCAGCAAAAAAGGCCAAACAAGAACAAAGCAATTCTGTCAGTGCAGATATATATTCAGATAGGCACAGTCACTGTCCTAGGACAGCTATATTTATTTATTATTTTGGCAAAGTGATGTTCAGGCACAAGGCTCCACCAAATGCCAGGATACAGGTGCCTTACATGTGTACAGCTCATGTCCCTTCATGCACTTCCACTAGCATCTGTGCATCTTTTGCAGGTTGCCAAGGGCAAAAAGTGAAGTAAGTAACTCGAGTGGGCTCACTGTGGGAGCGGGTGAAGAAGAGCTGCTTTCTCCTTGTATCTATTTCTGAGTTTTCTCCTTAAACGCATTTTAATTTGGAGTTTAACCTTTCAAATAGTTTTAGCTGCACTTAGGGTAAGAAAAGTGGCAGCACTTACTAATTCATTACTGCCCCCATCAGGCAGAGATAACCGTGCAGTACAACATGACATTTGGCCACTTAATCCTCTTAAGACATTTTGGTGTAAATGGGATTGGAGGAACATGAAGTGGCTCAAGTGTGCTGGTGATGTTGGAGCAGTACAAGTGCAGAAGCAAGAGTAGCACCTTTCAGGGAGCAACCAAGTGTAGCTGATAATTAAGACTAGCAATTCCACTGATGGGTGTTTCTCCAGAAACCTTCCAAGAATTGTCTGTACACTGATAAACAGGCTGGACAGAGATCTCCTTGCTTTAGCTTCTGAGCCTTAAGAGCAAGATCTAACAGCCCCAAACACTGTCTGGTCAATCAAACTGCAAGAGTCTAAAGGATGCTTGTCCTTAAAAACCTACTCTTTTTTTTTCCCCCCTCAAAACTGAAGCTCTGCACATCACCGCAATATACTTGATGATTTCCAGCCAGGTATTCCAGCTGCCTCCCTCTGTTCTGTGGCTCCACATAATAAAGCTTTCTCATACAGCGCAGGCTGGTTTTTGACACTATGTGTTCTGGGTTTCTGACTGTTATTTTTGTTATTGATGATGGTGTTTCAGGAACAAGTGGAAAAGCCAGCTCAGCTCAGCATAGAGCCTGCTTTGCAGCTGAGCTTCACTCTGTAGCAGCAGGTTTTCAGACTACTCTGACTGCAGTGCAAGGACAGAGTGGGATTTGTTCAAGGACATACAGAGTCTCTGGTTCAACCAGGATTACATCCCATCCCCAGTGTCTCCCTGACTTCCTGGTCTTTACTCTAAGCTGCAAAAAGACATGCTGCTCTTATGGAATGGACTGGATGTGGCAAAGCAGCACAGCTCCAAAGGAATTTCCCATGTGCAAGTCTGCGTTTCAACCTGCATAAACAGAGGGTTTGGCATTGCCTGATTCAGTGGCTGACTTTTCATTTATCTACTGCTTTCCCTCTTGGAGAGGGAGAGGACATGAAAAACTAGCAAGTCCTGAGGCACCCTGAAGGGATCACAGCCAATTGCTGCCCATGTGTACAGACACTGAGGGGCTTCTACAGAGCAGGAGCTGAACGTGAGGGACAGGCCTGAATTCTGCTTGCTAACTCGTTTGACAGAAGCATTTTGTGTTGCTTTGGGTGGCAGGCATGTGATTCCACAGAAAGGGGGACAGAAAGGCACAACTAGAAGTCAGCACCCACTGTGAGCTTTTGGGCAGCTCCATCCCTCACATTGGTCCTGCTTCACTGGCAATGCACTCACCTTTCCAGTTCCTCATGTTGTCTAAGCTGGACAAGGAGATCCTCCTGGGCACCAGAGCAACCTGAGCCCTACAGATGCCTGCATGCCCGTTCTGGAGGGCCCCGCCACCCACCTCATCCCCTCTCCTGTCCGAGAAGTGGGTTGGCTTGGGGGGTCGTGGTGGGGGCGTGTTGGATAGGATGTCCAGCTGGGTCACACCATAGGGCAGTGTGTTTTGGCTCTTGTCCATCTGAAAGGTTGGTGTCAGTGGTGTCCCCAGCAGCGGTGAGGAGGAGGAAAAGTCACTGGATGGTCCACTAATGTCTATGTTCCTGGAAACGGTGCTGGGATTTGCCAGTGGGGCCCCGTCCTGGTGCACAGTGCCAGCACTGGTTGGCTGTACAAGGTACAAGGAGGGCTGGGATTGCAAGGAGTCAACAAAAACATCGTCGGATGATGTTTGTTCCAGAGATCTGTCTGAATTAGACCAGCTGTCACACCTGCAAGAGACAGAGTTGGCAACTAAGCTTTCCTTTTCTCCCGGTTGCAAGAACACACCAGAAAAAACCCCAACCCCACATTTCAGGACAAAATCTGACCCTTCCCTATGACTGTAGAGGGCTCCCCCTGAGCTGGACTGGGAGTTGGGACTCTTTGTGGAGCACCTTGGGCAGCAGCAGGTGTCTGCAGGGAGCTGTGTGTGCAGTCCCCAGCCACCCACTCTGCAAAGGGACAGGACCAACAAGTGATGCTCAACCACTAATCTGTGCTATGAAAAGCACCCTGTAAATTGGATTAGGCTGGTGAGTCCCTGTTGTGCTCCAGAGCCTGCCCTGCGTGGCAGGGCTCAAGGACCAGTGTGCCCCAGTTTCCTCACTGGGCAGGCAGAAGGTGACTCCAGACCCCAGATTACCTGTTGTGGCTGAGCTTGCCCGACTCGCAGTTGGAGAGGAAGAGGTAGTCGGGGAGGAAGACGGACTCGGACTCGCTGGGGGTCTCCTCTGCGGCGGACGCGTCGGCAGCAGCGTGGTCCACGGAGAAGGAGGGGTCGGCGATGCGGGAGGCGTGCGTGGAGGGGGCCGGCGACGGCTGTGGGGACGAGGTGGTGTGAGACAGGCTCTCCACTGAACCTGCAACGGGAAGGGATGCCCCAGCTGAGGGACAGCTCTGACCTGCCCTGGCCCACTGCCTCTTCTGGCTGTCCCCACGGTGCTTTTCCACTGGGGACGTTTTATCCCAGAGGGGCAGTGAGTCAAGGCAAGAACTGGTTCTGGGGAGAGGGAAGCCTGATTTTGCAGCTGCTCCCCCTGCCCAGGCTGTCAAATTGAAAGGCTGCAGGAGGTACAGTCACTTGTTCTGGGGTTCCCCACTCCTGCAGGGCTGTGGTGTCCCTCCTGCAGCCAGCAATGAAGACAATCTGTGCTGAAGAAAGAGCTGAGGCACAGCAACCTCCTTTATCAAGTATTTTTTTAGTATCTAATGCAAATAATTAATTATTCTTCTCCAACATTTCAAATTAATGGTGACAAGGAAAGGGATTGATTTCTTCCCACTTTCTAGATCTCAGTGGACAAAACTGACCTTGCAGCTCATGGAGTAGCCAGACAAGTCCTGAACGTGTCTGCAAACTCCTTATGCCTCTCTGGGCTGGACATCAAAGCCATGAAAACTGTGGTGTAGCTGTTACTGCCCAGCTGGAGGCTTCTTGGCTTTGCTGAGAAAAGTACCACTACTCTGGAGGCCACAAGGCACAGGGAGCCTGTGCTCAGTGACACCTTCCCTGGGCATAACACTCCAGTCACGCTGGCACAGAGCAGGGTGGCAGTAGGAGAGCAGCAGGTCTGGGCTGCAGCCAGGGGGGCTGGCCCAGGGCTGGCTGCCTGCTCGGACCACCAAGGCCACCCTTCACTGGCAGCATGTGGCCAAGGCACTCAGGCCCATCTGGCCAAGGAACTGCCAAGCAGCACAGACAAGTCTAGTTCTGTTCCTCACCAAGCCTGTCTGCTAGAGAGCTGGGGACACTGGGCTGGAGGGATGAAGGAGTGATGACTGAGCTACACAGAGTTAAGGCTAAACACAGTCTCTCACCCAGCTTTTGGCAGCTGTGGAGTGGCGAGGGTGTCTTTGCAGAGCAGCTCCCTAAAAGCATCTGCTCCTGGCAGGAAGCTCAAACAGCAGCACCGAGCACACAAGTCCTCAGTTAGAGAATATGATTTTTCTAATGAAGTTTCAGGTTGCTGCCTGGCAGTTCCCTCACCAGGGCTGTGCAGGGACCAGGCAGTGCTCACTGGGTGCCCCAGCTGTCCCCAACATCTGCAGGGCTCGGCAGTGGGTGCCCACCTCTGGCTGATGCGCAGACACTGCCTGGGTCAAAGCCACAAAACCTTTCTTCAAAATGGAAAACCCTGCAGCAAAAACAAACACAAAGAAACAGCTACTGCTGATAAAACCACACCAGCCTCAAAGGTGCCTTCAAAGTGTAGCAGAATGGCAGTTTTCTCTAACGCTGACATCCAGAATTTGCTGGAAATGCTGGGGATGAGTCCCTGACCAAATCCTGCACTGTGTAATGAGGTCCTGAGATCCTCCAGCAGGTCCACTGTAGTCCTCAGCTCAAGAGAGCCACAAGCCTTGGCACTGTACCAGGTTGTTGTAGTCACTTCTCAACCCTGGGAGGTGCTGGGTATATGCACAAGCAGATCAGGAGGGATGGAGAGGGTTGTCAAGGCTTGGGTGGTTAGACAGCAACATCACTAAGCACAAACTAAACCCTCTCATGGTGCAGATCTTGGGGCTGTCATTTACAGGGACAGAGTTTGGCTCCACAATCCTTGTGAGTCCCTTCCAACTGAGGGTATCGTATGATTCTAATGACCCAGAGTCCCACGCCAGCCACAGCAGCCTCCATGCCTCACCCTTCTGACTGCAGTCAGAAGAACTAAACAGTTCATCTTCCCTCCCTGCACCATCCCACCCCTCATCCCTTTGAACTGGAGAGAGAGCTGCCTCTCTGCTCCTCATCTATTCACTCACTGCTGCTTCCTCCCATTAGCTTTGGAGGTCTGGAGCAGTGGTGGACCTCAAGTCAGCAAGTCATATAAGCATGTGCTTAAATTCAAGCTTAAGCAAAGGATTTGCTTTAATTTTGAGCAGGTGCTTATAGCAGCAGGGTTTCAGCAGTGAGCATCTGGAAGGAATGGCTTTTACAAGGTTTCACATTTGCAAAGCAGAGCGGAGGGCTGCAGCCTTCCCATCTGAAAAATAACTTTTGTTCATCGTGCTGGCTCAGCCAATAGCTCTGCTTTCAAATCTTGGACTTGGAGAGCTGTCTTGCAAGCTGACGATGATCAAATATGCACTGGCTAACTCCCTAGGGATCTCGGAAAAGCATGTTCACATCACCATCTGACTACATTTAAAAAAACCCAACAACTAAAACTGCCACAATGCATAAGAAAGAAATTAATGACATTCTGGGTTATTAACACAGAGAACGAACAGGCCTGAACTCCATCTGGTACTCACAGGGTTTAGCCATGGATTATCCCATCAGGAAAGGCTGTGAGCTGCAGACCACATGGCAACGGTTGTGAGCAGCAGGGAGGGATGGGGACAGCACAGACCTGCCCTTTTCTAACCTTCAGGGGCTCAGGGACCTGCAGTCAGCTCCTAACAGACTGCCCCTGTCCCTGCCAGCTCTGCTGGTAACCCAATCGGTGTGCATTAGAGCTGTACCGCAACAGCAGCTGGGCAGAATAAATTATGCATGGCTACTTTCAACAGTAAGAAGGCAGAGAATGGGTTTGGTGCCTCCTCTCCCCTTTGCCAGACAGACAGCAGGAGGCTTCAGCTACCAAAATAACTGCTTTGCTGGGTACTAACCCCAAAAAGTTCTGCCCTGCAATCATGGGGAAAGTCACCACGAAGGATGCAGAGCATCGTCCACGGTGACTTTTCCCATCAATGCAGGGCCATTGTCTGGAGAAACAGAGGGCTTTTCCCCTCTGCTACACACCCCAGCCCACTTCCCAAGAATTGTTATGGTGTAACAGCAGTGCAGGGACATGGTGAAATAGGGAGGTTCTGCTCACAGCAACCCTCCCACAGCACTACACAGTCATACCAAGGAGGTAGAAATGCCACCCATCCCTTCTGGCCAGGGGCCAGAGCCTGATGTCAAACAGCAGCCTTGAGTGTGTGCAGCTGAAAAGAGATTTTCTTCTGTGGAGAGGTGAGTGTGGAGAGAGCAGACACTGGCTCCCCTTGCTCCCAGAGTGCTGCTCTGGATGGGAAACATGCTCCCTGGTGTGGCTGCAGCAAGGCCCTGGAGAATTAAACCATTCCTTTCCCATGTGCAATGTCAGTACACATTGGCAAAAGCAAAATAAAATGGAGACACATTTAAGGAAGCAAAGAAACCACCTAAGGAGCAGAACGGAAGAAGCTCCCAGCAATGGGTGAGGATGGGTGTGAACAACAGAGGTGAGGGAGAGGTGGAGGAGCAGAAATGCTGTGATTCAACTGCCAGCAGCCAAGAGGAACCCAAGGACAACCTGCCCCTTAAGTGATCCTGCCAACATCCTGGTTGATGTGCTGTGCAGGGACATCCTGCTCCACTATAGCCCTGGATGCTGTGCGAGAGAGCAGAGCGACAGGGAAGAGATGGAGATCAGCAGGCATCTTCAGGAAAGGGATGCATCTAGAATGAGCAAGGTGTTTACATAGGATGTGGAACAACATCTGGAACCTGTGGAAGGAGTGAAGGTGAAACCCAAGATGAAAGGCTCCTCTTGGGCTGAGGAGCTCCCTGCCAGTGAAAAGCTGCCTGCCAAGACACAGCCTGGGAGAGCATTATCTTTAACAGTAAGGCTTCCTAACGAAACAGTATTTCTCCAGTGAAAGGCTGCTATGTTGGATTGTGTCAATTAGTCATGGTTTCAGCTTGCACATCTCACAAACTGTGCCTGTGATAGCCCACAGCCATCTCATCTCATCCCCTCCCCTGCCCCAGCCACTTGGGCCAAGAATCACCTTGATCCCCTGCATGCCCATGGGTCCCATAGGGTTGGTGGATAGGTGACTCCTCCGAAGGTGAAAGCAAGATTTCACATAGAAATGGCAGGAAAACAGGGAGCAAGGCCTCTTCCTCTCTCAGCCAGCTGACTCCCCTGAAGGTGCCAGCTCCTCTGCCATTTCCAGCACGGCCAGTGCCATGGTTTCTTGTGGCAGCTGAGTGCTGCAGTGTGCTCAGTGCTGCTGGCAAGTCCTTCCCGACAGCCGCCCTCCCCTCCCAGGTGCTTCCTGACATCTGCCTGGAGCTTGCATTTCACTTCTGTCTCTCAGCCACCCCCTCTCCTGTTGACTACAAGTTGTCCTCACAGGAGCCACAGCTTTGGTAACTTCCCTCTGCACCTGGCTGAGAACACCACAGACAGGAGGCCTCTGGTGATGGGGAACCAGCTGCTCATCCAGCTTCTCTGCTACTGGAAGGGACTAACTGGGAACAACAGGACAGTGTTTTGAGCTGAGTCACTGCCTGAACCTGCAGGCTGCACTTTGTGCATTAAGCAGAGAGAGCAGCAGATTAGGTTTTGGCCTCAAAGGCACAGCAAATTTTCAGAGTTGCACAGATGAAGAGTGATTGATTTCACAAGATATAATATTGTCTTTTAGCTTCATTTGAATGTGCAGAACAGCTTACTAAAATTTTCTGCAATTGTGTCTTTTTGCTGATGATTCATATATGGGACTATTATTCTATTATTTTTTAACACAGTAGCATTGAAGTTAAAAAAACATATGGCATTTAATAGGGCTTTTCTCTTCTAATGTTAGTTTTTAAGGGTAATTTGTTTAAACTTACGGGCTCTTGGGGGATTTAGAAGCTTCTGAAACGCTGAAGCAATTAGCAACTGTTTGAAATGTGATGTGCAACTTGTGGAGCTGTGTGGATTTAAATCAGAGGATCTGAATGTGCCCGGCAGCCTGACCTGAATACACCCCAGACTTGAGCTCACCGGCATGAGCTGCAGGATAAATAGAAGCTCTTATGAGCTCTTTGGCATTAGAGATACAGTAAGTGCATGTCTGGAGGCTTAGCTCACGCCATCCATGATGACGGCTGTAAGCTCAGGTGCCAGGCTCTGCACCGAGTCAAGGCAAACGCTCTGCACTGCTGAACTTCTCGTGGGGCAGTATCTGCCTTGGAAAGCTGGGGTGTCAGCTTTCCCAACTGCTGCTGCAAGAGCTGTCATTTCTCACCCAGGAGTGTTCACACTGGCAACTTTTGCTGGTAGAGAAACACCACTTTGTAATAGTCTGAGTATTGCCCACGTGCAAGTCTTACAAGCAACGAAGCACTGCACCAGCAAGAGTATAAATGTCTCCATCCAGGGACATCCAGTGCCTTAGCTCCTCTGCCACAGGTCACATCCCCCTATGCACATCCTCACACAGTGCCAGGAGAAGGCTGCCTACAACATCTGACAGACAAAAATTACTTTTTTCTTTTCTATTGTACATGGAAGGGCTTGCCTTAATTTCTGAGTAATTGGTAAAACTGTATCTAAAATAATCCTGCACCAGAAGTAATGATGCAAGAGCAATGTCCCAGTGTCAACATAGGCAGAACAATAGGAAGGTGGTTACTGAATATCCCTAATTACATCTAAGCTCCAAAAAATTGTTGATGCCAATCCCTCAAAGCTACCATCTCTAGTTTGGAATTTGTATTCATGGACAGCTTGTGCTGACACAAAAATCTGTCAGCATGAGAAAAGTACAGACATCACATTTGTAACAGGACCACTGCAGTATTCTTCACACTCCCATTTCCCTCAGAAGACACTGCTCAAGAGAAGGTTAAAGAATACCAGGGACTGTGATGGATTAAAATAAAACCTCTCCCATAGCCTTTTGTTTCCTTTCAAGTTATGAGGTAATGGCGTGGCCATGCAGCAATTGCAGGCACCAGTAGCACTCTGAGTGCAGCAGCATGGAGAGCATGGCAGGATAACCTGCCTGGCCATACCAGAATACCCCCAAACATATTACTGCCCTTGGGATCAGGTCCCTCCACTGCCACCCTTTTCTACTCTTGCACTGCCTCTTATCACATTGAAGGACTTCATTCTGACTCACTTCCTCTGAAACGCTCAGATTGCTGCTGTATCTGCCCCTTGGAAATGTCAAGGGAAAGACAAATTGCTGTTATCTGAGCCCGATTGTCTCATTTAAAAGGTAAGTTAATGATGATCCAGGCCCTGACTTTAATTACTGGCTACATCCATCTTGGAGTGGTTAATTCCTGGAAGCTTTCCAAGAGATTCACCCTGCTGAGTACATACAGGTGCAGGGCCTGGCAGAACAGCTGCCTTCATGCTTCACTAGCAGGACCATCTCTTAAGTCTAGACACACACTTCTAACACTCTCCCATCCTCTGCCTTTTCTTTATTTTGTCCTATTAACAGACTAAGGCAGCTTACTATTTCTGTCATTGATTTATGTACGAGCATATACACCCAAGTCTGTGCACATTCCACATCCAGCAAAGCCTGAGAAAATGGGATTTTTGCAGGACACTTTCCTGGAACAGGTGTCTTACATTAAGCCAAACTAAATAAATACAGGACATGTAATGAAATAAACGACCCCAGAAGATAACACTCAGTCAGCTTTTCACATAAACAGTACCTTTTCTTATTAAGGATCTGCTGTTTGTTCTAGCAGGAATTGCTTCACCAAAGTGAGACCGAGCAACCAGCTAGGTGTTTCCACCAGCAGCAGTGAGATCCCTGAGAACTTCCAGATCAGGGTTTAGCAGCATCTCCGTGCTGTGTGGAGCTATGGGAACCATGGAGTGTTCCACCTGCCCAGCCCAGCCAGCCAGCAAGGTGTAACTCCTGTTACAGCCTGCTGTAACTCCTGAGCATCCTCCCAGCCCCCAAGATGAGCATGATCCTACCTGTGCCGTCTTCTAGATGTCCAAAGTTACAGATCTGGCTGATATTGTGCACCCAGATCTGCATCTCCTCCTCAGTCTTGGCCACCAGGTAGAAGGTGCGGTAGGTGGTCCTCACAATGAAGACAAAGTTGTTCTGAAACTCCTTCTTGATGAAGTTGGGCCCCGAGTGCTTCAGCACTTCGCACTCATTGAGGTCGATGATGCGGATGGGCTTTTTGGAGTGGTTGTTCCTGTAGTACTCCAGCACGTCTGGGTTCCCGCTCATGCGGCCCCTGCGCAGCACGAACCAGCGCTTCCTCCACGCCTGCAGGTGCACAAACAGGGCTCTGTCAGTGCCAAGCACGTAACACATCAACCAGCCCGCACACAGAATTGTCAAGGTTGGAAAAGACCTCTAAGCTCATTGAGTCCAATCATCAAGCCAGCACTGCCAAGCCCACCGCTAAACCATGTCCCTAAACACCACATTTGCAGGTTTTTTGTGGATTTCCAGGGATGGTGACTCCACCATTGCCCTGGGCAGCCTGTTCCAATGACTGACCACCCTTTCAGAGAAGAGATTTTTCCTAATGTCCAAATTAAACCTCCCCTGACACAACTTGGGGCCGTTTTCTCTTGTTCCATGGCTTGTTACCTGGGAGAAGAGACCGCCCCCTCACCTGGCTAGTACCTCTTTCCAAGTGGTTGTAGAGAATGAGAAGGTCACCCCTCTGCATCCTCTTCTCCAGGCTGACCAACCCCAGTTCCCTCAGCCACTCCCTAAAGGACTTGTGCTCCATACTTCTTTTTTTTTCAGGTTTTATAGTTGTTTTGATTAGCTGGCCAAATCATGCCTTTGATTTGATGTGCTTGCTGGCATTTGAGCCCAGAAAAAAGGCTGAGGGTTGTCCCTTTGCAGGTCAAGAGGAGCAAGATTTCTCTGTTCCCCTCAGCCTGCTGGCATGGTGTAATCAAAATGATCTGATATTTCACCACATCATCCATATAAGAGATTATAACACAGTTTTCTTCATGAAATCAAAACACCTAGGAGTGAACATTTCTGGAAACAAGTGCCTTTTGCCCAGCAAAGCCAAGGGTTCCAGATGACCTGTGCAGCTTCCCTCCTGTGGTTTTCAGTGCTAATAAAAAGCTGTTAATGATCTGCCAATTACTTCTGAAAGCTCAGAACAAACCTTAAGGAAGTTGTAGTGCTAAAAATTAAAGAGCAAACTTCAACACCTTGCAAAAGGATGATTATTTACACAGGGTCATCAATCCAAACCTGAAAAGCACTGATGTTTTCAGACCCTTGTGACTGAAGATGTGGATGCCATACAGACTTAAATGAAGTCCTGACAGCATCAGATGCCAGATGCAGCACTGCTTTATAAAGCTATATGCAAGTTCCTAGGAACAAAATAATATACTTTCCCTTTTCTTTTCCAGTGGTTATTTTTGTTCACGAACAGTATAAGCACCTGTGTCGATTGCAACTACCACCAACACACCTACTCTGAGGGCCAGAAGAAATCCACCCCGACTTCTGTCCCACAAAGAAAAGCCAAAACAATACATTTAGAGCTTCCCCCTAGTCAAACTTAATAAAAACCGTGCTGGGTAAGTTGTCCCCAAACCAGTCGTGCCCAGTGGATGCCAGGGAGCAGCCAAAGCTCAGGCTGCAGCTGTCTCAGCTCTGATGGCAGCCTGGGAAAAGTGCAGGGGCTCACACACTGCTCAGGTGCCTCCAAAGCTCTACAGGCACTGGCTGCTTCAGCTGCCTTCGTAAGAGTTACAGGTTCATTAAAGAAACACCTGAACAACCACTACCACAACCTCCGTGCCTGAATCTTAGTCAAGAACCCTTTGCAAAAGCACTCCTTACGATGATGTAAATCTGGGTGGTAGCTCATGTTTCAGTTCAAAATCACACTCATTTTGCAGAATGGATCAGTTAGCTTAAAGAAAGGCAACCATTCAGCCTTAAGGCAAAATAACTGAGCTCAGGATGTTTTCACTAAGATGTAAGAGTCCTTACTGGCACAGTTTAGGATAATCCAGGCACTACAGATTTTGATGATGCTGAGTTCCCACAGGCCTGGTGATAACTAAAACTATCAACAAAGGCTAGCAACAATCATCTGTCAAGAAAAAGCTTTTTTTTTTCTTATTCTAGAGAAATTTTCTTGCCGTGCAGCCAGATTTTTTCTCTCACTATTCACCCAAAAATTTATCTAGAAGTAAGTCAGTTCCGCCTGGCAGTACCTCAATCTATTTTGAAAGCAAATGATTCTTCAAAAAAGGTATACAGGGATCAGAGAATAAAATATCACAGAAGAAGCTCTTGCAAGGCTGAACAAACCTGTGTACAGGAGGGTTTTACAGAGTGGGGTATCACATCAGGAATAAACAGGAAGCAGAGGTGAGGAGCAAAGTGTACTGCACAAAAAAAATTTTCCTGCCCCCACTGACCTGTTGAGGTTTGAAAGTGATTTTATCTATTTTGAAAGTAGCTAGAGATACCAGATTACTGATATATCTTAGACAAGCCTGATTTTGTGGAAGCCAGGGACAAAAGAACACACACACAGGAAATAGAAACAAAAGAAAAATGTTTAATGGAGCAGACACTTTCCGGATTAGCCAGAAGTGACAGTGGAACACAGCCCAGTCGGCACCTCATGTGTAGTGCCAGAAAGAGCCCCCATTTCTGTCACCTGCAATCCACGTTCTGCACAGGCTTAATGCACTCTCCACATGTGGATGAGGACAGAAAGGTCAAACCTTGTCATTCACTCCCACCCCTAATAGACCAAAGAGAAATGCTTCAGAAGGTGGAATGAGGCAGAGGAACTGCCCTTTGGTGACACTGTAAGCTCCAACAAGCCAACAGCCCCTGGCTGCTGCTTTCAGTGCCCCACATATTAATGTGCTCTGAAACTGATGGTGGTATCTCGTTGTGAACTGCAGGGACCAAAGCAAATACCCTGCCCAAGCTGCCAACCCACAGCTGGACCCAGAATGGAGGGGAGGGAGAAGCTCAGGGACTGCAGCCTGAGTCAGCAGCACACGTGGATCAGCACTCACAGGCCCAGATCTTTGCAGACATTTAAGCTCTCAACCCCTCTTGAAATGGGTGCAGGTGCCATGGCAGGGTGGCAGTGGCACAGGGCGATGGGGAGTCTGCTGGCACTACCTGGCAAGCTCACCTCTTGCCCTGTGCCAGGACTGCTCCACGCCTGCCACCAAAGGGAGCTGCCTCAGGGAGCAAAACTGCCTCATTCAACACTGGGAAATGGGAAGTGGTGCCAGCCCAGTGCCCCAGCACCCAGCCTTGTCTGGACACAGGCCAGGGTGGGGCTGAAGGACCATCTTCTCTCATTTGACATATCCAGTCCCATCCCTGTCTCCCCTGACCCATCTCCGTTCTGAAACTTTGCCCAGTATGTGCCTTTACTCACAAAATGTTGTCTTCAGAACAGTTTGGCTTATCCTGCAATGCTGAGTGACAGTGCCCAGGGGTTTTGAGCCACTTGCAGCGTGCCTGCCAGCAGACAGGAGCAGGTTTGCCATTGCCAATTTGCAGGACGTGCCCTGCTCTGTGGCATAGGCAAAGCAGGGGTTTGGTTCTGGCACACCTAAAAGCAGCAGGCTTTTATCTCTGAGTCAGATCTCCTCTCCTCATTTTCCTGCACTTTGCCTGCAATCTGCTACATTATCTGCTTTCCCCAGGGGAAGGGGAGCCAGCACACTGGGGTCACTGGGAGCCCAGCTGTGGCACCCTTGGCCAGACAAGACCAGCCTTTAGCTCGCAGGGACCCTCGTACAGCCACTGCTGAGGGTGCCAGGCACCTCGCAGTCCCTGTCTGCAAGGCAGGCAGTTGTGCCCTCCTCCAGTGCCCACCCCAGCCCCGTGGCAGAGCATGGTGGGCTTTACATAGCTGTACATCCCTGGTAGTCTCCTTTTTACCATTTACCAGCCACAAGGCTGGCTCCTCCTTTCCCTGTTACAGTTTTTCCCACCATCCCTGGTTTTGTGCCTTTGTGGCACGATCTTCACCCACAGACCAGGACATGATGTCCTTTGCTGGAGAAGGCTGCACTGTGCCAGCATCCCATGGCCCAACAAGATACTCTGCTCCCTCCTCCCCCAGGGTTTTTGGGCGCACAGTCAACCTGCACCCTTGTGCTGCTGCAGGACCTTCCTCCTCATGGTGTGTGAGACACAGCCACTGCCCTGGGAGCCTGTGCCCCGAGCACAGAGGACAGTCCCTGTGCCTGCTGCGGGTGCCAGCACCAGGCTAGAGAGAACCTCTGACCCCTGCAGTGGCTTGAGGCCAGTGGGGACACTCGAGGAGGCAGCAGGGCCAGAGTGCTGGGGCTGTGGTGAGGAGGGATTTATTTCAGGTCATCACAGCCAACAATATCTGACAATATTTAGTTTGGAGCTGCACACTCTGCCAAATTTACAATAGAATTTGGATCAATTTAAGGGTGAAAGACTGCACTCCATTTACTTAAATATGAACTGATTCCTGGGATTCAGCCTAGTCTCCTCACTCACACTATGGAAAGCATCTACATGTCCAGACAAAATATTACATTTATTTGGGGCCTCCTGAAATAATTTTTTTCTTCATGAAGGAATCAACAAGATGATGATGATGCATTTACATGTTCTCCAAAATTTTGTGGTCTCTAGAGAGAGGCTGCATCAGAAAAACACAACTGCCATCAGACAAGGGTCAACACAAATCTAGAGTAATTTTCATCTGTCCTTCGTAACTGAAATAGTTTGGTGCCAAAAGGAAGAAAGAATTTGCAGCAGGGTTGGTCGGCCGCCAGCACGTTGCTTTGTGTAACACAAGCCATCAGTGGTTTTGTCTTGATCCTGAATTTTTGACTTTAGGAATTCCAGAGACACTTCTGAAGGGAAGAAGAGGAATAGCTTTGTTTCCATTTCAGTAGGGTTTCTAGGAAAACAACTGCTCCTTCCACAACCTGGCATCTCTACTTCTGCTGCATAAGTGGTGTGAGGCTTAGAGAGCTGCTCTTACCTGTGAGCATTTGATCTGCCACAACAATCCCAAATAAAACAGGCCATGAGCAAACTATTCTGTGCTGAAAAACAGCTGGCTAGTGAATGAGGCAGAACGAGCTGGAAAGCTTTAGCCAAGGACCTTCATCACTGACCTACCTGAGGATCGTGTTTTCATTTGTTTGCACAAAATATCCAATATTTGAGATCTAAATAATTAATAAGAGCACATACAAGCTCAGTGAGGTAAATTGGCCTAAAACATTATTTTTTTTGGGGGGGGGGGGAGGGGGTTGGTTGATTTTTTCTGGTTTTAATAACTAAACAAACTTTAAATTCTTGGCCAACCATATTAATGCTCACAACTCCCCCATGAGGATAATCTTCATTTTACAGAACGCAGCAAAGGGGATGGCAAGGGGAAGCAGAAGGAAGGGTGCACATGTGGTGATTCCTTGCCTGCTTGGTGGCCTTGCAGCTGTGCTTCTGGGACCAGGACACGTGCTGGTCCCCAGGCCTGTTGTGGGGAGCTCCGGATGAAGGAGGACTTTGAGAGCTCAGTGGTGGGGATGACTGCAAAAGGTTGCACCATTTGGGATTGCTCTCATCCCGCAAAATCCCTTGGAGAGGGGAAAGCAGCAAATCCCACCAGCGAAGGGTCTGGCAGGGCTTCCCTCCCACAGCTGTCTGAGGGCTGGCAGTGCCAGTGTGCACAGCTCTCCTCCTGCCACCCACTGGGGGCACATGTCTTGAGCCACAGGGCATCCTTGGGCCAAGAGAACGGGCAGAGCTGCAGGGTGATAGTCCTGCAGGAGTGCCAGCACTTGAGACAAGTTTTCACTCGTCTTTTTTAAAGAATGGTTTTTAAACCTGTTTCTGTGGAAAGAAAAAAAGTTAGGCGGAACTTTGTAGCGTTTCCTATAAATGACTTAAAAGGGGAAGTTAAAATTCATATGTAGACAGGCTTGTAAGCAGCTGATTCTGTGTCCATTTAGACCATGTATGTTAACAGAGTTTCCCTGCATGCACAGAGAGGGAGGTGTCGGGACTGCAGAGCACAGTCCCTGCTGGAGGGGCCCCTACCAGGAAGGAATCAGGACCAGATCAGAGCAGACACACTTGTATTCAAAGAGGACATTGCTGGGAGCTCTTTGTGCCACTCTTTCAAGAGCAATCTCATGCAACTCACACTCCTTGGACTGCAAGGCCCTTGCAGGAGAGCCCTCTCCTTCTGCTCAGCAGCCTGCAGAGCTTGGTAATAACACTTGATTTACTCACTCGCAGAAATCTGAGATGAAAAAGACCTCTTAAACCACTCAGCCTGTCCCCCAGCTGGAGTTATGGTTTTGCTGTTTCAGTTGTGGCTGTTGATCTGCAGCACCCATCAGCTCTGCATCATAAATCTCTCCCTGATGAGGCTGCCTGCTTGTCCCTTCCACTGTGTCCCTGCGCAGTGCTCTGGAAGCAGATGAGCTCACTGCCCATCACCTACTGGTTTAATGCTTCTCTTAGATTTTGTATCCCTTATTTTCTACTCAACTCTCATAAGCTTCTTCAACAGTGAGAGGCTGAAACTCATCGTTTATGACTGGGAAAGAAAAATCAATAAATACTCAATTTCAGAGAAGGATACTCCTCCCTTAGGCCCTTCCTGTGCCTCCACAGGCACATAATTCTATTTAACATAGAGAATAGAAGGAGCTATTTGCTACGGCCATTTTTCTCCCTTCGCTTGGGTGCCTGGAAGTTGAGGTGCATTCCTGGGGGTGCTGGAAAGGCATCAGCTCTCCCTTCCCTTGCCTGTTCATGCCCACTGCACCCTTGGTTTTTCCAGGTTAGGGCTCAGCTCTGGTGGGAAAAAGGTTTGAGCTAACCAGTGTTTCCATACAAACCAACTTTCCACATAGACTGGCACAAACTGTCTGGCTCATCCTGTGCCAAAGGGCCACTGCACAACGAGTTCAGGACAGAACACAGCCCAACACTGTATTTCCATCTGCTATGTCATGAGTCCTTTACTGAGTCACTTGGCTTTCTGATTGTGGTAGTTTCAGTATGACTGTAAATGAACCTTTTTTCAAGAAAGTCGGCATGAGTCTTCCTCGGGGAGATGTGATGGGTGCGTAGTGCAAGGGGAAATACCTTCTTCCATTCAAGGTGGTGCAGCTACACAGAATGATGAAAAACACCAGCCAAAAAATTTCCTGCACTTCAAGTGCAATGAGAGCTTTGTAACAAAGATTCTAAGAGGACATCCTGTAGAAGCAGACAGGTTTCTTTTGTTCTGTTTTTTACAAAAAGAAACCTGTGGTTTGTGAAGAAAAAATTACACACACCTAAAAAAAAGGAGAAAAAAAATCCCAGAGTCATATGTTGCCTGCTAAACTACACATGTTTCCCTTGCCTGCTCTCCATCTTTATCCATAATATTTATGGGGCTTTTCATATACAAACCTCAGCAACTGAATGAGTCACCGCTATTTAATAAACATGCAGATTCTTTATAATGCCAATGGATTTGTTTGGGCATGAAGGGTCAAACTCACAGTGACCCAAAAAAGTTGGGAGTTCTAAGTTCTTAAAAACTTTGTGGAAGATAAGAAAACAAGTTCTGAAAATAAAGTTAGTAATAAATCCACTGCATTTTGGGGAGGGGGAAAGGAGCCAGACACCTGGATGAAGAAATGTCACTTTGATCACATCCCCTGTCCTTTAATAAGAGCAGTAAAGAAACGAGAACTGTACTTCTCACAGACATTTTGATTACAGGTTTCCTCTGAGGACACTGGCGAGGTGACAGAGCATGCCCTTGCTCCTCCTGTGAGCAGGAATTGCTCCACAGCACTGCTGGCACAAGGGGAGCAGCACTGCTGTGCTCTCCTTGTTCTTCCCATGGCTCCTGGCAGGTGGGTCTCAGGGGGCTCTCCCAGAGAAGGAATGCTGGTCCTGTGGCTGTGCTGCCCAGATGGGTCCCTGAATTTTGTAGGGCAAGATGCTGATGCAGAGCATCTCATCCCACAAGATCTTGCTGTAGGGAAAACCTTTGATGGGCTTTGATCCTAGCTACAACAAAGCCTACCACAGCAGAAAAACACCAGAGCTCCACTTTGCCTAGGAGGGCTGCAATGTGTCATGTGGCTTCAAAGGGTCCTGCCCTGGGGCATGTGGGGCAGGCAAGACCCCACTGTCCCTCCAAGGCTTCACAGAACTCACTGCTTCCTAGTGTCCTGTGGCTAAGGAAATGCTTTCAGGCTGACCAAGCCTCACCTGTGAAATACACAACAACAAAACACCAAAGAAGTGACGGAAGGATGACAGTCTCATTTCAGTGTATTTCTTCAACAGTGACATCCTGCAAGTAGCATGGAGTCAATGAGCCTGACTGCCAACCCAGGGCATCACTTCTCTATTCTTCCTCCTGTTTTAACAAGTGGTCTGAAAGCTCAGAGCTTTCCTTGTTAACAGCTCTCCTGCAAATATGTGCAGGCCTTCTGAGCTCATCTATAGAATGCAAAAGGATCAGTCATTATGAAATTACAGCTGATTTCCACCACAGGGCAGGAGCCCAGCTGGAGCCTGGAGTGGCTGAGTGGGGTTTGTCGGGAGCACCGAGAGCCCAGGGCCAGCCGGCACTCTCAGCAGCATCTGCAGGGAGCCAGGGAAAAGACACACTTGGTATTAATAAAAAAATGAAGTAACTCCCCAGCTGTACAGGGCTGTGTTTCATTGGGACTAACAAGGCGGTAAAGACATTCTCTCACACATTTTCAGGAAACAACGGGAATGTTTGTGACTCGGCATCACTGTAAAGCTGTGCCTAAGGGATCTGGAGAACTCAGGAAGAATCCTGCTCAGGAGAAGGCGGCCAGCTGTGCTGAGGGAACAGCCCTGGCCTCGGCATGGCCACCTTCCACCCGGGCTGCCAGCGCCTCCGCTGCGCCACCAGCTCTCACCGAGGGGGTCCTGCGTGGGGCAGCAGCAGCCCTGGGTGGAAGGAAGCTGCCTTTTCCAGCCGCTTTGGCTGTGCCCCGGGCAGGCTGGCAGACCCTGTGCCAGCCGCATCCCCGCCCGCTGCAGCCCGAGCAGCCCCGATGCTCCGTGCGGGTACCAAACCGCTGGGGCACCGGGGGGGACACGACCCGCACCCTGTGCATCCTCATACCCTCTGTTTCGTTTTGTCAGCCTTTTTCACTTTTAATGGGCATGTAAAGTAGGCTGCAGCTCAGAGCAGAGGTGCCAACAGCAGAAGACAGCACTGGAGTGATTAACACCACCTAAGGATCTCCTCCCACCCAGACCCCGCTGCTCCTCCCGCACGTTTTTGTCTTTCTGAGGGCAGGCACAGTGAAACATTAATTCCTTTAAGCTGCCCCCCAAATGACACCACCTGACTGCTGCTGCAGTTTTGCAGGCATTTAAGTTCCCTGACAGTGACGACTTACAGGCAGGACTCTTTATGTGAGGATGTTTACAGCCTCTCCAGCTAGCCAAGAGTTTTAGTTCCATATTTCCTCGCAGCTTGTTTATATGTAGTATCTACAACGACATTATTATCATCCTGAATGCAGCTTAAATTTCTGGAGTGCTTTTTTTTGCCTTTGAATCCTAAAGCACTTGACAACTGGTACATGATCATTATAGCCTGCATAATCTGTGATTTGTTCACCTGTCACAGGGATACACCTGCCTCTGAAGTTACACTGTATTCCTGATAATTGGGATGCTTCTCTGTACACCCACAGGGATGCACTCCCACCTGTGTGTTTGGCTTCAGACAATATGCAGTGAAACTTTTGCATCTGAGACCCTTTTTCACCTGCATAAGGTAGCCGAGGTTGTTGGACAGAGAACTCCTGATCTGGCTTGGTGGCACTCCTCTGATCAGTGAAAAAAGAAAACTTGGAATTCTCAGGATGCAGGATTGGGCTTTTTAAAGAAGTAAGTTGAAAAGAGAGAGAAAGGAGAAACTTAATACACTGACACAGGTCTTCCTAGATTTAACAATTAACTTTGTTATCTGTTAGTGGGAAAAGTGCCACTGAAACCGTATGTTGCCTGATGTTACATTAAAGCTACTTGTGTAAAATGGCCTGGAAACTCTTACTTGTTCATAATAAATTCTTTAATACCGACTTCAGTAATAAGATATAATCTCAAACAGAGGTGAATTTCAATTTTTTGGAATGGCTTTAATCCATAAGTCTTGAATAGTCTTAAGGGATTTTTAGAAGGCTCTGCATGGATCCCTGAGATCTTAATAAAAAATAGGTTGCTCCCAGGATGTTTAAGAAACGACAGTTCTGAAATACAAATGCTGGGTATAAGCACCTGCTGGATAACTGAAGCTAGCTAAGTCACAGGAGTCTTCAGTCATTTTTAGAAGCAAGTATAGGAAAATGTATATATCAAAGGGACTGAAGTTTGAACAAATTTTGAGCAAATTTGCTCAACTAATAGCTTTTATGGAAGGACTCCAAACCTGCTTCGCTAAGGAAAGAAACAAAGTTGGGGCTAATCCCCTTTCTTGTCACTCGCAAGCACAATGTGAATACAGATGTGAAAAGCAGTTAAAGACTAAAAAGAACTGCCTGGAGGTTGCGCCCTGCCTTAGGCTATCGGGAGTCCCTCTCCCTCTATTTTACTTGGAACTGGCAGTTTTCTCAGTATTCTTTACACAAACAGAGCCAATTCTGCTGTTTCACCTTGTTAACTGAACATGTGGTGTGAGGTCAGCAACAGTCGCCAGCCTATCTACAACTGTCTGTGCTCACATGATGCTGCGGCTCCAGCATAAACAGGAAATTGGGCAAGTGACTCCTTTACTAGGGGACCACAACACAGCTTTTTAAAACAAAACACAGCTAAACCCTTCAACAACACGCTGTCAGACCTAATGAAGAAAAGCAGAGTAGCCGGCAGGATCAGAACAAAAGCCACAAATGTTTAGGCTGCAACACTTTTGCCTGATCATAACAATGTGGTTCAGCATCAGGAAGTGCACCAGTGTTTGGTGTTCTGCTCAGCTGATCTGGGTGCTCACAGGGGTAGAAAACTGTATCCTCCACATACACTTGGGGTCAAATCTGGACGGTTCTTTTTTTACATCCTTATTGACTTCATTGCTACACGCTGCAAAGACTTTGACCTTTGCACTTCATTTCACTCCTAAAATTGCTTGGAGAAAGGAAGTGTGCGGGAGGCAAGCAGAAAAACAGGGAGGAGGCACACATGTGTGGGAGGACTTGTTTTAGAGAACAGGTCACTTTTGTTGAAAATAAGAACCAAGCTTTCTGCACATATGTACAAAGAGAGAAAAAATCAGCAATAGGTTCAGTATCATAACAGCAACCATCTACTATCCAGATGAGCTCTGGTCACAGGCATGTGGAGGGGGCACTGATTGCACAGCATGCTTCTCACTATACAGACTCGAAGATCTCTGCTGGGATCTATGTATTGGCTTGAAATCAGTCCCACGGGAACCACCCGGCCTTTGCGGTGACATTTAAACTCCACTGATGTAAATGGCAAAGCTCCCATTTGCTCCGAGGGGGCCAGGTCCTCCTCTTGACAGGAAGCTCTGAGAAATGCAGATTCCCAAAAATGGAAACATGATATGAAGAAATTATCTAAATAAAGAAAATCTGCCTCTGGACTGATGAGGAGCATTTCGATCAACCACATCAGAAGATGAACTCTCCCTCTGTGGGTCTAGCTTGGGTTGTGTGGGTTGCACAGAGGCTGCCCTCGACGCTGATTTCTTTTTCCAGCAAACATCTCCTAGGGACTTCAGGCATTGTAAGAGCCTCTGCCTGGGGGTAGGCAAGCTGCCCTCATAGCTCTTACCCCAGCGATACCTGGGTAGGGCAGGCATCTTGCAGCACAGACCCCAGTTGGCATCCACACGGGGCTCCTGCAGGAGCAGAGTGTCTGGCACAGTGTGAGGGCTGCCAGAAGGCAACCAGAAAACAAATGAATTATGGTGAAACAAGCTGGATTTAGGAAGGGTCTGTATTTGTCACAGATTGGAGAAATCGGGTCTCTCCAGCTTCAAACTGGAACCAGTACTGCGTGATTCAGATGCTCAGCCAAAGCCAGTCATCACTGGCCAGGTTCCCTCGCTGAGTATTTACAGAAAACAAACCAGATTATAAACTAAGAGTTATTTGCCAGACCTATTTAGTAAATATTGTAATTGTATTTAAGAGTGCACCAAGTGTGTGGGTAACACAGGAACCAAAACAGAGGGTGGAATGCACTGGATGAGGTCTGTTTCTACACTGCATGGACGCAAGTGCAGATGTGTTTTAAAGAGGGTACATTCAGGTGGCCCATGCTTCCTTTAAATAGGGTTGAGCTGAGCTGCAACAGCACTGAAGTGCCCAAGAGCTGGTTTTACACCTATTTGCTCATTTCAAAATACGTTATTAGAAAACCAGCTATGCTATGGAATTCCAAAATCTATTTTGATTGCAGTTCTGCTGTTTTCAGCTCTCTTCTCATCAACTAAATTGTGGTGTTTAACCCTTAGGTATTCTGCTAGGCAGTGTTACACCTCCAGACCTGGGCTTTCTTCTTTAAAAGCTGGCTTAAATTAGTTTCTGCTTTACACTTTAGAGGAGGTGGAGCTGGTTGTTAAACATTCTTAGACTTACATTTTTTCATTCTCCTTAGTTTGTGTAAAAGTGGTCATCACTCATATGGCTCATAATATACAGCATTCACTGCCTGTCATTTTTTATTTTAAAATACATAAATGTTAGGAAAAATATAAACAATGCTCCTTGTGCCAGGTTTTCTTTCGTTTGTTTAAGAATTCCCTCTGAGTTGTCAGAATTTTTTTTCTTCTGCTGTTGTGCCTCCTACCTCATCCAAGAAAACAGGGTTTCAGGACTAATTATTTGAAGAACTAGCACCCTGTGAGCTCCACTTTCCTTCACGTTTTAGGTGCTTTTCACAAAGTCAGCTGGTTCAAGTCAGCTTGAGTCTCCAAACACTCACTGTGTAAACTTCCCATGCTCAGGAGATAACTGCATTCCCCGCTCTGCTGTGGGAAGGCAGCGCTGCCTGTGAAATTCTGCAGAGCTGCTCTTTTTCCTCAGTGCTCTGCCTCCTTCACACCGGGCTGCAGAGTGCAGTGCTCCAGTGGAGCTGGGAATGAGCACCAGGGCACAGACCCGGGGCCTCTGGCACAGGCTCGGGACTGTGTGCCTGCATCCTGAGCTGTGTTCTTGGAGCATCATGGAACAGCCTGAGCTGGAGGCAACCCACAAGGAGCACTGACTCCAGCTCCTGGCCCTGCACGGGACCATCCCCAAGAGCCACACCATGTGCCTGAGAGCCTTGTCCAAACTCTTCCTGAACTCTGAACAGGCTTGGGGCTGTGACCACTGCCCTGGGGAGACTGTTCAGTGCTTAACCACGCTCTGGGTGAAGAACCTTTTTCTAATATCCAACCTCAACCTCCCCAGACACAGCTTCATGTTGTTTCCCCTGATCCTCTCACTGGTCATCAGAGAGATCAATGCCTGCCCCTCTTCTTCCCCTCATGAGGAAGCATTCTCAGTCCTTTCTCTTTTCACCTCCTGAGGCAGGTTTTTCCAATTGCAAGTCACATGTAGGTAGAGCTTTTTTAGTCCAGTGTTACCACTGCAACTTTTGTCTGGC
Organism: Xenops minutus; assembly: GCA_035221455.1. Taxonomy (NCBI): domain Eukaryota; kingdom Metazoa; phylum Chordata; class Aves; order Passeriformes; family Furnariidae; genus Xenops; species Xenops minutus. The sequence goes on along the minus strand of JAWWEE010000142.1, from coordinate 11,615,317 downwards.
TGTGGAGACACTGATGTGCCCAGGGCTGGCACACACTGTATAGCACTGCTATCGAAAACACACAGTGTGGCAAATAAAGCCCTAACAGCACATTTAATGTTTATCTTCATTTGCATGACTTCTCAAACTTCCCTTGCTGAACCAAATGATGAAATCACAACATGTTCAGAAATATTAAATCATTTCCTCAACATCTGAATATAACGGGCTGCAGAAAGAAAACAATTACTTTTGGCATGTTGCTCACTTTATCCTTAACACTCAGAATTCTGGCATCCATGCTTTTTTACAGGCTTGCACTCTGATCACAGCAACATTAGGAACAACTAGAGACCATGATTTATTTCCTAGGAAACTCCCCAGACTTGCCAAACACCAGCTTTGCCTGTACTGTGTGGATTTTAGGTGGCCACACAATGTACACCCAGGCAGGAACTTCGGGATGCCCCAAACAAGGTTCCTACTGCTGGCCTGGGGGCAGAATGGTGCCACCCAGGAATGTGCCTAACCTTGCACTGGGTAGTGTCCTGCTGTCTCTGTGGTGCAGAAAGCACAAATTAAATGGGGCACTAAAAGGATGAGGTGTGATGTCATGTGAAAAGCCAGGTCCTATGCATGTGAAATCCTGGGAGGGCTGCTGGGTGCCAGGGAGGGCAACAAGGGCTCCCCAAATGGAAAGGAGAGAGAGGGAAAGAAAATAAAGAAGTGCCTATTTCTGCAGAACCCCATGAGTTTCACACCCAGAAGGGTTCATTGCTGTGAGCTGATGAAGCTGCAGCTTGCAAAAGGACAGGCTAGCTTTCCTGAGCAGGTGCCTTTGCTTTGGTGCTATGTTCAGCCAGTTGTCAGGGTATTGTAATGCAGATTTTTTGCGAGTACAGCAGGAGTAAAACTCACTGCCAAACTCCACAAATAGTGGAACAGTTTGGGAGTAAAAACAGATTTCAGAAATTAAAGTTCAGCTTGATCTATTGGGAACAACGTGCAATTAATGTGCTCAGCAATGTCTTAAATATGAGCAATGTGGGAGAAGGGTAATAGCTCCCTTTCTATCATTTTTCAACCTGTCAGCACACTAATCTATGAAACACCAAAAGCCAGATTCTTAGTAGATGTAAACTGGTAAACGTGGTTGAAGGCAGTGGTGTTGTGCAGCCTATCTGGAGCTGCATCTTTTTTAAACCATAAAACTATCAGAAGAGTATGTGCTTGTGGGATGGTGAAATAGGATCAATGTTACTGTTACAAAAGTGAGGACAATGAGCCAGCTGGGTTTTTCCACAGGCATTTTCAAAACTACAGCATTTATTTCTGCTTTTCTGTAACTTCTTCTCTATCTCTTCTCCTCCCTTCCCTATCCCCTTTCTTTTATTTTTTTTTCTTTGTGGTTGATGCACTCTGAGCTACACCCAGAGAATGAGGTCACCAGAGAGCAGTAAGGATGTGGATGCAGTCTGTGACTGCATCATTTGCTGCGTGCACGCTGCTGGCTGCCTCCCCACACCAGGGCTCCCTGGAGGCAGCCAGGGAGAGGGCCAGGAGGGAGGAGAAGGCATTCAGACTGCACTGCTGCTGTGTGGGGATGTCCCACTCCCTCTGCTGCTGGCACTGGTTGAACAGACACTGGAGACACACAGGGCATCGGTGACTCCCAGGGACAAATGGGGTGATGCTGCAGGGAGAGGTGTCTCCTTGTGCCCTCCTGGTGTCTGCAGCCAAAGAATGAGGGATCCTTCAAACACAGACTGCTGTGTCCCATGACCATGAGGCTGGAAGGGTCTATCATGCCTCCACCGAGCCACCCTTTCCTGTGCCAAGGCTGCAAGCAAATGAGGAATACAGAGGTCCACTAGCAATTTGGCCATCACCTTTCTTCCCCCTTACCCTGCCTCACCTGAGTGTGACATGTGCCTTCCCAGCCCCCTGTGCCTTGGGCAGCCCCTCATGGCTGGCCATGGCAGATCAGAGACACTGCCTCAGTTCCACAGTCACCTTCACAGCTTCTGCCCTAAGATAAATATCTGTACACTTGCTCCTTCTGTGCCCTGAAATGTGGGGAGCACCTGAAGAACACCTGGGGCACCTGAATTCCATCTTGCTTTAGCCCTACTGAGGCTGCAGGGCTTCCCAGGATGATGGAATCCCAACAAACTGGTGAGGCCACTCAGCTGTGTTGAGGTGAAAGGCCCCCACATGACTTTGGTAACGACCAAGGAGTCTGTGTTCTGCTTTCCTCTGCTGGGAAGAGTTGGTCAATTGGCTTAAAACCATACGTCACCCAGCCCAAATTTTACACATTTTCACAACTGAAAGCATACAGTCCTCTGTGCAGTCTGCAGGGCTTGCATACTCTTCTGAAGGAAGCGAATGTAAGTGTGGCTGATGCTAATGCTTAAGCTGCTTGAATGCTGTCAACTTGAACAGCAAAACAGGAGTTGAAGTGAAATTCTGGCTGGCTTGGAGTTCCTCTGCTGATTTTTGAAATCATATAACCTCATTTTCAGTTTTTAAGTGGGTTTTATTGCTTCTAATCCTATGGGACAGATCCATGAAGACAGAGAAACTAGCAGCAGAAATGCCAAGACAGCCTTTTACACTGAGATCTGCTCCAACCATAACGTATACACATAAAAACTCAAAATTCTTCACAGATATAACCATTTCCTGATTAGCTGAATGTGCAAGCAATGTTAATCCACAGGGCTCTCCCTTCTCTGTTGAGGACACTGCACTCCCTTCCACTGTTGAATTCTCCTCTTCCTCCCACCAGTGATACCCCAGCCACGGAATGGTTAAATAACTGAAGGTTTGTGCCATACAATTTGCTCTCAGCTTGCTTGAAAGGGTGCACATCCTGGACCATCAGTGTCTTTGCACTGGCTAAGAAACTCCTGCTCAGAGCAGAGTCTTAAGGAGGGTGTGGACACAGACAGATTTACAATCAAGAAACTGTATGCAACATCCTCAGCTCTGCTCTGAACCCACAGTGTTCAGCCTATTACAGACAAACAAAGACTTTCCCCGTGGCTGCCCTCAGTTGTAATGCGGTGTTTGGGAGCCAAGGGGACTCAGTCTTTTTTTAACAGGTCTCAAATCCACTTCTCTTTTAGCAGGCAAGGTTTTGTATCTTATTTCTGCCATTTAGGCTCCTGCCTAGTTAATTTAGGAGCGACAGCAGGTGAGTATCACAGGCCTGTTGGTGCTTGAAGGTAGTGATGGAGAAGGGATGCAGGCTTTGTTTAAAGAGGGGTCATTTCAGGGGTGTTTATGTTCTAGGAGCAAAGCAAGACTAGAGCAATAAGTGTTTTCAAAGGGAAAGTTAAAGTGAGAACTAAAAAGGGAGAATAGGGGGGTCCCAAATGGGCTAGAAAATTGGAAGGATGGGAATGGGAGGAGCAGGAAAGCTGAAGGAAGAAGGACAATGAACTGTGGGGACCATTCAGAGAAAGGACTGGGCTCTGCAGGCAGGATGTCATCGAGGACAGCTCCATCCCCAGCAGCTCTCATCGCCACCAGCCACAGAAGGCTGAGAGCAAAGCCCTGACCCCAGGATGAGGAAGCCATGGCTGCTCCAGCAAGGGCTTCAAAAAATGAGGCTCAAGTTTTTACTGTGGGTGGAGTAGCCCCATCACATTCTGAATCATCGGCCGTGGGCTGGCCATTGTATGCATTGTTATGAGGTCTCTTCTTTGCTAAAGCCAAGCAGAAAAGCCAGCAAAGCAACAGGAGGGAAGAGGCCGTTAGCAAAATCCCATGAGAAGAGTGAGGAATGATGATAGTCTATGGCTCACATCCCTGCTTTTGATTGCAGGAGCTGTCACTGCAGCAGCAGTGTCCAAAGCACTGTGTGGAGGGCATGGCTGGCTCAGAGAGCTGGCTCTGGAGCACCTCTGGCTGCTGCTAAAGAATTGCAGAGAGCCTTCGAAACCTCCTGTTTTCCTAGTACACTGCAAGCAGAGGGCAAGAGCTAATCAGGACTTGTGCTAATTAAGCTGCCTATTGCTGGGAGAGGATGGGGATGTGGCTGGATGCCAATGGCAATATGGTAGGCGGGATCGGAGGGCTCCGCTGACTCCCAGGGACAGTCCGCTTTGGTAACCTGGCACTTTTGCTATCCTTCTTCCCTCTGCTGGGGCTGCCTGTGGAATGCCACAGCCTGTGAAGGCCGTTTGGAGCCCCCCAGACCCCCAGAGGTGCGTGGGCAGGAGCCAGCGATGCCGCGAGGAGGGCAGGGCTGTGGTGGGAGCCGCTACCCTCGCGTCCCCTCTGCTCAGCCCCACCGCGGGCCGTGACGGCTGCGGCTGGTGCTGCTGGCAGAGCTACAGCCTCGTGTTTTTTGACCTTTTACTCTTCCAGAGATAGAAATGGGATTTGTCTGAGGCTTGGAATAACTTCCTGCGATTGTGCTGGAGAGGGCTAGTCTGGCTTGCTAGATAGCTGTGTCTGTCGGGCTGGCTCAGGAACGGAGAAAGCCTCTGCTCTGTGACTAAGCCGAAGACAGATTTAACGGAGCCTAAAGACACCAGCTGTGCCTTAGAGAAAAATAAGCTGAAAGCACCGTACATTGTTCCCAGCAGGACAACTGGGCCTGGGCTGCTTCTGGGTTTGGGCATTAGCCATTACTGGAGAACCACAAACAAGCCCTAAAGCAAATGGGGTCTGTGTTTTGATAGTGACTCCTTAGATGGTAACTTATAAATCCTCTCTGGATCAGTGATGTGTGTATGTCTGCATGTGTGGGAAAGTAGGTAATGGCCTGAAATTGATCCTTTGGGATGATGAGAGTAAGCAATAGCTGTGCAAGCTGTCCCTTCCTCCTCCTCCAGCGTTCCTCTGCCCCTGCTGCCAGCACAGGCAGTGACACTGAGGTGAGGGCTGCTCTGCTTTTCCTGCATCTTTTGACACTCTTTGCACCTTTTTTGTTTCATCTTTAACTGACTTCTAGCAGCCTTTACAGGTGACATTGCCAGGTGAGATGTTTTCAGCACAACTCTGCCTGAAGAGGAAGAGGAGCCTCATCACCTTTGCAAGGCTGACAGCTCTGGCACTGGCTGGGGTGGGGGAACACCTGGAGAAAGGCACTGGACACTCTCTTGCTGACCATGAAAGAAGCTGACCCCTACAGTCTGACAAACCTGTGCCTCCCTGGGAATCCTAAAAAGGGCATACTAGGCATACTATTGCAATACTCTTTGACAACCTTCAACCATGGGTCTGTTGCACCAGAAAAAAAGTATTAAAGCCCAAAAAGATGAGTTTTCATCCAAAGCATTTACAATCACAATTACTTCACTGAAAAGTGTAAAGGTACTTCCAAGAGTTGCTCCCAGGTAAAAGAGAGGCAGACTGTGCAACCAGGACATGCTCTCTCTTAACCCCTAGGTAAAGCTTTTACCTAAGATCTGGGCACTGCAGCTGTGATCATCATGCTTCCACCTCTGGCACATGGTGCCACTGCTGGTAAAGGCAAGGAAGGAGCTCACCTTGATGCTTTCCTGTCCTTCAACAGATCTCTTGGCTTCTCCCAAAGAATTAAGGAAACATACTTCACACAAGGGCTTTTTAAAGCAAGCTTTTAGTTGCTGTATTTTACTCATCAGTAGGCAAAATCACCACGTACAAGATGTGTGCTAGTGTATTCCTGCGTGACTGCCCACAGACTGGCTGCTTCTGAGTCTCCTTACTTAAAATTTGGAGTAGGAATGATCTTGGCCTTTTCCTGATATTCCTTTGAACAACTGAACATATAGCACCTGGTGAGCTGGATCCTTGGCTGAAAGTAATTTTGTACCCTTCTGGCCAACAGCAGTGCCAGCTGGGGATGCCAGGCTGGGAATACCAGGGAATATTCAGGGAACATCCCTGTTAGCAAAGGAAGTACTGCATTTATTCCAAAACCTCTCTTTGGTGGTAAATCATTGCATATCAACTAATGAAAGTATATTTCAAGGAGACAAATGAAAACTACTTGGGGGAAAAAACCTGATATTAAGAAATTATAATTTAATTCAAAGTTTTCTACCTTCTCAGTTAAGTTATTGTAAAAATCAGTCTTAACACTGCTTGATGTGAATTAGTACTCTGTATAGGGAAGTTTCCTCGAGGTGATTGGACTAGATTGGGGAAGTATCATGAGGGAAGCTGTTGAAATTCAAAACAAAACTACTAATGCTCCCAGACTGAATGAAACTTGTAGCCTGTGATCAATGGTGTTGCATGAAATGCTCTTTTTCCACCTTCAGTCACACAGGTCAAACAGGCAGTGATGGACTGTCACAACATGGGGCACTTGTTCCCCCTTGGTTAAAAGGTATTCACGGGCTGAGTAATTAGTCTTTTTCAGCACACCTTAATTCCAGCAATTCAGCCCTGTTATTTCACTTGTGGTACAGTAACAAGCCACCAGACCTTTTCACAAGGCCATGAGAACAACACATGGTAACAGATTCTGTGGAGGTTCTCATACACGTGGGTTTTACCCCTGCTCTCACTGTTAGCAGACTCTGAGCTGGTGACTAAGGTCACAGCTAGAATTTATATAAGAACAGATATGCAAATATACATGATACCACTAAGGACCAGGTGATGATATATATGTACTAGTTCACAATTGGATGAACATGTGTAAAGTAGGCCAGTCATGAGACTGTCTAGGTATAACCTAATGTAGTGTGTAGGTGTGAGAACAGTCTTACTGTACTGAAACCAACAACAAATCTCCCAAATAACAACACCAGAAGAAGATGCAAAACACTGCAGCTCAGCTCCCTATGGGCTTAGGCTGCTTCTCTCCTACACCAGAAAAACAACGCCCAGAAGAGAGAGCCCGTTACTCAAATTTGCTTAAGAGTTCAGCTCTTTTCCTTTACATTTTCTCTCCCTATCACAAAGCACCCCAGGGTTTATTTTTCCATCAAGGGTTCTTGGGCCTCTGACACAAACACAGACAACCCACACTACAACACAAACCCACGTAGTCATCCCACACCATGGCCCTGCGTGGTCCTTCTGCATCAAGATGCTTTCTCATAGTAACAGACCAATATCAAGTCAGCAAAAATGCTAGGTCATCTTGAATTCCTATGTGCATTCCTATGAAGTTTCTGGAATTCTTTGCAAAAAGTGATCTGAAGGTTGGCTACAAAGCTGAGAGCTTTCTGCCCCATTCATGAAGGTACCTGCCTTCTACCACTTGAACAACCTCTTGCTGGTACAGTTTGGGCCAGTCCCAGGCTTGCCTGCAGAGCAGGAAGCTGTGCCACTGCAATGCCACAGCCCCTGGTGCTGTATCTTCACCTGACAGCCAAACCCAGCGCGATCTGCTCTGGCTCCAGAGCACTGATGGTGGCAGGAGCTGTAAGCAGAAGCGTGAAGTTCACAGCCACTGGTTTTGCTAACTGAATCCCACAAAAAGTGATGTGAGATAAGGGCTGTTTGAGCACAGAGCAAACAAACACTCTAGATAGAGCACTTTGATCTTGGCTCCAGGGAGGTTAGCACAATTAGAAGAGTCCCTACCTCTCACATCCAGAAGATAACTTAACCTCTGAAATTCAACCTGACAGAAACTTTTCTGTCAAAGGCTGTTTCCTGAGGGTACCAAAAAAAAGTCCAATCATTTGTAACCAAATAACTTGCCCTCCAAGTTTAGATCCCAGTTAAGGAAAGCACTTAAGTACACGCTTCACAGCAAGCTCAGGAATAATCTTTAACCTCATTTAAACTAAAACACTTTTAAGAAATTGAGCCCGCTTTTTTTTTTTTTTTTTGGTTGTCCTTTTCACTGCCCAAAGTCTGAGCACTGCTTGGCAAGATGAAGGGAGAATCTCAACTTCAACTAGGTGATGTGCTCCTATTTAACCATCTTCTCACTTCAAAGACAACAGATTTTCTTTCTGAAAAATGGTATTTCACAGTGTTTGAATTTGACACATAGACACTGTGTATGGTATGAACCTGAGGGGACACTTCCTCTTCTAATGCAAAAGCCATGCACCACTGAGAGGCAAATAAGCACCACAGATTAACATGTACATGAGAAGGACATGGAAATCTTCTTTGGTGTTGAATGTTTGATGTCCACTAATTTTGATTTGCAAATGGACCATGCAAAACCAGCAGCAGGATTAACCTCTCCCTGTCTGGGAGTTGCCTGGGGAGAAAGCTCTCCCAGGTTCAGCAGAGAGAGTAAGGCAGGGTTTGCTTCTGCAAGACTTGCAATGATCCCGTAAGTATTTCTTAGGAAGTGGTGGAGTCACCATCCCTGAAGGTATTTAAAAGACGTGTAGATGTGTTGCTTGGAGACATGGTTTAGTGGTGGGCTTGGATGTGCTGGGTTAATGGTGGGACTCAATGATTTTGAAGGTTTTTTCCCAATCTAAATGGTTCCATGATTTTGTGATTCTGTGATAAGGGATCTTGGGGTATGGGAGCTTGGACTGTGTAAATAGAAGAGCTGTTTATGCTCTGAGTAAGGAAGTTTAAATTTGACCTGCAATGAGTGTGTAAGGCTGCACAGAGGAAGGGCTTTCTCTACTGCTGCACTCAGAGCAATCTCTCTTTTGTCTCAAAGGCCACTGTGGCTATGACTCACACACAGCCATCAGAATATTAACACTTTTATTCCAACTAGTTATTTCTGGCTTTTGGCAGTCAGAATACCTAAATGCCCAGAGTGCTTCCAGGGTAACTATAGTAATTACAAAAACAAACAACAGCAGCTCGACCCAGGGGTCAGCTGAAGCCAAACTCTGAATCACACACTTATTTTTTACCTGTAGTTATGAAAGGGAATTTAAGCCTGGACAACAAGGCAGTACATGTCCCAGCTCCCTGGAAGAGGCTCCTCCAGACAAGCTCGGCACAGGTGATGCTGAGGGGTGGATGCTGCACAGCTTCCTTACAGAATATCATCCCTCACACTTTGTAAAGGCACCGCAGGTGAGCAACTGTATGAACACTGTGAGCTGATCTTCTTCTGTGCATTCATACCCTGTATGTTTCAGAGAGCTCCGTTAGGGTTTCTCTCTACTATTTTCTGGAGTTAGGAGAAAGACTTTGTTCAAGCTCTAGACCTCCCTTACACTTTTCAGTCTTCCTATTCCTGCAGCAGCAGTCAGTTCATCATCAGCTGTGTCAGTAATTAGGAACTTCATGTAGGAAGGGGTGGGCTCTTCTAGAAGAAGCTCCAATGCAGTCAAATTAATTGCCTTGTATCTCAAAAACTTCACATTTTATTTTTAACCAAAATACATTTGCTTATACAATGCTGCATTGTGTTGCTGCTTCACCACAAGGGGTTTCTTTAACTCCTCTCCCTCTCTGAAAAAAGGTCAACATTTACCATCTATTTTGATTTTTTATCATATTGTAAGTAAGGGCAGCTCAGTAACCAGACTTTTTCCAAATACATAAGCCAAAGGCCAAAGTGCAAGGTGAAAAACCAGATTAATCACAAATTAAGAACAAATACATTATAGAAGATAATATATCTTTTAAAGAGTGATCATTGATCCTTCAATTGGGTTTCTGTTTTATTTATTTTCTGTAAAAACCACGTTGCTAAACTAGAAGGCCAAGAGATATGTATCATCAGTAAACAAAACAGACAGAATAAAAGACTTTTATGATTCACTGACAAACCATGAGAAAAAACCACCAGTCTGGAAGCATCAAACCTTCCAGAAGAACAAGGACCAATAAAATGTGTAACAGGAGCAGCCAAGCTATCTTGGTGAGAGCTCCCAGTCCTCTAAAGCTCTGTGCCTCATCTTAACAAGATCTAAACTAAATTAAAGTGAAAAGCTCAAAGTTGACAAAAATAAACTAACACACTAAAGACAAAAAGGAAAAAAATATAATGAAGCTATTGTTTCTTCTGGCTTTCATTAAAACATGGCAGTGCAAAGCCCTGTCTACAGACATGAAGCCAGAGTTGCAGAAAGGAGGGAAATTCTGTCCTGCGTAGGCTGAGATAATTCTTGCACATGACACCTCAAAAGGGTGGCCCTGAAGGGGAAGAGGGATTTTCTGTAAGGTGTTCCCCTGTTGCCTGGGTGTTGGGCACAGCAACAGTGCAAGGAACAGAGCACAGAAAGGACAGCTGTCAAACCATGCTGTCGTCAGCAGCATTGGGGATGGGCACCCTGTTTGGAACCTTTACAGCTTTCTACTGGGGATTGACTGGGATTTTGAATAACAAATCTCTCACATTCTGTAGGGAAAGACAAGGTTCATCCTTGTGCCAGTCTCCATGTCCTTGCTGATTTCCAGGCGAGGAATACTGCAGGAGTTCCCTTCAAGAAGAAAACCAAGCTAGTAAAATCCCTTCCTCTGATCCCTCCTACCCCAACAATGCAGAATATTGTTGAGTAAAAATGGAGTCATAGTCGCAGGCAGCAGATATAAAAGAGACTTCTGAAAGCAGTGGTTGTACACAGAAAGCAGTAACTGCTTTCCTTTTTTAGACTTCATGGCTTATTTTTTTAAACCACAAAGAGACATTTGCATGTTACCCTTTTCTGGTCAGACACGAAAAAATACCATAGAAATAAATGCAAGAACAAGTAACACCTCCTGCTAACTTTCAAGTTTAATTTTAACTCATGAAACACTTTAGCAAAGATCCATCACTTGATTTTACATTTTTAAAGAAGCAAAGTGTATGATCAAAACTGACTTTTCTAAGAGGTGGAAAGAAACAGCAGAACCCCAACTATTATCTTTTCTTATTTTAAACTTCATCCCACACTTGACACAAATTTAGATCTGAATGCGGAATTACTCCTACTCTTCTCCTTCACTTATGACTCTTTCTTACCATGATTTTCAGAGAAGGAGTGTGTAAATGTGACAAGCAACATGTATGATGTAGCCCCACGAGGCTGTGTGTTGCTAATGCAGTGACTAACATGTTAAATCTAATTGCCAGATTTAAATGAAGCCATCTGGGAGGTAAAATACCCCCTGGTCAGGACAAAGATTTGTGCTACAAAATCAGTGATGCTAAATCAGCCAGAAGTAAGTCAGATCTAAACCCCAAGTCTATGTAGGTTTTTCAGCCCCAGAATAGATGTGGCTGTAGTACAGATGCTGCCATTCACAGGGCAGTGGCACAGAGCTGATGGTTTCAGGAGGCCTTTAAAAGGCAGGCTGAGAGAGGCAGCAAAAGGAAAGCATAAACGTGAACTTGTGAGAGAGTTGAATGACTGACCTAGTCCTTCTACAGATAGAAAAGCATTTTCTCAGTAGAACAAAGTCCAGGAAGAGTCATATGGTGATGCTGTCTTGATGTTTGTGTTAAAACTCCTTGCAAAATCCCAGAGAGCTGTTTTCCAGGGGTATGCCAAGGGAAGTGCCTCTTCTCTTCCTAAAGACTGATTTAGAGGGAAGACTGTAGAGCCAGAGAACAGTAACACACAGGAAGATGAAGAATGGCATCCTGGCCTTAGTGAAACAAGGGGAAAACTCCTCTTCTGACTTCAGCAGGTTAGCAGGATACTCACACACTAAAGCCACATGTAATGTGCATGGTAAAGGTAAGTGATGCAATGTGATGGCTCAAACCATGGAAGTTTGCTAGAAAATAATCTATCCAGAGAGCCGATGGACTGGCTTTAAGATTCAGAGGAAAACTGAAAAAAATTCCAAGGAAGGCAATGGAGACTTTTATGACACAACTCCTTGCCCAGCAAACTGTATTTTCCTGGGGAAATTTCCAGGATTGCAACAGACAGAAAAGCTGCAGCCACTTTCTGGTTTCACACCCAACACTGCTGAAATTGGTGGTTTCTGAAGGATTTGGTCTGTACCAGGGACAACACAAAGAATTTTGCTCTGACTTTGGTCCTCCCTGTGGTGCTGCCATAGCTACTTTTGTGTGCGATCAGAGCAGAAGCTGGACTGAGGTGAAACATGAAGCATTACTACTGCCAGGCAGCTCCAACACTTACAGTGGTTGCTCAGCTGGGTTCCTGGAGATTTTGAAAAAAATCAACCTTCCTGATTTTTACGGCATTCCAGTGTGCTTCTTGTTTTCAATGAAACAGTCCTAATGCCATTATTTAATGTCCACACCCATGAAAGATCGTGTGATGCTGTTTTCCCTTGCCCTATCAGCATGGATGTTCAGAGGATCTTTGACATATCCGCTAACTTTTTATTGTGGGATCAAACCACCACCAAAGAACTCACATAGGAAACAAAACAGATTTAGATGCTTAAATAACTTATACAATCTTACAAATATTACAGTCTAGTGTGGGAGCAATGGAAGATTTGTACTGCAGAAGGGCACCTCTAAACCAGTAATGCAGCAAACCAATGATGCCACCCTCTTCTGCATACTTCACCCTGCTCTGCAAAAGTAAGAATTGCATGATTTTTTTCAGTTCTGAAAAAAAGAGTTTGAAATGTGTCTTCCAATAATTTATTCATGCAGTGTAATCAAGCACAGAATCTGACACAGCTTAGCAGAGGCACAATTTCCAGCTTTGTGGTTTTTCACCTCTGAGAGTATTTACTATTTGCTTGCCAGTAATTACCACAACCATCTCCTGCTTTGAATTCTGGTACAGGAAAAGGTTTGCAGTTTGTTTCTTTAAACTCGAAGGGAATTTAATTTTAAAACTCAGTTGAATGGAGAACTTCCATGAATCAGGTAATAAAACCATGTGTAAGTTTTTTCTTCTTGCTTGTTCACCAAGTTAGGCATTATTTGCTTCTGGCTAAAATGCCCTGGCCCACAATTCCTTTCTGTCTCTGAAGTATTTTGTTGTTGTTGTTGTTTAATACACCCTGTGCCCAAAGGGACAAATGCTTGGAAGTGTTTACATTTTTCACCCGTTTCTTGGAAATCATGACCCACAGATAAAAAGAATACTACTGCAACAATATGTTGGCACTTAGAAAGCTCCTAGTCTTACTGATTCTTTGAATTCATTTTTTTTAAACCCATTGCATACGTTCATGTTTTATCCTGTGACTTTCTCATTACCTAAGTTGAGAATGGCAGTGCTTACTAATATTATTGCACTGCTACGTCATGAAGTTGCGATGCACATAATTTACACAATGATTTATTAAAAAAATGAAGGCAGAATTGTAAGCCTATCTAGGAATTTAAGGTATTTGAGTAGTCATATTTCAATAAATCCAGTAGAATTTTATCCTGCTGGTACTTTAAACATGCCATGGGACATTCTGTCCATCTCTTTGAATGTTAATTTTGATCCTGTAACCCTAGTCTCCTCTCCATTATGGTTTATTTCAATTCTTACTAAAATTAGGCAAAATAATCCATTTGCCTTGAATCCAGCTATAGTAGAACTTTGTGTTTGTTTGACCCAAGGTTCCTTCTCCATGGCTAATTTTGTGTTTGTTCCTATTTGACAGTTAAAAGGGGAACTAAAGGTTTTCCTCAGTGCAAAATCAGACCCATGATACACAACCTGAAGATGAATGAAGCACTAAAACCATCCCATGCCCCTTTCCTGTACCATTTCTTGCATCCAATTCAAAAAATTGGTTTGCAGGCCAGAGAACCCTTAGTTTTATTGGTTATCAAGATATTTTCACTTTCATTCTTTTGCTGTAAAGAGTCAAAGTCTTTAGAAACAGACTGCTGCTTGCACACTTTCTAACCCCCATTTAAACCAAAAGATCACATATACCTATGACTAATTTCACTTTGCAAATTGCCTCAGCTCTGAGGTAGAAACACCATTTTCTCCTGGCATTATGTGACAGATGTCATGTGCTCCGTGTTAGCAAACCTTGTGAGAGCTGTAGCCCAGCTCCTGCAGAGCTCCAGCTCCCAGCCCTCCTCTCAGGCAAAGCGACTGCACTCCACGGCACCTGCTCTACAGCCCCTGGGTGCAGGAGCTGCTGTTCCAGGCAAAGCAAGAGCAAGAGAGGGCTTGTTCCTTGCTTGCCATTTCCTAAGCCTGTGGCTGCCCTGGTTTGCTGTGGGCTGGCATGGCCCACAGCCACTCAGGGGGGCCAGGGAAGCACTGCCATGGGTGCTGAGGGTGAGCCATGACAACCCCCAAAGGCAGAATGGGGCAGAGATGGGGCTGGCTGGGAATAATCAACAGCAGGACAGCCAAGGGCCCCTACAGACACACTCAGGTTCTGGGCTGCACTGAGCATAAGGCTCTTTGGGGGGGGTTTGTGTGTGTCTTGCACTCCCACACCACAAAGCTGCTGCCTCTGTCCTGCTCCAGCGCTCCACGTGTCAGACACAGCTGAGCAGAGATCTGTGAGGCTGTGACTGAGCACACACTCGGTGGCTGTGCCTTGTCTTGGCCCAGGGAAAAAGCATCAGGCCTGCATTTCAGCCATGGGAGTGTGTAAGTGGGTGGCAAGTTCCCCAAGCACAGCCAGGCACCATTTCCACAAAGATTTACTATCAGCAACTTCTGGTACCTAAGAATCCTCTCCGTAGTGCTCTGCTTCTGGCTTGGTCCTTGATTAATTCATGGCTTGACACCGTGAAATTAAGAATGTTCCAAACAACATCAAATGCAGGAAAGAGCAATTACAGGCTCAGGACTGAAACCACTAAATGCACTACACATACACCACTGGTCTCATTTCACTGAACTAAATTAGTGATTAATGACATTTTCACCAAAAAGCTGAGCAAATACCAAAATAATAGTAAGTCAAACGTATAACATTGTCAGACACGGGTTTCCAAAGAACAGGGGGCAAAGGTGCCAAGACCTCCTGTAGTCACACAACTAGCTGGATAGCTCAGGTTCCTTTCATCCAGCTGAGATGTCCCCAGTATTTACAACAGTTGCACCCCTGGCTGTAGGAGGGGAGTATTAGCAAAGTTCCCTTCTGACATAACAGGTGTTTGGTTAGAAGTTCATCAAGTCAACATTTATTTTTAATAACTGGATTCCCAACAGGCACTGGACGAGTCCCTCTCTCCCTGTTCCCGGTTGCTGACTCCCTGCCCTGGGGCTCTGGTATTTGCTGACTGAAGAGAGCATTTGTAGCCTGTTCCCAGAACAGATGCCATCCACGGCTCAGAGTTTTTCCTGGGAACAGAAGAGGCAACACCCTGCTCCAGCAGAGTGATATCTGACCCTTTCAGACAAAGTTTTTCAAGTAAGTTGCTACTGTCAGAAAAGGTCTGCACTGGCAGGGCCCTCGCCAGAAGTGGTTTGTGCTTCTTACAAGATCTTCCTACAAAAGGATAAGATTTTTTCCAGCATCTGGGCATCTCCCTTTGCTGGTCTGGAGGCTCCTGCAGTGTCTATGGCAGAAACATGCCAGGCCTGTTGCCACCATCCCTGTCTGGGGACAGTCCCTGGGTGGGTCAGGAGGCTGTGCACTGGGTCTGTGAGCAGCGTTAGCACCCTGGTGCCAAATGACACCATCTCCGAGGAGGAATGATAGCAAACAAGATTTTTTTGGTCCTCTTAATGTTTCTTCCTGGCAAAAGTCAACCTACCCAAGCACATAAAATTAATTTTAGTTTCCTTGAAGGTGACTTCCTTACTTAGCCTACTCGCTGAATGCAGGGAATGTGCAATTTTCCAGACAGCCACTAATGTTCAACCATGGAAAAAACATAGTCTGATTATTGCTCTCTGACTACTGCACAAATATGTTATGAACACAAAAGTTATGCAATATCATAGTGGATTTCTTATTTAACTGTTTTGCTGTAAGCATGTACAATGTCCCCCAAAATCATCTTTGTAGAAAAAAAATGAGCCAGTGTAGCACAGTTTTAAACATCCCTCTACTTCTTTACAATAAGACAGATGATTATGGTGTTTAATTTTTCCCCTTACTAACTTAAAACTTTCCACTTTGGCTCACAATCCTTATGCTGAGAGCCATTTCAGAGAGTTTGACTTTACAAACAGTGCATATAGACCTGGATTTTTTGTTGGTGGTTGGTTTCTGTACATAACTGAATTATGGAAGATCAGGACATTCTTCTTGCTAAACACTCTGTAAAGGTCCAATAGTGAAGTATCCTTGCCCATATATCCTAGTCCACCACCTGCTCCAAAGAATCTTCGTGGGGAGACTCACAAATTACTGTTTCCCAATGACTGGCCAACCCATGGTGGAAATGACAGTATCCTTGGACATACTCAGTGCATTGGGCAGTCTTAGTGCAGGCTCCAAGAGACCAGAGCAAAAATAGGAGGGATTAAAGAATCTCTTTGTTTACAATTCGAGTAAATACACCAAGGGCAAAGGAGACACAAAACCTGAACTATGCTCTTAACATTGCAAGATAAGAAAAGGAATCTGACAGGATAGTGTGTGGGAAAGCAGGGATTACCACTGCTTATGTTGCTGCTGCTTGAATCTGAAGGTTGTCTGCATTTCTCTAGCATAGCTCATCTGCCATGTATCTGCTGGCTTGAGTATGCCATGGGAACACTCTGATATTGATAAAAAGAACATTGTTCCCAGTTTGGTTTATATTGCCTCAGAAGCAGCTTAAGCTAAATGAAAAAGATGTCACTCACCCCAAGAATGTCTAAGAAGATGCTTATCAGCGTAATTATAGTGATTTGCGTTCATGCATCATGATATATCTATATCTATGTGATTTTCCTACAGATTACCCTGGAAATGAAGCTTCTTGAAACAACTTGGCAGCAGTAATTTCATCACTGTTACACGCAAACTGGTTAGTGAGACAGATTTTTGCTGTATCACAAAATGTGGATTACTGGAATTTCCCATATAAATATATTGCTCTGTATTAACAGTAGTTTGTTAGAAAACCACTGGAAAAGAAGAAGCTTCTAGCACTGAGATGCTGAGTGGGATCACAATGTGACTGTGAGGTGGCAATGGCCACTCTAAGCTGTTAGTGGCAAAGATGCCCTTTCCAGGATCTAGCCATAAGTGCTTAGATGATTTGAAAATTGAACCCCAAAGACTCACAAACAGTAAGCAGCAAAACAGATACTCTGGAGAAAGTCAGGCACAAACTGTTCAGGTCTTAAACAAAGAATGGATTTTTGGAGATTTTCTGAAGTTTTTTCCTAAAATTCCCAGAGAGCTGCAGTTGTTAGGGAGGGTGAAAGTCACATAGGATGCACATGAAATCGCCCTGGCCACTGGACTTCACTGCTGGAGGAACGGAAATTGTAGGAAATAAACTCAAAACACGCCAGTGAGGCTGTTCTGTGGCCCAAAGTGGGAGGTTTTCCCCTCTGAGAGACGGTCCAGCTCAGTCTGAGCGCTGCAGCCCAAGGCAGGAGGAGCCAGCAATGGGATGCTGCTGTCAGTGTGGCTACAAGGACCTCCACCTCTGGGCAGGGCTGTGCCCTGTTTGGACAGGGAGGGCAAGGAACGGGGGAGGAAAGTGCTGTAAGGCAGAACAGCAAACTGAAAGAGTGGTGTGGAAAGCTTGGTGTGCAAAGCAGCAAAGCCTCCAGAGAGGGGAGGGAGGGCTCAGCTGGGGCAGGGAACTTGGCATCTGATGGTACCCTCGAGCATGCCCAGGGCAGGGCTTTGTCTCTGCGTGGTGCCACAGCACTACCCTCCTGTGTAGAGCAGATGCCAGGAAGAAGTTCTGTACTCCGAGGGTGGTGAGGAACTGGAACAGGTTGTCCAGAGAAGCTGTAGCTGCCTCATCCCTGGAAGTGTTCGAAGCCAGGTTGGAGCACCCTGATCTAGTGGGTGGCATCCCTGCCCATGGCAGGGGGGCTGGTACGAGATGATCTGCGAGGTCCCTTCCAACCCCAGGCTCTCTGTGGTTCTGTGTTCTCACACATGCCGTGGTGCATAGCAACTCCTCTGCTGGGCCATCTGCTGAGCTCTCAGCATACTCCAATTACGACTGCCACTCCTCGTTCCTACGTGCAGCCTTCCAAATTTTACACCCTCTTGACTGAAAACGTTCATCTCCTGCTTGATCCATGACATCATCCATCCTCACCAGCCGGGACTGGCTGCTAGGGCAGCAGGTGTTAGCAGCCTTTGCACTGCCTCTCATCCTCCAGGTTAACACCCTCACCTGGGGGAGAAGCACTGTATGCCCTTGCCTGCACTCTGTGTGCTGCCCCATCAAACAGGGTCACCATTTCAAAGGCGGTGCAGAAATCCCCCAGCCAGAAGCCAGCATCTGCTTTTGTATTCTTTATTTCTAGGTTCTCAGCATACTGCTGGCCATGAGTCATGCAAATCTTATGCCAGGCAAAGCAAAAATGGCTGCACCATGCATAGATTTTATCTCTCAAATAGAAAGTGAGATGTTTCAGTGACAGTTTACTCTTTTTAAGAAGTTACCAATTTCTCTGCATCTCTGCTTTTATTTTTCACCACCATTCTATCTGGCTGAGATCTCTTTTGGGGGAAAGTTTTGTCAGAGAGATATTACACAAAATGAACTGAAAGTGTATATTTTAATATATTCATATGGATTCATTGTCTTCAGTTTCCAATTAGAAGCTGGTACAAGCTGCAGTTCCCACACCATATACCATCTCTCCCATTGCCACTGGAGCTACCAGGAGCTCTGATAATGGCAGATCTGGGAATTTCCATTAGGAGGCAAAATCCTCCTATCTGCTTTTCTCTTCCCATTCCCTTTTTTCTGAAGGCCTCGGCTCTGTGCTTGATCTTCATCCAGCCAGCTCGTACAAAAGCTAAAGAGAAAAGCCTCGAGCTCAACTCTGGTATTCAAGTTTGGTGTTTAATGAAGACAAGAGATCACCTGTCGTAAAGTAAGGAATATGTGGGGAAAACAGCTTGGATCATTTAAGTGTTCCCCATGAATATGGTCATAATCGGTGAGAATCTGAGATTGCATATTTTAGCTTCTGGTTTCTCCCTAAGCTCCTGATTTGCTAAAGAAAATGGGGTGCCATTTTTATTTCAAGGTATTTTTTTCTGATGAGTCTAAATACTTAGTATCTGAAATCTTTTCAGAGAGGACAGAGAGGTACTCCAAGCAGATTTGTGCAATCTGATAAAGGCAAATGAAAGATTCAGATCTAACCTTCCAGTTTGATTGCCCACCTGCCCAATTCCAGCAGCTGAGTAAAGCCAATGTTTACTTGGTCCTTCTGTCCATTATGGGTGCACTGGATTTTGGAAGGGAGGTTTCCTGCTAGATGGTATAGACTCAGTTGTGCTGCACCACCATAGTTAGCTGCTGCTGTTGCTGTGTAGGGTCATATGCCTTTTCTTGTCAGCCCCAGCAAGGAACCATGAAGATTCTGCACCATGAACTAAATGTGGAGTGACACTGCATGACCATGTTCCCACTCAAAACGGGCACCTTGACCACAGCAACCCCAGGTGCAAGTCAGAAGTGACCAGCTGCCCTGCAATAAACTGATCTTAGGTTGTATGTCCATTAATAGTGCAAGGTCATATCCGAGTGCTTTCCTCTGCTCCTTATCTTTTATTCATATGCATAGATGGCACATAAAACAGTTGCTTTCTAAAAAAAAATCCACCCAGTCTCTGAACTAAAATCTACAACAATGTTCTCATATAGAGATCCCAGTTCCATTTCCAAATCCAGTAAACCCGAGGAACAAGTCAAACTGAAACCTGCCTGTGGGTGCACAGTAAGTTCTGATCGTATGAGAATTAGGGCTGCCACTGCTGAAGTCTTCACACAGCTCAGGTTGCTAAACTACATGCAAATCATTTGCCTGGAAATGCTCCTGAGACATATCACTGGGGTGCATCTCTATGACTATCCCTCTCCAGCACTGTATTTTGCAAAGGACTGCACAGGATCCCTCTGTGTCTTCACCCCACAAACTTGTGTCATCTGCTCCCAAAAGACAAATCTCACTGAAGTATCTCTGGCCCCACAACAAGGTAAGTGCCACAGTGAAGGAAGTTCTTAGTGATTTAAAGCAGCAATTTGAATGCACTTCATCTTCATGCAGCTAACTATACCTCACCTGAAACCTGGTGGTGTCTGCCACTTTCTGCCTTGACATAATTTCATTCAGTTTAACAATCAAGCTGTTTGCCCCAACAGAGAGCCCAGGCAAACACCACTGCAGCCCATTTGGAGTACTCTAATGGGTAAACTGCTTTTATCTACCAGCCAGCAAACCAAGTTTACTTACAAATTTTAGAAGATCATTTCAAGGACCTGGAAATACAACGAAAGACAAATATGTCCCTTAGGAGGATAACATAACAGAACTGCAGAGAGTATAATTCATCCTTCATTCCATTTAGCAATGCTGCTGCTGGTTAGAACTGGGCAGTTTGTTGAGCACAGGCAGCACAGCTCTGGAAGGACAAGCTTTAGGTTGCACTTCTTCCAGCTGGAGACTTCTGTGTAGAAAATGCCTGGTAAAATCTTACTCACTCCAAAGACAGATAAATCATAATAATTGCACTTTAGGGTTTGAGATAAATGCAGTCTCTGGCAAGGGTAAAGGATTTGACAGAGCCCAAATGAGGGTTTGAAGTCCACAGGGGACAGAAAGCCTCTAACACCCACTCCTTCAGTGTGAGGCTGAATACTGGTAGTGCTCAAAAACAACCAGTGTCTCCAATCACAGCAGCAGCAACTTCGGATGTAAGTAAATAAACAACCCTGATGGATCCTAAATTACTCGTTTGTTTTCTGACACAGAAAGTCAGGAATTCAGCAGACATCTCTCAAGGTCTAAGGCACTAGGGGTTGGCTTCGGGTTGAGAATCAGGAAAGCTTCTTATTAAACCAGCTATTCACATCCATCATGTTAGAAAATGCTCCTAGTCATTCAAGTTCCATCCCTTCATTCAGGAGGTAAGGAAAAGAAAAATTAAAAAGAAAAGTTAAAACTCCCTGCAACTTAGGATCAACACTAGTCATACTTAGCATCATTGGCTCTTGTACCCTCTGATTTAATCCTCCTCTATAGGTTTTATGGTACATGTGTGATTTTCAGGAATGCCTCAAATCCAAAGGTTTCTTGGGTAGGGGGAACTTTTACTTGTTTCTTTGCAGAAAAGTAACAGATCTGTGGAACCACAAAAATAACACCAAAACAGGATTACATGCACTGAACTGGTTTAGGTTACGCCTGTGGGCTTCTTCCTTACTTCACAAAGGAATGAGAGGCCTCGTGTCACGAGGGCAATTTGTTTATAAGTAAACAAATATATTTAAAGAAAAGACCTTCCAGATTAATTACTAATCTGCTAAATTAACTCATACATGAGGGAGCTTGGTCCTGTTCCTGTGTCCCCCCTCCTGCCAGTGGGAAGGTCTGACAGCCTGCAGCTGCTTTCTGTGTGCCCAGAGCTGCCAAGGCAGGATCACCAGGGCACTGTGCCTGCCCAGCACAGGGCAGGGAGGCTGGGGGGCTTTGTGCTAGAGGAACACAGCCCAGAGCTTCCAGCATCACAGTAACTCTTGGAAGTCAAGGCAGAGGCTGCTCTCTGCAAGTACCGGGGTGGCTGTGCTCACTCCTAGGATAAAGGGCTGCATCTGCTCCCACTGGGCTCCATCCCACTGGGCTCCATCCCCACGTGGGCCACTCACTTAAGAGTTGGACTCGATGCTCCTTGTGGGTCCCTTCAAACCCAGAATATTCAGATTCTGTGACTGACATGGATGGAGGGAGAGCTGGGCTCCAGTTTTCATATGAGTGGCTTGCAGTTCCCAGCATTTACCGAATCAGCCTCTGGAGCTTAAAGCAGAGCTCGTGCTGCCAAGGTACATCAGGAGCACGTGCAGGCAGCAGAGCAGGGATAAAATGAGCCTGCACTCCTGCACGATCACAAGCCAGGCTCAAAGAGATGTTCAGGCTGATGAAGGTGCAGGCAGGTACCTGGGGCTACTCACAAAGAACCTAAGCATGGTTTGTATATCTGGTCCTTGGTAACCTGCCAGACTACTCCAAAAAGGACAATGGACTCAAATTTCCTGTTTCTGGCTTCACAAGAGCACATTTTCTCAAAGCTTGTTCCCTCTGTTGGATTTTCCCTTCAGAGCAAGCTTTTGCAGAGCAAATTTTCAACACTTCCCCATGTCTTTTGATACCTCCAAGTAACTACTCAATTCACAAGGGTGTGAGGTGCCACGGTTTTACCAGTTTCCCTTGCAAATTTGATTTTGCAAAGGACAAAGCCAAAAGACTCGGCAGAACTCCCAAGGTGTCATGTTTTAGTACACTCACATGCTCAAAAATTCTATTGTAACTTCCTTCTAAATAGTCAGGGGTTAATGAGACTGAAGAGAATGATAGGAAGGAAAGAAATAATTATACATTCTCTTTTTTTCTCAACATGTCCCAAATGTCACCTCTGACCTGGCTTTCTATTTCTGGCATGGACTAAACTCCCTCTATTTATTTAGCAGCCTACACACCATTACAGTAACATAGCAACAGTACTTTCAGTTGTGAATTTGAAAAAAAAGAAAAGAAAAAAAAGAACATATGAACACATTAAAACTGTTAAAGCATTGCAGTCTAGTAACACTTCAATAAACACGGTTTTTTTCTTTATCTGCCAGAATTATTAGGTTACCAGTCTCCCAGCCCAAAGGAGAGGGATGCACAGGGGACCCAAAGCGGCGTCATCACCACAAAGCCTGTTCTTCCTATGCCAATCCAACAGTCCCCTAACTTTTCTGTTTGTTTGTCTTAGTGATGTTTCAGCTTGACTATTTCTCAGGCTCAGCACAGAAGAAAGCAGGAGTTTGGGGAGGATACTGAAATAATGATGAGATTTATCTGGTGGTTTTCCTTCTCCTTCAAAAAACAGCTCACCATTATTTTACAATCCACAGCTCACCATTATTTTACAATCCACAGCTCAAGGGTGATATGGCACTCAATTATCTGTCAGAAAGGAACATTTCAAAAAGTACAAAATGGAGTTGGAGTAATAGTACCATTTTCAGCTGACAGTCTGAATCCCACTGGTTTACAGGGAAAGTTAACCAGTGAAGACCTGTAAGGGGAGGAAAACATATTGCAAATCTTATTTCAGTGGGAGCAAAGCACCTAAAAATCTCAAAAAAAAAAACCAAAAAACCAAAAAACAACCCAATTCCCTGAGCTATTTGAGTGCATCTTAGTTTTAAACCTAAGGTCTCAGCGAGAACGCAGTTATTTCCCTAGGATGGGTTCAGAATGTTGAACTTATTAAAAATAAAACTTCTTAAGCTTGCAAAGCTTCCACTATAAATATTAGTAAACAATACAGATGACGTAGCTGGAATAGCAGTGAGCACTTGGACAAGGAGTGTATGACTTCTTCTGAAACTGTTTCTTCATTGCTACTGTAAACTCAGCTGGCACCTCTTCAGATGTTTCTGCTTCGCTGCGGGGATTTGATGAGCACAGCCACCTCTGAGTTCTGTGGAATGGCCAGCAGACCTTGGAAGATCAGCTTTCCAGCAGGGACACACTGCCAGCCTTGCCAGCGCCTATAAACCCAGCTCGTTGGTAAACTTCGTGGCTTTACTGCACAGTTTGCAAAGTCTGCAAGGAAAACACAGTTCATGCTTGTTCTGAACTATTGGCTTCTCCTTGGCACGACCAGTTCATGTCAGCTTGAAAAAATGGCTTCACAACTGTAAAATCCTTGAACTTCTACAAACTGCAAGTCTGGTATGTAAAAACAGATTGTTCTGAAAGTATGTGCTCTGCTGACACTACAACAGTTGTGAAGTTAGAAAGTGTCCCCTTATGGCCATTATTCTGTCCAACAGAAATATAAATACATAACTCACGGGCCCTGAGACTTGGGAGTCACAGGATGAATATTTATCACTAACAGGGCTCACAGAAACCATTTTCTTTAAAAAAAACCTGCAAAAAACAAGCCAAAAACTTTCATACAACAATCTAAGTTCTATCTAAATTACTCTCATTTTAGTAATTTCAAATTCATATTAATAACAAAATTTGCTGCCTTTCTGTAAAATCCTCTATGGGAAGGGATCATGGATAACTGAAATGTTCTGTTCAGGGCTTTTGTGGAACACTACAAAGCAGTTTTGACTGCAAGGGTCAGGTGGGGTTTTTGGCATCAGAAGGGAAGGGAATAACAAAATCTCTAAGAACAGTTGTCTCATTCTAACAATTACAAAGCTATGAATGAGTTAGCCTCAGAAAGGGACTATTTTTCTGCCACGAAAACTAGACATCAGTTTTGGGAGGTTTTTTAACAAATACTAAGTTGCAGCAGATTTTAAACTGGTTTTTGTATGGCTACATGTTTGTTGATTGGTTTGTTTGTGTTCCTAATAGAACACAAACTAAAACAAGTCAAGGATATTATTCTAAAGCAGAAGAAAAATTTAAAAGTTCAAGTATTGCCTTTTATTCAGCAATTAAATGGAAGGGAAGAAAACGTATTTTATCTGGCTGGATGCAATGTTTTGGCATGCAAATTTTGTTTCAAACCCGGCATTTTTCCCTTGTCTTATCACATTACTAATTCATTTCCAAATCGAACGAAAAGGCCAAGAAAGCAAATAATATTACTGCTTCTCTACCGAGTAACACTTTAAGAGCAAACTTGTCCCTTTCCCTAAAAACCCATCAAATTTTCATAATGCACATTCATAGCAATTTAATGCCTGATAGAAGTCATGTGTTTATCCATAGTTTTCATGCTACAGCAAAGAGTCCACCGAAGCACGACTTGCAATGCCTTTCCCTCTAGGCCCTGTTTGGCTGCATCACTAGTTTGACTCCCACTCAAGTTAACATTTCCTTCTCTATTTCAAACTAGCATGTTGTTGTTTTGTTGTTTTTTGTTTTTCTTTTCAAAGTCTCTATTTTTGAATGCAAAGACCTGATAACTTGTGGGCTTCTGTTTTGAAGAGAAACCCATAGCTGGACATTCCTGTGCACTGAAAACATGTAGTCAAAGATTAAACTGGGGCTTCAGGACTATTACGGCTCCACCCAAATAAATAGTCCAAGGGAAATTATTCTGATACACAGGTTGCCAAGAACAGCAGTGTTTTTTCAAAATTATTTTTTCTTAGAAGTCAACCTATCTCATTAAACATTGCATTTAAACTATCAAAACACTGTTAAAATGGAAGAAAACAGTCTAGAATAAACATCGCACTTAACCTACCAAAACAAGGTTAAGTGTGGAAAATGGTCTGATTTGCACGTAGCTAATTGCAAATGTTTTACTCCAGTGATGGAAACTCCTCCCTAACATAAATATTCTGCTGTTATTTTACCAGTGAGATCAATTTGTACAGGATTTCACAGAGAAAGGAACATGTAGACTGCCACAGTGGAGCTTCTGTTTGAAAGCATTCATTTTCTCAAAAGTCAGTTCTTCCTTAACATACAAACCAGAGAGACAGAATATACACTGGATTTTAAAATGAAGTAACAACAGAAAAACCATAGGTACAAAACTTACAACTAGAACAAGCTACAGGCTCTGCCACCTTTCTCCATCACATGGGACTCCTATTTCCACCCAGACTATGAACTAGAGTTACAAAACCTGTGCAAACTCGTTGAATAAAGTCTGTTATTTCAATGAGAACTTGGGATATTGATTCCAGAAAATATGAGAGATAGCCATAATTCTCTATTCGGAAGGGACAGGACTCAAGAGGTGAGACTGCTTTGTAGAAAGCATTTGGAAATAAAAAGACATGGATAAAAATTAAGTTCATATTTCCATTTGATACTTATTTTTTGGAAAATTCCCCTCAAGCCCTAAACCAGCAGAAGAGGTACTTGACCTCACATAGCCCTCGGGGATTTCTTTGGGGGAGGGTGGCAGTGTCCTCTGCTGACAGCAGCCCACAGCTGGATCCGAGAGCAGACGCTCTGCATCCCACCCACCCCAAGAGCGCTCTGCGACACTCAGTCCTGTTACTTCAGCAAACTCTGCCATAACTCTACTTTACTTTTTTTTCTTAGTGGCCAGTAACTTCCCGTTTGCTCTCCCGATAAATACCAGAACTTCAGCTAAAAATGGAGAAGTCGTCTCCATTCCCTTATCTCCCAAGCCCCTGGCCCTGGTGTGCTGCGGTCGGGTCCTGGCAGATCCCCCAATGGCCAGGGCCATTGTGCCGTGGCTGCGTGTTCGGGGCCCCTCTGACAGCCCAAAGCAGAGGCAGCGGGAGCACACACTGCTTTACTCACTTCTTTCCATCTGGGACATTAACTTACACCTCTGCTTGTCTTTCCTCTGAGAAGTGTGGTAGGAAGTGCGAGGCTACATTTTCTCATATGGGGTCAATTCCGGACTCTTGTTCTAGAGATGCTGACAGGGAATTTTGATTTTCAACAATGTTTGAAGAAATCAGTCACTCAAGTAAAGTGGGAAACTTGGGGGGTTTTTTTGAGCGAGTGGTCTTCCCTCATCAATTTGTATAGTACTGAAGATTAAAAATAGCTCTTCAGCTGGGATACAGCTGTGCAGCATTGACTTAAATGGAGCTGCACTGACTCACAACAAGCGAGCATCTGTATATAGCCTTTTACTACTGCAAACCATGTAACTTAACACTACCACTAAATAAACGCTGGTGTGTCGTTCAGCAGAGCTACTGCTGCTGTTCCTCACTGGTGTGACAAGCTATGGGGCAGTGGGTTGAGGACAGGTTACAATTAGCTACGTGTTAAAAATCCCATCTCCTTCTTCTTATCAGTACGAGCCGTGTGTCTTCTCAATGGCATAGTCTCTTATTTCATTAGACATCCTCTGTGCCTTCTCCCATGTTGTTTTTCCTCTCATAGAGACTTTTTGCACTGGCTATGGTAAGTCCTTTGTTTTCTAGGCCATGAAACCACTCCTTCCTTCCACCTCCACCAATAAATAGAAAACAAATACTAACAATCAGTGATCAGATATATTTCCAAATGAAAAGTATCAAAAAACCCAGCTGTTCAATGCTGACATTACAGAATTGGGATGGATGTATTCAGCACTAATATTACGAACTGTGAAACCCATCAAATTTGAAGAAGATTCTCCCATGACCTCTTATTTCCTACAGAGGCAGGTACTCATGATCCACTAACATCAACACAAAAATCTCCAGTGGGGTCAGATTTTCCCTTCTGTGGGGCAGAACGTCAAGCTATGCCTGAAATTTGGCATTTTTGGTCTAGAGCAAGATGGACTTCACCTCCATCACCACCTCTTCTTTGTTTTCATCAGCAGCTTCTTCCTCTCTCTCTTTCCCACCCCACAGCCAGCTCCCCCCCAAGCTCTGGGCATTCCCTGGCACCCCTCAGACCCACACATTCCTCATCAGTGGAAAAGCTGCAACTAAGTGGGGAAATGAGAGCAGCACAGCTTTCAGGTCACACTTAGAGGACAAAGAACTGCAACACACACCAAAATCTCTCCTGGGAGACTCCTTGCACAACTGCCTCTTTAGGTAGGCTGACGTGGTGGTTTCATGGTTCAAGTATCAGAGGGAAAATCATTGCCCATGCTATTTAACCACTATTAGAGTATTTGCCTGCTGTAGCAAGGCTCCCTGTGCTTTCTAATGAATTCTCGGTGTTTAGCATTAAGCTCTCTGTTTTTACAGAAAGTTACACTTCGGTAATTAATCTCATGCTCGTTTCCTGCACATGCAAGAGAGCAGCCTTTGTTAGGGAATGATAAGACACTTCTAAGAATAGTGCTACTAAGAGCATCAGCTTTGTAAAACATTACAGGGAAAATATAGATTCTTAACACCTGCTTTTTGCTTTTCAAAGTTTTGAAAATAATGTTCTGCTTAGAGCCAAATACTGACTTGTTTATGCACAGAAACCCTAATGCTTTTATCAGAGAACAAGCATAAATGATGGTATACTTTGGTCTTTAGGCTCTAGTCTTGGAAAGATTAATTTGTTTAATTTTATAAACATTGTAAATATTCTCAGTGGCTTCAGTGGGACTATTTGCAGTTCTTAGTCTCAGAACCTTAATTCATTGCTTTGTCTAATTGCTTAACTACAGATTCAAATGAAATCGATTGGATTTTCGTAGTAATTGTAATAAATGGAGGATTAAGAATTTATCTGTGTCTAAAACAAGGTGACCCTCAGGTTGGACCTTACAAAGGCTGGATGCTGAACTCGGGGAAATGTAAACTGGGAGACAATCCCATGAGAGCAACGAAGGCTCGGTATTGTAGGAGAGGTGCCATGAGCAGCAGACCAAGCTGGCATTTGAAGCTCCCTGGAAGCTACAGCTCAGACCGTAGGCTTTGCCAGCTGAACACAAAGGGTGGTGTACAGTTTGGGGATTTATGTATGTTGTCAGTTGAGAAGCAGCGCCAACACCATTCTCCTGTAAGCGGCTGACACTTGACACCTACTGAAGTCAGTTTAAACAGTCATTGTTTTAAAGCTCTGTTGTTTTTAAGCAGTCGCTGTGGTTCAGACTGAGCTATCTGCCACCCCAGTGCAAGATGCACAAGCTGCCACGCTGGTGAAACTTTACAAACAGTGGGGAAAAACAGTTTACAGGAGGTGAGAGACAATTTCCATTTTGTTTGCAGCATCCCCTATGTAACCAGTCATATGAGAAAGGACATTAAGCTTTGCTGTACTTGCAAGAGATTTCTTTCTCCTTTATGATGGACAAAGGAGCAGCTTACCCTTCTAACCAGAAAACAGAGCCTAATCTGCAGTGATCTGGCTAATCTAGTGGTTGATGATTGGAGAATAACAGACTAAATTTCCCTTAGTTTTGTTGTGCAAAATCTGAGCAGAGCAGACTGCAACTAGTCTTGTGAGCTGATCAGAGCCCCTGTTGTGACTATTATCTTGACTGTATAATGGGGGCTTTCAAACCCCAGCTTTATCACATTCTGTTTTCTCTACTTTGCCCTTTTATGAATATTGAGTCATCAAAAATAGCTCCACTGACAGAGTTACTAATGATACCAGCTGGGTGAATCAGTGGCTCTTACACTGTGGCTGCTATACAGTCCTATTAGTACACTCATTACAAAATACAGCAAAAATTAGATACCCATATTTTATTTGCAGTTCCCCTGAGATACATCATAGTGATTATTTTAGAATTTGAAAATGCTAATCAAACAAAGCAAATATTCAGCCATTTCAATGCAATACTGCAGTCTAAAAGAAGAAACTCTGGCTTAGAATATTTTAGAAGTAAATTTTGACACCAGTAAATTATCCTTTCTCCTAGTTTTAAGTGCTAAGAAAAAATATGCTACCAAATGATATCCACCACATTCTTCACGAGAGAGTTATGCCTCATATTACTAGAAAAAGCTAACATCAGCAGTCCGGAGAAAATGCTGATAAACAGAAGTGAACACGACAAATGATGTAAGCCATGCATACGGCTCGGCAGCAGAGACACGTACGGTGGCATCCTTGTAGTACAGCGCAGAGCTCGGGGGTAAGTTAGGTTAGAAGGGCATGACTCAAACGGGTATTACCGAATCCAAAAGTGCAACAGCAGAACAACAAATCAACATGCCTGATGAACCATCACAAATGAGTACGCAAAATCAAAATGGCCCACTACGGGCTTACATTTGTAATGCTGTCCCAAGCAAATTTTTAAGGGTCATTTATTCCTACCCGGAGTGCCTTCCTCACAGCCCTGCAACGAGACAGTTTCCTATGTTTGCAACACACATCCTTTTTTTTTTTTTTTTTTTTCCAGACAAACAGGCAGGCACAGAACGAAACAAGGGGCCCCCTTCACACAGAGTGCAGTTGCGGCTCTCCATGCAGGACTCGCTTCTTCTCGCCAGCCCCCTTCACCTTCCAGCTGCCAGGAACTTTACAGCACAGCATCTTCCAGCCCCTCTTTAGCACGGACCAAAAGGGAAGCTTCCTGCTAGCAACTGCATGTGGCTTTAAAACTATTGCAGATGTCGCCTTTAGTAAGTGTCATAGCAATTAGAGAGCATCTTAATAAAGCAGAGCTTCAGAATTTAAACTATTAGGATTTTGGCTGCTTGGTTGGGGGGGGGGTTGCTTTTTTTTTTTTTTTTTTTTTTTTTTTTTTTTTTTTTTTTTTAGGATGTTCTTGCCCGTCCCTGGAAAAGTGACATCTGCAATACTGTTACAAAAATTCTGTTAGTTACGGCAACATTAACTGAAACCGAAATGTGGTTTTTAGCCTAAGATATGTTGCATAACAACTGAAGTATTATAATCTTACTAGACGGGAAAGGTTAATTCCAAAGGGCACAAGAATGTCAGGGAAAACTAAAATATTCCATAAGCGCATGGACTTGGGAATCTTTTTGTTTTGGTCCAAGGCGAACCCGAAACAGGCGAGAGCTTTCAAAGGGACAGCGAGACAGCGAGCACATGCCGAAATCCCTTTAGCGAGAGGGAAAAAAATATATATACACATCAGCAGAGCCTGTGCACTTACGTATCGCTTGAGTTTCTTCTCGGGGGGTGATTTGATGAGCCATCCAGTGCAAACCACGTCCCCCGAGCTCATCTTCCCCCCCGGCGCGGAGCGGCGACGCGGGATCCAGGGTGCGGGCTGCGTGTGCGTGTGTGCCCCTGTGCGGGTGTGCGGGGGTGAGTGTGCGGGCGTGTGTGTGCGGGTGTGAGTGTGCGGGTGTGAGTGTGCCCCTGTGTGGGTGTGTGTGTGCGGGTGTGTGTGCCCCTGTGCGGGTGTGTGTGTGCGGGTATGTGTGTGCGGGTGTGTGTGCCCCTGTGCCGCTGTGTGCGGGTGTGAGTGTGCCCTTGTGCCGCTGTGTGTGTGCCCCTGTGCGGGTGTGCGTGTGTGCGGGTGTGTGTGTGCGGGTGTGTGTCCGCCCGTGCGGCCGTGTGGGTGTGTGTATTGTTCCCAGCCAATTCGCACCCGCAGCAATCAGCTTCCTTCAGCTGCGCTCTGCCGCGGCTCCAGCCCGCGGAGGAAGTCATGACATTGATCACTGACACGGCCAGCCCTCCCTCCGCCGCCAGCACAATGCAACACACCGAGCACGTGATGGGCGCCCGGGGCTCGCCGGCTGCGGCACCCCCAGCACCGGCACCGGCACCGGGGGGCTCCGACACCGGCCGAACATCGCCCTGCACAGCCCGGCCCCGCATCGCCCCGGGGATACTGGCTGCCCCTGCCCGGAGCCCCGGGGATGCTGACCATCCCTGCCCGGAGCCCCGGGGATACTGGCTGCCCCTGCCCGGAGCCCCGGGGATGCTGACCATCCCTGCCCGGAGCCCCGGGGATGCTGGACATCCCTGCCCGGAGCCCCGGGGATGCTGACCATCCCTGCCCGGAGCCCCGGGGATGCTGACCATCCCTGCCCGGAGCCCCGGGGATGCTGGACATCCCCTCTCGGCAGAGCGGTGACCGCGGTGGTCCCCGTGAAGTACCACGGTGGCGTGAGAAGGGCTCTGTCCTGAGAGGGAGGCACAGCCAGCGCTGACGGGGCCAGTCCCCGCTGCTGCTGTCCCCACTGAAACCTCCACTGCAGCTTCCACCTTCTGTCAAACTTCCTCAGTCTGTGGATCTGAAGGTTTTCCAGTAGGATATAGTCCCCTGTATGAATTCAAGAGGAATAAAAATGATTTTTGTTCTCACATCATCACATATTTTTTTAAAAAACATACTTTTTCAGAAGTGACTTCAAGGAGAAAGGTTGCCAATCCACTGTCACAACTGAAATACTCCAACAGAGTGCATAACTTTGCTGATATCCTGGTAGCTAGTGCCTCTTTCCAGGATGGGACATTCCTGCCTTTTCAAGGACAGGGCAGCTTGTGTTCATTTTTAAGAAGTATTTTTACACTTTGACTTAAAGTGGACACAGTGATTCTTCACTGGGTTTTATGAGTCTGTTGTTTCAGGGGTCTCATGTGCTCCTGCCCAGGTGCAGCACTCGTGGTGCCCCCTGACTCTGCAAGGTGTGACCAGCAGCATCAGGCCTGTGGGAGAGTTTAATGCTTTGACAGAATTTTTCATGTCTCTACTGGGGCTCTTTGGCAGAGCAGGCTGACAGCAGCTTGCTGTGTCACTGCTGGAATCTCACAAACTGGAAACCATAGCTGTGCTCTTCAAGTTTTTAAGCAAAAACGTGGTGGCAATATGTATTTATTATAGTTAATATAATATGTACTATAAATGGTGTACAATATATAAACACATGCCCTATGTACATTTACATTAAAATATAAATAAATCTGTACAAACTCATAGCATCCCTGTTGCTAGTGCTTTACATTATCACTGGTCTTAAAAGAATCCTGCCATAAATGAAAACTGTCATGAATAAACTTTAAACAATCTATTTCAAATGTGCTCAGACTTTAGATATGTTTTTGTTTGAGTGACTTTCATGCAGCTTCACAACATTATTTCATTCCCAGCCTTCCATTCTACTACCACCTTCACTCAGCTCCACTTATCCTTTATCTGCAGTGATGTTTTAACAACTTCACATGTTTAATAGCAGGTTTGTGAACAAGGCTTTGTAACACTTTTCCTTGGAGAGATACATCCAGCCACAGAACTTATTTAGGGAAGGAAAGTCACACTTTCCTTCCACATGTGACTTGCCTGTGTCACTCTGACAGATTCAGTGGCCTTAAACCTAAAGGCTTTAAAACATCAGTCTGCCAAAATAAAATGAGTTGTGATGCACTGCATGTGTTATCCCTGCCGTGTCCTAACACCCATTTTTTACTGGATTATCCTTCAGACAGTTGGGTTTCCTTGGGCAGCTCCATAACCCCTTGCTGAAAGGCAGCAGAGGGCATGCGGAGGGCACAGGACAAAGGCACAAGGATCCTGGACTACCAAACAGATCTAACCACTGAATACCAAACCACACCTTCAGGAGGGCTCTGGCTCTGTCTTCGCTGTGGTCAGTGATAGTGCTGCCGAAATCCCCAGCAGTCCCCATCCCTTAAGTCCCTCATCCCTGCTCTTCTGCCATCGCCTCCATTGCAGAGACACAGTTTATTTGTGTGCCTGCATGAGGAACTGAATCACAAAACTGGCTGTTTGGAAAAGAATGAGTCAAAAAAGAGAGGCTGTTTTCCAGTCGGATCAGCACTAGTTTCCTGAGC
The DNA here is from genome assembly GCA_035221455.1 of Xenops minutus. NCBI lineage: Eukaryota > Metazoa > Chordata > Aves > Passeriformes > Furnariidae > Xenops > Xenops minutus. Next base: position 11,582,348 of record JAWWEE010000142.1, on the reverse strand, counting down.
TGATAAATGCCGTGGCCGACTACAGGCTCGCACCTGATCAAGGAAGGGGGTGATGCAGGGGCAATAATGAGAAATCAGCAGTTGCTTAAATTGGCACTTGTGCCCCAAACCCGCCTGCTGAGTGGTAGCCATGGTGACAGGGAGGGGCACAGCGATCCTGTTCCCAGCTCCCTGTGTCATTCCTCTCTCAGACAGCTCCTGTCCTCTGGAACTGCTGGAAGGGCTCAACTGCTCGTGAAGCACCTGCCCAACTCCTTGCACTCGGCATATTCGGAATAAATGAAATCGGTGCCAGTTTACTCACGCTGCCGGTGGCCTGAGAGGATATACAGGAAGCCATAACTAAGCAGAGCATGTGGGGGCTAACATGTTTGTTATGAAAGCTGCTGTGCCACCTTGCTATTCGTGCTCCAAACATTGAAAGAGCAAATAAAGTTATTTTCTTATCCTGACGACTTTCATTGTGCTGATAATGTGTCACTCACATACGTGTTTGATAATAACAGGCTTAAAAATGAATGGTATCTCATCCTGATGGAAGAAATGGGATTTCACTTTTGTACTGCTCCTTGAACAAATTGTACAGCCACTTTTAAAATATAAAATTATTTACTTAAATCCATCGTCATGATGGTGAATGACAGGGTCTTTCTTTTAAAAATCTTACAGTTGAAGATGTGTAGAGAGCGAACTGAGGTTGAGAAAAGAAAGGTAAGTGCGGGGGAAAAGAGCAAAGAAAAATTGATTTCAGCTGAACATTTCTGTGAAACCCTTGGGGTGTTCTATTTTAGTTCCAGCTTTTGCATTTATCCATTAGCATTTAGTTTTGGACTTCAAGTATGTTTTGAATATATATGCTGAAATTGCTGGCAAAACTCAATTAAAAAGAGTTTAGAAATAAATATTATTGTGATGCTGAATAGTTTGAAAATGTAGAATTACATATGTTTGCTTAGGTTTATTTGTCTCACTTTTTGAACTTTGATTTTATACAGATTGTGTGGTTACCTTGAGAGACAGCAGGTTTTGCTTGGTAACAATAACTTCAGCCAGTGGCACCGGCCTCTCCAAATCTGCTGTAGGCAGAGCGACAGGAATGTTCTCAAAAATGACAGATCACTAAAACAACCCAAAGCAAAATGACTTGCAGTTACGATAAAATTTCCTTTCTCTCTCTGTGAGATCAGAGCCAGTCTTACCAAATCTTCAAAGTCTGACAAGGAAGATTTTTTTTCTTGATGTTACACTTCCTAGGATAAAATCCCAAGCTGAGAAGCCTTCCTGGATATAAGCCATAGATATGATTGCAGAGAAAGCAAAAATAAATAAAATTTAAAACATAACATTGAAACCACAGCAGGTAAGATTGTGCTCTTTTCTACACAAACTGTACAGGTCACCCATATTTTGTTAAAACTCAATTTAATTTCAGGAATCTGTCTTTGGTTGGATCATGCCAGTGTTTGTTCTAGTGGTGAGTTGATCCCGGCTGGGTGCCAGGTGCCCACCCAAGCCGTTCTGCCACTCCCCTCCTCAGCTGGACAGGGCGGAGAGACAATGACAGAAGGCTCCTGAGTTGAGACAAACAGGGGGAGCAATCACTCACCAATTACTGGTACAGGCAAAACACACTCAGCTTGGGGAAATTAATTTATAACCAATCAAATCACAATAGGATAATTAGAATTAAAAACTAAACCCTAAAACACCTTGTCCTCAGCCCTCCCTTTTTCCCTCCTCAATTTCCCTTCTGACTTCTCTATGTCCTCCTGCTGAGTGATGCAGGGAGGTGGAGAATGGGGGTTTTGGTCAGTTCATCACCAGTTGTCTCTGCCACTCCTTTCTCCTCACACTCTTGCCCTGCTGCAGCATGGGGTCCCTGCCATGGCAGACAATCCCCCATGAACTTCTCCAAAGCCAGTCCTTCCCATGGGCTGCAGTTCTTCATGAGCTGCTCCACTGTGGGTTGCCCCCAGGGTCACAAGTCCTGCCAGCAAACCTGCTCCAGCATGGGCTCCTCTCTCCGCAGGTCCTGCCAGGAGGCTGCTCCAGCATGGGCTTCCCATGTTCTCACTCCTCTCTTGGGACTGCTACTGCACAGTTCTTTTCCCCCTTCCTAAGTACATTATCCCAGAGGTGCTACCACGGTCACTGATGGGCTCAGCCTTGGCCAGCAGCAGGTCCATCCTGGAGCCAGCTGGCAATGGCTCTGTCAGACATGCGGGCAGCTCCTGGCAGCTGCTCACAGGAGCCACTCCTGTAGCCCCTCTGCTATCAGAACCTTTCCACACAAACTGAACCCAGACCTCACCAGACTAACCTCATATGCCACTAGCAAAGATTAGAGCAGGCACGGTCAGTTTGACCCTGGATGTGCATGCAATTCACAGCAACCAGATCCCTAAGAGGGGATGAACATACAGGGCTACTCCTCTCTTTTTCTAACTTAGGCTACTGATGGTTCAGAGAAAAACAACACTTGACTACTGATGAAACAGAAGGGAACAAAATGGCTAATTGCATCTGATGGAGAAGCTCTTTCATGACTCTCCAGAGCACTGATTTAAATAAGTTAAGTGTGCTATTTAAGCCTGTCCATTTTCATGTTGCAGAACAACTGGTGGTGGTATTATTAATATTGAGAGTAGTGAAAGTTCTTATTACCATGTGGACGATAAACCAAGTGAATAATCAGGATGGAGAGGATGGGAAAAATCAGGAGGATTTATTTAATTCACAAATTTATAGGTATTAAAGGAGGAAGAGACACCAGAGTTATCTAGACTGACATGTCCACAAGCAGATATTTTTCTGAGAATGTAGCCCCACATTTCATCTACAACACCATGCAGTATAGTGAAGGTTGAGGTGCAGGCAAGAGACAGCCATGGCCCTGGGAGAACAGCCCTTTCCTCTCATCTGGCGACTGCTCCCTGTTTACATATGGAACTCGCACCACACTTACTCAGCAGAATGCTAACATGCCTCTGCAGCATTCCCTCAGCAAGCAGAAAAGCCCAGTGCCACAAAAAGACATGACACAGTATATATGTTCCAGCTGCTCCTGACAGTTACCACTCTGCTCCCCCCCTGCAGACAAATATTTCACTCTCCATTCACAAGGACAAATTTAGCAAAGTCACAGGGGATAATTCAGCCCCTTCTTTTCCTTTCAGTAGCCTGTCCTCACCACACAAATCAGGACTAATGGAGGAATGCACACAGATCCTCAGAGCAGCATGATTTTTTGCTCTCATTTAAAGAATTAACTACAAAACTGGAGGCTGACCATGGACACAGAATGATGCTGAGCTGTCTGCACTGTGCTGCTTCGCTGATAAATATATTTTGCCTGGTTCATGCTGCACCCTTGGATACCCCTGGGCTCCCAGTGGCAGTGAGACCCAATGGGCAGACACCTGATTTCCAAGCAGGAGCCATTGTGAAAATAAGAAAAGAAAACAGACAGTTGAACGTTGCTGTGGTTTTGCTCCAGGAAGCATATGAACTATGTGAGCTGCATGTGGGTATGGCCTTTATTGTTGTGGACAGGGCAGAATCTAATTTTACCAAGAGCACTCATGACACATAGGGAGAACTCTGTCAATCCCTTTCAGAAAACAGACCAACGCCCTCTGGCACTGATCTCCTCTGGGAAACAGCAGCACACATCTAGCATCTCATAGGAAAGTCTCCTGTTCAGCAAAGTAACTGGTGGAAGGGCTGGATTCTGCCCAATAGTGCATTTATTTGCAAATGTAGAACTGTCTTTTTCTAAAGTGGGGGTGCCAACAAACAGGCTTGCTTTGGTTCAAACCCCTGCCCTTCTCTTTTGCCAGAAGAGAGGTTTCTCTTTTCTCTGTCATCCAGGAAAGCACACATGAAAAATTGCATTTTTACTACTTTTCGGCTTCTGTTTCTAGACTAGTAAACAATTTTATGATGTCTACACAGGTGCTTAAGTAAGTCTTAGCCTCTACATATGCATTAGTAGCAACCCTTTTGTGAGGATTTCCTTGTGGGGTAATTATATCAATGGCTCCTCAAGGTCAGCAAATAATCCTTGCAGTTGAGGGAGATGATACTGAAGCAGAAAAGATGGCTTTTTTCAAGAGCCAAAATTTCTATTCTAATTGCCTTAATCACTTGGAGAAGCTAAGAAAAATTGACTTCATTTTTCATATACAACGACCAATACTCAGCTCACATGTGAGAAGATCTACTGATTAAATTTATATGGCAATTAGAAGGAGTTCACCTATGCACAGCTGATGGATCCTGGTGACATGACACAGCCAAACCTGTAACAGCCAGGAATCCAAAAGAATCTCTTTGACATCAGGGTTATGACATGCCTCTTTCAGGTCAGAAATAGCAAATCATTATTAAATTTTAATTTTAATCTCCTGAAAGTGAGGACTTGCTGAAACCAGTTTACTTTAGAATACCTGGAACAGCCTGAAGTTTGGATGTTAAGTTTAAAGAAAGGTCTCAGGAAGGCCTGCAGAAACAGATGGAAAAAAAGTCTGTAGTTTTATGCTTAAATGAAAAAATATCTCCCTAGCTATTTTCAGACCCATAAGAGTGGAAGGCCAATCATGAAGTGCAGAATGGGTCTTGGCTTTCCTAAAATGTTCTTGCCAAGACCAGAGAACACTCTGGAGTAATGACCAAATAAACTCACGAAAATTAACAGAAGACACCGTCTGCCTTTGCTGTTTAGATTGCCCAAAAATGCCTTACTGAGGGTTACAGGAACCCTACTTCTTACACTGTGACTTAGGAGAAATTTTCATGCAGATGGCAGGACTGTTCCCCTTCTAGGCAATTGAACTACTTTGTTTAATTATGATTGAATAGAGGCTATTACAGCAAACAGACCAGATTACTGAACTCCGTGTGAAAAGGTTGCCCTGTGTGAAGAATGTAAATGCAGGAAAGGAGGATTGTTTTGATGGCAGCTGTATGTTTGAGACTGTTACAAAAAAGGAAGAATCATTACAGGATGAGGAAGAAAGAAGAACTAGGCAGTCAGGGAAGCAAAATAGCAAAAAAAAAAAAAAAAAGGGTAGCAAGGGGAAAGGCAGAAACACATCCAATGCAGACTAGGATAAACTAAAATGAGCTATGCTTTTCTAATAGATCCTTCAGCAGAAATGGATGAATACTCTGCAAAATATAACAGGTTCAGTCTAGTCTTCCACAGTGTGTGTATGTTGGCAAGTAAAAATAGATATAAGGGACAGGATTAAAAGTATTTTCAGAGCCGGGTAAAGCCTGTGGCATGTGAAGTGATGGCTTTTGGCTCATGCAATGCATCTGCCATGTTTGCAGGCAGGCAGTGCTTTAAGCATCCTTCTGTGCATTTCCTGTATTGAAAGGAAATCCTGGTGCATGCTAAAAGCTTTGAACAAGAACTGTTACATTTACCAATAGTCTATGATGATCTTAGGAATAACAGTGTGAAAACTAACCCACAGAAGCAGGCTTTTGCTTAAGAAAGAGGTTACTGATTTTGGGCAGAGAATTTGTGAAGAAAGAATCTTAACCATCATTAAAGAGAGCTAGGGGATGTACTGTATCAGCTTGCTCACTGGATACTCACAAACATTCAAATGTTGCAATATTCTGTCTCTGTTATGGAGAGGTTATTTACAGGTTTTCAATATTTCAAAATGTCTGCATAAGTTGGGAGAGAAAAGGATGCCATTGCAGTGAGCAGTAAAGTATGTTTCAGATTTGTTTCAGTTGGAAAAACTTTTGACAGCTTTTGCTTTTTAAAGTGCCTTTCAGTTTCAACGAAACTAGACTGTCTTGAGACAATGCTCAGATTTTGGCAAAGTCATAACTTATTACATCAGGAAATATTTTATGGTCTCCAAAGGAATCACTGATCATTGTTGAATTTTCATGACATCATTGTTTGTAGGTGAGCAAAATCTGGAGTTCAGGACAGTATGCACAGTTGTGAAACTGTTTATTAAAAGTCTGGGCTATGGTAGCTTAAACACAAATTAGTGTGGCTGCAATCCCACCCTTATCCTGCCATGGATCTGTTTTGCTGCTGTATTGGCACTGGCCCCTGAGAGCGTGGGCAGTTGAGTTGTTTTGCTGAGCTGATCTGAGAAAAAAATAGTAACTCTTTTTGTTGGGATGAATTTTTGCTTTTTAGGATCTTGAACTAACTCATTACTCACCTGCTAAAACACCAGGAACAGTGCAAGGGGTCTGGAACACAGAAACACGGTGTGGTGGGAAGGAGCCACTATGTTTAAGGTCAAAGATGTGAAGGGCAACTAATATCCATATGTATCTTTGCAATAAGTTCCTGATGAGGCTCAGTAAACTAAAACATTCTAACATGATCACATAAACGTGGCTCATTACATCTAGGAAGACATGACAGTCTTCTCACTTTCATAATTTACCAAACTGTGAGAATTCCTGGCTCTCCCAGTGTGAAAATGAACACAAAGCCAAAAAAAGAAAAGAAAAGAAAAAAACAGAAAGGGGGAAAAAAAAAGGTGGATACCAAGTGAAAAAATGTTGAGCAAAGAAATTGTGGTTGGGAAATACAGCCCTATTAGAAGTATTTCCAGTATCAAAGTAAAGCTTTGGCTGCTAAAGCCTGGATTAAAAATGCAATATTGGGAAAAAGTTGTAAAAACAAAGAGTATTTGTACTGCTATCAACTCTTTGAACCAGATACAAAGGATACATTAGCTATTTTGTTATAGTTCCCAAAGCTAAATGTGGTCTTGTATTTGCTAACCCTATTGGGAAAGCCAGAGAGTTTCTGTTGGGTAAAATGAAAACTTGACACAGAAAATTGATGCATGAATATGAAGCCTGCACCACAAAAGCAAACAAGCAAACAAACAAGCAAAACCTCCAAAACCACCAAAACAAAAACACCCACCAAAACAAAAAACCCAAGAGAAAAAAAGAAACAAACCCCAACAAACAAACCCCATAAAAGCACTTCCCCACCCTCCCCAACTCGAACCAAACAAACCCCCTCCCTCTTTATAAGAACACTCAATGTCCAGCCCATCAGAGCTCACAGTGCCTGTGGTGGATGCAGAAGCAGGGAAGCATTTGTTTGCAGCCCTGAGTTAGCTGGGGCAGGGACTGGCCTGTGCTCATCTGCTCCACTGCTGCAAAGCCCTGCAGCAAGGGACAGCCTTGGGAAGGACAGTGTTAGCAAAACACAGGTTAAGATGAGCGACACATAGACCAAGAGCTCATTTGAGAAGTATCTTCTCTGTTGTAAGCTCTAGAGGATGAGGCCTAGACTTCTTTCTAATTCTGTGAGAAAGGAAAAAAAGGGGAACCCTACAGCAGATAAACTTGGGAAGGGAACCTATGAAATAAGGGCCTGAAGGAAACAGGGCTGCACAGGTAAGTGCAAGAATGCATAGAACTGTGCCACTGGCCACAACTGAGGTTCCTTGTAGAGACATAACCTGCTAACAAAAGCATTGGTAAAACAGCAACACCTGATCTGAGTGTTTTAAGCAAGACAGGAGTACTGCAGTCAGGGTAACACATGGTTAGTGTACTGTGGTTGCTCACACTTGGAGGGTGATGTGGGCACAGAGATAAAGGTGGCAACTATGCAAGTCAGCTGGCAGACACCTCAGAGAGAGCACTTTTGTTACTCCCAGATCCTGTTTGTTTGCAAACTATAAAGCTGTTTATTGCTTACAGCTAACATGCATTGCACAGTTGTGGTTTAAGTTAATTGCTGGTACGATTAAACTAGAAACAACCAGCATTGTAGATGTGGATTTTGGACTATGGCATTCAATGGAGAGCCTCCTGAATGTGCACAAGGAGTGAACAGATCCCACAGTCTCAGGATACTACCTACCTTCCCAAGGCCCTTCTTAACAAGACTCTTTTGCCATGCTAGGGAAAGGTACTGAATGTACATGGTACAGTTCTAGAAGTCATTAAACAACGGCAAGTAAAAGATGGTTTACAAAGTTAATTTTTATTTTTTTTTCCTATTCTTGATCAAATCGACTCCAAGACTGAGCAGCATTCATATTAAATAGTCCATAGGCTGCCGCATCCCCTTGTCAGGACTCCCGCAGCCGAGTACAGGTCGGTGTTGCCACCTGGTGGCATGTGACAGCGGTACTGCCACTTGTAAATCCGATTTTCAAGTCAGGGAAGGCACAAATCACTACGGATATTTAACACACATTATGTTGTTTAAGATGTTGTTACCTACAGAATCCGGTTTTTAGTGCTAAGAGCAGGTAAGTACCCACGCAGTGCATTCACACAGTGGGATTACACCTCCCACATTGAGTTCCTTGGTTTGTGTCACTTGGCTGGGAGGCCGACCTCACCTGCTTACTGAGGTGCTCAGGAGGGCTTTGAAGGCTCCTCTTCTTTCAGGAGGCACATACATAGCCCTCTGCTTCTTTTCAGTTTTGCAGCCATAGTCACTGCTTCTCAGCTGTGGTCCCAGTTACACAAACTCTTGTCACCAGTGCATGCTGGTGGCCTTGAATGGATTTAGCAGATTCTTGGTGTACTGATATTATTTGTTCTTGTGAATTCAACAGGTCTATTGGTCTCTAAACCTTATCTGTTCTTGGGGGATTTTCATGTTATCTCTTCCTTGTGAGGGGAAGAAGAGGGGCAGGCACTGATCTCTTCTCTGTGGTGACCAGTGACAGGACCCAAGGGAATGGCCTGAACTGTGTCAGGGGAGGTTTAGGCTGGATATTAGAAATAGGTTCTTCATCCAGCGGGCGGTTGGTTTCTGGAACAGGCTCCCCAGGGAAGTGGTCACAGGACCAAGCCTGGCAGAATTCCAGAAGAGTTGGATGATACTCTCAGGCACATGGTGTGACTCTTGGGGATGGTCCTGTGCAGGGCTAAAGGTTGAATTTGATGATCCTTGTGGGTCCTCCCAACTCAGCATGTTCTGTGATTCTATTATTCTGTGATTCTAGCACTTACTGTTTCATTCTTCAGTCTGCTTTTTGGTAACATTTCTCCATCCATTGCCATAGGGTGGTACCTATACAACCCACTCAGCAACTCACACAAAGGGGGCTTGTATAACAACTTGGCCTATAAAGTAATTCCACAGAATACTAAGATTTATTTTAAAAAGTTACCCAAACCCTATATATCTGTACTAGAGAAATTAAGGCTGCTACAAGTAGTCCCCTGTTTGAATAAGGCTAAGTAGCCACCATTCAAAATTTTAAAATCTTATGGAATTATTTGGATAGCACATGAAAATGCCACTGGATCCATGTCATATGAACTCTTTACAAATTTCAGCAGTGTTTGAAATATAAAAATGGGAAACAGTGAGCCTAAGTATATGCAATTTGTCTTTCTAAATCTGACAATAAAACATAACTCTCATCATACAATATGTTATGTGGCATCTCTCTGAATTCGGCAGAGGAGGCTTGATAAATTGGTGTGTAGGAGACTACACGTTCAGCCCTGGTGATTGTATCTGGCAGACTGTAAAATAAAGAGTAATAAACCTGGGAAAACAAAGAGCTAATACCGAAATCTACGTCTTTAACATGACAACTAGTCCCCTACCTCCCAACACTTAAAAAAATACCAACTGGAGAAATTCAGTGGAATTTTTCAAATTTGAGGACAAAAAAAAAGCATATAAAGTAAGTACAAAAAAGCACTTCACTACATTTTTAAAAAATAATTAGATTCTCATATGATAATAGTGTTGTGTGACTAAGTGATTTTTTTCAGCCAATGGCTTGTGGATCCATGGGAGTACACAGCATAGTCTAAGAACAGCAGCTTAGAACATCTCTGCAAAGTGTCAAATGCAAATGTGAAGCACATAAGCAAAAAATAGCCAAAGGAGATCTTTTATGAAAGCAGCAGCTTGGTTGTTTTGTACAGCATGCAACGTTCCTGTGAATTTCAAGGAAAAAACAAGCTGAAATAAACACTTGAGAGTGCTTGGCATAAACAGAAACTACAAACATTTGAAAGTGGAGAAGGAAAGTCAGATACTAAAAGTGGTTAGTGAGCCATTTTCTGTAAAGGTTAAAAACAAACACATCATAGACTGGAATTTTCCCACCTTAGAGACTTTCTGCATAGCTAATGGTAAACTTCATTTTCTAGATAGCTCTGCTTGGAAAAGCTATTTGGGGCACTCTTTCGAAACCAGTCACGTCACTCTTCTCGATTGCACTATGAAAAATGTACTTCCCAAAGCTTTTAAAAATAAATCATGTGGAAGGGCTACTGCAGACGCTGTGGGACTTGCTTTGTTGTGAACTCTGCAGCAGACACAGAAGGCGATGGGGTGCTGAATAACTTGGAACAGCACTGCTACCGCTTTGCAGCTCTTTCGCAATATGAAAAGGGGGAGTTTAGATATTACATCTTCTGTGTTGGTCATAATCTAGATAATGAATTTCAGAGTAATCAGGCAGTCATGGAAACAGTTAAGACATATGTTGCTGGCACCTTATTGGAGTCAATGCATAGATGGAAAAGAGGTCTCAGAGGTTTTACTAAATGCAGTGTATGAGTGCTGCAATAACCCATTTGCTCAGCTTAGTTGTGTTATGCAAAAAGATCTTGATAACAGCTACTGAGCGTTTTACTGGACTGAAGAAGCTTTTATTGCTCATTCTGCCTGCTGGGCTAAGGTTTCATTGCATCTGTACAAAATGCTCATGACACTGCCTTTGTAAGGAATCACCAGGTAAAATGGCTCAGTTTTTAAAGTCTGACACCTCAAGGATTGTTTTGGGATCCTTTAAGTAGTATGACCAAGGTTACAGCTCGGCAGCTGAGAATGGAAACGCCGTGCATGGACAGTCAGAAATATGTGCATTGCCAGTAACTAAATCAATGGCTTCATTAGTGCCATTTTCAACAGAAATATGCAAACACTGCTGGATTTAAAATGGCTCGAGGGGAAAAAAAAAAGTTTCTTCCTGTAAACTGTTCTTACTTTGGGAGCTCCACTCTTAGCCCTGGAGCGCCAGGGCTCAGCATCCCAAAGATGCTTACAGGGATGATTTTCATCCTGGGACAGCCTGGGGCGCTCAGGAGAACCCTTTCCATTTGCAGGAGGGATTGGAAGGTGCAGGGAGGGGGTTCTGCCCGGGGCTCTGCTGACACACCGCCCTGTGACCGGGGACAGGGACAGGGACAGGGACGGGCTGGGGGCTGGAACACCGCGGGGAGAGCCCGGCGTGGGACCCGCTCCTGCCTGGAGCGGCACATGGAGGGGCAGCGGGATCTGCGGGCAGGGCAGAGCTGATAGGGGACACGGGGGAGGGCGGCAATCCCGGTGGGATAGTGGGCAGGACTGCTCTGGGGCGGTAATCCCGGTGGGATATTGGGCAGGACTGCTTTGGGGCGGTAATCCAGGTGGGATGTTGGGCAGGAATCCTTTGGGGCGGTAATCCCGGTGGGATGTTGGGCAGGACTGCTTTGGGGCGGTAATCCCGGTGGGATGTTGGGCAGGACTGCTTTGGGGGGAGGCGGTAATCCCGGTGGGATGTTGGGCAGGAATTCTTTGGGGGGAGGCGGTAATCCCGGTGGGATGTTGGGCAGGAATCCTTTGGGGGGAGGGCGGTGAGGAGCGGGTGGTGCCTCACTGCGGACACGGGCGGGTTGGGCAGGGAGGCTGTGGGTGCGCCACGGCTGGCAGGGCTGGGGGCCAGGGGAGCGGTCCCTGTCACACCGGGTCCCTCCGGATCCCCGTCCCGGGCTGTCGCTGTCGCTGTCCCTGTCCCTCCCGGTCCCTCCCCCGCTCCCCCCGTCCCCGCCGGTATCGCGAGAGCCGCGCGGGCCGGGGGTGTTGCCCGCGAGGGGCGCTGGGGCCGCCCCCGGCCCCGCCCCGGCCCCGCCGAGCGCGACATGGACCCGGACCCGGCGCAGGACCCGAGCCCGGCCCCGGCCCCCAGCCCCGGCGAGGAGCCCCGCGCCTCCACATCCACCGCCGCCGCCCCGGACCCCGGCGCCGAGGAGGTACCGCGCCCGGGGGGCTCCTGCGGGGGGCGGAGCGCGCCGGGCCCCGCCGGGCCCTCCTGCGGCCCCGGCCCTGAGAGAGCCCCGGCCCTGAGAGAGCCCCGGCCCTGAGACCCCGAGAGAGCCCCGGCCCTGAGACCCCGACAGAGCCCCGGCCCCGACAGAGCCCCGGCCCCGGCCCCGGCCGCCTCTCCGCGTCCCTGCCCGCCCCTGTGCGCGGCCCTGCGGGGGGTCGGAGCCGCTCGGCCCCTGCAGCCCCGCGGGGTCCCTGTGCCCACGGCAGGCTGTCCCGGGTGCGAGCGGGCCCGGCCCGCAGGGTTCAGCGCCGGGCCCGCTGTGCCCCAGCCCTCGCGGTGCCGCCCCTGGCCGGGGGCAGAGCTGCCCCGGCGCAGAATGCACACCCCTCGGAGCAGGGCCGCCAGCTGGCTCTCGTTAGTGTTTTGGAAGAAAGGCAGAGGGCTAAGACACAAGGAATGTAAAAAGTGACGTATGCAGGTATCCTTGGAAACTGAACAAGATTTTACCTGAAGAGTACATCTTATAAAAACTTAGTGAGAATGAGGACCGTGCATCATGTATTTGTGATATTGGAGAAATCTGCAGAGCTACTGATAGCAGTGCAATCAGAATTTTTATGCCAATTACTGAAAGTCCATTTTTATCTGTAAAGAACGCCTGAGGCTTTAATTCATTGCTTATGTATACAAACAGCTATGAGACTGTGCAGTGTAATCCTGAGCATTGCCTGGTTGCTCAAGGAAAAGTGTTTAAGGGCCATTTTTTCTATTGAATACAACTTAGTCTGCAAAATTTTATGTATGTCAACTGATGAAAAGTTTAGAGAATGTTTAAACTAAATGTTTAGAGAATGCCTGCATGGATTAATTGTTTGAAAGTAGTAAATGGTTTCAGGTATTATCAGCTTTATGCTAGTGTGCCATACTGGACAATATCATAGAATTATAGAATATCCTGAATTGGACGGGATCCATTAGGAGCATTAAAGTCCAGCTCCTGGCCCTGCACAGCACAGCCCCAAGAATCCCAGCATGTGCCTGAGAGCACTGTCCAAACACTTCTTGAGCTCTGTCAGGCTTGACTGCTTGACCACAGCTGTGACTGCTTCTGTGAGGAGTCAGTTCCAGTGCCCAGCCATGCTCTGGGTGAAGAACCTTTTCTTAATATTCGACCTAAACCTCCCCAGATAACAGCTTCATGCTGTGCCCTTCCCCTTCCCTGCCCCTCGGTCTCCTCTTCTCCAGGCTGAACAAGCTGAGTGATGTCAGCTGCTCCTCATATGGCTTCCCCTCCAAGCCCTTCACCATCTTCATTTTGCCTTTTGAGTTTTGATTCAGCAGTCAGAGTATCCTTTTGTGTTGGAACACAGGTCTGTCCACAGCTGTCCTTAGTTCTACTGTCTTCATAACAGTGACAGGTCATACAGCCTGCTGTGCTCTGTTCCCCTCTCACTGTTTTCCTTCATTATAAATACTTTGTTGTTGTAGTACTAAAAATGTCTCACTGGCTGTTTGGAATGTATTTCCATCTTGCATATGTGAGTTAAACTCAAAAGGAATCCTTCTAATTATTCTTAGTGCATCTGTTTACATTTCTTAGAAGCGCGAGTTACAGTAGTAAAGTCAACTAAAGCAGCAGAAGTTCTTATTCCCAGTAGCTTATTGTGGTATTTTTGGGGCTTCTTCAATTTAGGACTGTTACACTTACTGGGTACAAATCCCAGCCTAAATTTAGTAGCTCTGTTTAGGTTATCAGAGATTTTAAGGGAGAGTATTTTCTGTCCTTGGAATACTCAGGATCTGTTATTTTTGAAACTGCTGCCTGGTTGTGTTTCTTGTAAGGTGTTTAAATTTCACCAGTTTACAGGGGATTGTCTTCATCTCTAATGGAAACTTTCTAGACTAGAAGCAACTTGTTACCAGTGAATTTCCTGAGTTAAAAACGAAAGTACTTTTTTTTTGCTGGTTAGTTGCATGAGGCTTGGCCTGTTTCCTGACAAGGCAGCCCTCTAAGTGCTGAATATACATTGTGTAAAGTTTCTAGTAAAAATTATCACAGACGATGAAACGTTTTGTGGTTCTGTATTGTAGGCGGTACATGGTCCAGCTGTTAGTGAGAAGTATTCTTATATCAAAATCTAATCATTGTCAAGGTGTAGATTTCTGTAGCTCAGGACTTTATGCGGAAGAGAGTTTAGATGTGATGGTTGTCCCTACTACCTGCCTGGCTGGCTCCACCAGCACAGACTGGTATTTTAGTGAAACTGTAGGATATTTTCTTCCCATGTAAGTTGTGAGGAAGGGAAGGGAAATGGGAATGCATGTGTCTTATTTGACTCTTTCATCAGATTTTAATAATCTCTTGTTTGTTATTTATGATACATTGGAGGCCATTAATGTTCAACAGAAACACTGCAGTGGGATGGGAGGGCAGGGAAACTTTTATCTTGGAAGGTAAGGTATAGGATGTGATTTTATTGTGTGGTGGCTGCAATAACTTTATGTGTCAGCTCCTTTGCTGCTTTAACTCAGTGTGTGTTATTCAGAAATACTTATTCCAGAATAAATTTGGTGTGTATGCCACCATAAGTTCTATTCTTCTGGGGAAATCTGAGTAACAACAGAACTGGCATTGCAGCCATGTGCCTTGAGACTTAGAAAGATAATACTGCATTGCAATATTAAGCTGATGTTTATAAAATGTTTAAATTTTGAATTCCAGAAAAATGATCCTCCGTTTCAACTCAAACTTCCCCCAAAAGCAGCTAGACCTGAAAAAGAAGTTGACCCAGAATATGAAGAGAAGATGGTAAGTTTTTTCCTGATAAAACATACTGCAGCTTTTTATGGCACTTGGTTGTTGGAACTAGATCAGCACAGTTACATGGAGTTATTGCAGCCTGGATGTGTCAGAAAAGAAAACACAATCAAGACTCATTTAAATGTCTAGTCCAGTGTGGTGTTTCTCCCAGTGGCTAACAGTAGGCATTTAGTGAAGAATATGAGAACAGACAAAGCAGGTAGTGATAGTTCTGTTAAATAGTGTCCCACTCGTCCATGTATTTTTATCTGCATGATTTCTGGAATTGGAGGCTGTGGTTTTTATACTCAGTAGTTGTCAGTTGATTTTTGGTTTTGTGGTTTCTTTTTTAGTTATCCACACCCTTCTGTGGTAACAAGTTACTATTCAGTGACATTTTATAGTTAAAACTCTCCCTGTTTTGTTTTGAATTTGTCTCTGCCAGTTTTATTTGACCCCTTGAGTCATGTCAGAGGCATACTTAAGCTGCTTCTTAACTGGGAGAGATACTGAAGCTTCCAGTTTTTCATCATATAAAAACATAAAAGTTTTAAATGTTGATATGCCTGTAATATATGTGCCATAACAATGCAAAAGAGGATCTGTCCATGACACCAATGAAGGGGACTTGTAGTGCTGGAGAGGAGATGTAACAGGGGAACTTCTGTGTTACAAAGAGGCAGAAAACCAGGAGGACATTATAATACTTGTTCTTGAATGGCACGTGTAGTAAGTACTTGGTTTAAGCTGGTATCTCTATCTTGATGTATTTTTCTTAAAATCTTTAGTGTTAAATGGATACCTACTAATTACACTAGAGTCTAAAAGTATTAGACACCACAGAAGTCAGGAAAGACTATCACCCTTAGACATAGAAAAATTGTTACCTACTTGTATGAATACTTAAGTTTTAGCCCAGGAGAAGACACAGAAGTAAATCTTTTACTTTTGTTTGTTGGAAATAAGTTAAGTAAATAGCTAAACTTATTTGCACAGTAATAGATGGTTAATTTACAGCTTTCCTAAATTTGCATGTTAATTCAGTTGTTCTAAGAGGCAAAGGGATTAGATATCAAAAAATTTAACCAAGTGTGCAGCTGTGAGCTAGACCTTTACTGTTTATCAAAACATGCTGCCTATACTTGGCCAATAATATTGCAGGTAAAAAAACATATTGTGTCATTCAATATAGATCCTTGCCAATTTCGATTAATTTGCCAAAACTATCATGTATTATTAGTTTAATATAAATCCTCTGAATAGATTTGTTGTTCTCCTGTATGAGCATAAACATCAATGTCTCTAGGTCCCTCTACTAGATTTTCTTTTTTTTAAAGGTTTTGCTTGATTTTATTTCGTTGTCAAGTCACTTACAGAAATGTTCAATAATAAATGCAAGGGGAAAGAGTAATTTTTTTCCAGGAGATCTTGTAAAGGTGTTTTTGCTAAAGGTGGGTGCTGTGCTGTTAAAGAAACGCAGTGCCCTCATGTGGCGAGATCGTACCTTGCTGCCCTTTTCATTGCTTTGTGTTACCGCTGTGGGAGCACGTCTATTTCCATGACAGCTACCTGCGGAAAGGCCCTCTGTGGTTTGTGTGTTTCTTGGAAATGTTATGATGCAGAATGCCATTTCACTTTTGCAGTTTATATCGTGATATATAAATGACATCACGGGAAAATTGCTTTAATTGGTACAGTGTTACGTGATGCTTAGAGATGTCATAGAGAAGCTATTAACGACTGCTTTCTGTCAGATAGCATTTGGGGTTTGTCATATTTTTGTTTAAAATGGTGTAACATATTGTCATCTAAATATAGAGAAGGGCATATGTTTTTCTGTGTAACATAGTGAAGTGCATATGTCCCATTAAGATGACAAAACTGAAATACTTGAAATTTGAAATATGACAGCAAAATTCACAAACTGGAGTGAAAGCAGTATTGAGCTGGTTCATCCACTACTTTAGAAATATTTTTAAAAGCAGAGCTACTCCATTGTTGTTTTGAATCAAATCCCAATAGCCTTGAAGCCAAGGGAAGTTTTGCCACTGACCTGAGCAGGGTTAGGATTTCATCCCTTACTGTAAATCCTAACCTTAGTTTTGTTAATCTCTTGTAGGCAGTGCATTAAAACATCCATTCACAGTTGCTGGTATGCCATAGGCAAATGGGCTTAAGCAGTCTATACAAGTAAACTAGTTTTGGGTTGTTTGACTAATCTTTGAGATTTGAATGGGGATGAGTTGCTGGGATAAGGTTATCCAGTCCTACCATTCCCAGATTGCTGTGGTGTTCACAAAAGATGCTTTGAACTACAACACGTAGTTGGGTGTTCTCAGGCAATTCATGCTTAGATCTCAGCTCCAGATCTATTTCATGATGCCTGTAGCCCTCTGAGATGTCTAACAGCAGGCAGATGGTCTTGTCAGTCTTTCCTCATATAAGTTCTCACAAGTGTCTGAATTCTATTTCTTAATAAAAATACATTTTTTTGAAGAAAAATTGTCTATTTTATCTTTTTTTTCTTTTTCAAATTCTCTTCCCCACTTTGGAAACTAGAAAGCAGATCGAGCAAAAAGGTTTGAATTCCTCCTGAAACAGACAGAACTTTTTGCACATTTTATTCAACCTGCAGCACAAAAATCACCAACATCTCCATTGAAAGTCAAGCTGGGACGGCCACGGATGAAGAAGGATGAAAAACAGAGTTTGATTTCAGCTGGGGAGTAGGTTTTAGGTTTTATTTTTATTTCTGACTTTTTATCCTATCAAACAACTCAGGCTTTTGAGTATATCTGCTTAGCTTGTATAGAGATTATTTGTATATAATCTATAGACTTTAGAGTATAGTGTATAGAGTGATGTTTATATAGAGATTATTGTACTTTCAGTAAATGGAGAACTTTTCGTGTTAATGGTGTACCAATTTTTTGGGGGTTCAGAATAACAAACAGCTAGTTTTTGGAATGTTTGCAAAATGACACTATTTTATACATTTTAATTTTTTTTTTTAATTTGAATATGTGATTCTTCTGATTGTTGTAGTTACCAAGTAATTGAGTCTAAGGCCACCATTGCTGTGCCTTGTATTTCTGTGTTGCTCATTAAAAAGTGCTTAGAGACCTCACAGTACTTGTCAGTTTATAGTTATGGCTCTTGATGAGAGGGCTTTTTATCAGATTTTCTAACTAAAGCTGGAATGACCCCTAAGGAATAACTCATTATCATAAGGAGAAGAGTTTGGTCAGGTTACTAGCACATATATGTTGTAGATCAGTGATTGCTTCTGTTGTAATTTGTCTTGTGAGTTTGTAGTCAGTGCATTGAAATTATTTCATAGAAACATGACTCAGGGTTGTTCTTTAGGTATCGCCACAGGCGTACAGAGCAGGAGGAAGATGAGGAGCTGCTGTCTGAGAGCCGGAAAACATCTAATGTGTGTATTCGATTTGAGGAGTCCCCCTCATGTAAGTATTGTATTCACAGTTTTCTGATTGCTTTGACGTAAATGAGATCTGAGCAGATTGCAATTAAAATTTTCTACTTAGATTTAGTATCTTTCTACTTAGAGGACTCTTACATTTACAGATGTGAAAGGAGGAACACTAAGAGATTATCAGGTTAGAGGTTTGAACTGGATGATCTCATTGTATGAAAATGGTGTTAATGGCATTCTGGCAGATGAAATGGTAAGCAGTAATCTTTTGGAATTTTTGTGGTAATTGTTGAGTGAAATTGAATATTCAAGTGCTTATAGTATTTAATGTATGTGCAGTAGTATGCATCATTCTACAGCAGTTTGATTTTTCAAATCTGTAATTGTAATACAATGAAAACATTTTATTGCAAGCATTTGCTATGTAGTTTGCTTTAAACGAATGGCAGAATTATGTAGTAGGAAAATTGACATTATTTCCATATGATATTTCACTTCAGCAGTTTTCTTTCCCTCCCCTCTTTGCCAATGCAGGGTCTTGGTAAGACTCTGCAAACCATAGCCCTTTTAGGCTATCTGAAGCATTACCGAAACATTCCTGGGCCACACATGGTCCTGGTTCCCAAATCAACTTTGCACAACTGGATGAATGAGTTCAAGCGCTGGGTTCCTTCGTTACGTGCTGTTTGCCTTATCGGAGATAAAGATGCCAGAGTAAGTGCTCTACATTTCAAAAATGTTTGCATTATTTGGCAAAGCTGTCATTTGGGTATGTGGAATCCTCTCTAAGCTAATTCCTTAAATATGGTGTATTTTAATAATCTCTTTTAATGTCAAAAATGCAAAATGTTATGCTTGTGACTATGAGCAAAAATACAAATCAGTAGGTGAAGTAATAAACTGGGATCAAAGTACAGCTTTTTGACTTGGCTTGTTCTCAGTTGTGTTCCTTGTTGATTTTTGCATCTATTTTTTATCTCTCTTCCATATTTACAGTGTGTACTTATTTTTCTTTATTGCACTCACTTTGTCACCTCTTTTTTCCCTTTTTTTTAGGTGACTTCTCCTACTCTTTACTTGTATTTTATAAGCCTACTGTGTCATGTTACTAGGGTGCTGTTGTAGAGCTTTTCATCTTTCATTGTGAAGGCCTTAATAGATTTGGGGTTTTTCTAACTTAAAGGGGATCAACAAGCTGGATATGTCTGTGAATTCTGTGGCTGCTAATATGGACTGCATGACTGTCTGTTACTGTTTGAGGGTAGAAAGGCTTCAGAGAGGAAATACAAGGTGGCAGTGTGCCCAGGTGGCCAAGAAGGCCAGCGGCATCCTGGCTTGTATGAGGAACTGTATGGTACTGGAGCATATCCAGAGAAGAGCAACAAAAGCTGGGGGAGGCTCTGAACAAGACTTATGAGGAGCAGCTGAGACAACTGGGGTTGTTTTCATAAGTTACAGGACAAGAGGAAGTGGCCTCAAGGTGCACCAGGGGGACCTGTGTGTGGCTTTCCCAAAGGGTGATACTCTTTTGTGGGAAAGGATTTATATGCCTATATATATATCCCTTGCAAAAAAGACATGGGGCAAAAGAAGGAGAGATTTAGGAAAGAGAGAAGATGAGTGGGTTATGTGAGTTGTTTTGAAACACTCTTGTGGATTGTGTCTTTGGACAAGTTAGTTTAAAGGTTTTTTCCTGTTGGTTTTATGTACTGTATTACAGAGAAATTATGCTGAAGAGTAAACATTCAGTTTTGAATAGGAGTGTTTTTCTTAACCCCAGTGTTCTCTGTGCATGAAGTACAAAGGGTTGAAGGCTTTTGTTACAGTAACTTTCAGCTACTGAAAAGGTGTTTCAGAGTCTTGGCGTGCTAGTTTAGTGCTTTAGCAGTGTTGGTGGAGTCAGTTTTCGCTGAGTGCCATATAAATTGTTCATATTTATAAATGATTATTAATCCAGTTCTTCTGCTTTAGGCTGCATTTATCCGTGATGTTATGATGCCTGGTGAATGGGATGTTTGTGTTACATCATATGAAATGGTAATTAAAGAGAAATCAGTCTTCAAAAAATTTAACTGGAGGTACCTGGTAATTGATGAAGCCCACAGAATAAAGAATGAGAAATCTAAGGTAAACTCAAAATTGTTTGATACTTTGAAATCAGTTCAATACAAAAAGATTCCATCTGATTTCAATAGATCTTAAGTGTTAAATGTGGTGTTTTTAAAAATGGAAGCCATAATCTATTGGCTGGTAAATATGAATTTCATAGGTAGCTCACTGTCTCTAAATTTAATTGACATTGTTTTAGGTGTCAGAAGTTGATGAAGATTCACTGTGCTTATCTGTACATGGTGATGATAACTATTTGTTGTGTTTCTAGCTGTCAGAGATTGTACGTGAGTTCAAGACAACAAATCGATTGCTGCTTACAGGAACTCCTTTACAGAACAACCTCCACGAGCTGTGGGCATTACTCAATTTTCTTTTACCTGATGTCTTCAATTCTGCAGATGTAAGTGGAAGTTTGGAAGTACAATATTATTGTTATTTTGATTCCCAGGCTGCTGTCTGTAGAAGAGAAGAATGACCAGCCCAGTAAGAGACATATATTGTGGAAAACCCAGATTCAGGAGAAGCTGTGTGGCTTACCCAGCTGTTGACTACTTTTGCTCTATCTAGTTAAACCAGTGCATTCTGTTAGGGTAGATAAGGCCTCAGTTCAAGAATTATGCAAAATTCAGGAAAGCAATGAAGAATTAAGAATATGAAGCATCCAAATAGGCATAAGCCCTTTTTTATGTAGAATTTGAGTAATCTTTCTCCTCCTTTACTGTTAATGTTTCCTTGTATTTGTGTTGTTTGCTTGCATTATTTTTACTCTGTTGTCCCTCTCATTTACTTAAGGACTCTGTTTTCTTTTCCTATTTTTTAATTCCTTGCACCATCGTTACACAAGCACTAAGGGGGAGGACTTGGACCCTGCAGTGATGAGCACGAAAAACTGTTGCAAATTAAGCAGAGTAATAGTATTTTGTCTGCAGAATTGTGCAGTTGACTTGAATGTTATAATGTGCTAGGGAACTGGCACAGAATTGCAGACTGATTTTTCTTTCACTCACACAAGTAATTTATCTCAAGATTTATGCCACTCTCAGCTGGAATGAAAGAGAGTCAATATGTGTCTGTTAAAACTGCAGATGATAAACTGTTCATACCAATTGTGTTGTTTCTTACCACAGGATTTTGACTCATGGTTTGACACTAAAAATTGTCTCGGTGATCAGAAACTTGTGGAAAGGCTTCATGCTGTAAGTAATTAAAGCTGTAATCACATGTCACCATTAGCATGCACAGTGTGAAAAGGAAAACCAGATTATTTTCCCCTTCATCTCAAAGTTGTGAAGGTATTTAGTTATGGAAATGCCTGGTAGAATTTTCATGAATTAAATATTGGAACTTACTCTTACAGGTACTGCTTTTTGTACCATTTCTGTTTGAAGCAGACAAAGTCTGAACATAAAATACGAAAATGAAGAATTCTGAGATCTTTGTGAAACCACTTATTGCTGTGAATAGTATTCTGATACACATGTCATGCTAGTCTGAATAAAGGCACGCCTTTACCTTGTTTTACTGTGCATGAGATGAAAGATGTTTTTTATGTTAGAGTAACAAAACAAATCAGAGAAACTACAAGATACATTGCTTGTATTTGAAATGTTGATGTGTTTTGTATATGCTGCTAGTGCAAATGAAACAGCTTATGCTGAATAGATTTTACAAGCTTATGGATTTGGCCCCTGCTTAGGATAACGACTGGGATGAGTATGGCAATCCTTACGTAGGGTTGCATATTTATGTGTGAACTTCATCATTACTGGACAACTCTCTTTCACAAACTTCAGCAGAATTTTTCTGAAGAAATCACCATAATAGGGATAGTGATTAGTTCTGAAAAAATGTTAATTTTGTATTTGAAGCAATCAATTTTATACATTTATCTGTGTAAAACCTTAATCTGTGTAGGTTCTGAAGCCATTTCTATTACGCCGCATAAAAGGTGAAGTGGAAAAGAGTTTGCCTCCAAAGAAGGAAGTAAAAATTTATCTCGGGCTCAGCAAAATGCAGAGAGAGTGGTGAGTTATTTACATCGAAGTAAGATTCTTTTCTGATAAACAATGTAGCTCTTCACACTTACATTTTTTTTCTTCTTATAATTGTATGCTGAGACAATCAGAGAGAGAAACCTATTTATAGCTGTCCTTGGGGTTTTTTAAAAAATACACAAGTTACAAAGAACTCAGGAAGGGCCATGAAAAGGGAGAGGAAGAAAGCAGGAACTTTTTTCCTTCCTTAAGTTTATTTGAAAGAACATGTGCCTCCTAAACTTTCTCCTTTGATCCAAGTATGTATGCACCAGTAAAAGCCTTACCTGAAATTAAAATAAAACTTTGAGGTGCTACATGCTCAGAAGAAATATGAAGAAGGGAACCAGGTCAGTGTAGCAGCTTCTTTCAAATAAGTGATATGTTTAATTGACTTTGTACTACTAAAGTGAAAGTATAAGATAACTCAGTAAATGACAGATCATTGTCACTTGCAGACAGATTGCTTTTTGTGTTTAGGTATAAATTTATCAATCCTTATTATCAGTCAGATATTTTTGCCAATTTTCACACTAATATAGCTCATCATTAAATAAACAGAGCAAACTCCCATACCCAGAAATAAGTAATTGGGATATGGCAGGGGTTTATTCATGTTTGAAGTGTCAAATAAAAACCTGGGAGTTGTTCAAAATGGCCTTTAAAACTTCAGGTATACAAGGATCCTGATGAAAGATATTGATATCCTGAATTCAGCTGGGAAGATGGATAAGATGCGTCTGCTGAACATTCTGATGCAGCTGCGGAAATGCTGTAACCATCCTTACCTGTTCGATGGTGCTGAGCCAGGCCCTCCTTACACCACTGACACACACCTCATCACCAACAGTGGTAAAATGCTGGTGCTGGATAAACTGCTGGCAAAACTCCGAGAGCAAGGTGAGTACTGGTTATGGACAACAGTGATTGGAATGCTCCTCCTAAGTAAAACTACCTTTCAAAGACAGCAGAGGTTCATTCTTGTGCTTCCTCCAGTGAGAGGCATTCATTACTGTGTGAGGTTATGTTGCAAATTAATTTTCTGTACATCGTAGTACGTGGAGGGAAAGAAGCCTTACAGGAGTGATGAGTAAGACTAAGAATTTGTAGAAGTAGAAGGAAAGGAAGAGTAGAGCCTCCCATCTCCTTTCTTGAAGAGAATTCCCTGTGAGAGGATTAGTTTGTCTGCACACATCCATCATCACCTCATTATCTTACAATGGTTTGAAGTGTTCTGTTTCTTTGGTTGTGTATTTCTCCTGTATAATTCATCAAATAATCTGGTTTGAGTAGTGAAGTCAATACCAAGATAGTAACTTCAGAAGAAAGATGTAAGTTAGACATAGTACAGAATATTTCACATAAATTCTCAGTCATGCTCTGTAGTAGCTCTGTGATAAGATTAATGTGAAAATATAAAACCAGTGACAAGACCTTCTGTGTTCTGTCAGGTTCGAGAGTCCTACTTTTCAGTCAGATGACTCGCTTACTGGATATTTTGGAAGACTATTGCATGTGGCGTGGGTATGAGTACTGCAGACTTGATGGACAGACACCACATGAAGAAAGGGAGGTGGGAAAGTTGTATATAAACCAGAAATGCCTTTAGTTTTACATCTGAAATTGTTAAGAAGTTATTATTTACATATATGTATAGCTACATAATTTTATTAAGTAAAGCAAAAATGCAACAGTTTTTAAAAGAGGCTGGCAAGGGTATATTTTTTGCTAACCAAAGTCCACAGTAAGGTACTATTCATTTGTTCCTCAGATAAATGAAAAACATAATATATTGTGGACCCAATATAGATTTTTCCACCTGTGCAAAACTACTATTTCTTACTTCAGTACATTTTTTCTATATGAAAATTGAGTAAATTTAAAAGAAATTCCATTGAAAAGCCGCCAACGTATTGGAAATTTGTTTGAAAGATCTGATACTTAATCAACACCTTTTTTACCTTTTTTTTTTTCTTTTAGGAAGCAATAGACACATTTAATGCTCCCAACAGCAGTAAATTCATTTTCATGCTGAGTACCAGAGCTGGAGGTCTTGGAATTAATTTGGCAACTGCTGATGTGGTTATTCTCTATGATTCAGATTGGAACCCTCAAGTAGATCTGCAAGCCATGGTGAGTTAATTCCCTAATACATGTTTGTTTGTTTAAGTTGTCAGTGTTCTCTTTTGTATAACTTTTCAAAACACACATTCTCGTTATTTTTCTTTACTTTTTGTGTACACAAGACAATACCAAGAAACTAAGGAATTGAATAAAAGGGCATGAACAGAATTTGTGTAAGAAACTGTAGATTTTTTGTTGGTAAATATTTGCCTTAACTAATCTGTCATTATGAAAATAATTCTATCAAAATACTGTATCAATATTGTTTATAGAATTATTCTTACTTCTATATTTCCAGAAAAGAACAGTAAGTGAATAAGAGAGGGCTGTTTCCAAAACAAATAATTAAAAGCATGCAGCCTTATATTTCTCTTACTTGGGAAATTTATGCTTTTACAACTCACGTTGTTTCATTTGTAATCGTATGGTGGTGATGCTGGCGGGGGGAAAGTTACCTTTGGGTTAAACATACTAAAATCTTTTCTTTCTGAGCGATGAATGTAAAAAAATAGTCTGTAACTTGTTTCATATGGAATAAAAATCACGTGATCCTTCTTGCATAATTGGGAGGGTGGGTATTTGTTCAGCAGTTTGTAATTTTTAATTTTTTTCAATACACTTGAAACCATCAAATATTTCGTGTGACTAGCTTGTCCTTTTGATATGCATGCTGACTGCCAATGAATGGTAGGCCAATATCCTGGTAACTGATGAGTGTAATTTGTGAACTTCAGTAGGGGTTTCAGGAAGAAATGAATGTTATGCAGGACAAAATATTTTTATTAATGTTTTCTAGAGAGGAGAAAGGGAAGTTTTGTTACAAATAAGTATAGTGTGTCAGTCACGAGCCTGATATTCTGTGTGTTGTACCTGTACTGTGTCAGCAGCATATTGCTGCTTTAACACAGCTGGCTTGGCACAAGCACAGTGTTGAACCTGTGGCTGCAGAACTTTGCCCATGGAATCAACGTGCTCAAGCCAGAGATGCCAAAATTTCAATACCTGTGTCAAGTGAGAGGATTGGTTGGAAAGCAGTGCAAGTGTGTGTGTGTGTATGTACTGTTGTATCCCCACTTCCCAGCTGCAGCCTAGACAGACACTGAGTTATCTCCATCTCCATGCAGGTGCATTTACTGCTATAGAATGACTCGAATGTAGACAGTGTAATAGCCAGGGAAAAGTAAATATTACTGCACTGGTTTGACGTTTTTGTTTGCTCTTAACTAAGCAAGGAAGCAAGAAGTACATGCTAGTTTCAGTGTGCTGTTTCTGCAAGCTAACTGTCTATTGCTTGTGAGTTCTTGTTGCTGAACACTCACCGATTTATGTTTGTTAGGATCGTGCGCATCGTATTGGTCAAAAGAAACCAGTACGGGTGTTCCGACTTATCACTGATAATACTGTTGAAGAGAGGATTGTAGAAAGAGCTGAAATAAAACTGAGACTGGACTCTATAGTTATACAACAAGGTATCAACTGCTATATATGTTTGTCTGCAGCAGAATTGTTCAGTCCCTTAAAGTATGGTTACATAACTGTACAAATGTGCAGTATTAGAGGCAGCAGGCCTTGTGTATAATAGCAGTGCACAAAGTCAACCTAAGAAACTCTGATGTGGAAGTTACTCACCTGTTCAGCTGAATTATTTTAAATTCTGATTATTTTTTAATTTTAGATTTATACTAAGAGTCTAAATGCAAAGAGTAAACTACAGCTGAATAGATGTTACTTGGTTTTGTGACATGTTAAAAATTTTAAAAAAAGAACAAAAGATACATTCCATGGTAGATTAAATAATTATATACATATGTTTCTTAGCACAAATGAGTTGACTGAACATTGAAACTGCCTTGTGTATCTTTGCTTAGAAGCTCTTGGAAGAATAGTTTGACAAAAACTGAGGTGCTCAAGCTAAGTTTGGAAGGTTGTCTGTATTTCCTCAAGGGTGGGCTACTGAAAGGATGATGGTCAAAATATTGATAGCATGATGAAGAGAGGAGATAGGATAAGTGAAATTTTGGGACAGGAGTTCCAATTCTGGGAAAACTATTCAGAAATCTGGGTTGAAATCAGTGAAGTGAGTATTAAAAATATCAAGTACTTCTTAATGGTTATTAGAGAATACTTTTTAATTTTTCATCTTGAAATAAGACTGTGATCTTAAAAGTTCGGCTTTGTAAGAATAAGATCTTAAATGTAAAATTTGGATTATGTGAATGTGAAACATTTTTTTATGGCTTGATTTAAAATTTTTGTTTTGTTATTTTCCCTGAAGTTCTTGATTTCCATTTATTCTCATCTCCAGTGAAATGTAATTTTTTTGTATGGTTGTTCTGTTTTTCCTGTCTTGTTCTCTCAGTAAACTAAAAAAATCCACTGTTTGCATGGTCCTACTAGAACTCCCGTATTATAACTTTCAACACAATTCTTCTAATTTTAGGAAGGCTCATAGACCAGCAGTCTAACAAACTGGCAAAAGATGAAATGCTGCAGATGATCCGGCACGGAGCCACTCATGTTTTTGCTTCCAAAGATAGTGAGCTGACAGAAGAAGATATAACCACTATTTTAGAAAGAGGTGAAAAGAAGGTTAGAGAACAGTTTTGTATGGAATTCAAACTGTGGCAAACATGAAATAATATATGTGCAGAATGGCAACGGAGTCTGATTATGTGAATCTATTTTTTTGCCAAATTATTACTTTACTATTTGTAGATATTTTAAATCATGTGAAAGATTTGAAAGAGTAGGTCTAGTAATTATTTTCAAGTTCAGACTGTATGCATCATATCTTAAGCACTGTTTATTCTGTAGCCTTTTAGAAAAATGTAAATTTAATGCCAACAATTCTAATAGACACAAAATCTTTATGGAACTTCATTAGGGATTAGATAGCTCTGTAGAAAAATGAACTGCCATTTCAGCTCCAAGGAGTTGGGCATAAATTTAATTTAAATTTAAAAGTTAACTCCTACAGTTGTAGGACTGCATCCCAGCATAATAAATTTAGCTTAATGGAGAGTCTTGGAGTCAAATTGTTCTAAATTGAAAAGCACAATGAACATTTCTCTTTACAAGAAAATGTAAGTAAAAGTTTAAAGCGGAAAGAGACCTTGAGAATGGTGCAGTAATGATGAAAGCTGTCTTTTTCAGAAAAGATAAAATAGCTTGAGTGAGCCTGAAAGTATCTTCCTCTCTTTTTAGACAGCTGAAATGAATGAACGATTGCAGAAAATGGGGGAGAGCTCCTTACGAAATTTCACTATGGACACAGAGATGAGCTTATACAACTTTGAAGGTGAAGATTACAGAGAAAAGCAAAAGGTAATTGTTCTTAGTCTTTAAGACTTCGGTTGAGAGATGCAAGCATAAAGGCCATACTATGTTATGGCTATGAAAGTTATTCTAGAGAAGTAAGAAGCTCTTGAAAAGTTCACTTGGCTCTGCTAAAGCATCAATATTCTGAATTTGTTTCAAATTAGCTTTCAGCCCCGCTTATTTTTTTCATGGCAAAACCTGATAATATTGCTGAAATTTTATCCTTTCTGCAGCAAAATACTGTTTTGCATCCTACTATACTGCTGCAGTCAGCATTATTTTGCTGTCACATAACTGAGGGGAAAAACCAGGCCTGATAATGATTTTGTATG
This sequence comes from Xenops minutus, assembly GCA_035221455.1. Lineage (NCBI taxonomy): Eukaryota > Metazoa > Chordata > Aves > Passeriformes > Furnariidae > Xenops > Xenops minutus. Next base: position 11,554,170 of record JAWWEE010000142.1, on the reverse strand, counting down.
TGGATCGTGGACTTTAGTCTTTTTTTGCAGCAAAGATTTTAGTCACAAGTGTTAATGTGCACTGTTTGTACCTTGATTTACGTGGTATAGGATCATCCAAACAAAGAAGGAGTACTCAGTCCCACAATGCTCCTTTTGTGTCTCTGTGTTTTTTATGGGATGTGTAGTGAAGATATCCCTAAGGTCTTACCTGGAGTCAGAAGTGTGAAATAAGTCCCCAGTCCTTCCATTGTCTTTTGGTGAAGGGAATCATAACCTTACTCAGGTGTCTGAAATACCTGGAATACTGTAAAAGGATCTATTCTTGCCGCTCCACTGCCTTGCTTGTGTATTATCTTTGTTTAAATAGCTGTTATAATCACCTATAATTTCTAGCTTTTTTTTGAGCCCTATTGTAGTATCCAAATTATTGAGCACAACCATTAGATTTGCTGTGCAAAAATACATTCCTGTTTTGCAGTTGCCACATTAGTCATTATTCTTGTGACTTTAGGAAAGCAGAAAGCTACTTAAATACCTTTTTATTCTATTCTGTGTGTAGCTGAGCATGATGGAATGGATTGAACCTCCAAAAAGAGAACGCAAAGCTAATTATGCAGTTGATGCTTATTTCAGAGAAGCCCTACGTGTCAGTGAACCAAAAGTCCCAAAGGTAAGAAATTGGCAAGTATGGAGGGCTTTTTGTGTTGGTCTTTTGCTACTCCTCTCCCATGTTGCATCCTCTGCTCTCCCCCTGTATCTATACAAAGTGATAGGTTGCCACTGCTGCCGAATTATGGTAGTTTATTTGCACAGAAGCCAAGCTTATATAATTTGATGTATCTGTGTATTTTTGAAGGCTCCACGACCTCCAAAACAACCAAATATACAGGATTTTCAGTTTTTCCCACCACGGTTATTTGAACTTCTGGAGAAAGAAATTCTCTATTATCGTAAAACTATAGGATATAAGGTAATGCATTTCTTTTTTTTCTCTTCAAATCAGTGAAATGTATTTGTATTTCTCTTTGCAGATTTGTTGCAACTTTGACTTATCAAGTTACTGTGAAAGAAATGTCTTTAAACCTCTCTTCCCCTGTTTCTGTTCCACTGTGGAGCAGAAAAAGTAATCTGTAATTCTTTTATTCACTAAAAGTTTTGTGTCTGTGTAGCTTTGTGTTTTGTGGTGGGTTTCTAAGTAAGAATAGAAAAAGGAGAGACAGTTCTGATCCTTCAAATACTCAAAACCAAAAACAGGATATGTTGTTTAGGTGAGAAAAATAAGGTCACCTTCCACGGTATGATTTTTTTTGTTAAAGCTTTTGTATGTCTTATGCAAAGAGGAAGTTAAGGTAATAGGACTTTGTTCTGATATGAGGGTAAGTAAACTGATACCAATTTTCCTTGGATTTTGCTGGGATATAAAAGGTTTAAAGGTGTGGAGAGGTCTGAGTGTATTACTACTACAAAAAAGAAACCAGACAACAGATGACTTCTTTCTCTTTTCTTTTTTCTTCCTACTGTGCCTTAGTTGAATTTCCCCCTGTTCCCTGCTGACATTACTTGACAAGTAGTGAACACAGAATCTCCTTTAATGTTGATTATCCTTGCTTACACCAGTATTGGCTGAGTAAATCAAATGGATCCCCTACTTCTAGAAGTGTAACTTGCCTTTAAAAGCCCCAGGTTTCATGGCAGGTTGCAGCAAGAAGCAATCACCTATAAAATGTGTTGGAGAACATAAACTTGTCATACAAAGCAACAGATAGCAAATTGGTGTTGCCCAAGGGTAGAATTAATATTAGCAAACTGTATTTTTCAGAAAAAGCAGAAGGTTTCTTTGAATCTAGTTTGAAACAAAGACAATTTTATGTGGATTGCAGGATAGAATTAAGCTAAGCATTAAAAGGAGTATAATTGGCTTAGGGAAAGAATCTGTTTAATTAATGATCCAACAAAGAAGGATCAAAGAATTGCTAACATTGACAATATGCATGTAAAAGAGAGGTTTCCAGCCCTGTTAGTGAAACGTGTCAGATGGGATAGGTTGAAAAGGAACTTATCTTAAAAAGTTAGTATGACTTTTTGCTGGTGGTGAAAGTGATAAATATAATTAAATCTGTTCTGCTTGGAAATTAAAGTATAACTTTCAGTCTAAAGGGAGTTTATTATTAAAACTGAAAACTGACATAAACAATATCAGAAGGTATCAAATATGTAGCAACCAAGCTTTATGTGTCAGTCTTAATTAGAACCACCAAAGTCAAGAAAATTTCTTAGATATTAAAAACAGCTACACAGCTCTTAACTTAGAACTTCCATCACCTTTTGCTGCAGAAATATCTACAAAACCTTTACTGGACACTGATTTCTGACTTGTTTGCTATTGTGTGCAGTGGAATTGCAATCCACAGTTCAAGGGTCACAAATATTAAATTGGTCATTGTGGAGAGAGACAGATAAAATGTTGCTCTGCCTTGTTTACATCGTGTTGTCTGTCTGGTCCTTACTTTGTCAGTGTGCATAACTTCATAGGAAACCTGGCAGAACTGAGGACTTCACTGTAGCTATAAAACATTAGAAACCATTGGATGTAGGAGAGCAGGTCCTTAGCTAATGGAAGGTGCCAGTAAAGTCAGTGAACTGTGATTGCTTACATGGGATGCTCTGCCCCTCACAGCATCCCTACATCATTGTGTGTAGAAGTGGTGGGTACAGGGCATAACAAACTTTATGTAACAGACATTTGACAAAATCTAGTCCTATTTTTGGGGGGAAGGGTTTAAACAGTAAGATTCAAATCCAGGTAAAACACATTTGGTAACAGATCAGTGCTTTTAAAATATGGTCTTTGAAATAACATTGCTGCACTACTGCTTTTTGATACCCCTGTTTTTAGGTCCCCAGGAATCCTGATCTTCCAAATGCAGCTCAGGTACAAAAGGAGGAACAAAAGAAGATAGATGAATCTATGCCTCTGAATAGTGAGGAAACTGAAGAGAAAGAAAAACTTCTAACACAGGTAAAATAAAAACAGCTGAAGTATTTCATCATATGTTTTTACTAGTATGGAATATAAGTGCTAGTAATGGTGAATACACACAAGAAAGCTACACTGATGTTATTGAAAGAAGCACACAACATGTAATGATTTTGCTTGGTTTTGCCTTGAGGGACCTTTCCTGTCCTTGGACAAGTTTATATCATTATCTACTATTTCCTTGAATGTTTCTTAGGCTGGAACTTGTACAGCAGATGCACTACCCAGCAATATGGGCAGAAACCCTGTCAGCAGGGTTCTCCTATATGCATATAGCTGGCATGGATTTTTTAATGCAAAAGGGTTTGAATCAGGACAAGCTTCTCTCAGCCTGGATGGTATTTATGCAGATGTCTAAGGCACATCACATCTATTAATTTTGGCCCAGTTGAGTTGTTAGGCATGTTCCTTTTATAATGGGACTGAAGTTCTGTCCCTGGCTAGTTCTTGACCTTTTGGCTGGTCATCCTCCTGAGTAGACTTACTAAAAGTTGATTGTTAACGAGGAAGGTGTGTCTCATAGTAACAGGATTTTTTAATTCAGAAAATTTTACGTAAAAGAAATAGTCTATCTTGGAAGAAAATTACAAGGTCACAATTTCACTCCTAATTTCACCTGTGTATAGCAGAGGAAATATTTGAGCTGGTGCTGATATGTGTATCAGTACTGCTGTTAATGATTAAAAAGAAATGCTTGTATTGTGTATGTTAGACTTGTTCTGAAGATGTTGCCTAATTGTGGAGTGAGTTTATTCAGCTGAAGAACTGACAGAGTTCCTTGTAAATATATTTCTATGATGAAAGAAGCTCAATGCACTACACTTTACTGCTCAGGCATGTGATTGTCTTATTTGTTCTTGGTGTTTTCTTCTTTCCCTGTCTTTAAATTGTAATGTCTCGTGGATGATGTTTTTGTGCACTGCATCTCTTGCTTTACTGTTCAGTTTTGGGCTGATGTCTTTGCTACAGATTCTCTGTTTGACAGTGCTATAGAGTTTCAATTTGATTGCATCTCTTTGGACTAGGGATCATTCCTTGACATACTTATGCTTTCATCCAACTGTTTATCTGGTTCCAGGTTTGTAAATGTCTGAAATAGGAGCTCTTGCTTTAGATATTTGTACTGCTCTAAGAACTTGTAATGACATTGCATTGCTGCAGCCTGTACTTCTCAGATATGTGTTGCTTGTATCTGCTGAAGGGGGACTGTCAGTGAGCTTGTTTCCTTTGAAAAATATCACAAAAACTTTAAAAAGAGAGGGTAAAAAGCTCTTACTAATGCATGTGGAATCATGCCAAAAAAACCCTCTTTAGACTTTTAAAGATTCAGTAATAAGGTGCTGGATAATGTGAGTTTATGGAAATCCTGAAAGACCATTATCCACTGTAATTACGTGACGTGTCAGAGGCATTGCCACTTGGAGCAAATGGTACATACATAAATCAAAATTTTGCAAAATGTTTCCCTTCTGCTTGCAGGGTTTTACAAACTGGAATAAAAGAGATTTTAACCAGTTTATTAAAGCTAACGAGAAATATGGTCGTGACGATATAGACAATATTGCCCGTGAGGTGGAAGGAAAGTCACCTGAGGAGGTCATTGAGTACTCAGGTTTGTGCTATTTTGACATTTATTTCTTAATCACACAGGATTGCCATCATTTTTTCAACATGTTCTTCTAAAATGCAGAATTCAGATCTGTGTAAGTTGTTTTTTTTTCAAAACACACAATGTTTTTTTTCAGAAGACTTAATTCTGTTAAAAAGGTTGATTTTGCAGCATGTAAAAAACACCTGCAGCTGCCTTTATCCCTCCTTAGTCAAACTTTAGAATTTGGTTAATTTACATTGACAACATGGACTTACAGAACTATGAGCTGCATTCTATTTTTGCCTGAGTGCCCTAACTGAGTAAAGCAGCAAGAGCAGAGGAAAAGAGTATGTTCAATGGTTTTGTTTTGTGTTTTTAGCTGTTTTCTGGGAGCGTTGTAATGAACTACAGGACATTGAGAGGATTATGGCTCAAATTGAACGAGGAGAGGCAAGAATTCAACGGAGGATCAGTATCAAGAAAGCTCTTGATGCCAAAGTAATCACTCCAGGTTTTTTTTGTCTTCTGCAGCTGACTTCTTGCAAATTCCTTCAGAAAAGGAGTAGTTGGGGATGGGAATTCTGTCTCTTGATGTATCACATGTAGTATACCATCTATCAGTGATCTACACTAATATGTAATAAATCCTTGATGTAATGGTGTATGTTTATCATTCCTTATTTTTCTTTGCATTCAGATTGCAAGGTATAAAGCACCTTTTCATCAGCTGCGTATTCAGTATGGAACAAACAAAGGGAAAAATTACACAGAAGAAGAGGACAGGTTTTTGATCTGTATGTTGCACAAGATGGGCTTTGACAAAGAAAACGTGTACGAGGAGCTGAGGCAGTGTGTGCGCAACGCCCCCCAGTTCAGGTTCGACTGGTTCATCAAGTCCAGGACTGCAATGGTGGGTCTCACTTAAGACATTATAGGAAGCATCTTGTTCCTTTGTTTTTAAACACCATCACATAAAATTTGGATTTCTGATGGAATATTGGCGTCTAGGAAACAAGTGTTAAAAGAACAAGTTTGGTTTTTAGTTTTGTTTCTCTTTTTTCAAGTAACCTTTTCCCGTAGTGCAGCAAACAACACGATAAAACTGAAACAAACGCATTAGAAAACCTGCCAAGCTGAAGTCCTGTGTTACCCAAAGGGATTAATGCAGAGGTAGACTAGACTTACAAATAGCCTTGTTACTTTTATTGCAGGCTGAGTGTTTTACCAAACAATGGCTCTTAAAATAGGACTTTTTAGATTTGCCGGACAATATTAAAGACTGAAAACATCTGAATTATATACTTACAGAAAAGAACAGCTTTTCTAATATAGTATTTAATTTCTAACAGTGTGAGGAAAGTTAGTGATTCACACAGAAATTAAAGCAATGGGTTAAAAATGCGCTTTGTATTGTGAATGTGGATTATCACATCAAAGTGCTTAAACTTCTTTAGGTATACTTTTCTGAAGATTTTTTTCATACTTAGAGAATGTCCTACAAGTTCAATAGGGAGTAGACTAGTACTCTGAATTTTAGATTTTTTTCCCCCTTTTTCTGAACAACAGAGCCATTAATTTTTAATTTAGTCATTAGGTGAGAATTGATAACACTAACAGAAACTTTGATGGTTGCAAATAATAAGATATGTAGGTACCAACTTGAGAATATGGAACTCTTTCAGTGATTAAAAGCTGTTAGTTCTGCCCTGGAGTTTTTGCTCAGCTCTCCCCCTATGCAGTTCCTTTTTCTGATAAGTAAAATTTGTAAGTCAGTGCACTTTATGTAAGAAATACAAACGTGTTTTCACGTGAATGTATTTAAATAGGAAAAATGTACTTCCAAATTTTTGCATAATACCAGAAATAACTTCATCTGACTTGCAATGAGTGAGAGCTGTAGAACTTTTTTTGTCTGCTTGAATACAAAATCATATTGGTTCTGGCTGATATGAAAGACTGGGGCTCCCTGTCCTTTATACAGCAGTTGTAGATTCTCCCCATTGTCTTCTAAACAAATTTTTAATTAAATGCTATGCTGCAGTCATATAACTTAAATGTCACTTTGTAGAGAAATCTGGATTTTTTAGGAGTTTAGTCTAGCATTTACAGAGCCACTGTGCATTGTTGTTTACTGTCTTAATTTCCTGGCCTCAGGATTTGTTTATAAAACGTTCTTTCAGAGTTCTGGGTACTGTACTAAGAATAAATAAAACATAAGATAAAATATTTAAAATTTATATTTGAACAGGTGGGTATATTTGCTTTTCCCAGTACTACTTATAATTATGCAATATGATTTCTACTTGCTATTTCAGCAATTAAATGTTTCTGTGTAGGGCAGCCATTAGCCCTTAATTAAAAAGAATTACAAGTGTTACTTACTCAAATGTCTGCTTGAAGAAATACTGGATTTTAAAAGTATATCCATAAAGAGAGAAGCCTCCAATATTTAGTCCATTAAGAAGTTCTTTTTAAGTTTTCTATGCAGGAATCCATTGAAGTAAATCATAGAAATGGGTACTAGAAATTAAAAATGTAGCTCAGCTTTTAATATTAGTTGATATATAGTTGTCAAGGGTAGAGTTAAATATTCAGTTTAAATCTTCTTGCAGATCCTTATGTTCAGTATACTTTTTAAAGGAGATAGAAATAATTTGCTCAAAGTGTAGAAATATTTTCTGTGGTGTCTAATGCTGAAATTGAGGCACTGGGAATATACTGAATCTTTTGGCTTAGCTTTTCTCTTAAAATTCTGTTCATTAATATTAATAGTTTTAGGTTTTCTGCTATTACACAGTTGAAAAAGAATATTTTGAAAATACAAAACTAAAGCAATCTTTCACTTTCAGTGTCCATTTAATTTTCTTCAATGTTTTAAACTGTCATGTGGTGTATGGTTTAGTAGTTTATAACTGCAAATTGCTGATATATTCTACATATTCTAATATCCTGACATTTGTGGGGGTATTAATTTCTATGGATCCATTTTGCACCAGTTCAGTGAAAATCATATAGTACCAAGAAAAATGAACCAAATATAAACACAAATATTTATAGAGGAGGAAATAAGTTTAGTGAAAGTGCAAAAGACTTAGAATGCTGGAGTTCACATGGGATCATTTAAACTGATATGAAATAAGATAGAAAGGGCAGCATAATTCTGGAAAGGACTTTGCAGGCTCTTTGAGAAAACTTTGTGTTCTAACCACTAGATGTCTCTTGAATTCCATACAAATGGCTAATTTATCTTCCATCTTATTATTTCTGTTTCTTCTCCTGAAGATTTCTCTTTGAAAAACAAATTCTGCTTCATTTATTTATTCCAAAATGAGATGCTTTACCCAAAACATAAATTTTCAAAGAGATCACGAGTGCCTAAGATTGTAGGGTTCTTTTCTTTTTAAATTGAGCACAGTTCTTTTTTGTTCTTATTTCTGTCCGTGCAGGAGGAATGCAAAATATCATGGCAGTAGCGAAGCATGTATCTGTTCTCTGAAGTCATAAATTATGCATAGTCTTTTCTTTTTTACCTTTCTGCAAACCCTCCCCAACATAAGACAAATGACTCCTTTGTAAATACAGGAATATACAGGCCTGTGGACAGAGCTTTGCTTTTGCTCCCAAGTCAGCATCTCTGCCTTCAGTCATGCGGAAGGCAACGGTTCAGTGCTCCCATCTTATTTATTGCAATGCTGATCTTTATAGCTATGAAGGGGTGAGCAAAGTACATCTTATCTCTTTCCATCCTAAAGAGAAAAGTATCAGGCCACCCAGAATAAAAACCCATCTCTAAAAGTGCAAGGCATTTTAAATAAGTGTATTTTTATAGTAGTAAAATGGAATGGAGCAGTCCGTATTGAAATTTTAGTAGCTCAATTCAGAATTTATCATGCAGATTCTTTCTGATGGTAGGTGTACAAAAAACTTGTGTGCTTGTCACATCTTACTGTCAACTGCTTCTGTGATTCTCCAGAGAAAATTGTTCCTGAGTCCATCTTCTGTCCACAGCAGATGTTTTGGAGTAGTGGTCCATCTGGACACTGTAACCATGAACCTGTACATTTTAATAAATGTATTTGTGCGAAAATTTTCTCCAGGAAATAGGATTTTTCTGAATGCCTTGGGCAAATGAATCAAGGTTATTTCTTAATCCTTTCAGATTAGTTGCTTGTCTTGAATTTAACACAAACCAGTTTCTCATACACTAGTACAAGTCTAGCTGGTTGTCATTATGAACCAACTTGTCATCACTCTTTACCTCAGCTTCTAACTCTGAGTGCAATGTACACAAAATATATTATTATATATAAATTATATATATATTATATATATAAATTATATATATTTTATATATAAATTATAATTATATAAAATACTTCTGGCATATTGACAGTCATCTTTCTACTTCTGTCTTTTTGTCATCTCTATTCATCTGTAGAGTGTAGGTTTTTGGAACACAGGCTCTCTTTTGTTCTGTGTTTGGGGATGCAGTGTCTGTTGGGATGGCCTGCACTCATGTTTACTCAGACTTGTTGCTTTTTTTAACCTAAAAGCTGTTGTTTGTGTGGAATTTGAGGGGGTTTATTGGTTGAAGTGAGAGTATTTTAGCTCCAGCAGGGCTGTCACATTCCAGAGCGCAAGGATGGCACCCTAATTTTGGGTTTAGCCTGTACTGGTGACTGTGGGGCTACTTTACACGGATGTGATAGAAGTGACTTATGATACTCTGTTTGCGAAGCTACATGCATGACACTGGAACATTTGTACTAGGGAGTTGTAAAGAAAAATGTCCTGAAGACTTGTGTGTGTGTGGTAAAAAGAATTCTTGTGGTGGCAGGATTCTCTGTGTCCATTCTGAATTACACAGCTTTCGCCCAAGGCCATGGAGTGTCCTTTGTAGAAGAATCTGTGGAAACTGTAGAACTTAAAGAATGGGGTTAAGCTTGAGGGCTTTAATGTCTCAAAGATAAGTCATATGTTTGATTGTTTCAGAACATTCAGAATCAAGAAAGCATTCAGACTGCATCGTTATCCATCATGGAATATGATGGCTGAGGCAATATACAGGTTACAGATATTGAGAAAATAGAGACTAATTTCTGGGCAAAAAGGTCACCTGTTCAGTTCATTGCAAATGGACCCATTGCAGGTTAAGATTTATGCTGCTAGGTAATTCTAGGTTAGCTGGTGGTTCAGAAATGCCTTCATTGAATTTAGTAGAGATAAAACATATTTTTCCAGGTTTTTTTTTTCCTTCCTCAGAAGAAAGCTTCCTGCTTTGAGTTGGAAAGAAAAGCCCACAGAATCACTGTTCTTAATGTACATAGAATATACTAATACTCATAATAAAAATTGGGGCTGTTAGGTATTTGGTAAGAGATCTTTTGCCTTTGAGATGGGGTACAAGAAGCTATCTGAGTCCATTGAGTTCTATAAAGCAACCCAACCATTAGTAACTGCAATGCAGATCCTTTGAGTTCTGATCACTTTCAGATGGCTTCCAGGTCTTGATGCTAAAAGTGTTTAGGGCCTTTACCACCTTTGGGGTGCTCTTTGAGTTCACAGTGAGTTCACAGTTTAAGAGTGAATGGATTTTTGCCAATTCGGAGCTCTACAGTGTCTTACCACAATAAAAATTTAATCTGTTTGCTACAGAAAAGTATTGCTTAAGGTAACTTTGATTCCTTTTCTCTCTGCTTTAAAGATACAGTTGAATACTTTCTTTTCCTAAAATCTGCCATACTTTGCTGGCAGGCTGTAATTTGCTTCATCTAACCAAGATGAAAGATCAGATCAGTCTTTTGGGATGTCAGTTTGGAAGATACAATCCTGTAAACTCCTGTCAGGAATTTGGATTTTTCAGTAAATCCTTCTTCTTTTTAAAGGTTATAATAAGGGAAAGACAGTTGAATAGTAACTATGCTGAGCATATTAGTATATGAATATTGAATGTTTTAGGAAAATGTAAGTACTTTGAAATTCAAGAATTTTGAACATATTTATGTAAACAAGAGAATTTGTATAATTTACTTTAAAAAATTGATGTTTTCTGTTTCCTTAGGAGTTTCAGAGACGCTGCAATACCCTCATATCATTAATAGAAAAAGAAAATATGGAAATCGAGGAAAAAGAAAGAGCTGAAAAGAAGAAAAGAGGAGCAAAAGTTACAGCAGTATGTTTAGCAGCATTTACTTTACTTCTAGGGGGGCAGAATTCAATTATATTTTATTAGAAAGTGTAAAAGGCAATTGTAGGCACTGATTGCTTTAGTAGAAGCCATTAGGTGAGAGATGAAACTGAACTATTTGTCTATTTACAGCTCTACTTGATTTTTTTTTTTTAGGTAGGTGTTCCCTCATATAGTATTTTGGGGCTTTTTTTTTTTTTGAGAAGTCTTTTGTTTAAATAGTAGAGTAAAACTCTTAAGAAAAAGCCACACTGCTTACTTTCTGCATACTTATGTACATGAGATGTTTGCTTTAATTTGTTCTCGGGTTGTTATTCCCCCCCTACACAGTAGTTGCCAGAAGAAGAAATGAAAGTGCTTCTTTTATTTTGAAGGGATGTCATCTTTAGAACAGAATTGTGTATAAGTCAAGGTCCTGGTCTTTTCATCCAATTCATGGTATGTGTGGTACCTGCACCACTGAGACCATGTGATGATTTCAAGAAGATAAAAGAGGTAGCAGAATTAAGTGTCTACATTGGGGATTTATGTTTGCCTTTCCATTATATCCTGCAAAGCTGAACTGAACTCCAGAATAGGGTCACATATCTCCCTTTTGAATTGTCAGTCACGTACTTAAAAATATATTTTTTTTTCATAATGCCACCATTTTGTTAAATTTGCAATTATTTTTTTCTTTAGTCACAGAAGAGAAAAGCAGATTTGGCTGCTGAGAACTCTGGAAAAAAAGATGCCAAGAAAGTGAAGTCGTGAACCTGAAAACTGAATTCTAAATGTTCAACTGCCACTTTCTTCACTCCATCTCTGTGTATTAATTGCCAACTTCTTTATATTCATGGTACTCTCCCCCAAGTCCCATGGTTTAATTTTGCAAATTTTATATACTTTTCAATGCCTTTCCTTACCTAAAATGTGTAGCTTTATATCTTATGCATTCCAGTATTTTTGTGTACTGTATTTTGTGAGTTTCATGTCTTTGGCAAAATTCACTCAGTCCTTGTTTTTTTGAAGCTTGTGCTGAGGTTTTAGCTTTTATATGTTTTATATGCTGCTGCTTTGAAAGAAAACCTAGATTCTATAGCTGTATTATTGTTGTTTCATATTTTAAATTTATATGGCTGTTGGAAAATAAACTGACTTAATTATTTGAAGAGAAATATACTTCACCTTTGTTTTCCCTACCCTCTCTCCCTTTTTTGCATAGCTACATTTGGAGAGAATGTTAAGGTTTGTATAATTGTGCCTTCATCATCAATCAGATTTTTTTCAGAGGAGTGCTTAGACAGGATTAGGAGCATGACAGAACAAAATCTAATTAGACTGACATCCTTGTTTGCTGTCAACATTAAATGGACATTTTCCCCTGAAATGTTCAGAAGGAAAGCCAGCAAATACTTAGACTTTTTTTTTAATCACTGATTCTGCTGGGCTTTATACATTCTTAAACACAGGGTGAGGTGTTTCTCAGAATGACCTCTAGATGAAAACTTTTCTATGCCTAATAAAAGGAAGTAGTCAACTGCCAGCTTCTGGTTAAGTAGCAAGCAAAATAATTCATTTCCTGGTTGCTACGCTGCTCAGCTATGCTGCCTTGTTGCTCTGATTATCTCTGCTAAATTTCTGATTTTATCCTTGATACAACGTGTCAGTCAGAAGCAATGGGGATATGTTATGGAGTGCTCCTTTTTAGTATTTCTCTTTTAATGAAGGGATGAAAGAGTTGGATGTATGATTTTTTGACTTTGCAAGAATGGCCTTTACTAAGCAGGTTCACAGTTTCTGCTCACCTTGGAGTGTCTCCCTTCCCGGATCAGTAGAACAGTGACTGTGACATCTAATGTTTTGCTTTAATGTTCTGTCTCTGATCTGATGTTCAGTATGGACCTTGCTACAGTGAGACATGCCCTCATAATGTCAAGTCTAGATTAACGCAGTGTGCTTTACGTGGTACTTCCCTTGAAGACTACTTGTACATTTCTTCTAGTGCAGTTTGCTTCTTTGGTGGTTTGAGGTGTTTTGAGATGAAGAAACCTCTTTAAACTCTTTGTATTTCGTGCTTTGCATTGGGTACCTTCTGTATTTGTAAAATTCAGGACTTTATAGAATAAAGTTCTTGAGTTCTGCCCATGTTCTTTTATGTAATTTAAAATATATTGGTATGTCTTTAAAGTTTTCTGGGATTAGTATCTTAGTATGTCTAAGTTTGATGAGAAATTTCCAGCTTTTCTTGGTAGTCTTTGTTTAAGGTTTAGGGTAAAATAAGTGAACATTTTAAAATATTAACTGTTTGATTAATTTGAATATATTTTGGAATGGAGCTTTGTTTGGGGACCAAGTTGTTAATAAGTTTTATTTGTATGCCTTGTAGAGTAAAAAAGGGTATTCATCTGTTGAGATTCATCTGATGAGTGGAGAGGCACATCTGATAATGATGGGGCACAACTTCCAGGCAGAAGGTTAGTCATGGGTGTCAGTGCATGCTTTAAATGAGTGTGCAGCCCAGATGGGATAGGTCTGCTCAGAAAAGACGCTTGTCTCTTCAGATGCTCTATTTGGTATTGAAGTAGTTGACATCCTGCTTTATCCCTGGGAGAAGGACACCTCATGTAATTATGGACTGGAAAAAGGCCGTGCAGCTACATACATATATAATCATAAGTCCCTGGAGCATTGCTATTAATAGAGAGAGGAAGATGCCTTATTTACATTTGCTTTTCAGCTCATGTGCCACTCACTAAGTTTATGGCCTGAAATTATAAAAACAAGTTAAAAGAGGAGGCTGAAAGAGCCAATTGAAATTTTCATTGAATTACATGGCTAGGTCTAGAGCTTATTCTATTGCTCCTTTTTAGCATTGGATGAATGTTTTAATGTTTTAAGTCTTGAAATAAGTGTACTCTGGTTTTGTTTATTGTAGATTAGCTTTGTTTGACTTGCATGTTTTTGTGTATCCAGTTTCTCTGTGTTGCAAAGTGTATGGAAAGTCTTAAACTGGTAATATCTCAACCTGTTCTTTTATGCAGATTTCTTGGTTTGAGTTACCACTTGAGTTAATGTTCACTCTTCTCCTCCTTAGTGACACGATATACAAGCTATGTAGCACAAGATCATGCAATTGTTCTTCCAGATATTGTCCCCTTGACCAGACAGTTTCTCTGAAGAATGATAAATGCTCCCAGGAACTACCTGTTATCTTTCACAGTTTGTAGTCCCTAGTTAAGCTGAATGTGCTGTTAAACAACAGTCCTTGAGAGCACTTGTACACTATATACTAGTTCCTCAGTGTAGTGAGTCTTCCCATCCATCATGTCCTACAGTGATAACTACAGAAAATTGCTAACAGCTGCTGGTCAGGATTAAAGTAAAATGGATCTTTCTTTTCCCTTTTTTGTTCCTCTAGTTGCAGACACACTGTATATGCCTAGCAGTATCTTAGATGATATGCTGCTGTGATTCAAAATTAGATGGTGGAAATGAAAGAATCTTCCTACTTTTAACTACTATTTTCTTAGGTGAGGAATACTGTTTGTAAGAAATTAGTAAGCACTGAGTGTAACGTGATACAAAATTTCTGAGAAGTCTGAGCCTTTAGGCAATTTGAGAGTTGCCAAAAGTATTACAAGATACAAAATTTTAAAAATAACTGAAGAGTTCCTGTTCAGCAGACAACTAAAATTGGATTGTGTTAGCATTAGGCTTGAAGAAAGAAAAAGTCATCTGACACCTTTCACAAACGAGGCAGTGCACATCACATCCTGGGAGAGGTCAGAACAATTGTGGTGGCTTTTTTCACATATTCATTGCTTCCGAATTACCAGTCTTTTTATTTTTGGTTTGTTAGTGATGACACCAAAAAAACGTGCTGTTGACCATCTTCATTGTATTTCATTTCAGTTTGTTGTGATGACATAGAGAAGGAATGAACTTTCTTCTTGCTGGTAATGTTAGACCATCCTTAGACACTGTTTGCACAAGTAGCTTTACTATACTAAAATATTAAGTAAGAATTTTTTTCATATAGATTAGCATTGCTTGTTTGATTTAGTGGTAGTGCTGGTTATGGTTTAAAAAAATGCAGCTTTCACTCTGAGATCATAAGCAACGGTTACAGTATACAAAATTTAATCAGAAACTTTCTAAATGCCTGATAGAAATAACCTGGTTGTGCAGTGCCTGCAGTTCCTGCTGTGCACTGCTGTGTTACAGGAGCTCTCTGTGCATGCCTATTCCCCACCTTCACTGGAGGGATGAAGTACTTTCAATGATCGTAAATAAGTGCCAAAGCCTTTTCCAGGTTGAAAACATGGAATTTTGCAGTTAGCACCAGTTTATGTGAATGTAAAATGACAAGGTTAGTGTAGACATTGGCACTTGTGTTGCTGGAAGGGATTGATCACTGATTGTACTTCTGATCTGATTAAAAGAGCTTGACAGTTGTTACATTTTACTTAAGTTTATCTAGTCCATGTACTTAGCTTCAAGCATGTATGTAAATGCTTTAGTGAGTCACAGTTCTACTGTTTATGTTCTTTTTCTGAAAGAGTCAAAGTTGAACTTAGTTTGCATATTTTTAAATGTAATGTACCCTTTTGATTGCATTTGCATGATATCCATTCTTTCATGAAAGCCTTAATAGAAGTAATATTTGCTGCCTCAAAGGTATGTCTACATTGTGTTGTTGAAAGGTAACTTCTGAACTTTTTCAAATTGAGATTTGTTTCTTAAGTTGTACATATATGAAAATAAAAATTAATATGAAACTGATGTCTTCTGGTAATTATACTTCTGGTACACATGGGCCCATTCACTTGGATACTGCTCAAGATAGTTTGATTTGTTTTTATTGCTCTTGTGTCTCCCATAGCCTTCAAGCTGTGGTGGCTGAATGTGTGTGGGGTGTATGGTTGTTCTGTGTTTGCTTTCAAACTAATTTCCTGTCATCTAAACCAATATCCTAGTAGTGCCTATATTTTTGTGACAGCTTTGCCTGTGTTGTCTTTTATTACAGTATTGTACAATGTATGTTGATCCTGTATTAAAGTATATTGGCTGTTTTATACCTCTGGCGTGTTCTAAAACGAAATACTTTGGAGCTTAAGTCTAGGTGACATTGCATGGTAGGAACCATGAATTCTGTTGTTGCAGCTGTTGATCACTAGTAGGCATTCTAAATACTAGTAGAGATTCCAGATCGAGGAGCATACCCTAAATGAATGCTCAATTTTCTGCCTTTTTTTTCCTCAAATGACCCCATTAAAAAAAAAAACAGAGACAGCAAGGGTCTTTGGAAGACCAATTTATCCTGGCATTGGCTGGTAGCAATTCTGTCTGTCTCATGGTGACTTTTGATAGACCACACTCTTTTTCAGGTGAGACATCTAGACAGATGTGGTTCCACCTTATTTTGTCCTCAATAGCGGCCAAAACAATTGTCTGGTCCACCATAAGAACTGTAGTTTTTCCAGATAGCTTTGCTTATGGCCAGGCTGAGCAGGATCCCATAGCTCGTTTCTACCTCTTACCTGTTCTCAGGGGTATTCTGCCAGCACTAAAGTCTACTGTCTTCAAGATTTGCTTGGAAGTGGTACCTGCCAGCTCTCCTGGAGGAGATGGTCTGTTCAAACAACAGAACAGTTTAATGGGCACAGTGATCCTGGCTGTGGAGGTCAGTATTGTCACATGATGGTCATCCTCAGGTGCACTCAGTGTTTTGGGGAAGGTTGGGCTATAGACAGATTTTGCAGGGAACAGACTCTCCTATTTCTACATGGTAGTTTCTTGCCACAAGAAAATAGGCTGAAAAGTCATCTTCATCTCTCTTCTCATTTATTAATTAGATGGACATTGCTAAAGGCCAAAATCTCAAATTCCACTTAGCAGTTTGGTAAATGGCATTCATTATGTGCCTTCTTTTTTTAGCTTTACAGTTGGATATTCCTGAGGACATGACTTCACAGTGGGAGTTTAAGAGTCCAGTGAGACTTCTGTTATTTTTCTTTCCTTTGAACTGTTGTTTTAACATTTTTTTTTTTTAAATGAGCTTCTGATTTTCTAGATACCTTGATTTTCATGTCTTTATTCCCTGAGGGTTGTTGGTTGTGCATTTTTGTTTGTTGGACTTTTTTTGTGGTGTTTTGAGTTTGTGTGTTTTTGTTTGTTTGATAGGGTTTTTTGGTAGGTTTTTTTTTTTGTTTGTTTGTTTGTTGGTGGTGGTGTTTGTTTTTTTGTTTTTTTTGTTTTTTTTTTTAAACTTGGAAGGCTGTTTTAGCTGGGTGGGGTGTAACCTGGGCAAAGATGTGGGGTGATGTCCCCTTCCAGAGCCTTGATGCTGCAGGGACCTTTCAGCCTGGGTGTTGGTGTGAGCCGTGTGTGTTCCCTGCCCATGTGCACCACCTCCCCTTCTGCTCAGTCAGCTCCTCTCAAAACTGCTGTGGCTTTGTGCCTGCTTCATTTCTGCTCTGGGTGGCAGAAATCCTCTGGGCCTCTGTCTTGAGGTGACACTTGTGGTCCTTAAGCTGAACAAGGCTTGGGATCCTTGAGTGCCCTGTCGGATTACAAACCTTGGGTTGATGTTTTCGCTCAGTGCCCTGTGCCCCGACACAAAGGAGGCTGTGGCTCTCTGGTCCCTCCTGCCCCACAGCCCGTGCGAGGCTGCCGTCGGTGCCCGTGGCTCCGGCCGGAGGGTCCGAGCCCTGCTGTTCCCCTTTGTGCAGAGCCTGTGGGACCTCTCTGGGCACACTCCTGGGCCCTGGTGCCAAGCTGTGCTGCCACACGCTGAGGGGCGCTTACGAGGCTGCAAAATGGAGGGGAGGTGAGAAGATAAAGTTATTACAGTACCCTGCGTTAAATACGGGCTGGTATTTGTGTGGGAGCGTGGACGAGCCCCCGTGAGGAGCACGAAGGTGCACAGGTACGTGATGTGCTTGACTGGGACTAAGACTTTGCTTCTAGGCCTCATTTCAAATCCTGCTGTGCCGGTTGACATCACGGCTGTTTCCACTCGGAGGCTCCTTGGGAAGCTGTTCAGGTGAACAGACGGGTGTCTTGGCACAGCTCCCGGCCCTGAGCGAGGCCTGCTCTCCAGCAGGATCCTTTTCTGACTTCGGAAACGGGGAGGGAAAGGGTTCAGTCCTGCAAAGTGTGGTCTGTGCTGGGCTGGGAATATCCGTGTGTAATTAACGGGAGATTTGATGGCTAAATCTGTCTGTTTTTATTGGCAGTAAAATGACACTTGAGGTGAAGGGGCTGTACCTTGCTGCTGCGTGAGGGGGCTCTGCAGGCGCGGGAGCCGTGAGGGTGCCCGGGGGGATGGAGTGCGGCTCGTGGGGCAGCGCTGCCCTTCCTGCCCTGGCCCCCTGCTCGCAGTGCCCTCCTCCACCCTGCTGCCTAAAAACGGCTGCGTAATAACTGTTCAGAGGCAGAGTTTCAGTCCATAAACAGCGAGGTATTTATTGGCAACTCTGGGGAACTCTCCGATTAGCATTGGACACAAGAGTTCCGAAGCTCTCGGTGAAAAGCAAGATTATTTATACAATTCTGTGAAAGATTACAACATCGTTTTCATGCATATTCATAATATTGCATAATTATAATATTCATAGTAGGTGGAGAGTAGGTGGAGCCTGGGTGTGGTCATCTCTTTTGAGGGGTTTCATGGTGGGAGATCCGGTTGCCTTCATCCTTAGGGGGTCGTATTTTCACTCCTCATCGTCATGAACTTTTCAACTTGCCTTGTTTTTGCTGATTCTTGCAAGGAAACTTGGACTTGAGCCTTTGTTCTCCCCTTATCTCTCTCCTAGTGTGTTCTTGTTCTGTTCTTAGTTCTTAGTGTATCCTCCCTACATCCCAGGGGCATCCTGGCTTTAATTCTGTCTCTAACTGAACGTCTTCACAGACAGTTCTCAGTGTTTTAAGCCAATTTTTGACCCTTGGAGCTTTTGTTCGGCTTCAACCCCTCACACCCCAGCTGGTGCGGGGGGTCTGAAAGGAGCAAGTAGGAGGATGGGGAAACTCCCCTTGCTGCAAACAAGGCTGATGGTGTGGCAGTCCTGAGGTGAGCTGTGCAATCGCTTAGGTTTTTGCCTTGACAGGGCTGTCCCCAGCTGTCCCCTCAGAGCTGGCACTGCTTCCCAAACACATCTGCAAACTTCTTGGCTGGCTGGCTGCCATGGGAGGTGACTTGAGTGGTCTCCCCATGCCCAAGCCTGCCAGGTCTGTGCTGGCTCTGTGTTGGTGCCCATTCAGTGGCTGCCTGAAGGGAGGCACCTCTGCGCCATGAACAGCAACATGGCTTTGTGCCACACGGCTTCTCTTCAGGGACTTACTGTCAAAATTATGTTGCTGGAATTAAAAAACAAACAAACAAAAACAAACCAGAAAAATCTACCCTTTCAAAATGTTTCAGCATTATTTTATAGCTTCTGCAGGTATGTATCTCAAATTATTTTACATATTTATGTTACAAAGGAATGATTAACGTTACTTGAATGTGTGGAAGAGGTACAAGAAATTTCTTTGGCTTAAACATCAGCCCTGGAGACTCAACATTTTCTTTCAATATTCAAAAAGGAATTAAATTTTAGCTTTTTGTGATGCTCATTGATAATTAACTGCTCCATGTACTGCATCTTATTATGCTACAGGCCCGAAGATTTTCTGTTGGAAATGAAAATCGATTTCAACAAATTCAGTTGTTGACGCCTTATTAGGTTATGGTACTCAATGTAAATTAAACTTTGAAATTTATGTCATCGATCAATAGATGCAATTATTGATTTGGGATGTATGAGGTAAAAAGTGAATAAATAAGTTTTTGTCTTTGTTTTTATAACATGAAAACATGTCAAAGTTTATTGAGCTGGAAGTAACTTTGTAGTGAGCCTCAGGCAGAATCAGAAACACATGAGTAATGTTGGTCTATTTATTTCTTAGGTGATTTTCTTAAGATGCTGACTGACAGGCATCCTGGTTTAGAAGTTTATTTAGAAACCTGGGGTGTGAGGGTTGGCTGACACAGGTCCTGGTGCCCATCCATGAATATTGTACATAGGTCAACACATCACTCTTCAGAAATCAACATCTTTTCTGCACAGAAGGCTCTTTGCAGTGTTGAATGTAGTCTGTCTGAACATGGTCAGAAAGTCTCCATCACTGGAGGAAACTGAAAGTAATATGGAGCTATTAGCACACCACATACAAATCAGTACTATCTATTTTCTGGACTGAAATTAAACCATTGATTGCACTCTAAATTATTCCAGGAGTTCTGAATGGATGTACTATTTCTTTCTCAAAGCTAGATATTCATGGTCTGGACTAGATGAAGCACCATGGGAAACCTGTCACTCAGAGCCTGCCTGTGTGTGCCAAGGTGTGGGAGAGCTGAGAAGAATCTCCTTTGTAATGAGTGCAGCAGGAGGAGTTTGTGTTCGAGCACAGCATTGCTAAAACTGTGTTAGTGGATTATATACCTCTTTTTTCTGTGTTGCTTTTGGATGGGCAAAGGTGCCTGCAACCTGAGATCAGCAGCATTGCCAGTTTGCATAAATAATTTGATTTTTATTTAAAGAGCTTTGAGAGCTTTGTTTGATGGTTTATATAGAAATGTTTGTTCTCCTTGGGAATTAGCTAGAGTAATAAAAGTTGAAAAAATGTAATATATTTTACTGCTTTTATGGACCTAGGCCATTGCTTTTAAAAATAGAGATGGAAAAAAAAATATCAAGGAGATGATCTGATTGAGGGCATTGAGTTTACTTGATCAAATGGATGCAGAGTCCAACTGGCAGGAAACCTATTAAAATAAAAGACAAAATAGGTAGTTTTGTCAGATGGGGACCACATTCCTGTGGGAGATCAGAGGATTTGTATCAATCACAGCAGCAGTAACTGCAGGTTGTACGTAGTAGGGCCTGTGCAAAGACTATAGCTTGTGTCTCTATCTTATATAGATGAAAACAGATACATGTATCTTGTCAGGGTTAGTGGTATCAAAAGAAAAAGTGTATGTGAACTGATGTATAACGACTTGGTACATGTTTTAGCTGTCGAAGCAAAGTTGAGGAGGTATCTCTGAGGTTTGCTGTGTTTTCCAAATGGAAGGATGAAGACAACACTCTTCCAGTTTCCACAGTTAACTTTTCTTGTATGCCTTTTTCTTTTTTCCCTGCAATTTGACTAAAGCAAAACTACAAAATTTGTCAGTCCACTTAGAGCCATTTTGATGTTCTTTCTGAAGGGACTCTTGGCTTCTAGAAGACTTTTGGTACTTCTTAATCTTCTTTTTCTTCCCTGTACCGTTTTGTGGCTGAGGCTCTTCTCCTTCTTCAGTGCAGTGTCTACTGCCTTGGCCAACATCCATACTAATTCCTTGACCATATTTCAGAAAGCCACAAAAGCTAAACTATTGCAAGCACTGCTCCATCAATGGACATGTTCTGCCTGCCTCTTGTATTTGTTGAACATGAATTTTTGTACTCTGCGTACTGCTCTACCCCAACATTTTTTTTAAGGTTTAAAGTAGAAAAGTTGGTAAAATTAAGCAGAGTTTGTAAAGGGGTGTCACAGGTCCTCCCAGGATACCTTTGTTGCATATTTATATAACTCAGACTATGCAAAGAGGCTAATGTTTATGCCTCTGTAGCTCTGTGATATGTGTGGTTTGCAGAATTTCCTCTGCCAGCCCACAGCAATTGAATTATTGTAGCCCACAGCACAAAGCTCTCTAATTTCAAGCAGTAGCTCCTTGTGTTCCTAGTTATGAAGCTGGAATTCATAATTCAATTCACGGTTCAATTCCCTGTGTTGTGCAAAAATCAGGTGTCACCTCTGCTCCTTAATAGGAAAAGCTGACCAAAATTTCTTGTTGATTTCATTAGAGTGAAATAAAAGCCAGTGTTTTGGAATGGAAGTGATTCTTAAAACCCAAGACCCTCTGGGGAAGCCCTGATTGTTATGTCAGGCCTTTGTTATCCTACTGCTGCCAGTGGTGGTTGCATCCAGTCTCCTGCCACTGGAGAGGCTCTTCACTTCTGTGAGAGTGTTGAGTAGAACCTCACAGTGAACCCAGGATTGAATTTTACCTTCAATGTGGTGACACAGTTCAGCCCACTTTGCCTGTGCTCACTGCCGGCAGACTTGTGCCTATGTTCCTTCAAAGTGTGGACACAGATGCCAAGAGTGGCTTGGATTTTCTGTGCTTTCCAACAGTTTCTTTGGTCAAACCCACCAGAATTTCTCTGGTGTCGCTGTAGAGAATTGATCTTGTGGTGTCTAGATATTTTATCAAGTTTGATGTAGGACTGACAGTTCCTTTTTCAAGTGTGAGGTCTCATGTTCACCTGAGTTGGGTAAGAGCACACAGAAACAGCAGGGAACATCTGTGCTCATACATGGTGGACCTGTGCAGTCATGGCAGTGGCAAGAAACTCTGTGAGACTGGAATGGTGCACTTGCATCTGGGGGTCCCTGGTTGTGCCTGCAGGATTTGTGTCCCAGGCAGGAGCAGCAGGAGGGGCCTTTGAGCAGCAGTGCAGGACTGTGAGCTGGGAAACTCACAGGCGTTTCTGTCTCCCCCCTGGGACCGCAGCAAACTCCTTTCCCTGCAGACTGTTCTTTCTCTGCCCTGCTAAGGTCTGTTTATGCAGTGTATTTCCTTCAGGGCTAGGGTGGATAGCTACCTCTGTGTTAGGGTAGCGCTAACGATGTGGGCTGTGATCATGGGCAGGGTCTCAAGGTGCTGCTGTAATATTAATAAGAGCCTTATAATAAGATTCAGTGTTTACATTTCTTTCCAAATCATGGCTGTTCTGAGTAGCTCACAGTATCGGGGCCATAGCTACATGTAAAAATAAGTAATTGATTTGCTTTCCATTGAATAAATGACATGCCGGTGGAATGATTAATGAATAAGAAATCATGAGTGTCACTGGCACACAAATGGGAATCATCATTCCCCTAACAAATTTTTTTCTAGTTAGGTTTAACTTTCCATTGGGAATTACAGTTTCACTAATGTAACAAAACCACCCAATAAATAACTCATCATTTTTTATAGAGGTCCGTTAAATAAATCTATATTGAAGTACTGAGAAATGACACTTGTAGAAGAAACATTGCTGCAAATAATGAGAAAATTGCAGATGTATTTTATACCTCTTCTGAAAATCAAAAGGTCTCATAAATACAGTCTGTAAAAATGTCTGTGGAAGAGTTAACATAACTGTACAAGCAATAAGCCTGACCTTTCAGTGTAATTTATTTTAGATTTGCTCAATCCTTTTTTATTAAAACTAGCACATCTGAAGCAGAATTAAATCCTATTATACCGGCTCTGTGATTGTATCAATTTTTCTCTGCCATGGCACACTTTATTAAAAATTACTTTGTTTCATATTGGTTAACGCAATCAGGGGAGTAAATGAAGTTTTGTGGTCTTTGGTAGAGAAAGAAGCATGTGGTTTCTGTCCTTGAGAGCAGCGTAAATTGCCATGAGGATCAGCGGAGTTCCAGCCCTGCAAAAATCAGTTCAGATATTTCCTCTGCAGGGCTAAGACACAGGTCCCCATCCTGCCCCAGCATCTGCACTGATCCCAGGACTGGGTTACACAGGGCCAGCTGCATGACACCTTTGTACCTTCTTCTTAGCAAAAATATTCCTATAGACTGGGTACCAAATCCTTAGGGAAGCTATTTATATCAGATGGGGAGTCTTGAAGAAAATGACTTCTCAGTTCCTTTTGGCAGATTCACTGTGCATCTCAACTGTTCAAAACCAAAGGTGTGCTTGAGTCAAGCTAAAATAGCTCAGGAGTATTGTATCTCAATTAGTCAGGTCAAGGTCATTCTCACAGACTAGAACTAAACCTGTTACTCAATTTAAAATCCAAGTAAACTAATTTTTCATTTGTTATGCAGGAGTTAAAAGCAGTGCATACACCTGCAAAGTATTAGGTTCTGTAGTGTGCCTGTGAATTTGGGATTGTTGAGGAGAGTTGGTCTGGCAACACGGGTTGCAACAAACTGCAAAGAAGTATAGGAGGGATCAGCAACCCTGTTTACATTCATAGCAGGTTTGCAGTTCTGTTCTGCACCTATCCTGGGCACAATACTCTGAGGCACCTGCAGTGTTCTTACTGCTTTTGATAGCCAAAGGCATAGAGGTTTTAGGGGTTTATATCTGCGTAAATGGGAAACAGGTGGTGGGACTAGAAATGTAGAGCTTTGTAGTGCTGTATTGTCTGGCAGCCCAGGAGCTCTCAAAAAATCTCTTGCTCTCTTTCTGGCTCTTTACTCAGGAACATCTGATGATATTTCTGCATATGTTGGGCTTTCTTTCTCTTTTCTTACTGTCTCACTGGAGTGTCTTTGTTTCTGCCTCCTGCACAGTCCTGTGTTCCAATGCAAAATCACCAGTTACCACCAGTGGAGCCTGTTTCTTATTGTTTCTATTACCTGAGCTAACTCAGGTACGCCTTTGTTCTGAACAACGTGTGCTCATAGGTGTCCTCTGCCTGTGTTTCATCCCTCTCTTGTGTTTTAGTGGAGCCTGTTTGTCATGCTGGGTGTTGGTGTTTGCTCTAGAAGTCAGTAGCTATGGAAGTGCTGGTGTATTTGCTGTCCTTGTGTGAATTTTACCTGCTTGTTTTTCACCTCAGTTTCTTGCAGTGCAGAAACTGCAGTTGGGTTGGACTGCAAGGAGAGGATTTAAATGCAGACAAGTATCTTTTGAGTTTTAAAGTCTGTCCAGTGTTTTTTAACTGTCCCAGATCTACAGCACTTTAGAGTATTTACTGCTTCTACTTAATGGGCTGTTTACAATTTCAGGACCAGCCTCAGTAGCCTTGCCGAGCATATTTCCATGCTGATGACATGTTTACAGTGAACAATAAGAACTGACACATTTCGTGTGCACAGGTTAATGCCCCCAAATCAGGTGCTATAAATTGTTATGAGTGAGTAGCTGGGGCAAGAACCTGTTTTACTTTTATACAGCATTATGGCAACATCTGGAAAACACGTGAGTTTTTCTTGCTAACTCTATTCATTGCAGATAAAGTACAGTGTTGCCTTTTTTTTCCCCTGTCCCACCTTGTGTGCATAGATTGGAGGAATAGGTATGGCTAGAGGTATTCTCAGCACTCAGACCAGCTCTCGGTTCTTTGAGGATCACATTGGTACCTGCAGCTTGGACTTAGAAGACCCCAAGGACAGGAGGATGCAGCAGCCTCTCTGCACTCCCCTTCCAGTGTCTTCCCTCCCTGCAGAGCACTGTGTTCAGCACAGCTGCTCTCTGTGGCTGCAGCACTTTTATTACCACTGTGATTTTGCTAAGGTCCTCACAGCAGCCTTCACAGGAGCAGTAGTCTTCTCTCTAAGACAAAGTGTCTCAAGTTCTGGCCTTAAAAATAGTGTTCCAATTTGGAAAATCTCAAATAGCGTTTTGCCTTTAAAATACATTAAGTATTTTACCTCACAAGAGTAAAAGTAACTCAGTATGCATATCAGGTAGGGAATGAGGCCTCTAGGAAGTGTTATTGGTGGTGTGGGACCACATAAAGAAAAAATGGCTTATTGCTTATTTCCATCTGCCCACAGCTGACCTTTCCAGGTGCACTGTGTTTCGTCTGGTGCATCTGGAAATGCTCCAAAACTGCAGTCTCCCAGGCTTTGGGACTGTACGTATTTCTTTAGAGAAACCCACATGTCTGCAAACAAGAAAAGAGGAGAACCTTCTAGAGCGGAATAGCCTACTCATCACTGAATCAGATCTGAGTTTTAACAGGTTCTGTTGGGTTATAAATGAACATTCACTTAGAACAAATTTAATTCTGGTGACAAGTCATTAGCTAATAAGCCCTGATGCCAAGAAATCCTTTGTTTTGTTACTGAACACCTGTATTACAGCCAGCTCAAGAACAGACTTTCCTTTATGCAAAGAAAACTCTCAGGAAGCATGAGGGTTTGCTGTTCACTACACTTGTCCCGTCAGCCTCACCACTAAGACACTCTATAGTGTTACTTGAAGTGAAGGCACAACAAAAACCCTCATTTTGCATGGAACATCAAATATTAGACATTAAAAAATTTTCCATCCCTACCCACAGATGAAACCTGAACCAGTGACCTGGAGGTGAAATGGGCTGCTGCACTCCTGGAGTGTGCAGTGTTTGTGTTCATCCCTCAGAGTGCTTTTCCTGTACCAAAATCAAAATTAATCTGTCACACAGACTAATCCTGTTTGTCTCAGAAGTAAACACCATTTTCAAATGTAGAGATGCTATTTTAGATGATTTTTACATTCTGAATCAGAATGTCAGAAAAAAATTTGGCATCCATTTGGTTATGACTTTTGCTATGAAAGTCAAGAAACTACTTTTGACCTGGATGACTTTTATATGAGGAAAAAAGTGGACAACACAATAATGTACATGATAATGTAAAAGCCATCTGTCATCCCAATCACTGTGGGCTTTGCTTCTCTTTCAGAATTGAACATCCCCTTTCCGGCCAGGGAAGACTTGGAGAAGTGGACAGAGACACAGCTACAGAAGTGCAGAAGTCTTTTTATTATGCTAAAACCCCTGACAGTTTTCAGCATTTTGAACTCTTGACTCTTCAGTAAGGTAAATGTAGACACATCAGTAGATTTGGTATTACATTGATAAGACTCCACGAATGATCTACTTGAACCCTTGTCTAGTAGAGGATCTGTGACTGAGGAAGCTGATTTTGTGCAATTTTTGAGTGGAATATTAGGCAGTGGCTCACTGCTAAGGGAGTCCATCTTCTGATGTCTCGGGGCAACACAGGAGGGGGAAGCTGTTTGTGTTCCTGTGGTTTATATTAAATGCCAGTGATGACATGTGCATAAAAATAATTAGTGAAATAAATACTCAGGTGTTGATGCTCTGGCAGGAGGTAGCCAAGGGAATTATATGTGTGAAAAAGGATAATTTAAGTTGAGAGCATCGACAGGTATAATTGATGCCAAATCTACCATTACCATTGATTTAGGCATAATTAGTTTGGATGAAAACAAAAGACTGTCATCAAATATAATAAACTGAAGCATACCAACTAATTCAAAGTCAGAAGCCTTCATCAAAGATGTTTGAGGAAGGTGTTTTGATCCTCCTGCACAGATTATGTGACTTAATACATTGGCTCTGGCTGCCTTGCACTGTGGTTGGGCACAAAACTGCCCTGACTCTCCCAGGACAGCATTAGTCAGCTTGCTTGTCATATTGTATTTGGAGAGCTCTACATTGAAACAACCTTTCTGACCTGCTGCTGTGTTAGGGATTTCATGTGTTTCCTTTCCAGCTCACTTTAAGATTGGTTTTGATTTCTGGATCTGATACTCGGTTTTAAAGTCTCATATAGCCCCTCCTTGTTCTGAGCTTTTGTAACTGCCTGTGAACTAATCTCAATTTCTTGGTATTGCTCTTGCTCTGGTACATAGTCTGGACCTCTTCCCCCTTACCCAAAGGACCATGCTTTCTTTGAACTCTGTTCCCCACTTGCCCTGCAACCTTGTTGTCATCTGTAAAGGGAAGCCAAATGTAGTCATGTGGTCCCCTAATCCCCTGGAGAACGTGTGGTCCACAGATGATGTGTGTTATAGACTCAGTTACAGTGAAATCACAGATTTTATTGCTTCTCATGCTCTAGCAGCTTATGTATTTAGTGTCAGAGAGCTCCAGTTCACAGCCTCTGCCTTAGCCACTGTGCCAGTTATCCCACTAATATTTTGCTTGTCTGTTGAGCATCCAGTGTGTGTACACCAGCAACCTTTGAGCTGGTAAATTAGCATGTACTCTTTTTTTTTGTGGAATGGAGGAGAATAAAATCACTGTAATTAAAGTGTAGGAGTTTTAACTATGGACTGACATGTTGAGGAGGGTGCAGCTGTCCTACCTCCCTGGAGAGACGGGTGTAGTGAATTGATGGCATCCTGGCATTCTCATCCAGCTCATGGTGGACACTGCTGCAAACTGTGAGCAGTCCAGGGAAACAATGCAGAGGAGTTACACCTCTGTGAAACGTGGGCAAGATGTGTGTTCACAGGGGAGGAGGAAACTAACAATGTGCTGGAAAACTGAATGGGATGAAAAAGAGTTTGAGAATTAGAAGGAAGAAGTGGTTGAAAACAAATTTGTTTCAAGATGTGTGGTCTTCACTATGCTTGAGGCTGTGTTTTACCTCAGTTTACCAGCATTTTTTATGTTTTTTGCACAATAAGTTGCTGATCTTTCACTTGATAACAAACATACCCAGCAAATGGCCTGGCACCTTCTGTTGAGCTGTGTCAATTTGCCCTGGTCCAAGACCTGCCCCTGTGCTCAGTTCAGGAGACAGGCCAACTCGCTGCCAACTGGCTGACTTGGGAGGTTCAAGAGCCCTGCTGTAGGGGCAGATCCATCATTTCAGCAATAATAAGGGAATGGGACGCACTATGTGGATGATCCTCACTTTCACCATCAGCCTATAATGTGTCAGATGAGTAACAGTGTCTTGAAAAAGTGTCCTTGAATACACTGGCAGGATGACCTTCTGCTGTAGTCCTCCAAGAACAGGCTGAAACCAGCACAGGCACAGCAGAAAATGGGGTAAATGGGGTTGCAAAGAGGCCAGAGGTGTGACAGGACAGCCTTAGTTCTCCAAACTATCCAGCTCTTTGCGGAATGGAAACAAATATTTTCCACCCCTTCTACTGAGTTTACTTCTTCATGTAATAGGAGGTCACCAATTATTTCTGACTGATCAGTAGAACTGCTTCCAGGCTGAATAAATTTAATGTGGCCTTTTATTCTTCTGTGTGGCTACTTCTTCCAAGGGGCATCTCTTTATTGCTGGGGCATAGCATGGAGACAGCACTGCTCCAAGCAAAGGGGAGGAGGAGAGTTTGCATAGATGATCTGCCTGGGGTTTAGATAGCAAGAGATCAGAAAAGGTTGTTTATAGTCTAGCCCAGTAAATGAATTTAATCTCTATAAACTCTTGATAAGGAGCTGGTTCCTGAGACACCAAGTGCCAGTGTAATTCACTGGTACCAGGATGGATTTATGCTGATAGAGGAGCTGGCTCATATATATTTCCTTTTTAATTTACGTTTTGCTGTTCTCCGTTTCTGGGAAGCGAATTAAGCAGAGCTAAGGCCACTTAAGGAAAGTGTCTATGTGAGTCTGGAGGAAAATCTAGCTGGACAAATCTGCTAGTTCAAATTCATAGCTGTACTGAATTTGAATTAGGCCTTTCAAAAGTTTTGGTTTAAGCAAGCTGAGAAGGTAAGCTGGAGGAGCAGGACGGAGGGAAACTGGCTTTGTCCTCTCTGCTGATCCCCTTTTGTACTGTGCACATGGCCACAACCAGGCACTGGGTGATAGTCCTGGATTTACTGGGAAATCATTGATCCCAAGAGAAAAGGAAATAAGGGGTTACTGCTGTCCTCACTTACACATAGGTCAGCATTTTCTAAATCAGTATTAAAAGAAGACCAGTGGTGGTGGTGAAGGGAAGCGACAACACACAAATTTGTTTCCCAAGGCCTGGAAGGCATTTTTATTCCAGAGAAAGAACTCTGAGGAGGGCTGTGCTCAGTGCTGCTGCTCTGCCTGTTCCTTGTGCATTGCAGCTGGGCCCATAAAGGCTTTGCTTCTGAGGGGGACTAGGAGTTAAAGATTTAAAAAGCAAAGATTCTGTGAAATGCAAACAATGTGGTTTATAATAAGAAAGGATAAATTAGGAGAAGAAAATAGCATGTTGAAAACAGATTAGTAAGGAGTGTGCCTGTGGATGCCTGGGTAGCTTTACCAACTAGTCAATTAGAGTCAATTATCATCCTTAAACTCGTAGCCCCGTGTTTAGTATGCTTGCAGTGTGTCCAATTTAGCTTGTGCTGTTTCATAGGTTCACAATTTTCTCTCTGTGTCTGAAATGATCTAGCTGGAGACACCAGGAAAGTGCCAAGCATTAAGTATATAACAATTGTAATTCTTTTGACTGAAACCTGATTTGATTCAGTTGAAAACGACTTTAGTGTATTGGATTTACGGTTCATTTAACAAGTGCTGTAGATGTCAATACATTAGTGTAAACCTGATGCAGGTAGTAATTTGGTTTCTAATGAGGTTCCCTAGCAGTATCCAACTATGAAAAATGGGACATTCTTCAGTGAAGCACAAAGTGCACCTGCCTGATGGCAGATGTTGTCTGAGGCCCTGCCACTTCACTTCCTGGTGTTATATCTTGCTATGGGCTTTAAAGATACCTTGAACTGATAAAATGTTAGAAGCACAGATTGGGAAGAAAGAAGATTGCTCTTTAGAAGTTTTGGTTTAATTATAGATTTAAATTACAACTTTATCTCTTGCAGTCTTAATTGTGGAGTTGTTGCAGATGCAAAATTTCAGCCAGATTTAATGGAACTTAAAAGAGAAAACTTTTATTTTTATAGGGCTTCGTGATCAGATCATCTCCTTACCTCCCCCCTGCCTTCAAACTGTTTAACTGAATGATTCTTCTGATGAAGGATGAAAACAGGTGTAGTGCAGAGGGGCTGGGACAGAGAAGGCAGTGATGTCTTCCTGTCCCTTGACCCTCCTCTTCCCTCTCTGGACATGAAATAAATTCCAGAAAAGCAGCTGTGGAAATATTGTCCCCTTTCAAGGCAATATGTGTGGTCAAAATTGTCAGGTCCCACAGTAGCTCTCAGTAGCCTTTTCCCTGTGGGAAGACCCTTCAAGGCATCAGGGTAGTCCCTGGGCCAACCTTCCTTCAGCACTTGTGCTCAAAAAATACTTCCAATTTTTTATGTGCTGCATGTAGCTTTTGTTTCAGCATTAAGCTGATTTCCACAGGTTGAGACGTCACTGATCAATATGAGGGTATATGAGAGCCTGACCCTGGCAGCCTGTGTGGGTGTGATTAAGGGTACAGAAGATATGTTCAGTCCTACACAAAGCAGCCTTTCACTGGCTCTCGATTCTCTTCACGTCTCAGCTGGAAACACAACTCCTTTCACTCCTCTATACTTCTTAATTTCCTTCCTTTGCTGTTATTTAGCTGCTAAGTGCTACGTGCTGCAGTAGATAATGGAAGAAGCTGTTCAGAATGAAATGGCATGGCATTCTATGCCCTTTTGTACACTCTATAAAATAAAGATGAACTTTTCTGCCCATTCCAGCCAAGGCACACCTTGCTGTGTGGTGTTGGTTCCTATATTTTCCCCTGGATTCTGGCTGACTCCAGACAGTGCTATGTTAGGAGACTGTTCACAGCCTCACAGCCTGTGTCAGTGTCAGTGGAGCTGCATGCCCATGGTCACACTTGAACAGCTCTCTTTGAGGTATATCATCTTCAGAGGAAGGAAAAACATAGCAAAGGGAATTCCCTTGCTGCACAGAGGTGACTCTGGGGTGATGTGAGTGACTGTCTGCAAATGCTGTTCTAGACAGGAACCCTCAGAAAAATTATTCCAAAGCACCTTTTAAACCCAACGGTCAAATTCTGGGTAAATTTGCTACTTCAGAGTTTAAATGAAAAATGTCATAATAAGCTTAGTTTTCCCTTGAAAATTGATAAACCTCAATTGAATTAAAGGGCTTTAAATTCTGAGTGAGGGTGTCTGTCCAAGGACTTAATGCAGTTTAACTGAGCCTTTCGGTTTGTGTTTCTTAGATCTGCTTAGCTTCCTTACCCATGCACTGGACTAGGCAAGTGCTTAGTTTTGTGTTCATTTGCTTCAGAGAGAATTTATCTTCTGTGCTACCAACTTGGAGGGTGGCAGACAAGAGCTGCCAATGCTTCTCTGCAACAGACTGCCACTTGAGCTCACCTTAGCACCTTTCTCAGCTCACGTCTCCTGCCTGGGACTGGAGGAACCACAATGCTGTGACAGAAGACTAAGCTGCCTGCCTGGGTAATGGTTTCCTTCAGGATTTGCAGGAAATGGCACCTTTCTGCCACCACTCAGAGATACTGGCGTGGCCATCAGATAACAGTACCACTTGCACAAGGTTTTGTAGCAGCCAGGACCTCTGCCTTTGATAATTTTGTGTCCTCATGCCTTTTTTTTTTTTTTCCTAGGTCTGACCTTGTAGTGCTGTGAAGACATGATGGAGCAGAAGTACCAGTGCCATCGTTTCCTAATGGTCTAAAATCAAGAGGAAGGTCAAAACAGTCACAGAATTACAATATAAAAATTCAGGTGAAGTTATTTTTCATGTCTTCCTCTTTCTGCTTTCATAATTCCTATTCCCTAGGCTTTTAGGAAGTTACAAATGAGGTGGCAGGGTTTTTGGTCGGTCTGCTTTAATGGCACTGTGGGTCTGACACAACCTCAGGTTTCTATGCAGTGGAAATTTGGAATAAAGAGCCTTGTTTTTCATGTCTGAGAGCTGGCAATACTGCTTCTTCCCTCCTGGTCCCTTTTATCATGCAGCTTGACAGAAATATTTTGTTTGTTATTTAAAAAAATGTGTTTGTTAAAAGTTAATATTTTTTTCTTGTAAAGGCTCATCCATCCTGGTATTACATTAGCAATTCTACTTTGTTCTTCTGTGAAGGAAGTTTCAGTTTACAGGTACATCTGCTTTCCATTCCACAGCTTAAAGAAAGTCGTCAGAAAAATCTTAAAACCTACTTAATGAAGCCTTTTAAATGCTCATCCTGCACTTTTGAGTGAAGAGCAATTTATATTTCATAAAAGTAGAAGCTGAGCTGCAAGCTGTAAGTAATTATCATATAATTAAATGTCTACTATGAAAGAAATGAAAACTCAGGCTTCTTGGGAGGCTTCCGTGACTGGTTTATGCAATCACAAATTAAATTACATTTCTTTACCTTATGAATGTTCTGGAGGTATATTAATCTAGTTTGGAGGTGCACCTTGGAGACTGCTAAGCTGCGTTAAAAGGGAAAAGGAGTTTATCAAACCAGTAAATTTCATGGGCCAAGAAGAAGCATGCATAAATATCTGTGATGGGCTCTGCAAATGTGACTGTGCTTTTCTTGCCTGGAAACATTAGCAGTCAATAATGAAGAAATCAACCCCCATATGAGCAGTAGCTTAAGTGAACTGTAGTATTAGTTTGCTGACCCAGGCCTGGATTCCAGTGGACGTGGTCTTTCTCTTCAGGAGAGAAAAATATTGTCTGTTTGTTGGGAGTGGAGTGGGGAGTGTTGGATATCAGGAATTTGGGCAGAAGGTTAACCCTTCATGTGTTCAGACTGGCTGTATGTTTAGCCAGGAATCCCCTTCCACTACCCAAAGGGCAGTGAATTTGTGGGTGGCGCATCTGCTGAAACCTGCAGAAAAGAACCTCATCTCTGGATGTGAACACTTGCTTTCACTTCACAGGGGACTAACTCTACTTCTGTTAGTACTTACTGAAATGCTGGTATTCACTGAAGAAAATTTCGTGGCAAGAAAAGTGGTGAAGTAGTAGCACATCAACATGTGAACTTTGTATTCTTGCTACTTGTGCTGTTGGCATTTTAGGACTTGGTATATAGTTCAGTTTTACCTGAATGTGGGAAAAGCTGAGTTATTTAAGGACAGGAAACCCTGACTTGGGGTTGTTCTGATTTAAGGATCTGTTGCAATAATAGTCTGTTATGGCTTTATGCAAAGAATAAAGGAATATTTTCATGCCCTGATGCAATTAAAGAACAGTTTCTGTATGACTTAGCTTAAAGAATGGAAAGAGTGAATGTTTTATCATATTTTTGCAATGTATTTAGCTTGCATGAAACTCTTCCCAATGAAAAGTCATGACACTCTGAGAAGCTCTGGTACTGTGCTGCTAAAGGGGCTTCTCTTAGGCCAGGTGTCTCTAGACCACAAGAATATAATTTTTTATCTCCTCAAATGAAGATAAATCTCATGGTGCCTTCAGTGTACAGTACAGTGACAGTCAATACTCTGAAATCACATCTATATGCAGTGGGGTGATGGCAATGTAATGGTATCCTTTGTATGGGTCAAGGGGCCATATTATTGGTGTTGGCTTTTCTTTTCCCTCTTACTTTTTTCCTAAGGTTAACTACTTAACCTTGACTTTGGGCTGTATTTTTTTTTTCATTCCATTTCTCCATTATACATTATTTGGTTTGGTTACAGTCACTAGACTTTAACTGCTCTGACATATTAATTTTTAAGGGCACAAATGACTTCATTAAAATAATGTCCTTCAGATAAGTGCACTTGGCACTGTGATTGGAAGTGGACAAAAAGAAATATGAAGCATCAACTCCTTTACATTAAGAATATATCATAGGAGCCAAACCCAGTAAAACATGTATTTGAAATGCTTCTTAGTTAACTTTTAGAAGTTCAATGTGTAGCAGCCTATATCCATGAATCAGTTAGGAGTTTCTTTTCCAATGTTTCTAGTCAAAGATTTGTTTTATATTTGAAGTCTTCATTTATATGCAACACTGTTTTCTTAGTATCATAGAATCATAGAATGGTTTGGGTTGGAAGGGACCTTCAAGATCATCCAGTTCCAATCCCCTTGCTGTGGGCAGGGACACCTTCCACTAGACCAGATTGCTCAAAACCCCATTCAACTTGACCTTGAACACTTCAGGGATGGGGCAGCCACAACTTCCATGTGCCAGGGCCTCACCACCCTCACAGTAAAGAATTTCTTCCTAAGATCTAACCTAAACCTGCCCTTTGTAAGTCTAAAGCCACTCACCCTTGTCCTGTCACTCCCTGCCCTTGTCAAAACTCCCTCTCCAACAATTTTGTAGTCCCTTTTAGGTACTGGAAGGTGCTATGAGGTCTCCTTGGAGCCTTCTCTTCTTCAGGCTGAACAAACCCCAACTGTCTCAGCCTGTCTCCACAGCAGAGGTGCTCCAGGCCCTCTGAGCATCTTCATGGCTTTTTCTGGAGTTGCTCCAACAGGCCCACATGCTTCTTATGTTGTGGTCCTAGAGCTGGATGCAGCACTCCAGGTGGAGTCTTATGAGAGCAGAGTAGAGGGGGAGAATCACCTTCCTCGACCTGCTGGTCACCCTGCTTGAGATGCAGCCCAGGGTATGCTTGGCTTTGTCAGCTGCAAGTGTACATTGATGGGTTGTGTTGAGCTTCTTGTCAACCACCACACCCACTTGCTTCTCATCAGAGCTGCTTTCCATCCATTCTCCACCCAGCCTGTGTTTGTGCTTGGGATTGCCCTGATCCATGCGTAGATCCTTGCACTTGGCTGCTTATTCTATGTTAGTATCCCTACTTATTCTGCATTATTTCTTTGCAATAAAAACCTGCCTGATATGAATATGAATTGAAGAGGAGCACTGTCTGTTGGATCCTGATAGGGAATGCTTATTGGAAGTATATTATAGTTAGAGTAGGTGATTTGGAACTACAGCTGCTCTCCTGTTTCCACTTCTGGACCCCTTTCTCCTCTGTCTCTGGCACAGAGCAGGCCATATAAAGTATATTGTGCTAAAAGGTGGCTGAGGTCTCTCTGGTGTATTCTGCTAAGGGGAGTGAGCACGTAAATACTTCAAATCAAAAATCACTCTTTCTGTAATGATCCTGCTGTACCCCTCGCAAGAAATGTACTGTAAATACTAATGCATCTTACAGCAAACTTTGAGTAAGACAATGGGCTGGCATAAGCAGTAGTTACAGTGACCTGAAACCTCAGTCCAGATCTCCTCCAGTTTTGCTTTCTGGTTTCCCTTCTGCCAGACCCTTCTCTTTCCCCTGTGCTCTCTGTGAGTGCTCCCAGAGCCCTGCTGTCACCTCACCTGAGGCTTGAGGGCTATCGTGCAAAGCTGCCTCGTGGACTTCCTGCTCACCCCAGGCTCCCATGGCATCTTGTCAGCCTGTTTTGAGGTGACCCAAATAGAACAAGTTATTTCAGATGCGTACTAATGCAACTGAAAGCTTTTAGCTGAGTGATGATTTCTGCTTACCCTTCTCCAGGGCTGTCCTTAGCTCTTGGAAGGGCTTTTAGATTTCTTCACTAATCAGCAAGTTTGTAGAAGTAAAATGCTTTCAGATGGTAACTGGTCCAGTGGGCCTGGGACACACACATGCTGGAGAGCACGTCCTGACATCCAGCATTACCAAGCAGTGTTTTTACCTTGTGCTGGAGACTGAGGAGACCCTCAGCTGAAATTACAGCCTATTTTTCCTGTCTCCCCCAGAGCGTCACAGCACATTCAATGAACATAGCAGGCTGCTTTGGGGTGATGAGACCTCGGCCACTTCCTTCATTTCTTCAAGAGCAGCATTGCAAAATGAGGTATATAAATGCTGAGCTGCTGCAGATTAAAAACATTTCCTAAAAAATAAAGTTAAAATTGAAGCTGACCCAAGTTAAAAAGCAATTTTCTGAGAATGTAAAGGCATAAAGGAAAGTGCCTGAACATGATTTTAAGTGGGCCTCTGAATGTGGAAGATAGATGGCAGGAATAAAAGGACGCACGCATTGGTGGGGTGCTGCAGATGGAGAGAGCCCTAGAGTAACATGCTAGGAGCAGATTTCAATTAAATGAGCATACTTCATGCAACTACTAAATTCTGTCTAGATAAATGGATTTTAGAAGAATATATGTATTTTTGAAACTATGAAGTCACTTGATAAGGTAATAATAAATCTGCCAGAATTTCTACTTTGACCAAAGCTTAGCTGTAATACAGGATTCATTTGAATACCTAAAGCCATTTTGGGGTTGGAAGAGACTTTCCCAGCTTTGGAATTAGATTTCTCTGCAATGGATATTATGTTCTTGACCCCATATCATTGCCTTTGAGGAGCAGCAGTATTTAAAATCCTCTGTAATGCAATAAGCCTGAGCTCCAGCTAAGCGTGTGCCGTGCTGTTATAATGCAGCACCAGTGGTGGCCATTGTTAAGGCACTGAACGTCTGTGAGGTAAACACAGGGCTTTCTTTGGGATAATTAATAATTTAATCTCTGTGAAGTAGAGGTTGCTCTTCATTTATCTCAACTACTCTTTGATTTTTTTCTCTTCACCCCATTTTAGCTGGCATCTTTCCCTTTCTGCCTTCCTCACCCACACAGGTTGCCTTTTATAATAAGCTCTTTCAAAAGATGAGCTTTTATTTCTTTCAGATTGCACTAAACTTTTATTTCCTGTAAAAAATAATTGCGACTTACTGTAAAAGACATTCTCAGATTGAACAGACCACCTTTAAGAAAATGGCATGATGAAGGGTTGCAGTCCCTGCTGTGGCTGGTATGAAGTGGTACCTGCTTTGCTAAAAACATAATTCCCAGGCCAGCCAGTGGAGTCTTGGTCTAACATGTCAGTTCTTCTGTGTGTGTGTGCAAAGCTGTAGGGAATCCTGTGACAGTAATCCACCCTAACAGTGGGGAGTCAGGGTTGGGAGGAATGTCCCTGGTTTATGTTTATCCTGTAACATGCAAACAATTTAACACTTCTAGCAGATGCTGATTTCAGCATGACTGACAAATATTTTGAATATATATTTTCCAAGTATTTTCTTCCACGAATTTAAAATGAGCTAACAATTCTTTTAGCATTCCAAACTAAATTGGCTGTGGCACTGTTGGCTGGCTTTAAGTATTGCCTTTCTCACTCCTGGTAGCTGGAACAGTTGTGCCTTTGTTTTACAATTAATATTTCGATGAAAACTTGTAAGGTACTGTAGGCATAAATATTTAATATCTTCCCTCTATGTTTCTTTATTGCTGAGCTTGGTGATAAGTTAGTAATTCAAACTGAAATGCAGATAAAACAGTAATGTGAACAGTTTAAATCTGCATTTTTCCAAAGCTCCTGTGGTCAAGATGACTGCGTTCTAGCAAGAATATTGCTATTTAAAATTGTTTACCTCTACACTTCAGCTGAATGCTGCTCTATATGATAAATGAGGTAAATAAAGGTGCCTTTCGGGTCCCAATAACTGCACAAGAAACCTAATCATTCTCACTAACATAAAATAATTTAAAAAATGGAACAGTGCCATAGCAGTCTAATAAGAAATTTCTGAATACGGCACCACATATGGCCAAAGCCTCTTCAGGCATAATTCAAGCTTTTCTTTTTTCCTTCTTCCCTGTTTTCAGTAGGTTTGTTTCATGTTTAATGTGGAATAAGACTTTGTGTTTTCAGAGTTTACTTTTTCAGAGTTTACTTAATTTTTTGTCTGGACATGAAACATGATTTATCTTTTTCCCATAATAATTGGTACCACTTCACTTTATGGGTAAAACATGTCGAAATTCGTTGCACTGTTCCTCAAGAAAAGGCAGACTGACATTGGGCTCAGATTTGCATCTCTTTAGAAACACAACTATGTCACTTATACCAAATAGAGCAATGTCTTTAAAGGCAGATGTGAAAGCCTCTGTCCCATTCTATCTTCCTCCACCTTTCCTTCTCTGTCTCCCCCAGAAGAAGGTAATTTCTTGACATATGGAGATATTGCTATTTAATAAGAGTAATCTTTGCACAGCACTGATGGGTTTTTTCCTAGCCAAGGCAGTGTCACTTGGCTTTCTGCTTTTAACAGCATTACCATTTGAGGGAAAAGAAGTAAATCCATTCCTTTGTTAGTGTAATCTGGGTTATCTGCTGTGGAAATGTGCTTATGAGACTTTGGTCTGATAGAATTTGTCTGGAATTTAACTATCTTTACAGCTTGCTTAAGCAGGATAAAAATCTTGCTTTTCTGTATAGAGTACACACTGTCCGAGAGCACCAAACAGATTTCATAAAATTTAACATTCCTCTTCAAAGCACAGTTCAGTTGCAGGTTTTTTATATTTATCTGAAGAGTCAACTTGTGTCCTAATCCTACACTTTGATCGACTTTGTAAACCTTTCTGTCTTGTCCTGCAGTTGCCAAGGTACCTCCTGTAGCAATGCAAATAAAAATAGATCTGAGGGGAAATGCAATTTTATTAGAGCTTTGGGGTCCCGAAGAAACATTTATCCCAAAATCTACTGGTTAAACAACAACAAGATAAGAACCATCTGTGAGAGTGTGTCTCAATTCCAGCTCTTTGAATCGAACCATTTCTTGAAGATGTTAAAAATGCTAAAATCTCCTTGGCCTCATTACATCTTAATGATAAAGGAGGCTGGATGTTGCTGGTGGCATTTGCCCAACCTTCTTCCTAAAGCTCCTGGCAGCTGGGGGACGGTGTTCCAGTGGAAGGGTGTCTGCAGTCCCCTCACACCACTCGGGCTTCCCCTCAATGTACAGTCACAGCCACAATTCCTGGGTTCACGTTCCTGGCTATGGGTGCATTTAAAACCACTCTTGTGCCTTAAAAGAACAAAGAACAGTGTTTCATTAACACATCGTGGTGGAAGCACAGATGGTGCATTTCAAAAACAAACCAGGAAACACTTTAAAATAAATGAGGAGCTGTTAATCTCTCCTTTGGTGGCTCTTTTAACCAAATGTTAATGGGGTTGGGCAGAGGCTGTGTACAGGCCAGATATTTCTGTCTTTGCTGTAATGGAAGCAAATGAAGACAAAGTAGGAATTAATCTAACTATATCTATCCATCCCAAGTGCAAATATTCCCATCTTTGCAGAGAAGAAGTCTGAGCGTTCCTGCTAAGAGGGCAGAATGAAGCAGTAACTAAATCCTGATGGGACAACACCAGTGAACTGACCATGCTGTGGAAGAAGGTTGCCTGGGAGTGCCTGGGTGGTGGGGACACCACAGAGATGTTTTCAGAAGGCCACTTTAGGAATATCCTCTCATTACGGACCACACAGTTCAGAATGGAGATGATGGGTATGTTTTATGCTGACATTTTACTGTCAGATTTTCTGTTTATGGGAAAATGGTTAGTTTAATGAATGTCCCATTTTGCAAAGGTGGGGGGGGGCTTTATGTATTTTCAGTTCATTCATAAGTGCATTTGTAACTTGACATTTAAGTTCTAATGCAAGCCAGATCTCCAGATTTACTGAAAATAAAAAGGCCAAAGCCACTGTCAGGTAGTTTTAAAACTACTGAAGCAATTTTTGTCAATAAGACCGTCTTAAATTTTGCTGGGTTTTTTTTGTTGTTGTTGGGGTTTTTTGTGTGTTTGTCTTGTTTTTTATTATTTACTTTTTAATTCTCAAAATTTCTTTTAGAATGGCAGAGCAGTTTCTTTGAATGCAGCTGCTCTCATCCTGTCAGGAGCCCAAAGGGTGGCTTTGACCAGCCTGGTGGCACTGGGTGGGTGCAGGACACCACTGGATTCTGGAGTTAGGGGTTCATGCAGGAGTGGGCCAGCACTGAAATCTGGCCTGGTCACTCTACTCATAGAAATAGTTTCTAGGCACACTTCCTCTGCAGATAATTAAGCTTTCCTAAGCTGAGAAAACCATCTGTATGTTGAAATCCTATTCCAACTACTTCACAGAAAACCTATTGTGGTATAACAGGGCAGTTCCTACCAAAAAGAACAAGCATACCTACTTGAAGTTTTGGGTTATATGTTTTTGCAATTAGCAGATAAAATGCTGTTTGGAAGCAGCATGAGCCTGAGTCTAGCTTTGTATGCAGTTGTAATGATGTGGCTGAAAATGAGATTGCTGCTGACTTCTGGCTGTGTGTGGGACAAGGATAGTTTTTGGTGGCTCACTTGGCAAGTGCAGCCTGGTGGTCGGACACCCAGGATGAACTCGGTGCCCTTCAAGAGGCTCGGGAAACAAATCTGAGCTCTGAGGTGCCAGAGCAGGTGGGGTGCTTGATTTGGGTGGTGGCCACTAGCCCATATCACATGAAAATGTGCCTTCCTCACCAGAGTCAGTGTCTGAGTATCCTAACAAATGTGGGAGTGTGCCCTTAACTAGATAGCATTTTCTGATGGCTACTTTTGTTGCTGTAGTGTTTTTCCTGTCCTACATGAGATCTTAAAGGTACTTGCTTTTCATGTGGATCTCTTGCTGTTCATCACTGCATTGGCATCATGCCTTCTGTGCACTCCTTTCCCGAAGAATTCCCTTATAACCTGCTGAACTTAAACTGGTGGGATTTCCCTTGGACTGTACACAGTTTCTTTTATTCCTATTATTTTGTTTGGAAAGCTGGAGTAATAAAAAAGAAAAAATATCATTGGTGTCAAACTATTCCAAATCATTAGAAAGAGCACAGCAATGGGAGCTACAGATAATTCCTCATTCTGAAAATGAGCACGTCTTATGTTATTGCTGCAGTAATTACCTAAAAATACTTAATACTTAATTACTTCCAGGGTGTCAATCTTCATAACAGTTTATTAGAAGATTCTAATGGATGTAGCAGCTGCTTCCACAAGCAAATCTATTTGTGGCTGAACCTGACATTCTGTTCTAAATATTATTCCACCTTGATCAACATTATTTCTCCACATATATCATTACAGCTGTAACAGATTGGGAAGGGAGGGTTTATCCAGCTGCAGTGGGAATTGCTCTGCTCACTCATGACTTCCAACTTACTCTGCTAGAACTAGTAGAAATGTTTGCAAACAACTTATCAGGAGGAAGATGTTGGAACGGTTTTCATGACCCTGGTCTTGGCTTCTTGATATTGCAGCTGTACAAATGACTGGCTGATAATTCAAAGGCTCCTCTTTCAGGAATTGTCAACTGGATGAGAGAGTTGGTGTGAGGGGACAGTATTCACCTCACCTCTCTGATGCAGAGAGGGAGGCTTAGGGAAAGGGGTATGGGCAGGGTTGCTCTGTGTTGTGGTGCTCCTGGTGACAGGGCTGTTCCCTGGGGCTCTTGGGCAGGAGGATGCAAGCTGGAAGTGCATAATGTCTTTTAGCTACAAATGCAGAATTCTTGTTTGTGCATTACTATTGGACTTGGTTGCCAAAAAGCATGCTTGGCATTCTGAACAAACAGCTTCAGTTTGGAGCACTCAGAAGTTTAGACTGTGTGGAGCTCAGTGGAAGTAGGACAGAGTATAATCCAGAAATCTAAAATCAATCTACTTTTTTTGGTACAGAAAATTTTCTAAAACACCCAGATTAATAAATACACCAAACGAAGCAACTTGAATGCAATAGTCTCTAATAACAAGCTCTACCTGAACTTGATTAATATTGAATTCTGTAAATCCGTGACTTCAAACCCTGTTGTGTTCCTGCATTTCTGGTTTCTGTGTTTTTCTGTCTTTTGAAAAATTTGCTGGATCAGGTATTTTTAAGAACTGCAGGAATGTCCCTTCTTCATTTCATCAGCAGGAGTTTCATGCCTTTGAAGCACAAGAGTTTGAGTTTTATTCTCCTACTTCTGCTATTTCTTTGGAGACCAAGACCACGTTACAATTTATTTCTTTAGACCCTTGCACTGTCCTACTTAGTGTCACATTGGTGAGTAAGATGCTTAATGTCCTTTATCAGCTTCTGAGCTGTCCTTCAAACATCCCTACACCTTGGGCAAGTTAAGATTGGATCCAGGTTTTGCTTTTCTGCTTGGCTTTCTCCCACCGACTGAATTTGAGACAGCAACAGTCTTGGCACTGCCAGAGTGGTCTGGTTTGCTGACTGTGCAAAACAGAGTAGTAAATTAAAACCAACCTAATGAGAATGCCTATTCTTATTTCTGGTAGTTTTCTATTAATTCTGTGAGTAAATAACAGGTGTCTTGAGGCATAAAGTTTGTATTTTGAAAACCTGTGTTTTTCATTTATCACAATGGAAGCTGCTCTGTACAGCCTCAGTAAATCTCCAGAGCTGCCACACTGCATTATGCATGTGTCGCACTGTAGTTTGCAGATACTAATTTAACCAAGTGTTCTTCTGAAAAATGCATTGCAAATCTTGTTATAGCAGGTGCCTGGTAAGAACAACATCTGAGTGGTGGCAGCAAACTGAGCTGACTTTGCACAAGTTTCTCTGTGTTAGGTAGCCCTTGTCTTTGAGCAATATGACTAACCCAGCACAGTGGTATCTCGCTGGAGGGAAGCAGAGTTTTTGTTAAATATGTGTATGAAGTTCAAGCTGGGTCACCCTGAGACAGAAGTCGGTATCAAATACTGGTAGACATTCAGCTTCAATTCAGCAATAGTGGGTGAGCATTCACAGTCCCACTGACTTTCATGGGATGAGTAGTATCAGACATGCTTGCAAATATTCAGGCTATGGGTAGGTGTGAAAGGAAAATAAGACTAGTCATCAACATTTATGCCCACGAAATTGGTAACCCAGGAGTGCAGCTAAAGTTCTCTCTGGGTATTGACCACTAAGTTGTTTTGGTTTCTTCTCCCCTGAATGCCTTTGGCTGAATTAGGTTTTAGGATTGGTGTCAGAACTACATTTTTGATCTTCTCATGGATTTTTCAGGAGTTCAGATGTTATATAGACTGTGGCTGCTCTTCAAAGCAGTCCAGGGAGGAGGAAAAATATCTCACAAGAAAATGCTCCCTCTTAGACTGTAAAAGTGATTAAAAATTGAGATATGCCTTTTTTAATGAGTTCCTGTTCTAGGGGATAAATAAACAACTGAATTAGCTCTTGGCAGCCTCATCTGCATGACAAAGGTTTGACTTTGGTAGGATTTTTTTTTTTTAATTTAGAAAACAGTAAAATAAGGCAGAAAAAGAATTCAAAGCAATGGAGTATAAACAGAGAAGCTTACAGCTTAGTTACAGCTTCCTAAAAACTAAAATAAAGGAAATGTGTTGTGATGGGTCACTGGCTTGTATCTTATCTTGCAAAGGGTAGCTACCACGACCAGAGTAGTACATTCTCCAGAAGATCCAGTTTATTCTCTCTGTTTCCCTGGATAATTAATATTCTTCAGAAGAGAATGCAAATGTTTTTTCTTATTTCCTGTCTCTGAAATTGGGAGAGAGAGTTTGTTTAAAGGGTAACAAAAAGATTAAAATGGGATAGAAAGCCTGCAATTATCTGTGATAAACAATGCATTATGTTTTAGTTTGTGGGCTGCGAGGCTGTCACTGAAATGTTTCTCATCTCATGTAATATTTTGTGCTACTGCATTGCTTTTCAATTATACAGCTCAAAGGAAAGTTTCCACTGACAAAAGCAGTGAAAGCACATTGCTTTTAGTATTGGTTTTTGGTCTTTTTTTCCTTCTTTTATAGGTCTCAAGTGTCTCTTCAAATCTAAGTCCAAATGACAGGAGTCCAGGAGTTTGAAAGTTATTAGAAAGATATGGATATATGCAGCTAATGAAATATGCTCGCTTACAATATATCAAGACATGCAGAACTTTGAGGAAAACTCAGCAATCTCAATATTTAATATAAGCTGGAGTTCAAGTATTATTTTTTTTTTTGCAAATGCAGCATATGCTAATCTATTGCTGAGCTTTCGTCTAGCAGATTCAATTTCCACTCATAATTTTTCATTTATTAGTTTCTCTTTCGCATAAACACAGCTGTGTATTCTGATCTACGCTGTTGAGATCTGATGTGGTGCAGTATATGGGGAGCCCAAGTGATTTATTGCGGAGAGCCAGGGAGTAGATGGAAGGGACTGCAGAGCAATTTTTGAATAAATATTGGTTCTCATTTAAATTCATATTTGGGAAATTTTTACCCCAAACTTTCCACCAGTTGCTCATATTAAAGATGGACCAAGAGATGTTGCATAGAGGGATGGATTTGGGCCATGTTGCAGCTCAGGAAGAGGGAGCAGTTTCTGCTGTGTTTGGCCCCAAACATCTCTTGTATACAAATTCGTTTGCAGTGCTGGTATATTGATGAGGAT
This sequence comes from Xenops minutus, assembly GCA_035221455.1. Lineage (NCBI taxonomy): Eukaryota > Metazoa > Chordata > Aves > Passeriformes > Furnariidae > Xenops > Xenops minutus. The sequence goes on along the minus strand of JAWWEE010000142.1, from coordinate 11,509,690 downwards.
CATATAATATTGATAATGATCCTGCTACTGCTGTTCTCTGCCTGCCACCTCCTAATCTGAGGTTTTCTGAGACAGACTCAAGCTTCTTGTAATCAAGAAGCTTATAATTTTAAGGGTACATTGAGAAACAAACGTTTTATTTAAAATGTAATATTGAGTCTGCCAGTTGCTATGTGGCACTTGTTTTGGAGTGGTGTTTTTTGTAACATTATTTTTAAAAACCCAAACAAACCCCCTAGACAACAAAAGGCTCTCCATCATCTCCAATGGTTTTCTTGCTGTAACATGTCTGAAAATCAATATGTATTTTATTTAAAATTTCACACTAGGCTAACTTCTTCAGGTACAACAGCTGATTTGCAAAGAACTACTGCCCAGCAGAGTTGGAACAGCTTTTGGAGCTTATGCCGTAACCTGTCTGAAGCTATTCAATAACTTGTCTTTGACTTGAGTGCCCTGCAGTTCAACCCTCTGCAGATGGCTGTGTCTGTGCTATAAGGAATGTGAAGCACAGAGTAAAAGTGTCTTGTCGTAGGTGTAAAGGAAATGATCTTAGCCTTATCCCCTTGGTTTTTTGCCCATCTCCCTGCAGAGGACCTGTGCTCAGTTTTCATCTCACTGGTGATTCCACCTACTGTTGTCACGCGGCTGTTTCCACTCTGTTTTCTGAATCATGCTAAGACACAGTCTCATTTAAGATATTGCACTGTGACTCGAGACCTCCTCTTCCCATCAAGGGCATATTTTTCCCATTGCTGGTCAGTGAGCTTTCATTCCCAGGTCTTGCTTGGCATGTGAGCCCATCCTTTCTGTGGCTGCTGCAGGGTGGGGAGCACGGGTGATGGCTTTCCAGAAGGCACTGAGCCCACCTGCTCCCTGCTGTTCTTGCACCAAGCACTGCTCAGTGAGGGAAGGTCTCTGGGGAGAGATGATACAGTTTAATAGAAGAGCTGATAGAACCGAGGACTTGTGTCCTGATAAGCTTGTCTTGTCTTTATATTTAATCTCTGTTGGTTGATTTTAATGAAATCCAATGCTTATCTACAAGCCTTCCCCTGATTGCATCCTTTGGTTAACATAGCCCAATGTGCAGTGACAGTAATTTTTAAGGCTATGGAAAATAATTAGAGTATACTATATTTATGACCTGCCTGTTTTCTCACTTGTGAGGTCTTTTTTCAGCGAAGTGTCCACACTCAGCACTTGGCTAATGGAGTGCTCCAGCTTTGTGCTACAGCTCTGTGCTGCTTGGAACTTATGCAATGATGCTAAGAGAAGAATTGTATCTGAAATAAGTAAAGAAATAGTGCTACATGTAGTACTTTCTTGTACCCTCAGGGGTTTGACCTTTGAGGCACAGGCACTGATGTTCTGCAGAGCAAATAGAGTTTGTGGTTGCTGCTGGGTGCCAGCTACTCAGGTGGACAACCCTGACAGGAGTGTCTGGCTCAGGAAATCCCTGAGCTATGAGTCATTGGAGGTTGGAAGGGTGTTCAGGAAAAGCATTTCTTGATGCCTGCCTTGCTCTTGTGAATGTATTTCTGGGCATTTGCTGCTGACAGTTGTTGGAAATGGGACAGTGGGTTAACTAAATCTTTGGGCTGATCCTATATGTCACTTCGGTGTTCATAAATAATTGGCACGCTAACCACATCTGTTAATTGCAATGGAGCTTGCAATGATTAATTCTAATTGCTATTCATTATTTCTCTAGCGTGTCAAATGTACTAGAAACAAAATCTGGTAGGTGCTGAGCATTAAGATCTGGTTACAGCAAGAGATAACTCCTGATTTTTCTCTGTTCCCTCCAGTGCTGGGAAGCTTAGCCTATGTGTGCTGGGATGTTTGCCCATGCAACATGATGCAGAGGTTGGTCCTCATCTGCTTGTGTTTTCTGACTGGTGAGCTTCACAGGTTTAATCTCAGTTTGAATCTGACCCCTGGGTTTTGGGTGGCTGATCATAGCACTGTTATTACCAGGTTTGATGACAAGTCATCATATCATGCTTTGTAGCAGCAGGCTGAGGTAGGGATTCCCCAGAGAGATGGCTAGTAGCTGGAGGAAGTTGTCCAGTTGCTTCAGTGGCTCAGAGGTGTGTGTTTGGCTAGAGAGACAGACCACACTGTTCTTTTTCACGTCTTCTACAATCATTTGCTTGGGAAACACAAATGTCAGCCTCAAAATGAGAATTGCACATTGAGATGCTTGGTAAATGTTACCTCTTACAGTATCACTTAGTTCACCTTTTTTACAGCTGAGAGTACTGGAAGAATGAGGTGTGAGGTTTTGAACAAGCCATGGTGGGGAAAGCATGGCTGTGTCAGCTGCATTATGGTAAACACGGGGTAAATTACTGCTTCATTGCTTTCAATTACTTTCAGTTTACTCCAGGATTAGCATATGCATGACAACTCCTGCAGAGAAGCTGATGTGCTGGAAGGATGGTTTTTGCAGTAGCTAACAACGACTTACTTGTGTACCTATTCTTGATTATTTTCGTCTGTAAAGATCATTTTTAATGAGTCTCTGACAACACATGTAGGGGCTCCTGACTTACTGCCAGGACGTGCATGAGTCAGAGATGGAAGTTTCCTGGAGCATTGCAGGTGGTTTCTGGGACAGCACCTGTATTCAGCCACAGCGACAGGCTGAGGATGGGGCTTTGCAGCAGAACAAACAGGAAGGGGAGTTGATTAGGCAGAAACAACTTTCAGGCAGCTTATTTCAGCTGATAATTTTAAGGCCTTTAACAGGCAATCCATAAGCAAAATTTTAGTCCTTACAGAGATGTTTTATTTCTCTTTTTGCTTCCTCTGGCAATCGTGTCTGAATTAATGTATAACTGAATAGCTACTGACTGTGGACACGTAGACATTGCTTGCAATATAATATTTGGCCTTTGAGTAGACCTGCAGCAATTTTTAAACATTAGTTTGGTGGTGGGGTAGTGATACACATAGTTACAACTCTTCACTTACAGGGAACATCTGATTTAAACAGAATTAAAAGGGTGGATGGGGTAAGAAATGTTTTCTAATCCAGTCTTGCTGAACAGACAATTAGCAAGATCATTAAACTGCCTCATTATAACCATGATAATTACAGGATTAACACACTTCACTTCAATATCTCTAATTTGTTTTGTAATATAAGCAAGATGAGGAGATGATTCCTCTCTATGTGAGACTTCTGGACAGCTAGTATCAGAAATTAGGTCTTGGTGCTTACAGAACAAGCAAGAGTGAGATGGCAGGAGGAGATGGGTGGGGGGGCAGCAAGAACTGTCAGTCTCCAAGCAATGCCACAGGCAGTCCTTAGGTTTGGGATTAAATCTAGTTAGTGTGCCTGGTGCTGTTTTTTGTCTAGAAGAATTCAGATGAGTTCCCTGTGGGCAAATCACTGCATCAAGGGAAAACATCACCCTGTGTAGCAGGTTTTGATAGAGACAAAGCTGAGGAGATGTACAGCCTGGAGTAACTAAGTAAATCTCTGTCCAAGTCAGGTCACTGAATGCACCAGAAATTCAGTAGTTACAGCTCTTCCAGCATCTGTGGGAGCAGTCACTTTCTCCAGTGACCCACTTGCTGAGGCTGTTGCTGAGGGATGGGGGCTGCAGACTGCAGGGCTGGTGGCTTTTGACACTGCTGGATGTGCTCATTAAATAAACCTGGCCCATTTCCACCTTTCTTTACATATGCAGCAAAAGTGATGGGAGATGTCAGGATGAGTTCAGGTGTCCTGGAGAGGGGAGAAGGTTGTTACACCTGGGGCTAATAGCACCTACTAGAATTGCTAACACCCATGTGGCAGTATTTGTTGTCAGTATTTTCCTTGAAGAAGTCCCTTCATGTTCCGTCAGGAACATGCTGCAGGCTGGTGCAGGCACGTTCCCAGCCAGACATTTGCAGCTGGGGCAGTGCATGCTTCAGGTCACCACACTGTTGTGTTCAGTGAGATTGTGAGGCCAGACAATTTCAAACCACAAGGAAGTTAATATGGAGCTAGTGTGGAGTTTGGGATAAAAATCTCGAGGGTAAGAGCCTTCCAGGCTCTTTGGGGAGCCTGGTATTTCTCATGCTGAGCAGGAAATGTGAACTGGGGACACAACGCAGGGAGCTGTGTTTGGGAGTGGATTGTACATCACCATAACCTTGTTAGTATCCACTGGGAAATTCATTTTTAAGAGAAGTCGGCCTGAGGCTCATGAGAGAAAGTTATATAAATATAAGAACTTCCTGTGGTATGTGGATGAACTGTTAATGAATTTAAAGGAAAACTTCCATGTTATATAGGTTTGAAAATTTATGTGTCAGAAGGGGAAAAGGAAAATAGCCAGTCTGTGTGGTTGGCTAGCAGGAGTCACTTAATTCTTTGATCGACTGATGACCTGTTCTAAGTAACATCTGTGGCTCTGTATAATGCAGAAAAGTACCATTCTTGAGGCCAGCCTAGTGGGAATTTACCTGAGAATCCCCTTGGATATCAGAATAGGCCAAGGAATAGGTAGCTGTTTATCCATATACAACTAAACAGAATCATACATATCAAACAGATATTTTAAAAAAGCTACATATGCTAATACATGATGTGTATGTGAGCTCCAAAGATCATTTACTCCAGACATAAAGTAGTAGGTGCCGAGTTTGATCAGGATATCAAAGGTACTCTAGGACCTGTCACGTGTGACTCCTCCATGTTCTTCTGAAAATTTTAACATGAAAAGACAAGGCAGAAAAGGGTCTGATGTTATTAACGATGACAAGATCCTTCCTCAGCACTCCTTGCTTATTTTTCCCTAATGAGCTTTGGTGGGACAGATTCTCTGACGAGGCGCTGTCGCTGCTGCAGCAGCTCAGTGTGATGCTGAGATGTGAGGCTGGTCCCTGCCTGTTCCATGCACCCTCTGGCTCGTGAGTGGTGGGACACAACCTGGGCAGCTGTTTGCTGGGGGCACGGAAACCCCAGCGCAAGCTCCAGTTTGTCAGCAAACAAACAATGCGAGTGCATCACCTGTCAGTATGGAAAGGAATTGAAGCCTATTAATGGGAGTTCAGGCAGTCTGGCAGAATTGGAAATGCTGGGAGAAATTTTGAGTGCAGGAAAGCAGGTGAACATTTAAAAGATATCTCTTTAGAAGAAACTATTCACAACAATGGCTACATGTCAGGACAGTAATCCTATCGGACATAACCCTGCCTTCATTTGGGCCAAAAGGTCAATTTTCTGTGCCATGTGATAGTTTCTACATTGCAGGTGTCATGCACTTGAGCTGTATGATCAAAGCTAGATTTCAGCATGAGGAGGTCAGAAACTCTCACAAAACGTGTGTCAAAACATAGCACTGTGAGTATGGTCTGTTAGGGGCTGAGTATGACAGAAAGAGCCTCAGTTTGATGAGGAAAAATACTGCTATCAGCTGTGGTTGATTCATTGTATGTGTAGAATGAAAAGGACACTGGTCAGAAAGGGGTAGTGGTTTGCTAGGACCATTGCTCTTTGGGAAATACCTCTTGCAAAAGACACTATTCCTCTCACTAGGCAGATGAGGTGGTGACTGCACCTTCCTGGCAGCCTCCCTCTCTGATGCTGTTTGGTTTGCCTGCAGGCTGTATGAGCTGTAAGGCTATCATTATAACTCAGACTTGACAACAGTGACAGCAACTAATGCGTCATTTGACTGGGAGAAGGGGCATCTTGCTTGCTTTTTTAGACAAGGCAGGACTATAAGTTCAGCTGCTTGATGGCACAGTGGAGTGCTTTTGTCCTGAGTGCCATGTCAGTACGAAACTGCAGTGCATTTATTGAGCACTGAATAAAACATTTTTCCCTTCCCTTTCCCAGCATTGCTGGCTAAGAAGCACAAAGCTATCAAAATCAGCAATTAGTAGTGAGAGAGACTGGTAACAAACCCATGACTTTTCTCTTCTTGCTTATTCTGACATAGTTTTAGTTATGTATTCATTATTTTCTAAATCATTATGCCACTTTGACAGTACTGCCAAATGAAGAGGCGGCAAAGCCCTGCTGCATCAACTTCCATCTCCTATTGTGTGTTGTAACTTTGGAGTTTTGCTGTTTTATTGTTCTCTTTGTGCTTACAGCTAAGGATTCCTGCATGATTATTAACTGGAGCTGCAATTCCAAAGTTTATCTGCAAACAGAACAAAGCAGTCAATCATACCCATTTGTTTCTTCACAGCTGCTAGATCTTTTACCTCTATAGTTTATAAATCTGGAGCTTGACTTGCATCCCCATTTTCTTCTCTTGCTATTATTTATTACAGTGATTTATTGTCTGGTATCCATTTATAGCTGGCTTCATACAAGAACTCTGTTATTTTTAGCCTGGTCAGGGGAGAATCGTTGGGTACATGAGGCGAGTTTTGTGGAGATATGCCCACAGATTTCAGTGTAAGTTGGATCACGCCAGTGATGTATGAGGCTATGATGAGTTTTATAGCCTTTTATGCAGGAGAAGCAGTTGTGCCCTGAACCACTAAAATTCCTGTGCCCAAAAGTGCAAAAATTCATCTGTGTTCTAGGATCCCATTAATAAAAAAAGTGGTAAAAGTACAGAATTACTTCTTTTTTGGGGGAATGGGTTTGTTTATTTGGGGGGGAGGGTGTCCCTGGGTTTTTTGTTTTATTTTGTCCAAATCTCAAGTACCTGCAATCCTCTGCAAAGCATCTTGCTTTTATTTCAAACTGATAATGCAAGAGAACTCTGCAGTAGCAGCACACCCTAAACAGCATTTTTGCTGTTGTCCAGCTCCTCTGCCTTCTTTCACATTTAATTTTTGAGCAGCAGATGGAGCAAAGGACCAGGCAGATACTTTCTGGACCAACATGCTTAAAGGAAATGAAAGGACAGGAGGGACAGAGGAGAGTAAAACTGCTGCAGGATGGTCCCTTGTAGCAAAGGAGATGACGATAACAAGAGCTGAGTGCCACAGAGGGCAGGGGATGAGAGGTGCTGCTGGGCACTATTGCCCAGAGACACTTTTCTGTGGCCTGCTCCAGCAAAGTCCAGGCAAACATTGTGCAAAGGGCAGTTTTTCTAGGAGTTTTTGAGCCCTGGGAGGTTAAAGAACAAAGGACTATTATTCCCTCCACGCTGGCTGCAAAAAATTAAATGAAAACTGTCAGCACTTGGAAGTAGTATGTATTTTTGCTTCCCAAATTTCAGCATCTAGACTCAGATGTTTATTAAGAGCTATCAATTTCTGTAAAAAAAATAAAAATTCAGGGAGGCTGAAGAATATCAGCTTTCAAGGTTCAAAAAATAAGTTGGAAAGTAAAAAAACTCAAGTAATTTTTATTTTTTATTTTCTTTTTTTCATTTTTTAAAACTAGTGATCTTAAAGCCTGGTACAAGACTTTTAAGTGTTCCAGTTTGGTAAGCTGAGGTGAAGTTGTTGGCATAGCATTGGAATAGGTTCCCTAGGTAAGAAGTCTACACACTGAAGGATTTTTTTTTTTTGTATAGTTTTGGCAAAGATTATGTTCTAGTTAGTTCTGTGATAAGGATGGTGGGTTAGACAGGACTGATTTTTTATTGTGTTCTTACTGCCTCTTGTGTCTCTCCTGTTTTGAAGCAACTTCTCTGTGCCAAGATCTTCTGTAGAAGGAAAAAATATTGCTTTGATTTCCAGGTATGTTTCCAATGATTAAATAATTCAGAAGCAAACTCCTACTCAAAATGAGATAGAAAACAACTGCAGCTGTGTTGAAGGGCCATATTGTATATGCACACTCTTTCTCATTAGATAAGTAAGCAGCGTGAAAGTTTATGGTTGAGGTAGGATAATGAGTCAGAAATAAATGTGAGATTTCTCTGAGTCTACACAAAATACTGGCTTGTCATATGTATTAAAAAAAAATCCGTTACATACTTCCAAACAACTGCAAAGCTGTGTATTTTTAAATTATCTCCTAAACAGTGACGACTTTGGTGACTTATTGGTTCATCTCACACTTACTGTGTTATCACAATAAGCAATGTTTTCTAAGCATCTAGATGTTTCAGTTGTAGACCTGATTGCAATTCTTTGTCAACTCATTTATATTCCTATTAGGTTTGGCTGAAAGGTGTCACATTTTTTGCTTTGCTTGGATTCAGTGCTGACAGTTACACCAATGAATTGAAGCAGCTATTTCATCTGCCTTCAGACACCTGTGCTATTGTTCCCTGCTAGTCAATAAATTAAAAATGCTAAAATCTGTGCTTTTACTTTGCTTGTTGGCTGTACTTTGGAGGTGTTTGTTACCCTATCCTACCTGAAGATTGCGTGGTGGTTTGCATTTAATAATTCTCCTTGTACGCCAGAAAGATAGATAAGTAATATTGCAGATGTAGAACCACATGAAAAAGTTGGATATTAATAGAAATATGGGTATAGCGGGTTCTTATGGGTCTTCTCAGAAAGCTTGAATGTCACTTTCATGTCTCTGCCAAGTCCATATACTGAATAAAAGCCCAGCTTAACCCTTACCCCATCTATCTTCTAATATTCATCTTTCATATGTGACACTTTTCTCTTAAATCTTATGCTGAATTGTAGGACAATTAAGCAGCCCTTAACCTTTTCATGGCTCTTTTAATCATGTCCCATTCACGGGTTTGATTTGATCTGGCCATCAAAACATCAAGTTAATAATAGGAAATGAAAGAGTTATCAGCATGACTTCTTTTGCCACATCATCTGCTTTGACAGTTGCTGCTGGGTGAAAAACTGGCTGGATGGCTGGTCCCAGAGGGTGAATGGAATGAAATCCAGTTGGTGGCTGGTCACAAGAGGTGTTCCCCAGGGCTCAGTGTTGGGGCCAGTCCTGTTTTAATACCTTTACTGATGGTCTGGATTAAAGGATTGAGTGCACCCTCAGTCAGTTTGCTGATGACACCAATCTGGGCAGGAGTGTTGATCTGCTGGAGGGTGGGAAGGCTCTGCAGAGGGACCTGTACAGGCTGGATCAATGGGCTGAAGTCAGTTGGACAAGGTTCAACAAGGCCAAGTGCCAGGTCCTGCCCTTGGGTCACAACAACCTCCTGCAGTGCTCCAGGCTGGGGGCAGTGTCTGCAAAGCTGCCTGGCAGGGAAGGACCTGGATTTGCTGGTTGAGAGTGGCTGAACTTGGACCATCAGTGTAGCCAGGAAGGCCAAGGGCATCCTGGTCTGTGCCAGCAACAGTGTGGCCAGCAGGACCAGAGCAGTGACCATACCCTGTGCTGGGCACTGGGGAGGCCACACCTCAAGTCCTGTGTTCAGTTTTGGGCCCCTCAGGACAAGAAAGTCATTGAGGTGCTGCAGTGTGTCTCTTCTCCCAGTTAACAAGGGACAGGATACAAGGAAATGGCCTGAAGTTGTGCAGGGGAGGTTTAGACTAGTAAAAGTATTAGATTAGAAAAAGTATTTTCTCTGAAAGGATTGTCAAGCATCAAACAGGATGCCCAGGGCAGTTGTGGAGTCACCATCCCTGGGGGGATTTAAAAGGCATGTAGATGTGGCACCTGGCGATGTGGTTCAGTGGTGGACTGGCAGTGCTGGCTTAATGGTTGGACTTGATCTTAGAAGTCTTTTCCTACCTAAACAATTCTATGATTCTATGATAGTAACTTCATCTATTTTTAATATGACAAATTTTCTTGTTGAGTGTCATCAAGTGCTATCAGACCACTTCATAACATTCTGTGACTTTAGCCCTTTTAATTTTTATTAGTTATAGTATCTTTAACAATTGTTTATTAGTATATGAGATTATTTGTAGAAACCTGTTTAAGACTGTAAGTTGATGAATAAAGGTTTTCCTTAGATTTTTCCTAACATTGCTATCAGGCTACTAGACTGCTCTGCCTGCAAGACTGGCATTAAAAAAAAAAAAAAAAGTGAAATTTTAAGGAGATTGTGCCATCATGTTTATGAAACAGCTGTTCCTCCATGGCTGCTGTCTATCACAATAGAGAGAATGGTTGCATTACGTTGGACCCCTCTCTGACCTGCTCCAGCCACTCACTGTGTCTCATCAGGAGGTGTTGAGCACATGGTACCCTTTGTGGGTACCCTCGCTGTCGTGTTGTGCAGCCCTGCCACTGCAGCTCTCTCATCCTGATGGAGTAGTTGCATCTGTGCGTGTCTCTGTCTGTCTGCAGTTTCCTCCTTAGTGATAATAGGTGCTGATGAGCTGCAAAGTCTCTGATCTGTGCATAATATTGCCTTGTTTTCATTCAAATGTGTCTGAAGAACAACTATTTCACAGACATCTATGTGCATACAAATCTGCTCGTGGAAATGTTTGCAGGTTGCAGATAAAACAGGGCGAAAATTGGATCAGTCTGACTTCAAATGCATATGAAGAGTTAATATATTTTAGGATCCTGCCCTCTGTCCGGTCATCTGTTTACCACCCTTTATGGGAAAAGATGGACTTCCCAGATGATGTTAAGCTCTGGTAAAATGTGAAACCTGTTCACAAGAGTAACCGTGTCTTTGAAGAGAGCCTGCTTAAGAAGTAAGTTGTTTTATTTTTGCAGAGACTGTGATGTCCCACCCAGGCTGGCCCACAGGGGGCAGATCATGAGAAGATTTAGAGACCGGAAGGAGCAGGCAGGACCTTAGTGGATCTGAAGGCAATAAAAGTTAATTTTCAGTTCCTATCACTTTGATACCAAATCCCTGTTATAAATTTGCTCATGGATTGTGTGTACCTGCACCTGCCACAAGAAGGAAAACTATTCCTGCACAGACACTGCTCTGAAAAAGAAATAGCCCTGGAGATTAAATATGACACAGCTGAAGGACAACAATTTTCAGCCTTTCGGGTGGGCAGGTTTCATTAACTTTCCAAAGTGCATCATGGGTGCTCCTGTCTGAAGTTACTGATTGCATTAACAGAATTGCACTGGCCAACAAGTAATGCATGTAGCCATTGTGTTGCAGGGAGTGTGGACAGTATTGGGGGAAAGGATGAATGAGGGTTGGCATTTTGTTCCTATTGTGGGCAACCTGGACCTTTCATACACCTCCAGGCTGCCAAATATTTTAGGGTGAGAGTTCCTTGAAAAGGGGGCTTTGTTTCTCTAAGTCTCTCATGCAAGCCATGATGGGACTGGTCTTCTATCAGCATGGGCTGATTAAACTTCTTGGGAGTTCATAATCAACCTGAACAACCAAGTTTAGACAAGACACTGGAGAAAGCAAAATCTGCCTAAGGATGCCCTCATCTCTTGTAGGAATTTTATGTGATATTATTTCCATCATGTCACTGCATGCACTGGCTTGATTATTTCACATGTCTGGATGCTGTAATACAAATGTGCAGCATTTAGTTCTGTTGCTTGGCATATTTGCTTTAAAGAAGACTCAGAGTTAATTTTCCAGTGTCACTGAAGGCCATAACTAATATGGAATGTGTCAGATGTAATTAAGAGAAATGATGGTGAACACTACAACCTCAGAAATAGACATTATTTGTAAATAACTTTTGGCTAAATTCATGAGTATCTTCATCAACAATCAGAATTTGTTTTAAGTGGATGAGCTGTCATTTAGTTTTCTTAGCAGGGCTTTCTAGTCCCTTGTCTGTAGAGGAAGGTTTCTCATAAGAACAGGGTGCTAGGGGGGGATTGGGGTTTTGCAGGGCTTGGGTAGGGTGTCTCTCTTCCTTTCTTACCATATTGGGGCTCCTCTTTCTTTCCCCATCTCATTCTGGAACCTGCAGAAGTACTGCTTTGCATTGCCCTCTCTCCAGCCCTCCATTCTCAGCAGAAATAGGGTCCCTCCCTAGTCCCCCTAGTCTTGTGCTTCCAGCTTGCAGGGGGAGTGACCCCAGTTTCAAAAGGGAGGGGAAGGGAAGGAAAGTAACAGTTGTAGGACTGGCATAAAAAGTGGCATCAGACCCTGGTGAGTAGGGTCCCAAGGGCTGGGAGAGGGATGTGGTGGCTGTAGCAGGACGGAGTTGTCCTCTGTGACAACCCTGCACATCTCCCTCTTCTCCCAGAGCAGGAAGCTGTACCAGTTTGAAAGAGTCCATCTCAGTGTCTTCTGGCAAATGGAAAGGAAACAGGCTGTGCTTTCCCACAGGCAGCATCCTGGCAGCTGCCTCCTTCACCTGTGCCCTGTGCAAGCTCTGTGTGTGTCAGCTGTTCTGCTGTAAAATCCTAATGGAGACATGGTGGGGCTGCTCTTTGCTGGGAGAGGTCAGTGCTGTATCCACCTCCCTGTGGTTTTCCTCATGATGAGATGACAGGGCCGGGTCTCCAAAACAGTGGAGCTGTACTGCATTAAAGCAGACTGGGGTTTAGCAGCAAAGGTAAAGCCCCAACTGGAGCAGAGACCTGCAGCTCCCAGTGACTTTGCAGAGAGCACATAGTGCAAGACAGAGCATCTGCTGCTGTCTAGGAAATAGCTCTGTGTGATGGAAAGTCTTTTATTACTGGGAAAAAAAAATAAAAACTGTATAAATAACTGATGATACTGAGGAAACTTGAGGTGGTAAGGCAGAGCAAAACAGAAAGCTGGTGTTAAGATTGCAGTCTGGTCTGTCTAGGGATTTGCATGCCAAAGCCATATACTGCATTTATTTTTCTGCCTTGATTTAGAGCAGTTATTAGTATACAAACTGATCAAACTATGTGATTTACTTATTACATAGGCTGGACAGCATAGTGGATAAGAGGAGCAGCACAGAAATAATCATGGTCAGTGCTGACATTCCTTATTCACTTGTTTGAACTCAAGATAATGTGAATCTTTTCAGAATTTTTGTGTGTGCTGATGTAATTAGAGGCCCAGTAACATAGCTGGGCTATATGGATGTTTTCAGCTGGACATTTCTGCATCTGAGAGCTGTATCCAGCAGGTTCATGACTTTTTAATTGTTCTTTTCTGCATAGGACTTACTTCCTGATGATCTGGAGAGCTGCTTTTATTTTTAGCATGAATCGCTGAATAATAGGACAGGTGTGCAGAATGGTAAAGCTAAACAAGAAAAGCAGAGCTTGTTGAATAATTAAAAAAATGATCTAAAATTGCTAAGTTTTTCCTCTTCCCTGAAATTCATTGTTTTTTATTGAAGTATAAAGATTCAGGAAATGTTAACTAGCAGATTAAAGGCTTGTTAACTTTTTCTCAGAGACCTGGAGGCTTTGCACAAGGTAGTTCTGGGTTAGGTAGAAGATAAAAGAGAGGTTATCAGTGTGATATTTTCATATTTGTTTGCTGAAAATCATTGAGAAATGCCTGTAAATTGTTTCCCATGAAAAAAAAATAGATTTCGCTGAACTGAAGGAATGGGATGAAACTTTTTGGTTTTCCCCCAAATCCCATCTATTTTTCACTTAGCCCTCTTGGCAGACTCTCTTACTCACCTGTTGGCAGAAAAGCATCTTATCTGACCATTCTTAGGTTTTGTGAGTGAATTTTTGTGCCATGGCCAACAGAGGGGTGTAATCAGTGGTGTATGTGGTGAGTTCTTGCTCATGAGATAGTCTTGCTAACAGAAGTCTGCCGTGACTGGAAGTCAGAGAGGCCCAGATTTCATTGTGTTCCCCATAAAACAGAGGGTCTAATCTCTGGATTTAAATAGTTACCCAGAAATCTAGTCCCAGTTTTTATTCCAGGGTTGTAGACCTTTGGGGACTGCTTCAAAGCCTCTCTTATATATTTCTACTGTGTATTTGTATGAAGGGGATGAGTTGTGAAATATTAGTAGGGGATTAGGATTGAGACGTTCCATTTGATTTAATGGCTCAGAATATTCCTATTGAGTAGCTGAACTGTGTTAAAACTAGAACATTTAGGAAATGGGCATTTAAACTAGATGTTAAGATGTTAAGAGGTATTGAAACATCTTAGATTCATTGCTTTTTGGTAGAGTGGCTGTGAATCATTTAAACACTGAGGTTCTTTATTTGATGTATTTTTCTGATGGATCACACAGGGCTTTTAAACAAGGGCATAGTAATGCTGGGAACAAACTAATTTTCCATGGTCTCTTGTTGAGGTTTCTCAGAGCTGCTGAAAGTGCTGTATTTACACTGGCCCAAATACACATCAGCAGGGAGAGGGAAGTGAAAAGGATTTATTGTATAGTAGTTTATCAAAGGTCAAGTATATAAAACAAATTCCTTTTTATTTCGAGTAGACAGAAATAATCTGGGTAGTAGTCTGAACTTTCTTGTACCAAAAGACACTTTTTCTCCATATAAAAGACATAAAAATGTCAATTGAAAGCAGGTGAAGAGTTTTTTCTGAAGAAAAAAAGAAAAAAATCCACCCAACCCTGGACATCAGCCTTCTATCTAGAGAAGTTTGATTGTGAACTGTGTATAAATTTTCTTTAATATAATCTTATTTACTTTTATCTTGTTCTGTAGACCAGGAAAAAGAATAAATTGTGCTGCTCCTCTATTACTGCTCTGGTGACACATTTCATTGACACAGAGCTGTGGCACTACATTTCCATTCCCTCTTGACAGGTCAGAACAGGAGTGAACACCTTCCTTTGGAAGGCAGAATGAAAGATTAGCATTAAACACAGGAAGAACTGTGGCTAATGGTAAAAGTGACTTCCCTGCCTTGTTTTGGCCCCACTGGGCTGTGTGTCCTGGGGCCAGCTAATGAACTGGCCATGCCTTGGGCTCCGCCATGCACAGCGTGTGGAGGTCACCCTGCTGTGTCAGCTTTTCAAGCCCCTAATGCTGAGCATGGCTTGAGATACTGAATGTGTGACAGTGCAAACTCTTCCTTGGCACTTGCACACAAATTTTGCCAGTCTGGGATAACAATAATAGAATTTTTTTTTAATTTTTGAGGGCTGGCTAATCTTATTTATTCTTAGTAACAATGTGTGCTCAAGCTCTGAGGATTCATATCTAATGTTTTGAAGAGGAAACTAGTCACATCTAGCCAAGTAAGATTATTCAGCCCAAAGTGTGGCATTGTAGCTTTGTGTTAGTACATTTGGATGTAGATAAAGGCAAGAGAACTTCAAATTCTCCTATAAATCCACTGAAAATGCATTATGCTGATGCAAGGTTTATTTGACATGCATTCATGTACATGTTAATGATGTGCACAGTCCCAGTATATACATGTGAAAAAATGGATTTATTCCTCATGCTTTGATGTGAGAGCGAGTTGATACAGGAAGCTGAAGACTGTACCCACCAGCTCTGCAATCCTGATTGTGCATGAAGATCACCCAGAAATACATGCATACTCATTTATTTTCCTTCAGCCTGTAAGACTGTGCAGATAAGTAAAAATATTAACGGCACAAATATATCCAAACTCTCAGTCTGATCTTCCCTCTCTTATGGTAGGGGAAAGCTTGGGATTTTATGGGCATGTCAAATTCCCAGGGCCGAAAGTCTCTAGAAACTGTCCAATGCACATGTCTGAATGCAAGAGGCCTCCTTCCCATACGAGATTGTTGCTTGGTTTAGGGCTGAATGAAGTTTTAAAATTTCTTCTTCCACCTACTTTGCTGGTGTAGATTTATTTTCCCATTATATGTATGATGTTCAATGCCATTGTAGTGAAAACCTCGAAGGACAGAAGTAGGCCAAGGAACTAGGAACTTAAATGAAATAACAATCCCCAGGACTTTTCACAGGTAATAGTTTGAGGGGAAGAAATGCACGGTGGTTATTGAAGCCAACCTGGCTTTCTGTTCCCTGATTATTTTCCTTTTCGGTGTACATGTGTTCGAGCTGCTTAGGGTCAGTATTCTCAGTGTGACTTGGATCAGTCTCCCAGTCTGGAAAGCAATTACTCCTTTCATTTTGTTTGGGATATCACTGTTCCTGGCAGGGAATGAAGTTCAGACTGGCTTTGTCAAAGGAGTTGAAGGTCCAGTCTTCTGCTGAAATCTCCTTACTGGTACAGGCAGAGGGAATTAGCAGTAGGAAATGGCATTTTCTTGCTGATATTGAGCCAAGGTGCCCCACCTGCCTTGGATGTCTGCCTTGAAATGCAGGTGGGGTAAGGCAGCTGCTCACAGGTACACACACTAGCCTGTGCATCTACACAGAAACAGCTTTTAAAATGGTTTCTAGGGGGGGAAAGCATGTTTTGCAGCTCGGTGTTAGCTGCAAGAAATGTGGGTGAAGTAGTTAATGTGTGAAGTTTTAATGCTGATTTGATCCACTGCAGGAAATATGCAAAAATCCAGCATGGGTGGATTGACAGCTATTTATTTCAGGAGCTAAAATATGAATCTTGAATGTTTGTCAGATGTTTTGCCCCATTCTTGGTGAAGACATACTGTTTAATCGATAAAAATGAATAATTTAAATTCAATATCTTCCTGTCACTATCAATAATACTTTTGTGAGTGATGTATTACTATTGTAATTCAATTTGTCAGACACCACCAGTTTTATGTGACAGTTTGTTAAAATTTTAAACTTAATTTACTATAGGCAGTTGACTGGGGCTATTTGAATTACATTGATGTTTTATCTTAAAAACATTGATTTTCCTTGAAGTATCTTTTCTGCCTTTGTGTTTATTGCATTAATAACCAGGGAGAGGAAAACTGCAAAGGGAAGGCATGGGCAGAGCTGTAGCTTCATTTCCCACCACCCCAGCTGGTTTTGTTAAAGCAAGGACAGTCTGGTCAGTTCCCAGGAGGTGACTGTGCTCCCCAGGCTGTGACAAGTGTGCTGGTTCTCTGCCTGCTGGCACCTTCCTTCATGTGGCTCATGCTTTCCTTTGTGTCCAGCCTGCTCAGGGACCTGCCCTGGGTCACAGACAGTCTTTCTAGCAGCATAATGTCTTTGTGGAGCAAAGAAAAATGGCCTGGCCTCAGTGGAGCGCCGTGGCACAGGATGCCACAGTGCTGTCCCACTGGCAATGTTATGGCCACAGAGACCCCTTAAGAGACAAAGGCACAGTTCATCTCTCGTGCTCATGATTGCTTTTTTGTTTTGTTAATTCACAGGTCTTGATTACTTACTGCAGAAAGGTTTGGACTGGTGGCTTTCCCCCATTTCTTCTCTCTCCATTTGCAGTATTTTACCTTTTTCCCCTGGCTGGCTTTCAGCTGCTGGTCGCCTCCACCCTCCACCTTTGCATTCATCTGTTGCCGGATTTGAGGAGACTGTGCCTGCTCAGTAAATCGGGTTCATTGTATATGGATCTCTCATACTTTGCAGAGCTTCTTGGATGAATATATCCCACTGTGTTTAAAAAAATAACATGGGTGAACACCAGAAGATGAAAAAGCTCTCAACTAGTGCTCAGGCATTTAGGGAAAAGAGATTCTGTTTAAAGGCATTATGCGTAATAATGTATTTCATACAAATAGCCAGCTTTTGAAAGAGAAACTTTACTTCCTAAAACATTTGGTTAAAATGATTGATGTTTTTATCCACTGCATAGGAAGGAATAATCAAACGATTATAGTAATCCTGATAAGAAGGTGGGAGGGACAGAAAACATGGCAGTCGGGAGCTGACTCCTCCTAAGAAAGGAAAAGGCACAGCGTGACTGACAAAGGCATCCTTTGAGGATTTACAGCATGCGGTAGCTCCTGTTGACTTCTTTTCCCCCACTTTGTTCTGGAGCCATAATGCAATCTGAGTTATTTCATCCTGGAAAAGGAAAGTAGAGAATAGCAATTTGATGGCTGCAGTGATACTCTGGGGCAGGCTCTTTGATAGCAACACGATTTGTATCTTTGCGTGGGAATGGGCACGCTGGGAGGAATCCAGCTCCTGCTGAGGGTGAGCACAAGGGCTGTGCACCACTTACGTTGCTCTGTGCTAATTTTGTCCACATGTAGGTGGTTCTTGCTCCTTCTCTGCTGGGGTAAACTTCCTCGGCCACATTCTTGCAGAAATAACATTCTCCCTGGGAAGCTGAATGCTTCAGCTCTATGTTAGAAACATTTTTGTGTATTAGTTTTACACAAGGAAAAATGACTGGACTGAGTCTCATAGATTTTATTTCACCATAAACATAATTTCATTGTTTGGCTTGATGTTTTGGGATTAAAGGCCAGAAAAAACAGTGGGAAATGGGTGAAATGAACATATGGCTGTGCTTTTCATGTTGTATACCTGCTTATTACTTATGTGCCTGTTTTTTTTTCTGCAAGAGCAAACTGGAGTATTATTCATGTACCAGAATCCCAGTGGACAAAAGGATGGTGATTGCCCAAGAGAAGGCACAGGCTTGGGCATGAACCAATAGATGGATGCAGCCCTGACAGCACAGGGAAGGCACAGGGTGATACCAGCCAGGAGTAGTGACTTGCTTGATGTGAGGCTCTTTGTTGTCACTGAGGAATGAAAGAAAGGGATTGGAAGGAGTGAGTGGAGCTCTGGGATGGTTTTCCAGGAGGTCTCTTCAGAGGGTGAGTGTCAGCATGGGAGGAAGGTCTTTGCACACATGGCAGGTGGCCCGTGACACAGGGGAAAGGAATGAGAGTTGACAGTCAGTAACCTCTGCAGCATGAAAGAGGGTTAGGAAGATGCTTCCTGTAGTCTCCTGAAGGGAACTGAGCAAAGATGATGAAGAAAAGGTGTTGCATTGGTTGCCTCACACACCTGTGATGCTGCCTGCTTGTACCTGATTTGGGAGACTGGTGACCTGTACTGTCCCTAGGAGCAGAGCACCATGGAGAAGGGGCAGAGGTTGTCTTACTCCACGTTGTGTGTGCCACTGTAGAGATGGATGTGCTGCATGCCTGCAGAAATTCCAGCCCCTCTTGCAGCTGTGAGGGTTGACAGAGAACTGCTACTGAGGGTCGCAGAATTTTAGATATTGGCAGCTGCCTGTTCTGTGCTGATTGCCAGGGGCAACACTGGCCCCCAGCCTTCTCCCTGAGAAGACATCAGCAGCTACATGTTCTTCCTTTTGCTAATACCACAGTCATTTTCACAGCATTCCGCTGTAGCTACACAAAGAGTGGATTACGAGTTCAAGTGCAGGGAAAAAATATAGCAGCAGCAGGAGTGGCTGAACTTTTTGAAAAAGAGAGGTGCCATTTTTCATGCAAATGTTGTTAGTAATGAAGAGCAAGGGGAAAGGAAAAACAGAACATACATCACACAGAGGCAAAATTGTTTCAAAATAGAATATTTTTCATAGGTTGCCAGGAGGTGTTGGCTGCTGTTTATAGTGGCTTGGTGATGTACTGGGAGTCGCTGCACAGAGTGCAAGCTCAGGGCTGAGCAATATCACTGCCTAGCACAGGATGTCTAATTGCCACATCCCTGTTTCTGAGGAGAGCATGTAACTACTGCCAGGTGACCAACATGAAAAGCAAAGGAATAATAAAATCCACCACATGTGTAATGAAAGCTTGAGTTTAATTTCAGTGTATCACCTGCAGTAGATGCTTTACTCTGAAATAGGAGGAAAACTGTTCACTCTCTGTAGCAAGAATATATTAAGGCAAAGATACAAAGATGGTTAAGGGCTTGAGACTTGCCCTGTAAGTCAGGGATAATAATGACTACTATTTCATTGTTGTCTTGTCAGCTTTTATAGGAATGAATTTTTTTTTTTTTTTTTTTTTTTTTGCTTGTTGTTTCAGCACTAATGAAAGATTCTGGCCTGGGGGATTTTGGGGCACTAAGGGCTGTACCTGGTTTTCTTTTTGTTGTTTGTTGGGTTGACCCTGGGTAGAGGTGGGACTGGAGGATGAGAAATGAAGTTGCTATTAGGCAGTTTAAATTCTGTTTGGTGTTCTACAAAAACTTACTTAGCTGAAGGTGCCCATTTTGGTGTGTTCTTGTAGAACTGACTTTCAGAATATGATTATTTCAGTGGAATTAGGGATCTCACAAAGAAAGAAAATTTTAGAAAGCCTTAGGAAGAGTCTGCTGCACACTTATGTATCTAAAAAACTTTGTATGTCTTGCCCTTATGTTAGGAGTAGTTGGAGAAACAGTACAGAGGGCTGCTTTGGATGCACTTGTAATCAGAATTTTTTTGATCTTATTAGTGAATTTAAAATGTAAATACCATACCAGTTTTAATTACTTTGCAATTTAATATGGGCAGGATTTATTACCGTGTTTTATGACCTGTGATTTATTTGGTTTACTGCAGCATGCCTAATAGGAGATCTCATGGTGTAGTGCAAGAAAAAGTACATGTTGCCATAGTAATTATATGCCTAAATCTCTAAATCTCCCTGTCTTATTCATTAACTTCTAAGATTTCTACTGCAGGTCTTATTGCTACATACATGAAAGGCACCAAGTCAAATTCATTGCAAAATTAAAGCTGCTGAAGCCCCAAGGCATTCTCATCTCTACAGAGTTCTGTTACAGTGCCAGAAGTGGCATCTGAGAGATTTCTTGCTAGGGGCTCACACTAGTGTTTGGAATAGGCCCTTCAAACACCTCTTTAGATCAACAAACCTCTCTGGCAAATGTTGCATCTCAAAAGAGTCTTCACAGCACTTTAGCTTTTGCCCAAGGAGAACAAGATTTGGTCTTTACACATGGCTGCAGCCAATCCTCCCACACGCAGAGTTGTTAATGCCCCAAGCTGCTCCATTGCAAGCTCAGTGACTGGCATTTGGCTTCTCCATCGCCCTTCTGTGTCCCACGGTGAGTGTTCCGGAGTAGCAGGGATGCAGTGAGCGATGCTGTAGTGGCACAGCAGCAAAGGTCAGTGCTGTCTGTCTCCTTCCAGCAGCTGACAGCCACCCTGCCCTCTGCGGGGCTCACCGAGCATTCTGGTCTCCCTACTCTCTCTGATTTCATTTCCCAAATCACCTTGGCTGTGCTCAGACTGGAGCGATGTGAGCTCTAAACTGTTAGGGTTTTGTGGGGGAGTGAGTGGTTATAATTTAGGTGAGAAGCAGCCTATTGACCCTCTGCACTCAGCGAGAGTTTATAATCATTGTCTGTGATTACCTGTTTACAGAAACAGCTGTTAAGCATATATTAATCTTTTAAATAACACTGGGAGAATTCTACCACAAAGTGAGGATGAGGATGCTTTGATGATGCTCTCGGCAGACCATTTGAGTTCTGCACTGATCAGGCATTAAAGAAAATGATTTTATTGATCTTGAGACCAAAAAAGAAAGGGCTTACTATCTTGGAGTCACGAATGATTCCTCCCAAATCTGTGAACTGGAACCCTGTGGTTCAGATTGGTGGGATTAGGTTCTTTCTTTAAAAATGAAATCTATTCCAGAAAACATTTGTTCAAGTGATGGGTGCATATATGCAAATGCAGTCTTGTTTCTAGGCCTTGTGTTTTCTTCCAGTCCTTTAAGGTAAGAATACAGACAGATCACCTCTTTTCTCTGTCTTTTTTTCCCCCAAATACCTTCTGAATGAAAGGAACTGTCTTCTCAGCTAATGATACCTATCAAAAAGACAAAGTATTAATTGTGGGGTGCCCTAGCCTGTAGCACACTTTATCAAACAATAGTATCCAGGGAGAAAACAGGATCCAGACTCTTCTTGGAGAACCAGTTACCTGAGTGTGTCATGTTTTTCCGTGTTCCCTTAAATTATCAGTCTTATGAGCAGAAAAAAGAAAACACAGTTATTTGCTTTTCAGATCTAACACCAAACCAAGAACCTAGATTCCATTTTGTTTCGCCTTCTTTGATTGGGCGTAGGATGTGTAGCAGAGAGTCCTTCATCGTTATAAAGGTCTCCTGTGCTGAAATGAGTGCTTTTCAAGTGCATCACCTTTGCTGCAGCAGCTCTGGATTAAGGATAAATATGCTGATGTTCCTGTCTCCCCTGCCTCAGCAGGTGTATGAGCAATGCTTTGCAGAGAAGATAAGGCAAAAAGCCTTTAAGAGCCACATAAACCTAAAGGTGGCCTCTGCTTTATTGTGCTCCTTGTACTTTTATGTAGCCAACTGTAAAAATTTTTCAACCTTTGTGTTTGAAGTGATACAGTAAAAGAATATGTTTTGGGGAATCCAGATGGAAGTTTCTTTGCCAGGCTGCAAAAGCCAAAGGGAATTAGGAATTAGATGCTCCATAATTTACCCCCATCTCTGGCATCTTTACAGGATGTTAAACCAAAAGGTGCATTCAGGGTGTGAGACAGCGATGTGAGGAAAAGCTTTCTCTGACAACTTTTCCTTAACTCCCCTTGTGCCCCCCTTTTATTTGGAAGGAACAATGCCAACTGATAATGAACTACTTTCTATTCAAGGCTGCAAGTCAAATATTCGTTCCTCATTAATAATTCAACGTGACAAATTTATTACCTTGAAGGTGCTGGAAGGCAATTAGACAATGGGAAATTGTGTCTTCCTTTCAGCCCACTTAATTGGCTTTCAAGTGTGACATTCATCAAAACCTTGACTTTTCATGTAAACTTTCCATTATGCCAGGCATGGTTCTGACACTGGAACTATGAGCATTTGGCAAAATTCACCTGGGGGGGTAACTTCACGGTTTTTTTAATAGCAAAGAGAGTGGGAAGGACAGTGTGTGAGACAGTCCAAGGAGCTTTAATTAAAGTCACTGGAGAAATTATCATCACTTGGTGCTTTTCTTGTGATAAAATGGCCTGCAGTCGCAATGTAATTTTGGAGTTAGGGCTGTTTGCTGTCTCTCAAGGAGTGTTACAAAATTGCCAGTAAAATTAACATCTTTATTCAGTTCTTTCCCATTTTTTATGTATTGTTTGGGATGTAATAGAATGAGTTGGTTTTAAATATAATCTTTTGTACTCCAGGTATTTTAAAACACTTCACAAAGTAATGATATGTTGTTAAACAGTGCTAGAAAAGAGATTACCTTTCTAATAAGGACCCTGGGCAAAGAAATTATTTGAACACCTGATTTCATATTCTTGAACTTCTTTTCCAATGCGACTTCCTTCAGTGTTGACCTTTAAAAGACTGCCATATGAGCTCTTGAGTCTGAGGAGCGGCTTTGACGATAGTAATTTATTTTGCAGCTGTTGCATGTATGTTTTCCATTTCTGACATTCACCCTGAGTTTTTGTTATTTACATGGCTTTTTTTTTTTTTTCTCTCTAGCCTGTAACTTATTTATGGCTGCAGTCTTTCAAGGACACCTTTAGAAATGAAATTGTTAGTTTCAAAGGCCTGATTTGTCCTTGTAAACTTAAACACTACTGAAAATAGAACAACAAGTAGTCTTAAGGATGTGCAAAATTCAATAATTTTTTGATTCTTTTAATTGATGATAATGAATTTGGTTTATTGAAAATGCTTGTCACTAGCATCTTCTTCCACCTACAATGTGCTTTTAAAGATAAATTGAAAAACTTTCATTTGTTGTCTTGTATATTTTTTCTCTGTTAGCGTGTGCTCATCCTGACTGTGTTCTGTGCTCTCTCTCCTGAAAACACTGAGGCACTACAATGTACTTTTCCAACTCTGAGCTGGATGTTGTTGTTTCACTCACTGTCCTAGCATTTCACATGGTGCAATGTTGTGGCAAACAGTGGATAACCAACCTTATGCCTCTTAACAGTTAAAGTAGGTACAGTGTTCCACCTAAATACCTGTTGGCTTAATGCCTGGCTGGATACTGGCAACCTGTATGATATGTTTACCAACTATTTGTGCTGTATGCCTGAAGCAGTGCTGCCAAAAAAGATTGTCAGTATCTGAAAGTGCCTTTCCATCAAGACACTTCAAACATCCCTTGATTAGGCAGGTGTTATTCACCTTACCTCCTTTGGCACTCAGCCTCAGAGAGGTAAGACAGTATCTATTACTGACTCCATATATTATGAACTTGCAATGTTAATTAATATGTATACCCTTGATGAGGTCTTCTTTTGCTTTGGGAGCAGGTTTAAGGCATCCCTGGATTGGTTTGGGCTGGAGCTAGCTCTTTGCCTTGGTTGTGCTTCCCTGGGAGCCCAAGTGATTTGGCCACAATGATATAAAAAGTCTGTACAAGAAGCAGCATCTTTGTCTCCCATAGTCTGTTTCAGATGACCCTTTCCTACATTTGTCAGAGCTTTTCTATGTGTTCTTATTGTGTAGCAAACCTATTGAGGAGGTGATGAAGAGGAGTTCAGACCATCAGAACATGTGTTAATAAAAATAAATATAACTCAGTTTTTAAATAGGAGTATGAAATTTGGCCTGATAGAGAATGAAAATTATAAGAAAATATTTATAATAATTCTCATACTTACAACAGCTTATTTTTCTTTTGTTAAAAAACATGTCTTACTAAACACTCATTTTCAAAAGCTTTTGTTGAATTAAACCATGATTAACATGTCAAAATCAATCTTCTTCCTTTCTTTCCTTTCAAGTCAATCAAAAATGTTCTATTGTCAACAAGAGAAGGGGCAAAAATGAAGGTCAGCATTGCATCAGTCTTTTCAAAAAGCTCTGGATTGTAAATTATTTAGGTGCTCAAATCAATCCATTTTTTCTTTTCAGTGGTTGGACAATAAGAGCAAGATTTACTGCAGCAAGTGAATAATAAAAAAAGAATTAACAGAAAACAAACAAAAAGCCGTTCACTTGGCAACCTTCAGCGTTAATCAAAACCTGAAGACTAAACTGAAAGATCAATATTTGGATTCAAGATGAAACATAGCAAAGCCTCCATTAAAAAAAAAAATTGGAATAAAAAGAAACATAGGCTGTGTTAATCGAAAAGAGGCAAATACAAAAATCCATATAGTCTTTTGGTTATCTGTGATAAAATGGCCCCATTGGAGCTTGACAAATTACAGTATTTTTATGCACATATCAAAGTTCAACTTGATTGTCTCATATGGGGGAAAACACCATCTGTCTGTATTCTAGAAATAATCTGCATAATTGACTTCCAAACAAGCCTCAAAGAAACAGGCATTTATCACCTTAATTGTGACAGGCAGAATGTGTGTCCCTGCTATTTTATCAAGATAATAGTAATAGCACTGTGGATACCTGGTATCTTGTCTTGCTCTATTTTTTTTTTCCAGTTTGTGTGGGTGGGAACTGGATCCTTTGAGTTACACCTACTTTGACAAATTACAGAGGAGGCAGAATCACCTAGGACAAAAATAGCAGAGTGAGACACCACCGAAGGTGGGGCTTGGTGTGCAGCACTGAAGGTAGTGGCTTGCTGGGGTTTGGAGAGAGGAGCACAGACTGCTGCAGGAAATTTGTGAGAGGGCAGCTCAAATGCCAACGGCAGATGCACAATGTGCATGTAACATTCAGTTATCAGGGTATCTGCTTGGGTTCTAAACCCAGAGACTTTGGAAATTGTTTAGCAAGTGAAGTCTCTGGGGTCATTCCTTGGGATGCGTGGGTCAGTGGGTGTTGTGCAGTGGGTGCTGGGTGTTGTACCAGCACTGTACAGTGTATTGCTCTGTACAAGCATTGTCACTCCCCAGTGGCCACACTGGGCTTGCATCTCCTCCCTGTTCCACAAAGACATGGGCCTGTTTGGCAATTTCAATGGGGAACAGCTTTCAAAGAGCCAAGTGTTGCAAGAAATGTAAGTGGGGCAACCAAATTCTAACCAAAGCTGAGATGTTAAGGTGGGATTTTGCAGTGCATGGAGTGAACAGGAAGACAAATCATGGGTTAAACTAAATAAAATTGCTTTATACTTCTCAAACAAAATAAGAATTTAACCCTTTGCAATAACTTACTGCATTTTTTTAACTCTTTTTGGTGGTGAAATGAGTTAAGGTAAGTTTATTTGGGCCTTCTCGTTTTCAGTTCTGTTCCAGTGGTTTAAGCTAAACTGAAAAAATTGTCATAACCTGAAATAAGTATGAATTCAAGGTGCTTAAACAAATTTAGTTGGGATTTGCTTGTTGTTGCCTTGACGTTTTGGTAACTCCGCAATATGTTTTGAACTGCTGAATTTTGTTGTTGCTTCAGATTTTCATTTTAAGACTAGATTACTGTATTTATAATCTGACCTTTTAAACATTGCACAGTCTGTAAAGAATTCTTTATAATTCTACTCTAATAACTACCCACGTTTCTCAAACTCTCATTCAGTGCTACAGTGAGCTTTGGCCTTCAAACTGAAATACTCTGGTGAGTCTTATTTGGCTCTTTCTGTGGCTGAAGAATTTTGATCTTGTGAACCAGCAGCAGAGGTAACTCTAGAATTAGAAAACAGTGGGTTCAGAGTAATGGCAAATATTTAAAATTGACCAGTGGGTAGAGATCTTGACAGCAGTACCTGAAAACACGAGGGCACAGTGGCTGTTATAACCTCTCTGCCGCGTGAGTACCTAAGCGCCTCACTCCATAAAATTTTGTAATAACAACCCCTTTATGACTTACACCTGGTTATAACATAAAGGATTGATTAGGTCTTGAATCTTACAAGGAGGGTAGACAGCATTTAAAATATATAGCCTGACAATATATTTTCACAAGATGAGCCAACACATTCTCCCGTAAAGTCAAGCTGGCAAACGTGGCTGGGTCTCAGCGCAGTAAATAAGGGGCCTCTGGCCACGGCTGGGCACGTTCATGTCCTCCAGGCCATGTGTCTCCTCTTTGGAGCCAGGGATGAATTACAAGAATGAACAGTAACTCTTCCCACCATGCTTGATTTTATTTATTCTTTTGGTCTCCTGTTGAAGGATTGCAAGGAAAATAGCCCACTCTCCCTCCACCTTCCATTTGGCAAGTTTATGTTAATGCCTCTCGGTATTTACAAGTGGAGCATAAACAATTGACAATTTTATGTTGCTAATAAACAAAGTTTTTTTGTAAGCAAAATGTTCTTGCATTATATTCAGAAATCCAATTTAGAGAAATGCACTTGCATGTAGGAAATAGCCGAGTTGTTGTGTAAATCTGAGCTGAAATACTGGATCCTGTGCGCACACAAAACATTAAAGAAATTACTGAGAGAAATAAAATCAGCACCCATGAGCATGGCTGGAGATGATGTCTCCAGTAGTGTGGACTAGCTAATGCAGGATGCCAGGGAGAGGATCATAATGGGGCAGACAAAAGTGTGATGATGCCATAAAAATCAGTTAGAAGACCTGAAAGCTTGTCTTCCCCATACTAATAATCCTAGTCTGAGGGCCTTTTTTTCCCCCTACACTAAATGCTGAGTTTAATTTTGCACATCTCATCTATTTGGAGAGATTTAATGTTGTAATTATTTTTTATCTATGGTACTTCTCTACATGTAAATTATTTCTTTGTGCATTGTGTTTTAACACAAAGGTCAAAGGAAAAACAGAATAGGAATGTTTAGTGTGTTGTTTTTGTTTTTATGTATTCACGCATGTGTGTGCCCCTTTATACTGTAGAACTGTGTGATACATATATGTAGAGAGAGGTATGCTGCATCTGGAATTCCTCCAGATTTTCTCCCTAGCAGTCCATGTGCCTTGTTTCTTACAGTAAAACTATAACCCTCCTGTCCATTCTGGGTTTCCTTTCCATCTTGCTATGCCGTGGGGCATCAGAAATTAGTTTTTACATATTTTGGAAGAGTTTGTGATTCATCTGTGAGCAAGAGAATCTGCTAGCAACAGAGACAGACAGGAAGACTGGCTTTATTGTGTCAGGCTCACTCAGCAAAGTCTCACCTGATATTTGAACTGTTAAGTGCCCTTGCATATACTTTTCTAGTGTCAACAAATGACACTTGTGGAGGTCTCTAGGCCCCCAAATCTCCTGCTGTTATCTAGTCCCTCCGTGTTTAAGAGGCTCTGTGCCCTGCTGTGACCCTGTTCAGCACAAGGACTCCTTAGAGTGCATCAGGCACAGGGGACACACCACTTGGGTGATGAGCAGCTTCAAAGTTTGTTTACAAACTCCCTGGAAGCAGAAGTGTGGCTGCTCGGGGCACAGAGCCAAGGACAAGGGGCACAGGGATCACTCCCTGGTGTGAGCCAGAGCCTGAGAAGAACCCAGTCAGGATTTGGCACTTCTTGTAGCAAATACTGACATGTGGTTAATAAAATACTCTGTGTTAGTTTAACCATAGGAGATCATTTGAGACTTGCCTTGCCTTGCAACTCTGCCTCACTCCATGTGAGCTCCTCTGAAATATATATATATAGTGCACTGTTGGCACTCAACAAATGAGATCTATGCTTTCTTTTGTTTTATGGGGCTTCTTGTTTTATGTTTGCTTGGTAGTATTAGAGATAGTCCTGTTTGTAGCTTCAGCTGTGTTAGTGGAGGAGCTCATCTGAAGGCAGACTACTGCTTGTTCTATAATAAAAAGAAAAAACCTTAAATTAGCCTTTCACTTCACAGCCAAAAACTTTGGGATGTGTTTTTTGTTGCGACATTTTTCCTCACTGTGAAAACTTAAAAGTTATTATGCTTTGATTCTCCTACTGCAGATTGTATGTTTTTCAGGGAAGGGATCTGTCACTTTTTTGTTTGTTTCTAGAGCACCCTGTACACCTTAAGTCTAGTTTAAATAATGCTAATAATAAATAGAAATATGCCATTTGACCCAGATGACTTTTCTTTATTACTATTGCTACCTAAAGGGCTGTATATCCATTTCATAGATTGAACATATGGGAAATGATGTTATTTTTTCCTCTATGTTTTGTGGTTTAATGTTGTTTTTGTTTTGCTATAAATCTGTAGAACCCCTGTAGGCTTTTTTTCAGATTGCTTTAAAATAATTTCCAAGTGTGTAGTCATTTATTACAGAATAATGTTTGCTTAATTTGTAAATGTGGGTGCCTGAGGATTCCCATTTCTGCATATTGGTGGAAGAGTGAGACTGTGAGGCACAAATATCCACTTCAGTGCCACTTGAGTGTTCAAATGGGGACAGAGTATCATAATTTATGTACTGACATTTGGAAGACAACTTGCACGGGGCTAAATCTGTCCTAACTCTTGTCTGGCAACACCACTGTAATGGATGGCATGATGAAGAATGTAAGTCAAATGATGTTTTATTTCCTTTGTATGATATAACTCTTATATAAGGGCCTGGATCCATAGCTCCACACTGTGCTTTCAGACTTCCATTTATTTTTCTAGCCCATTTCAATCTGTTCAGTGGATGTCACTGCGTTAGTGATGCAGTACTTTGCCTCTGTCTCTCTTGGTTTAGCTTTACCTTTCCAACCCACCTGGAGTCATCTCCCTTACTTCTTCAGAAAACATAAATCCTCAGCTGGCCTCAGAATTCTGATGTATACAAGTAAAATGCATACTCATATTCCTGTGTAGGAATTCATATTCAGTGAAGGTTGTGGTTAAGATTCAGCAAGGCATGCAAAAAAGACATAACATGCCACTGCAGTGCTAAGTGCTACAGGTCTTTTTTTAAAATTTATTTTAATGTTCCTTTGTCAAGTTGTCCTAATCCTGCCAAGTGCTGAGTGGCTTTTGAAGCTTACACATATCTTATTGATATTAATGAGAGATTGTGGCACACTGTGTAGTAAAAAAACCCCAAGGCTCATAATGCCCAGAGACACTGTGAATCACTTACAACAAAATTAGAACAAAAATATATGAGGTAACTAAGAAAAAGCATATCTATTAAGCACGACATTGTCTTCAGAGATTTTCCCAAAGTATCAGAAAGACAGACAACGAAATTTCTTACAACCTAAGTAAGACTTCAGGATCATAAAGGCAACCTTTACTTTGAATCCTGTTGGTCCCAGTGAGTGAATGCTGGAGCCCCTATTGACAGGCAGTCTATCCCACTTTGTTTGCTATAGATTCTTCACCTGGTCTCTGCAGTTCACCCACTGCCATTATCCAGAACATGCTGCTGAGACCTGCAGGGTCCAAGTTAGAGAGAATGTGCTTTTGTGACTCCACGTGTCAAATGATGTGATAGGATCAAATAATTAGAAATATTAGCTTGGTCTGAATTCAGAATCTCTTTTTTTTATAGGACCAAAAGCTTTACAGGATTGAAGTGTTTCTGTGGCCCCAGCAGCATTTCTTAGATGTATGTTGACGGATGGCTCTGGAAACCTGCCCACTGCAAGGTTGTTTCTTCCATCAGTGGAAGTCTTCTTGTTGCCATCCAGCCAAAGTTTCTCTTCCCAGCTGTTTATGTATCATATCAGTCTGTCAAGTCCTGTTACCACCACTGTTCATTGCTGGCAACAGAATTGCCCATATTAATTTCTGTGTCTCTATTATAAGAATTACTGCTCTTTCCCTTATTTCACTGACTGTTAGCAGATGCCACTCTGTTTTGGATTGCTCTAGTTAAGACCAAACATTTTTGATCTGTAAAGCTTTTCAATTCTTTAGTAATTCTGCAGTTTACATGGCAGGCAATGAGAAGGTCAAAGCACTATTACTTGAAGTCTATGTGCAGTAGTATATGCTTTTAGTGTTTGAAAAGCACATAGGATCTTGGATGTGAAATGAACAAAATAATTCACAGTGCTTGGTTGGGGATGTTAACAAATTGTCAAACCACCTTAGAAAGCCATCCCAAACAGCAGACTTCAAAAGGTACAGGCTTGGAGATGTGCAGGTTCTTAACCTGCATTTTCAAAAACAAAGTTGTTTTCCAGTTTCTTTGCTGTGAGAGGTCAATTGTGTTGCATTCTTATACTTCATTAACATAAAACAAAGCAGTGTGACTCTGGGAATGAAGTGCAATGATTCAGCATGGTGAGGTGCCAGTGTGGGTGTTTAGAAACCAGCAAGTACTGACAAGCACCATTATTGCCTCTGCAGTTAAAAAATGGTTAAACTTTATGCTTATAAAACAAGGTTTTATAAGCTATTTCAGAAAATAGAACTTGGACTGCATTATTAAGTTGTGAGTGCACTGTATTGAAGTCCATGAATTTAGATGAGATTAATCACTGCACTCTTTTGAGAAATTTCTATAGAATGTTTCACTTACCACAGCAGGAGTTGGATATTGAAATCAATGGGGTCAAATTTTAGATTAGTTCTGTTTCTCTGTAACAATATTAATTAAATAACTAAAAATACAATAAAACCAGAATGCAAGCCTCAGTGTAAATCCGTAATGGCTACTTGTCAGCTGTCTTCATAAGAAGCACTTAGAGACTGGTATTAGACTTTCAAATGCAGTAAGACTTTCCCTCTATTGACTAAATACTATGTGGCAATAATAGAAAGCTATAAAAAGGTTACCTGTTACAGCAGGGGAGCGCTGCAGGGCAAATTGCTTGGATGGTTATACTCAGGTACTAAAGGCAGATGGGGCTGGTCATGGTGGTCATCAGATTCCCACAGTGCGGTTCTTCTCCCTGGCTCAGAGTCTCAAAGTTGCAGCTGGATTCTCAGTGGTTCAGTTTTACATGGTGACTCTACCCCGACACCAGGTAGAGCCACATGTCAAATTATGGCCCACCAGGTGCCTTTAGTCACAATATTCACTTAAACTGTTGTTATTCTTGGTAGGAGTATTTTACTGAAGGTCACAGGCTCCATTATGTGGCCGTAGGTTACTGTGGGAAGGCAGCAAGGAGAAAGCTCATTTGATGCCATCAGCTGCATTCATCACAAACTTAATACGATGAGACAAATTGTGAAGGAATTTGGGCAGGTGTTAGAGGGAATCTTCCCTGCCGCTGTTCCTTGCATAATACCCAGGCAAGGAAAGTGGAGCCCTGACTTGCACATGTGCTGTTTCACATTTAGAGCAAATTTGTGCCACAATAACTCAAACCTGGCTCAAGTAGGGGAGAGCTAAAATGGCTCTGCAATGCTGAAGGTCAGCCTCATTATTAACTCACTCTCCTTTGTCAGAAATTGAGCCTAAGTTGGAGGTGAAACTGGTGGATGTCCAGGTAAATAACCCCCCAGTTACATGTGAAGATATATGATGACCTTTTGACAAATTAGAGCTGCATGAGCAGTGTCCTGCAGTTGACTTTATCTTGTCGAGTATGGTATGTTCTACTTGGTTATTATTGCTGTTGACTGTTTATGTTACTACAAATAAATGTAGATACTGAGGCCTTTTAATGGCAGTAGAACGTTTTTTCCTTGGGTTCTCTGCAACTCTTAATGACATAAGTAAGGCCAATTAACATTTTCTCAGTGAAAAATATATTTGACCTGATTTCATATACTTATTGTACCCATTGATACAAAGATTATATAGACTTTTGAGAATGGAGGTAATTGCAGAACGGTTTCTTTTTGTCCAGCTGACAAGCAATTTCTGAAAACGATAAATTATTGCATGATGCTTAGAAGGCACAGGCACAGATCAAGCATTTCAAAGACTTCTCTTGTTTAAACAGCTTATTAAATTGTTAATGACTCTGGAAGTTCTGCATATTTTTATTTAAAAAGATAAACCTGTATGTGTACAGTGTATTTAATGATTAATTAAAACTTTAAATCACTTACTGCAGGCAACTGCTATAATATTACTTGGGATTATGTGAACATATTTGTTTTGTCCTAGATTGAAACTTGGATAAAATTGTTAAACACATTATGTTAGCTACATACCATAAATTTTGCACATATTGAGCAAGTGGTATATTTTCCTTTGTCTGTTCACATCAGTTAAGTAAATATGATCCTGGTTAGCTGAGGAGAATTACTCAATTCATGAGCCTATTTGCATGACGCATGGGATGGGAGAGCTGTATTTTGTGGAATACCAAAAGCATTTGATTTGAAAAAGTTTTGCCTATGGGTTCTGAATATATATGTATTAAAAATTGAATCCAAGACTGGAATTCATTTCAGAGGCTTCAGTATTTGAATCTGCAGGAGACACCAAAAAGGCGAGGGCAGAGGTATGTGCCCTGATTTCAGGTAAGTACAGAGGTATAATGCAGAGTTCCCATTGCTGACAAGGGTGTCAGCATGTGCTTCAATTGAAGCATGAGCTTCAATGTCTGCTGAAAGAGGATGCCTGAAGTCAAGGGAATGCTTAAGCACAGGCTGTGCTGGCTGTGCAGCTGTCCAGCACCACGGGGACCTTGCTGTGTCAGGAATTCTTCTCTGCCTCATTAGGACAGACACAGAGATGGCCCAGGATCAGTCTTGACAAATACATTCACGTTCATTTTGTGAAGCACTCAGTGTGTAGAAAAGGACCTAAGGTAGTGAATAATTACTTGGTCAAAAGTAATTTTACCAACTAGAGTAAAAATAATGTCTTTCAACTCACAATGGAATGTATTGTATTTTCATTTACATCATTGTTAAATGCATTTCTTAATTTCAAGTAGATTATTTTGCAGTCATTAGAGTAGGCTACTTGGCACTCTCCTGCTGTCACCGCACCCACATGTGAGAGGTATGTGCATACCGAATGTAGGCTGAATAGCAATGAGGGGTATTTTAGAGCCTTAGTATTAATATTTCAAATGTTTTTGTTTCGTTGTCTTACTTAATATTTTATTATCAGATTTCTACTCATTATGCGTATAGCCCTATTCCCTGTGTGGATTGATGAAGTTATGTTGCAGTAAATTGAAAAAGAGAACTATACATACAGGATGATTTATTGTTAATATGAAATTCAGCATAAACCTGCAAATGCACTAGCAGAAATCCCTAGCTATTTCAAAATTCGTATTATGAGACAGACAATCAGATGCCCAACAAACAGAACATCTTGTACTCTATTAATCCTGCAGTGACAGATCCCTTGCATGCATTTAGCTTTCTAAATAATACAAACATATGTCACCATTTTGTTTTTATTGATTTTGGACTTTCAAAGTACAGCTACAGCACAAGGCATTATGAAGACATTTATTGCAGAGTTTGCTTTGATTTGTCGTAGTCAATTGAAATTGTGTCAAAGTAAAGTCTTTAATATTAAATATGATGAATTCCCTTAGGCCTTAATCCTGCAGAATCATCCAGCTCAAGGTGACTCCTGCCAGTGGAGCACAAGAGCCCTGGGCTGGGGATTGCTTCCCAGAGCACTGTCCAGCATCCTGCCAGTGCAGGGAATTGTAATTCCATTCATGCCATACCAAATATTCCCATTCACAAATACATTAAACTCGGACTACTTCCTTCCCTGATATTTCCATTATTTGAAGACTGTTGCAGAAAGTTTTTCTCTGATGCTTTTTTCCCCAACTAGTTTTTGGTCAATACATACCCCATTCATTTGGGGGCAAAATAACATTTATCTTCAAGATGTTTTCTTTAATGACAAATATAAAGACACTAACCATCAGTGTTCTCAGCCTTGAATTTTCCCCAGTGCTGGCTGTGTGGCACTAGAACCTCTGGGGCCCTGCTGTAGCTGGCTGGTTGATGCACACTTAGGCACAGTGTTTGCTGTGTCTTTAGCCATGTACCAAGTCTTTCTCTTCCTCATTTGTCTCCAGACTTTCCACTTTACAGAAAACCCCTTGTAGTTCTTAAATGCTTGATGTTTAGCTTTGATCTCCTAGCTCTTCTTGCCTGGTGCTCAGTTCCTCCTTTGTGTATTGATCAGGTCTCCTAACCTGATATCATCAGCTAATGATTTTTCATTAGCACTCTCTTTCTGGTAGCCTTAAATATATTAAATAAGGAAGAACAATTTTGCAAGAATAGCTCTGTTTTATTTCCTTTTCTTCGCCTTTGTTCTTCTATCCTCTTTTTCTTACATTAGTTTCTCACTCTTAATTCTTAAGAGTTGTTTCTCACTCTTAATACTTTCCATGTAGCATCAAGTTCACAGAGGTGTAAACTGCATTCTACTCTACTAGCAGAATTAATATTCTTCTCTTTTTGTTTTGGTTTTTGTTTTGTGTTTTTTTTTTTGTTTGGTTGGTTTTTGTTTGTTTGTTTTCTGGGTTTTTTGAGATTTTTGTAATAGAGGTGGTTTTATCCTCACTGCCAAAATGGAGGGGTGCTGCTCTTTCTTAATTATGCTCTACATCATGGACTGAGGAACTATTTTCACAAGGCAACTATTTGAGGCAACTATTTTCAAAACATAATTGGTTGCTTCAGTTTTCAGCTTGTCATTCAGCTTGGCAAGCAAAACCAGATAAATCAGTTTTGGGTTGGATCCCAGTGGTCTCATGGAGTAGCCCAACTGTTTGATCACAAATGTTAAAGCAGAATATTGTAGTCATTAAAATGTTCTTTTTTAGCTTAGAAGGAAGTCCCAGTTTACACTTTTACATTGAAGTCTGGTGATGTTTCTTTAGACTCTTCTTATCTTACTGTTTATAAACTGGGATGGATGCAATTTTGGGGCATTTCTTACAATCCTGTTGTACAAAGTCTTGGTAGGAGAGCAGCAGCAACTTGTGGAGCTGCTTCTATGGAACAGTGGAGCAATCCCTGCAGACTGAGTTTATCAACAGGCAATAAAGGAAATATTCTACTGCCTAGCTTTGGTTTTATGTAGCCTGGAGCGCAGATTGGGAGTAGCAGGGGGAAAAAAAGAATTGGAGATCTTGGCAAGGGAAAAGTAGACAATAAAATCAGTTCAGATAACATTTTATCAGCAGAAAATTAATGGAGTTTATCCCTCTAACTCACAAAACCCAACCAATGCCAAGCTAAATTTCACTGTAGCCTTTGTTAGAGAATAGGAGGCATAAAATGTTTCTGCTTTTAGAAATCGCTAATGTTAAATCAGCTGTGTTAAATAACAAAGTCATTTATCTATTGACCTGGGCTGTGGCAATATTCCTTCAAGTTTATTTGTGCTCTCTCAATGACTACAGTGAGAGCAAACCTCTGCTGCTGCCCATGAACACGTGTTTAAATGGGGTGAGATGAGAATGACAGGAGCGTTTGATACTGATGCCATTCTCCTTGCCCTGGCAGCCCAGTGGCAGATTTCAGTGGGAATGTGCTTGGAGTCAGGAATGCACCACTGAACCTGTCATTGCTGGCTAACAAAACCAGTTTGATCCACTCAGTGCCAACCCAGTTATATATAACCTTATTGCTCATTGTCACTGGGCTGTGTTGAGCCTGAGCCCTCTTTGGGTAGGTGAGGGAGGAAGAGGGGAAAGGGCCAGGGCCAGGGAAAGGACAGAAGGGCATCTTCTGCTTGAGGCTTACGATGCTATTGCAGATGTGTTCTTGCTGCTAAGCCCTGCAGAGCTGCTTGTGGAGGGGAACAGGCTGCCTTCTTCTCTCAGGCAGTGGGTGATCCCTGTCATTTCCCTATGTTTCTCTGCAGCACCACCTTTCCCAATGTCACACCACAGAGCTGTTCCCCTGGGAAAAGGCCTCATGGGCATCCAGCAGGTCAGCTCACCCCCTTTCTCCGTGTGTGCCCCTGCTCTTCTATGCTGTGACAGACAGAGGTTGATTTTGAAGTGTGGAGTGACAGGATATTGTCTGTCCTGGTGCCCCCACTACTTCTCTTTCATGGAGGGCAACAATGGGAAGCAGACAGCTGATCCAGCAGCTGCTTTCGTGTCTGTTCATGTCTGTGGATGTGAGCCTGTGCAAAGTCTAGGGTTGGTGTTTGGGGGTTCGTTGAGTCTTTTTGGTGTGGTATTTTTTTTTCCAAGTTGTCTTTGACTTCTGATGTGTGAACTAACAAATTAGATTCAGTTAGATTCCTACATATGTTGACAGAGGTGAAGGTCATCTGAGCTGTCCTGAACAGTACAAGTCTGTTAATACAGATAAAAACATTAATTTGGGATTTTTTTAGACTAGGTCTGCTGGCACTTCCAGGCAATAAGCACAAGTAATATTTTGATGATTGCATGGTGATTTGGGGGATTTTCTGGGATCTTGAAGAGAGGTTGCTCCTGGTGGACAACCTTCCTCCACCCTTTCACAAACACATACACACTCTCGTACCTTTTATAATTAGGGAATCACACCTTGATCAGATCAAAAAGTCATCTGTTGCTGGATACACCAATTCTGATTTCATCCATCTGAAGATGAGGGACCCTTTTGGGCAGCAATCAGTGGCTTTTCCAAGAACTGTCCATGCTTCTATCAAATCACTGGCTAAACATCACAAAAATTGGGGAAAACCCATTATCAGTCTCTTAAAAAAAGCATATTTCTGAGTGAATTAGGGAAATGTATAATTTTAGTAATTACTAATCTCTTTTCCCATCCTTTCCAGAAACAGATAAGGGAGATTACTAAAAAGAGTGGTCCTAACTATTATCCAAGCTGCTTAGGTTGTTAACAACTGTGTGAGCTTTTTTTCTGACAGATTCTAGAGTGGAGTAAAGTGACTGCAAAAGCATCATTCACCTGGGACAACTGGTTTCTTTTAGCTCAGTGTTTGCTGGTTTGCCATTTCATCTAGTCATCTCCAATTTTTCCACAGCTTCAAAAAAACCCACCCAAAACCCTAACCCCTCCATAATAATCCATATTATGGAGGATACTTAGAAAATCCTGCTGTCAGTTGTAATTTACTTTGACAGAAGAATAAGGATGGTGTTATTTTTCAATTACAATTACCTTCCTGACCTAAACAATGGTTGTAAGTTAATCCATTTTTCTTCTCACTGAGATCCTACAGTGTAAATAATAATGGAAGGTATTTCTGAATTGTCCTGTTGTGATGCTGAAACTGTCATAATTCGAAGATAGTTTTGAAAGATGTCAGGAAAAAGCTGGATTTGTTATTTTGATTATTGGAAACCACATCAAAGCAAAAATCAAAGACATAGCAACAGAAAGTGAACTGAAAATAGAAATGAAAATTTGTGATGGATCACTGGCAAAGGCCAACATTATTTTCACTTCCCCAGCTGGGAAAGATGGACTGTAAGATTCTCAGCAGGTATAAAACATCCAGGTTGGTTGTGTGAGTGTCAGAAATATTTCTGGTGACTAAAGTGTCAGCAATCACAGAGAAATCAGCTGGCAATTCTGGACTGGTTGATGTATAGAGAGGATAGTAGTGGGGTTTCTTAAAATCCATTTTCTAATTTATTAACAGCAGTGAGAGCAGTGAGAGGAGGGAATCTATTCAAGTACAGACAGAGTAAAATCAATTAAATTAAGTAACCAGACAGGCAGAGGTTTTGTGAGTGATTTTGATAGCTGTAGTTGCAGCAAGGGAAGTGAACAGTTTTGCGAGGTGCTTTATGATGAAGTGGGTGACCTTGTGGCTGCCAAACACCCACCAGCAGTTCGCTCATGGAAAGCTGTTGTTTTGCAAGTTGTTTTTTCTGTTTGTTTGTTTTTTTTTGATGTGGGGAGTGGATATCAACACTACTGAATCTATTCTTTTGGAAAAAAGTACAGTTTTCAAAATTTATTAAAGTAAGTGTGTTTCCTTACCAAACACCAGATGTTAACAAAGCAAAATGTCAGTATAGATTTTAAAAAAGTTTAGAGGATGGGGGGGAGGGGGGAAGGAAAAAACTCAGAAATTGGCTAATTTTAAATATTCTGAAATAGAAACAACCACAAAAAAAAATCACTTTTTATGAAAGCTCAGTTCTAGTTACAAGAATTATGACATAAGGACCAGTCTGGATCATGCACTTGGAGGATGGTTAAATGGGTGGAGTGTAGCAGTGAGCTGCTGGAACCCTTGGTGAAACAGCAGCAGTGCAGGCTCCCTGGAGTTTGCAGCATTCCTTCTCTTTGTTTTCAAAATTTTCTTCATCTTTGTTTATGGACACAGCTCTTACACCACTGGTTTGTTCCACCTGAGCCGCTGAGGTGTGAGAAGTGCAGATGAGCCTCGGTGGTGTGTCGTGTTTATCATCTTCAAAGTGGTGCTTGACTGTGATAGAATTAGAGCAAAAGCAAGGTAGGAATTTAAAACAAAAGGAAACTACTTTGATTCTCTGTAAATGAACAAAATGCAGCAGTGGCTTAGACACATCAAGAGTGTGTGTGAGAGGAGCTGTTCGGTGGGTGATGGAGCCTCATGGCTCATCGCTTCAGTCAGACAGCTGAAGCCTGAGGAAGCGCCTTGTAGCAATTAGCACAGGAATAGAATTACAGAATCATAGCATATCCTGAGCTGGATGGGACCCACAAGAACCATCAGCTTCTGGCCCTGCACAGGACAACCCCAAAAATATCTGCATGGAATATCCATATGGGTTTGTTGTCCTCTAGAATTTCTTGTATCTGTGTTGCATGAACCAGACTTTTTTTGAGAGATATTAATCTTTCAAAGATGCTTAATTTATTCATGCCAATGTCATGACAGCAGATACAAACCTGCATGTTTATTAGACTTGCACAGAAGTCCAAGTGTTTGCACAAACACAATGCAGAGGGGTGAGTGCAGCCCTGCTCATACACAGCTCTCAATATTCAAGCATGTCCATTGCTCTCAATGGGAGCAGAATAATTCATTTTTACCATTAGAGAGCTGGGGACTTCCTTTTCCATTCCTTGAATGTGAATTGCCTCTGTTTGCAGGATGCAAGTTCTTTTCCACTGACACGTGCAGAAGGGTAGTGGATGATAGCCTGTTGTGACATTTATATTTCCTCTTTGACATGCAAGCTTTCAGAGCATTTCTGCATGGTGCTCTAATCCCCTGGGGAAGCGTGCAGATTTACAATTCTAAACCTCCACTCATCCAAATTTTGGCATTCAGTCAAATAGAAATTTGTCATAGTTTATAATCCTTGTTAACGAGGAACATCAAAAATTAATGCTCATTAGGGTGCTCATTAATATGCATGGTAGTCTCAGTTTTGACTTAATTAAATGAAGCACCACTTCATAGTGGTATTGTGTCACTGCAGCAAAGAAATGTTCAAACCTGTGCTGCAGGAAGAGGATGGAGCAACGCTCCCTTTGGACAGAGTTGCCCCGCATTTTGTTGCGGGGCATCGCTTGTCTGCTGCTCTCCAGATTCCTGACAGCTATTGGGAGCAGCTGCTGTAGAGCTACTGTTGGTATTTGTTATTCAATGTTGTTGCTGCTCGCATTCCTCAGAGTTTTCTGAATACAGTGCACGATGCAGAAGTAGTTACCAGATAGATTTGTTGATGTATGTGCCTGCCCTTACACAACTTTGATAAAGATTATTTCTGGGGAGGCCACGGGGGTTCCTCTTCTTTACAAAGGTCTTACAGGTCCCTGAAATCCATAACACAGTTTTAAATCGACACTGTCAAAAGCGTAGTTGTGAATATTGATCTGACTGGCACAAGTGAGGAACTGTGCTCTAAGCAGCAGCCGGGAGCCCCCCTGTCTGCTGTGCTCCTGAGCTCAGCTGGGTACAGCAGCTTGAAACACCCTCGGTGAAGTCCACTGGGTTCTTGCTCAACTCTGCTGCCTGACTGGAGTGGGGTCAACACAGCTAAACGCAGTTCAGAGCATGGCAGGACTTCTGCTTCCTTGGAGTATTAATTAATTAAACAACTGCCATTAATGCCTTAACACTCAAGCCATGGGAAATTAAAGAGTAATTAAAAAAAAAAAAAAGGAAAATGTCCATATAGGAATGTGAGCTTGTGAAGCAGGTTTAGCACTCACTCAGCACAGCAGCTGAGCAATTCCTGGCTCCATATCCCCTTCTCTGCCTGCCCGCTCACCCTGTGGTCTCTCTCCTGCCACGGAAATGGCCATGGCTTTCACCCAGCTCTCCTGGGGCAGGCACTGCATTACTGCTGCTGCAGAGAGGGAGGGCTGAGAGGAGCCAGGGTACAAGCTGGCAAGATGTGAGGAAAGATGGATAGAATTGGTGCTGAGGCAGAACTGAGGCTGACACTGGTGTGCAAGGGGCCGATTTTGATGAAGAGGTCTGGAGTTAATGGCACAAGGGTAGGGCAGAGCTCTGGCATGGTAGAAAACACCCCATCAGACCCAGGTCCAGACCAGTTTTCCTGTTCCTCTGAGAAACACCTAATCTGGTGGCAACTGCTGGTTAGACAAAAGGCTCAGATTTTAGTTCGTCACCTATTCAGCTTTGCTGTCTCACATTCCTTAATACAAATCTGAGTAGTCTGGTGGCAGAAGGGATACACCCAGATAGAGACAGTTCGCCTCCTTGAGCATCAGAGCTTAAAACTATAGCATGCAAGTGTGTTCTATCAAATAGAGGGGAAAAAACCCGAATAAACCAGATATGCCTCAAACCTGAGTGCCAGCAGTTAGTGTAGCAGCTTAGGAGACCACAGACCTAGTTGCTTTCGCAGGATGCCTTGGCTTTTTCATGAACATTTCTTCACTGCCTTTGCAATTTTATTCAAAGGCAAAAGGCACTTTTCATACCAGCTCGCTTTAGGTGATAAACAGGCCAAGTAAGGAGCAGAGACTGCCTCTGCATTTCCAGAGCACATCAGCACAGAGTTATTTAGCACAGGGGACGGTGTGATTTTGATTCACTGAGAGAGCTCATGAGGTTCTCAAGCTCTCATTCTACCATGGCGGTCAACTGGCCCATTTTTAATAGTCAGGACTATAATAAAACAGCATGCATGCAGGCACACTAATTAATTCAGGCTTTGACATTGGGATATGCTCCTTTATTCATCCAGGTACCTTCACTTGCTTCTAAATTCCCTTTCATTGCATTTCAGGAAAGGATTAAACAACACTGGCATTAAAGGTGCTGGTGGAAATTATATGCTTCTACAGAAGCTGTGGAAAGGCTGGGTAGAAAACACAGCTTTAAATGGCCCTGCAACCCCAGGAGAACAAAAGGTAGAATTCAAGAGGTGATCAAATACCAGCTACTACCTGGTCAGGTGAAAATGTTATAGAGCATAGATTGCAATTTCAACACAGACCACACACATCCTATAAAGTTTTGGAATACATGTGATCTGTAGAATTCACTGCTTTTTATTTGTACTGTCTGTCCTTTAAACTAAAATCAGTCGATTTCAAAGGAAGAGCATGATGGGGTTGAGGGAGGAATCAGTGTCAGGTGGCCTGAATGCTTCCAAGGACAAATAGTGTTCCTGCAAAAAAGAAAGTAACTGTGAGGTGAATGAAAAGTCTGTTGACCTTTCCCATGCATTGACCTTGATGAGCATGGCCTTTCTGTGCCAGGATCCTTTTGGTATGATATGGCTGGCCTTCTGTCTATTAGCCAGCGATAAAGTGTGAATCTGCCTGGAAAATGCTGCAAATACTTGAATATTTGGCCAATTTATTAGCACAAACATCTGTCTCTTGACCTTCTCTAGGCAAGATTTTTTTTTCCCTGTTTCTCCATTTCAAAGTGACTAATGGGAAAGATGGATGCAAAGAACTCTGCATAGGTTTGCAGAACAGATCTTGCCCAGGTTTCACTGCACTACCTGTGAGGTGTGTGACCATTTCCCTCTGGTGGGTCTCCACTTTCCTAGTTCAGCAGGTTTGGGCCCCACCGACCAGCTCTCTGCTGGGGAATCCCAAAGGAGAAGAGATGACATGGAACTGTATAGTGTTTTCAACAGCATGGGATTCAGTCCATTGCAGGGATGTGGTGAATACACAAACCTCCACAGGTGTGCCCCAGGGTTCAGGGCATGGAGATTTGTGTGTTAAGGAGAAAACGTTGAGACATCTAAGAAGCAAGAACTGGAAACTTGGGGTATTTTTGCAGTTTTCAGAAAAGACTCCTACCTTCAAACCTAGTGGTATAGGGTTGAGTAAAATAGTAATAGTAATACTATAGTAATACTTCCTGACCCATTTTTCCAAATTCATGCAGTCTGGGCAGGTCAGAGAAGCAGTAAAATTTCCATGCCTTTGTTTCAATTGGATTTGGTTTAATCAGGAGAATTTGTCTTTAAATAGCCATTTGTGATACTTTCCATTCTGATCCCTAATTCTGACACCTCAGAGTGCCCATGTCTGTCCATCTGTTCTGTGTTCCACTCCCCTCAAGGTAGCAGGATGTCCTCTTTAGGAACTACATATGTTGGGCAGGTGTGTAAGGAATTGCATGTCAATGGGTTGACAAAATTTATGTAGGCATTTACAATACAGATTTGCAGCTCGGTGAAGAAAGTGAGGGCTGTTTCACATGACTTTCACACTCTCCAGGTTCAGATGGAGGATATGTGGCCATTACCACCTCCTCCCAATCCACCCTGCACAGAAGTGCTAAGAACAGACATCCGAGTTCTTTGTTTTTCTGTCGGTGTAAGGAAACTCTTATTAGTTTTTCCCCCAGTGAAGGCGTATGCAGCAGCTTTGCATGCAAACAGCAATTACTGGCAGGATAAAGGACTTTAGTTTGGTATTGATTTTAAGTCAGGGAATTTTCTCTGGCTGAGTACTCGTAGGATTTTCTGAATACAATAATATATAAGGAATGGCATCAAGTCTTGACATGTGATGCTGTCACAATTCCTTTTCGTCCCCTTTTCATTAAATGTGATCCCTTTAACAGGGTTGTGGATTTTTTTTCCCCGCTAAGAAAGCAAAGGCATGCAAAGACATAGACGTGACAAAAGAAGTGACACTTGCACTTTCTTGAAACCATACCACCTGCTTGCAGTATCAAATTGAAGGAGTTTGGCTTTTTATAGTCCTGAACCAGGAAAATAATTTTCAAAATTCCCTTGAATACTGGTCTGTCAACATTTGTATCTATATCTGCTTGCTTTCCTCTTTGTTTTTAGGTATTTTTAAAATACTGTTTTATGTTAGTCCTCTGTTTGCCTTCAGGGATCTTTACTCAGCTGTGCTTGTCAAAATGTCTCCTACAGGTTTTCCAATTTCTGTCTCCATTTCCATTAGCACTTCTGGATGAGTGTCACCTGGACTTGGTGCCTTGTCAATTGGAATGATCTCTGACCTTTTGATAACCATTTTGAACTGTTGGCTGCACTGGAGATATGCCAAACAGGGAAGTCAGTTGATACTCACTTTACATCCACCTGCCACTTTTATTTAGGGACAGACGTATTGATACAGCCCCTGGGAAATTCGGGGAAAGGAAATACTTCTGATGAAGTTAACAGACAATTTGATGTCAGTACTGATGTATACAGATGTAGTCGAAAGAGGAGATGTGTGGATTAATTAATTAGAAAATGGTTGCAGCTTCTGACTACCCAAGGGTATCCCTATGTGCTCAGCATATAGAAATATCGATTCAGAGGAGCCATGTTTTCTTATTAGCAAACCAACACTTTTGGCACTAAAATTCTGTCATTGGAGAAACCTGTCTGAAGAGATCAGCAAGTTGAATGACACAATACAGCATCTCTCCTGAGACTGAGCAGAAGGGACAGATAAGCAATTTAGTCTCCGCTCAGCACCTGCAGGCTGATGCGTTGCTGCCCAATTTCTAAAGCCATTGCTGTTAAAAAGCCAACACTTGCCAACAATTATTATATAATGCCCTCTAAACTACTCCACGTCTTTTTCTTTCCATGTGTCTGCCTACATTAGCACATGGATGCATTCCCTCCCTACTGATGTGCTGCCTAAATGTAAAGTGCAGCCTCATTTTGTCGGTTTTCTAAGCGTTGATGGAGTATGCCAGGTGGTGATTACCATTTTTAAGATACAGCCTAACTAATGGGAGAACTGTTTCGTAATGCTTAGCAAGAGCTGACTTTAAAAACTCCTCGTCTGTATAAAGCATTACGGTTCTGGATCTCTCACCCCTGGCATTCC
The DNA here is from genome assembly GCA_035221455.1 of Xenops minutus. Classification (NCBI taxonomy): domain Eukaryota; kingdom Metazoa; phylum Chordata; class Aves; order Passeriformes; family Furnariidae; genus Xenops; species Xenops minutus. Next base: position 11,465,335 of record JAWWEE010000142.1, on the reverse strand, counting down.
ACAACCTTGCCTAGGGAGGGCAAGGTAATTTCTACAAATACCAAATTGAGATAAAGGCCACAGAATTTCAGTGCTGACCCAATAACACGTATTTCTTTCTTGTGAAAAAGGAAAAAAAATAAAAAGGATTTTGTAAAAGTTCCTTTTCACTAGTGTTCTACCTTGAAGCATTTAACTCAAGTTAGCAAACCTGTGTTTCCATACTTGTCTAACACAGATGCATGAAGGAAAGCTAAAAAGCTGTCAGATGACATCTGATCATTCAAAATTGCAAATTACCCACCGTGTTAGAGTCTTTCAGCTGTATTCCTCCCAGTGAGAATCAGGTGGAGGTCCTTAGTCAAATTCCACCCTAACTACAGGCAGCTTCTTTACACCCCAGAAGCCCTTTCTCCTGTGAGAGCCTGGGGAGACTAGGGAGTAAGGCACAGGTAAGAGCATGGGCTGTGTTATCTACAGATTCATTTCAGCGTGTTTTTATGGATCTGTGTGGGCTTTGTGAGAGTGTGAAATGTAGAGAGTTATTAGATTATCTTTCTGTTATCTTGTAGGGTAGTTCTTTTGTGTCTTTCTTTGTCTCCCCTTTCCCCTGAGAGGGTTAAGCGTTATATTTTAGCCTTACATAGAGCCGTTTTCCTCTGAGTGTTCCTTGGTCTCTTCTGTCTCTTTTGTGAAGGGAAGGGATGTGCCACAACATTATTGATAAGAGCCTTTATCACTTATCGTACTTTGAGATGCACTAAAAGGTTTAGGGAAACAGATTTCTCGGGCTGGAGGCAGTCCCCAGGCAGTGACCCAGAAGAAGGGCTGTTCTTCTGCATAACTGGTTTGAAACACACTGTGTTAAAAAGCATTTGGGGCTCTTGGTGCAAAGAGCATTCTTGGGTAGCCCTTGTGTGGATTTTTTATTAGAATTCTGAGTTGAAAAAGAGTTGGAGGAAGCATCTAAGAACAGAAGATGCTAGGAAGAAGATTATTTTTATTTAGAAACTGTTTAAAAATATATTTTCAAGTGTCTTTTGTTTCTAAGAAATCTTATCTGATGCCAGTGTGGCTTCCAGTTTATACAGACTATGTTCCTATCATCCCCAGCAATGGGTGAGAGTGACTACCTGGTGCAGTGTGGCTCAGCGTTTGGTTTGGGCAATCCTGTGGAAGCTTCTGGAATTGTGAGTGAATAGGAGAGGGGCACAGGTTGTTTCTGTCCTCATTTCCAGTGGGCTGGTGTCCTTGCTTTGGTGGGTTATGTCTCTAGAGAGGCTTTTCTAGCCATACTGTTGAGAGGATAGATATTAAGGCAGATTTTTGACTTCAGTGGAGCAGTGGGCTCAGGTGTCTGTGAGAAATCACAGGTCAGATATTCCCTTCTAGCTTTTTTTGAAGTGTTTCTCTTTGCATTTGACCTGGGTTTATCCCACGTGGTTCCCTTAACTTCTGAAAGGTTATTCCTGGCTGATGGCAGAGTGCTGGAGCAAAGAACCTGGTTCACATTACGTATGTGGGGCAGGAGTGCTGAACAGTCAGTTGGTACTGTAGAGTTATTTATAGCTGAAATTTGACATTAGCTTCAGGTTTGTTATGGTTGTATTTCATAAAGCAAATAGACATAGCCACAGAGCACACCATCCTGTGGCAGCTCTGCATAAAGGAATAGGTAAAATATTATTGAGCAGCTGAATAGAGGGAACTTGTGCTGAATTAAGTTCAGAGGAGCAAATGAGATTTTCAAGGCATGCAGAAGGTTTACTTTGCATTCATTTTGATGAAATGTGTATCGAAATCCCTCTGAGCAGCTCAGCCTCATTTCTGCAACCCAATGTTCTCCCACTGACTTGAAAGAAATATCATCTGTGCAAGAAGATGGGGTTGGCTGTAGGTTAGTCTCAAAGAAACTAGGAAACTGTACCATACAGCAGAGGAGATACTGTAAATTATAGTAAATAAGAGATGATTTTTATGATAGATGGCTATCTAGGCATAGACAAAAGGAGGCTTAGTGTATTTTTTTGTCAAAAAGAAAATGTGCTGCTTCTTACTCCCCCCACCTCTGTTTTACAGTGCTCAGTTTCTAAAGAAGAGAAGAAATTTAGTCATTTAGTGAGTCTTCCACAGGATTTGGTATTGCTCATGTTATTTTAACAAGAGATTTTAAAATACCTTTATTGAGGTAATAAATATATGTCAATTACGGTCTCGGAGTGTGTTTTGATTAGTAATATCTACTGATTATTGGTGTTGGAAGAAATATATCAAAGGGACTTCATGCTTTTGGCCTGGACAACCTCTAGCTTTAGAGAACTAGTTGTAGAACTAACTGAAAGCAAACATCATCCATATTAAACCCCAGCTGAAGTATATGTATCTAATTAAACAACGAGGGGAGCTCTGGCATGTGTCTGCAGCTGAAGCTGTTTCTTAGAAAGACTTATACTCCAAATCTATCTTTATTAAGGCCTTGTCTGAATGATAAATATACGCTGCCTGCTTGGTATCTGCCACTTGGAAATAAATCACTTTAGGATTGATTTGCTAAGGGCTTCCTTCACTCTGTGTCCTGCTGCCTAGGAGGACATGCTGGAGTTCTTCACAGAAGCACGCAAATAAGTGGAGCTGCTGAGAGAAGAAAGCCAACAACAGCGTGACAAAGCACTATGTGTTCACTGGCACAGATGTCGTTATGACTGTCATGATTTAAAACTTGTGGAAGTGCACACATTATTAGAATTTTGCACAGGGTCTTTTGGTAGCCTTGTTTCAAGCTTGTTCTGCTTCAGTGCAGAGCTGGAATGTGGATGTGTGTAGCTCTGCTTCCCATATCCTAAATTATAAAATGGCATGTGCAGAGGAGCCCAGTTTTGCAGTCCTAGTGGTGACCAACCACTGTACTATAAAACAAGTGAAAAAGGAACCTGGATTGTTTGCTAATTTGGGGACAACCTAAGCAAAATGTTTTGCACTGTCAAGATATTAATGACAGAGACTGCTTTTGTGAAGGGAACAAGTAAAATCCAAAATATTCAAGCTTCCTGATGTTAGAAGCTATAGCGTTTGCTCCTAAACTCAGACTCGTTTTTATTGCTGTGGTTTATTTATTGTGTTTGCAGAATGCTGCAGAGTGAGTACCTTGGTGGGGAAATGGCTGGGGCAGCAGTGCTGAGGCTCAGAGGGTGCTGGGCAGCAGGAGGGAGCAGCCTTTCCTCCTCCAGCCTGGCACAAAGCCACCCTCTGGAAGTTCTAGCCAGGGGCTGAAGTGCAACCTAACACAGCCTCTATAGGGCTCACAGTGTCTTCCAGCCAACTCCTGTGAGGATTTTCACTTTCTTTTGGGAGAGCAGTAGGACTTTTGTGCTGTGTTGGTATAAATATAGTCAAAGTGCTTTGAAAGGAAAAAAATGATCTGTTGCTGAAGACCTCAATTCCTACTTCCATTGACCCAAGTGAGACTTAAACATAGACTTAAAATTATCACCTGCTGAAGTGCTCTGTGGAACTGAGGTGGTACAAGTTATATGTTTAAACTTGGGTGCTTGAGTACGTTTTTGGCTGACTCTGGGTCTGAAAATGGTTCTATGGGAGTTAATCTGAAAGCTGGTATAAATGAATAGACTGTGCTATCACTTTGAAATTTTTAAACTGGTTAATAGAAAAATATTCTTGGTCTAAAATATTTCCTTTAAAAAGCCTGGTTTATGAAATTCCTTTGAGCTTTTCTGTAATGGTATTTAAACTGGTGTATACTGTAGTGCTTGATAAGCCTGTGCTACAGTCTGATTTTCATGGTAGTACCAGCCCTGTGTTTGTGACATTGTATTTTGGAGAATAAAAATTACACTGAAGTGCAGCAATTTTCTATTATATACAAACAGAACTTCAGAAATCACCTCTTTAACCTCAAAAGCCCCAGGTGCCTGATCTTGGAGTAAATCAAATAAAATGCTTTTGCATTTTGGTCTTCCACCTGCTACACAGAGCTGATCTGAAAAAGCTCACTGGTGTTTCTCAGGACAGGTATGTTATTTAATTTTGTAATAGCAAAAGTCAAAAACCTTGCTTTGTGTGCAGGAAGTTTGAGTGAGATGCAGCTGAAAGCTTTTGTGAAAGGGTCCAGGTTTACTGTGCCTTGTGCACTTTAGCTTCTTTCTGGGCCGGGTATGGCAGATCATCTCCAGTTTTAGGAGTCCAGTAATGACTGGACATTACCTTGAAAGGAACTTCTGCCCCTGTTTCACATTAATTTAAAAACAAGAGGGGGAAAAAAATGCAAGTTTTCAGGGTACTTTTTAACAGCTACCTTTGCAATAAGAGGAAAACAATGTAATTTTTTGCAGAAAAAAAAATAATTTTATGTCCTGTATGCTCAATTCTGTGATTTGCATATCTTTTGTTTAAATACATGAAGAAACTTACAGCGAAAAGAGATTGACTAGTAGAACCATAATTTTAAAACTGAGAAGTGTTTGACTTTTAAGTGCTTTATAAACTTAATAGTGCATGAGCAGAGCCGTGAGAGGTGAACATGAAGATTGAAATAATCTTTTATATATTGTGGGGTTTCTATTTTTCCATGGGGATATTGACTAGAGCATATTAGTAGCTGTGCAAGTGATGCTGCTTGGTGGGAACAGAATGTTTTTAGTCATTGCACCTGTTGAAAACTGATCTGATTTGACCAGGAATGGAATAAGGAGAATTCTTTTTCTTTTATTTTCCCCCCCGCTATGTGTTTACTTAAGAGCAGTGTCGATATTGAAGCGGTATTTCCAGGTTGTGGTTGAATCTAGGGAGTTGTAATGAATGAATGGTGATGGGCAATTGTATCCAGCATGTTTATGGGAAAGCATATGTGTTTCTTTCTAATTTCATTAAGGATTGGTTCCTGTAATAGATGCTTCCCTTAAAGAGAGCAGCAAAATCAATACTAATGATTGTTACAATGGATTGTGGGGGTGTATATCTCTTCCTAACTTTTCCCCGTTCCTGTTTTCCTGTGCTGATTTGCATGTCCCAGAGGCTGCCTTTCAGCCAGACCATTGTCTTGGGGAAGGCCTGATGTGTTCTCAATCTGGCAGCATTTTTCATCAGATTGTCCCTCCAGTCTTGACTGCTGCCCAGGGGCTGTGTGCCATTTCTGCTGCTGTTTTCTCTGAGCTGCCTCTCTCTGAAAGGCCATTTACAAGGAACAGCTGATGTTTCATGCAAAGATCTGGAAGGGATTCTGCCAAGTGGATGTTTTACCCAAGAATCTGATGGCTTTTCCCTGGCTGATTCTGTTCTAACTGCTCTTAATTACACAGAAGAGGCAGAGGGAAAAGGACAACGGGGAGTGGAAAAGTTTATTTGAAAACAAACAAAAAAAATACAAACAAAACCCCCAAACAAAACAAAAGGAAAAATAAAAAGAGGAAAACCCCCACTCTGTTTTGCTGAGGGTTTTTAATCTCCTGAAGCAGAGGGCAGCTGATCCTCCAGCGGAGCAGCAGCTGCGGTCCTGTGGCTAAGCCGGGCTCTGCCAAGGGCTGTGCCAGGGCCATGGCACTGCCACTGAGGGCAAAGCACTGCCAGCTGTGCTAGCAAACAGGGCTAGGGGCTAAAGGAAGATAATTGTTCTGCAAACTCCTTTCCCAAGGGAGAAGGGGTTGTTGCTCTCATAGCAGACAGGGAGCTCAATGGTGTGAGAGCTCAAGGAGAGTGGGCACAGCTCAGCATGTCCATGGAAAGGGCTCCCTGGGGTCACTGCACTGGCAGGAGGCAGCTGCTCATCAGGGTCTCGCACCTTCACCTGGCGATAGCACGTGAGGCAGCACAGCTCTGGAGGAGGAAAAGGTCCCAGAAGGTTTTCTGAGATATCAGAGACTTGTGACTTAAAGCAACCTGAGGTTTTCCAAGAGTGCAGTTCTGTGAGCTGCTCAGGCTCTTCCCAAAATGGCCCCAGCCTTCTTCCTGCTGCCAGATGTTTCCAGTGCTGCTGAACCAAACTTAGCAAACCTTTCAGTCTTCAGCTGGCTCAGTGAACTAAATGGGCCATGTACGATGTAGCAGGGGAGATAGGATGAGTGTGCAGGGATAGATGGAAAGAAGATGGGGTCCATTCCTAGCTTGAAAAACCACATCCTGGACACCTCAAAGAGCTTCTCTCAGCATGGGGTTGCTCTGCTCACTCCTTGGCCAGTCCCAACACATCCCTCACACTGAGACAGTTTTCTGGCTTTGTCCTGCCTGAATTGATGATAATTAGGTATCAGCATATATATTGTGCCCTACTGTATGGCTTGGGTAATTCCCGGATGGATTTAATTAATTAAGCCAAGTGCAAATGTGTAAATTCTGCATTTGTAAAAGTAAAGTGCTGGATTCCATTTTCGGAAAGGTTTTATTCTCTGAAACTGTTAATGTATTTTCTCTGCTACCGCACTTTAAATGAACTCAAGAGTTAAGAACAGTGACAGAGAATAAATTATCATACAGCTGGTAGGAGTGAGATAAATAAAAGAATATACATAAAAAATAAATGGATTCTGTCCCTGTGTGTGCAAAAGAACCAGTCCTTGATGATGAAAGGCTATTAACTAGCTGAGTGTAATTAACTGTTTTAGTGCTGCTTCAGGAAGAGGGGTTTGCAGTTCTTCCTTTGAAGTCATGTTGCAAACGTGCAGTTTGCAGTAACAGCGCTTCTGCACTGAGAAACTACTTGGGAGATGCACAGAGGAAGAAGGTGGGAAAATCTGGGACAGAAGGGTTATTTTAGTCTTTTAATTCATATATATTTTTTGCTTTTTTTTGGTTTTCCTCCCTAAAAAAGAGAAATCTTCTGTCAGCTGAAAGAAATTTCTAGTGAAGTAGAGAATTTAAAAGTGAATTTGAGGCTCTGAGCATCATCCTGCCATCTCCAGGCCAGTGAGAAGGTCTGCGTGTGTGTGATCCTAGGGTCAGTCAGTAAATGTCCAATATAAGGAGCACATTTCATACTGAGATGAAGGCAGAAGATAAGCCTAGCTCATGATTCTTGTGTGATTCATGGCAGATACTGAGCTTGTGAAATCTGCTGCCTGAAGTCAAAGGAGGGGTGAGTTGGTGTCACAGTGTGTCATACAGCTTCTCCCCTGTCCTGTTGGTTGCAAGTGAAGACTGTAGGAGAGACAGACATGATGGGAGGTGCTATGGTGGCTTTACACCATATACAGTGTCCTTGCCCAGGCAGATACCTCTTCTGGCTGTACAGATTGGCTAAGAAAGGTGAAACAATGGCCCGTCTTGGTTCAGTGGGTGGGTGTTTCTGCACCTAGTGATAACAAGATTTGGAATTCAAGAAAACAGCTGGTTTTGCTGATGAATCAACAGTGGTTTTCCCTTAAGAAAATAAAGTGTATGGGACAAGAGTGTTTGCCTGCATGCCTGCTTCTTATCTGTGACAAAAGCTGTCACATGAACAGGCTGTATGGTGACATAGGGATAGTGTTTAAGAGATGAGTAAGATGCTACAAGCTCTGTGAGCAGAGGAGCAAACAAGTGGGTGCCCACTGCTCTGCCTGGACACCCAGGCAGGTGGGGAGCAGCCAGGCCACTTGAGCCCATGCTGGAGGCATTCCTGCCACCTCTCATTATAATAAGTGTTTCCTGTGAAACTGCACCATAAAATAGGTTGACCTAGTGGCTAAGGTGACGCACTGAGGTTCTCTTCCTCTGGTGGTCACTGCCTGCTCTCTCTACGCTGCTCTTTGCCACTTCCATTGTCACGTGAAGGGATTGGAGCTGTGCCTGCAATGACTTCAGCTAAAATGAACATCTAAATAATGTGGGTTTTATTTTTTTTCCTTTTAACCTGGATTAGTTCTGTGCTCCAGTTTCAGCAAAGCCTCCCAAGACAAGGAGACAGCTCCCCAGGGGCCTGAGTCTGAAGGAGGGCCAATCTTGCTCTCCCCCCTGCTTTTCTTCCTTGCCCCTCTCTGAGTGCAGCACGGCCCCATGAACCACTGCCTGTCTATGACTGAGCAGTGGTAGAGAGTGGGTCTCTTGCACCATGGGGCTTTTGCTTTCTTTTTGAAGTCTGTATCACCATGAAATATGTCTTGTGCTGTTCTGGGGTTCCCAGGCTGGGTGGGGTGGCAGGAGAGGTGAGTTTGGCTCACTTGAGGAAGAGCGAGGCCAAATCTGCCCCTCACCAAGGAAATAAGGGTGCCGATCCAGGCTGTTTAAGCCATGGTACAACGCAAATGGAGAGCTAAGATTCTGGTTGTGGAAATAGGGAATAGGAGGAAGAGAATTCTTGCAAGAAATGCAAAATAACATACTAGTTTCAGGTCTTTTTCACCCTCCAAAAAGGGGGATCTAGTCCCAGATCTTTATGTGCCTTTTTTAAAATCCAGAAAAAGTATAAACGCATATCATTTCAATACTGAAGTTTAATAAATGGATACTTGAAAGTACTTTCAGATTCTCTGCTGAACAGCACTACAGCAATGAAAAGCATTATTGTTATTAGTCAGTGTCATTCTTGGTGTGGGCTCTAAACCTGGTATTGTGCTGAGATTTTCTACTGAACAAAGCACTGATCTTATCTTTCCTCCTACTAGCTTCCCTGCGCTGGAAATTCTTCTGTAGGGAAAGGATGGACTCAGGATTTAATGGGACTTAAATTTAAATGAGATTTAAATTTAGCTGATTTCTAAACCAGCTCCTAGTGGTTAATTTCCACGTTAATGTGTTTCTGTGAATATATTTCTTGTATCACTTGAATTTCTTTTTGTTCTATATCTTGAACTCCTTAAGAGGAAATGATTTATTTCACTGATATTTACTCCTGTCACTTTTCTTTCCAATGCTTTCAAAAAAAGGTTGTGCAGAAGGGCACAAAATCCATACATAGGAAAAAAGCTCTGGTCTTTGCCTACAAGGTGATGCTATTGTCAGTGAATGTGAATAATCCTTTTTTCTTTTCTGTAAAGGTCTGATCTTTCTTCCCCCATCTAAGATAAAACAGTCTGTCTGTCCTATAAATGCACAGTGAAGTGTAATTTCACATCAAATCTTTGTCCCGTGGTCAGGTAATGTGATGTTCACCTGAAGGATAAGAGGGCTTGACAAGCTTCAGCTCACCAAAATGGTAATGTTCATCACTGCCTGAATCTAATTTGAGTTCCCTTTCTTGTTCACTTTCTGGGGAAGGAGACCTGAGAGACTGAATGTGTAGAGGACACTGTTGAGAGATGTTATTACAAAGAATTGGAGAAAGAGAGCTACCCTCTGAGAGATGGGGCATTTTTAGTCTCTTTATCTTGTTTGCTATAGGAAAATCAGATGAGATCTGGGAATCTCTGAAAAGTACTAAAGTAATCTGATTCTTAGGTTATTTGGTTGAGTTTTTTTGTTTGTTTGGGGATCTTTTTTGCATTGAAAGACTTTTGCCAATTTATGTGGTTTGTATTTTCTGTTGTGCTTTGGAGAACTGTAATTGTGTTGTTAATCAGTTGTGCCTCCTATGCTGGCAGGTTCATTAGTATGCCTGCTACCCTGTTTATTCTTACTTTTCCCAATATACAGATCAAACCCTACTTTTCTTTTTCTTTCTTGTTTTTTTTTTTTTTTTTTCAAATTTTCACCCTCAAAATTTGTATGGATCGATCTTATTGATCTTCTTACAGCTTGACAAACTTTAGTTAAGTCTCCTACCCAAAATCTCATGTAAAAGGAGGAAAGGTCAATATCATGAGTATTTTTGTTTATGTCACTCGGTGTCAAGGACACTCAAATGTTTTCAACAACTTATTGATAATTTATGAGTCCTTTGTTCAAAGGTCCTATCTGTCACAGATTGTGGGTATCTTTTCTTGGGGACCCGCAAAGACAGTAATTTCCCATTTGCTGTTTAGATCAAGATGTGATAGCGTGTTCTGACAATGGTAGTCTGAGAATGATATGCTGCTTATTAAAGATGAAACTGGCTTGTAGAAGTCAGCAGGGCTCTGCTCATGATGGCTTCCAAAGGTAATGGGCTGAATCTGCCATACATTGGCAAAAGTTTATTGGCTTCAGTGGAGCTCCTTGTATGGGCTGGGGATCTGATGTTTACCCTACGCCTCATTTAGGAATATATTGTAAAAAAACCACCACCAAAAGAACAAAAAATAAATAAATAACTAGAATAAATACCCAGTAGGCAGCACATTTGAAAGCTGTTTCATCGGACATCTGTGCAGTGCAGGTGTAAAACCTCTGGTGAGTGTGTTCACTCACTAATGCTCCTTCCGGAGGGAAAAGCAGAATTTGACTCATTGCCTATAATTCCTTAAAATACATGAAGGCTCGTGAGCAAAGCCCTGTCTATAAATTAAACAATAACACTAATTCATGTGGAGCCTGGCAGGCAGGCTGTGACTGAGGGATGCTCTCTGATGTGCTCACAGCACACGAACCTTTGGTCCTTGCCAGTCAGATTAGAGGCAGCGTTCAAAACAGTCACATACCAGGACTGCCACAAAGGTTTATAATAATGATTAGGAGGTGCATAATTAAAGCCACTCCCAAACTGGAAAAGCATTCTCAGCAGACTTCAGAAACTCTAAAATGCTTGTTTATTCAATAATTATGGAGCATAATTATGGTAATGAGGTTAGCTCAGATTTACATATTAGCAATGCATTTTAATGATCTGATTATACAAAAGTGAGATACAATAGATTAAATTTTATATGGAAAATTTGTTGCCAGACTGGAATCATATGACAACCCCCCTCCCACCCCTAAATAGATTTATAACAGCTCAGGGAATTACCATGTAATAAATCCTATGGTTGTAATGAAATAACTAGAGCAGAAAAAACTTTAAACCATTGTATGAATAGAAATCCCCAGCTGCAGAACTACTGCTGAGTGACATTAAAGAATATAGTTTTCTTTTTCTTCAAACTATTTTTTAAAAATATCACCAAATGGGCTACAGAGTCCTCAGAGACAATTTTGTGAAGAACAGTCACTGCCTTTGTTTCTGAACAGTGAAGTTAGCAAGTCTAGATAAAGGAAATGACCTTCCTGTTTTCTCACCCAGCTCTCATCTTTTCTTTCATCTCTCTTATCCTTTCTTCCTTTAATCCAGTTTTTGCTTCTCCCGCTTTCATTCTGTGGTGTTCTCCCAAAAAGCCCTGTTATGTTTTCTACCAATAACATTTGTATTTCTATGGTTAGAATAATTGTCTTTCCTTCATGTATGGCTTTTTTGCTTTCCTAGGCTCTGTAAAGCTTTCAAATTTTATTTTAAAGGAACAATTTAGTTCCTTTAATCTTTGTTTTGGTAATGCAATATTGTCTTTGACTCATTAAATATCCTCCTTTTGTTGCTTTACGAGGTTAGTGATTTATTTTGTGCAGCATTGCAGCAAATTGGATGATACTGAAGTCAAGGAAATCAAAGCAAGGCTGCATGTGATGCACTAGCTAGCAAAGGGGGGTAACATGCTGAAGTATTCTGGTTTTATTTGAGGGGCTTCATTGTTGAGTTTTTTGGTGGCAAAAAACTACAAGATTAGGTGGAATAGTGTGAATAACAACGAGATTAAGTTGTGAGAATTAAGCAATCCTGACAATGTGAGACTGTGACAGTGACACTGTTTCTCCTTGAGACATAGTGTTATGTGTTAGTTTTGTTACCAAGATTCAGTCTGGGCACCAGTTTGCTTCTCTGTTCCACCCTATCCCTCTGGGTTCAAGGACTACTGAACCACAGGGACTCTTGCAGGGCAGAGAACCCTCTGAGCAGGCAGAGGAGGGATGATCTGGCGCTGTGAGGAGCAACACCTTTGGGAATAGTAGTGCTGGTTTGCTGTCAGCTCTGCTCGGAGCCTGTCACAGAAACCATTACAAACTCCCATTTGCATTCCACAAGAGCAAATGCCAATCTGAGCCACCACATCCAAAACTGTTTGCTCTGAAGTTGAGTGACTAACTCTGAAAACTTGAATCCTAAGCAAATATATACGTGTATTCTACTTCAGGAAAATAACATCTCTGCAAAACCCGGGGTATTCAGTTATAGAAGACTGACTGCTGGGATGAAGATGGAGAACTGGCAAATACCTTGGGGGTGGAGGGGTGGGGAATAAGGAGTTTTGCTCAGATTGAGGTTAATCTTATTTTTAGGTATCCAGATTGTCATTGCTCATTCTTTCAAGTAGTAAATGGGTACCAAGAAAGTGTTTTTTACTTGTACTTGATTCCACACAATTCTAAGCACACAACCTAAACCTCTGTTTTATGCGCATCTTTAAAATTTAATGAAAAAGCAGATCCCCCAGAGGTTGCATTTCCAAGCTCGTTCTTAGTCAAACCCTCTTTGCAGTATTTTTGAGATTCAGTCTTTGAGGTTGTATTGACAAGATCATTATTTGTTCTTTTAGACACCAGCCTTTGAAAACCTACTCTGAAGTCTGTAGTCGAGAAAACTTAGGCTGTGATATTAAATGTAAGATTTTCATAATCTCTTTTTGCTTGTTTACATTTTTGGTGCAGCGTGGGTCATTTCATTCTTGTGTATCAGCTCACTAGGGATGGACTTTGCCAGATCCTGTGTTTTCTTTTTCCCAGAGAGGGAAATAGAAACTTGCACTCTCTTTGTCTTTATTTGCGTGCAGGTGTTTCGGAGCAAACCTAATCACGCTGCTCGCCGGGATTGTTTGCCCTTGTTTTAGGGTTTGCTTGCTGTTTGCTGTGTGCCAGCGAAGAAGACTGAATTATGCTGTTTACACTGTTCTCTGACTGTGCTAGGCAAGGGCATCTCTCAAATGCAAGGCACAGGATTTGACTGGCATATTCTTGCGGGGGACTCTATTAAATAAGGAAGTATTTGCTTTAACTCTTAGCAGCAGCACTTGTGAGAACTAAACCAGCTCATCTCCAAAGACTGTATCTTTCGTGGGCTAAAATGTTTTATTTCTGTGACAATAGCCCCATAACTTTCCACAGGAATATCTCCTCCTTTCCTCAGTATTGTTAATATTGAAAGATTGACTAAATATGGATTTAATGTTGGATCTTGCCCTTGATAAAACTGGATAAGAAATACAATTTGCATTTAAGTTTTCTGCTTACTACTGAAATCAGTAGGAGATTAGTCACAGAAGTGCAAAGATGGCAAAAAGCCAGTGTTTGCCAAGAGTGAGCTCCTTATCATCTTTCTCCAAAGCTCCTTGCAGGAACATCTCTGGTGGTTGTCCTGGAAGCAGTGTCATTGTTACACATTCAATACAACCTGCCCTTTTAACAAAAGAGGGGGTGTTTCTTTAACTCTCTAATTAAAGCTGAGGCTTCAAGACATCATATATTGTCTGTGGCTCCAACCATCTTCTAAAAGAAGAATAACCCTTTATTTAGGGGAAAAAAGATCTCAGTGCCATCTATACTTTATGGATTTTGAAGTCAGCACATGAGCGTTGTGAATTGCCTTAATCCGATGGATGTTCAGTGCTTCAACACAGAAACACGTCACCCAGGACATTATTGCCTGAGGCTTGCAATAGAGAAGCTGCAAGTCCCTGCCAGCCACACTATAGACAGACTGATATATCTCTGAAATAGATTCTCACTGTCCAAACACTGGCTTTATAAGTTCAGGTAAAAGTCACGCAGTAAAAATATCTCCACACCAGGCTGAGAATAGTCATAATCCTATCTTTTCGAAGTCAAATATAAATGATCCTGCTCATTTAAAAATCTCCCCACTGTGTTGCCATAGCCAGTTTTTGTTATTCTGGGACTCTAACTGTGCTCATTGTTCTGGTCCATCGTTGCCATTTTGAGGATACTGAGGGATGAGGAGTTTTGGGGGTTTTTTTGCCTGCATGCTGTGCCTGGGAATGCTCTGTTACACGTTTTTCTAGAGCTAGCTTTGCTCAGAGCTTTCCTTTCCAGCTGTCTTTGTTGAGCTTTTCAGCTTTCAGCTCCCTCTTCCTGGGAAGGATATGGTTAGAAGGAAGATGTTCAGGATTCTGTCCATGAAAAGTAATTGAGCTTTGAGATCATTCATCTGCTCATGAACTTCTGAGCTTGTGTGAGTTCAGTGTTGGCTCTGCTGCCTTTGAGTGAGGCTGGTTAACTGTAATTGGCAGTGAAACATTTTTGTAATCTTTTTGGTGCAAAAGATGCTAGACAAGCAATAAATTACTTCATGTTACTTTATGAAAAACTCGAGAAACTTAGTGGAAATAAAACAACTCTGTAAATCCACCTCCTCTATGGCTGAAAAGTGTGATTTCTTGCAAGGTGACTGGTGAAACTGCTGTGCCTCTCAGAGCTACTTAGGGGGAATAGCCTCAAATATATATGGTAGATCTATCCATATATGCATGCATAACTACAATATATACAACTATAATTTATTATTTCTCTGCACTTAGAGAAAATGTTCCCTTTTCTCCTTCCCGAGGTTTTAGTATTGCTCAAAGGGTGGACCAAGGAAGAGGAAGACTGTTTGAGGTGAAAACGGTTCCAGCAGGTTGATCCTACTAGGAAGGAGGAAGCTGGAACCTTCCCCTCTGAAAATGAATGAAATAAATAACATTGGACAATTATGGTCAATAGCCCTGCCCATCCTGAAGTCTCACACAGAATGAGGTTTAACATCAATCCTGGCATTGGCATCTCTGCTTTCTGTAGAGCGCTGCACAGGTGCAGGAGAGAAACAAAACTTCTTGCAGTAGATATGAAGAGGAAATCTGGACCCCAACCCCCAGTAATGTTTAAGCCATTTCACATTCAAATCCTGTCTTTTTTCGCAGTTGCTGCAGGAAAGGTACAGAGTAGTAAACAACTGCTGGGAATAAATGAGTTTGTCATGCTAAGTGTATTCCTAGAGGAGTGCTGTGCTGCCTCTTTTTGCTTTATAAAAAACAGCTGGCCCACAGTGGTTGTAGTATCTAATCCTGTGATAAAAGCAGGATTTAAGTCCCCCAGTCCTAGCAGAGCATCTCGCACTGCCTCGTTGCCTGCTGTTCATGGAGAGCACCTATGGCTCTGCTGCAAACAGCACACGAGATGCTTGCTGAGATCTTTTCCAGCAGCAGCTTTTGCTCCATAGGCAGTGGCTTTCTCTTCCATCAGAGCCTCGGAGCCTGCTTTACCTTCTCTCCTGTTGACTTGGGTACAGCATAGGCAGAATAATGCCACAAGTGCAGCTTGGAAGGCCAGGTAGGGCCAGCTGATCTGGGTAGTAACAGGGTGATCCCTATGGCAGGAATTCAGGAAAAAATTTTAATCCTGAGTAGCTTTTTGTTTGGTTTTCTTTTTCTTTCTTTCTGCAAAAGATAGCTGTGAAGAATGAGGCAGTGGCAGTAAGTGATTGCGTGAAGGGCAAAATAATGAAAACCGCTGCCCAGCGAGGAAAGAATGTTTGTTTGCTAAGTGGTTTGTGGCTTTTGAATGCTGTAGTTTTTGAATACTCTTACAGTAATAATGGATAATTAGAGTAATAGTAGTTGTATTACATCTGGAGGCAAACAGTCATTAAAAATAATTAGTCTTAAAATTCATATGCTGCAGCACAGAGATTTTAATACGGTAAAGCAGAAATAATTTTAACCAGCAGGATACTCTGTATCTAAGCCAACACAACCTTTTCCTGCACTAATATTCAATTTCTTGGATTTCAGGATTTCACGGGTACTTATGACTGACATCCTTCCAATAGATTAGCACCATTCCCACAGCTTCCCACAGGCAAATTCTGTTCACCCTCTTTCACAGGCGAAGAATTGAGACCAGAGCCCCAGTTGAGGATAGGTGCTTGTGAGGAGCTGGGTGCCCCATCCAAATTTATGATCCTAAAAAATCTGCTTACGTGTCATTTAACTCTGAAGTCTTGTAGGTGACTAATACCTTTATTTTAATTTTGTTTTCTAGCACAAAGAGTTCTGCTTTGGCTCAGAGTGTCTCTGTCTTCACAGGACTGAGATGGTGTGATCCCAGCTTGCTTCTGAGAGAAACAAGAGTCTCCAAGGTAGGTGTTCTCAAATCTGTGACTTCTTATGAGCTCTTGGAATGTGTCAAGTGCACAGTGAATGAAAGCTTTCTGTTGCAAAATCCATGCTGCCCTGGTCTTACTCTCTGGGTATTGTACAAGCAATGTGAGGAAAAGGGCAGGATCCTGAGTCCCACACCAAGACTTCAAGGCACGAGGTTGTGTAGTACCTGTTTTTACCTACAAGTTCACTTGTGGCTGTGTTTGTAAGGAGTCAAAAGTAAAGTCTATAGAATTGTAATGAGCTTCCTGAGTCACCAATGAGATGACTTAAATAGCAGACCCATTTATATTCTGCCTCTAGACTGTGATGTTTTGCTTCTCATGAATTGTGGCTCCAGAAGTTTTGGTAGAGGCAGGAGTGTGAGGGCAGAAGTGTTTTAAGAGGAACTTCATTTTTTTTTTTTTTTTTAAACTTCCCATTTATAAAAAGGTTGTTATCTGTCATAATCTGTTCCACAATGTGGCACAAAAGAAGACTTTATTTTTGCAGTACCTGCAGCCCTCATCTGTATTACCTTCCCAGGTAAAACTCAAAAATTGTCAGTACTGGCAGCACCATTGGCTGTCCCTCACTGGATCCTGTCACTAAGAGTAGCCCCTTTTCCTTCTAAGTTTGCTTCTGCTTTGTGGAGGAAAAGTGTGAAAAGCACTTCTCTTTTGAGGAGGAATGTGAAAAAATGGAGACTCAGCAGGTCTTCAGGTGTGTGCGTGTGTCTTTCCCAGCATCCTGGGGACCATGGCCTGGGGTGCTGCTGCTGTGGGATGGGGTCTCTGCCTTTTGCTCAGCTGTTGTCACTGAATGCTTTGTAGAGAAAAACCTACAGAGCCTCTTCCCATCAGGTGAGACACAGCTGGTTGTTCATGTGGATACCCCCAACTGAACTTGTCTGTCCTTCACTGCATCCCTTTGGATGATTTTTAGAGCATTTTCCAACAGCCCAAAATGAAAGTTTTTAGTTAGACATTTAATCAGCTGCTACACATGCAATTTAAGGAATTTAAAAATGCATATTGCTGCCAGTAGAATGAAGTATTCTGCTAGATAGAATATGATGTTATGTGTTTTGACATGTTTTTCTTCCTCAAATACCTGACGATATGCAAAATTCTGATACATGTCAACAGAAAAGTTGGTAATACAGATTGCAAAGGGAATGTGGAAAAGATAACTCCAAGGCATTCAGTTCTGTCTCCCATCTTTTGCTCTATTTTCCCTCAGCTTTGATATTTTCACTTCTCTGACATCTACTTAGGAAAATGATTTGAACTTTTGACTTTCTTGTTTATCTATATGAAACTTTGGGAGTCAAGGTCTGCCTTGAGGTGGCTGTGCAGGAATACAAGCAAAAAAGAGTTTTCTGTGCCTGAAAACCTTTGCTTGGCTCTGTCATTCCTGCATGGAGATAGCAAGAACAGTGTCACATGCCTGTGCTTTACAAAGAAGGTTTGGGAGGAGGGGACATCCCACGGGTGTAATCTCAGTTCTCCCACTGCAAAACTTGTCCTGGAGGGCTGATTGCTTCTTTCTAGGAGCAAAGTGGAGCAAAGCATTTTCCCTCCATTTCATTTGCTGTGACTTTTCCCGAAATAAGTTGGAAATGGGTGGTTTGATTCTTCCAAATGAAAAGCCAAATTGCGAATAGGGCAGGGCAAGCCTTTCAGCCTTCATGCTGAACCTTCTCACGAGTATTTGGGTGAGGTGAGGGGTATGTATGCCTAACAAGGTATGGGGATGGGAAAAAAATGGGGCTTGTTTCATTCTTTGGTTTTATTAGACCCAGCTTAAATCTGAAATTAACTCTGTGGGATTTTTCCAGGCTGAAATTCTTTCCATTCATGTGACTTTTTCCCCGGACACAAGTTCCCTGCCTTTTGAAGTGTTTGTCTTTGAATGTGGATACCAATAGTCCCATCATCTGGGAGGACCTCAGTGTGGAGGCTTAATGCCTTTGTTGCACAAAGAAATGTGCCGTGGGGAGGAATAGCAAGCCGCAGGTACACGTGTGCACCTTTTATTTGTGGTAGGCATTAGGATGCACACTGACATTTCCAACATCAATGCAGAAGCTTGTTTTGGGGTGGAAAAAATTTTTTTATTGATTGAGCTAATTGGTAATGTGAGCACTGAGATGACTTTTGGGGATATGGACTTTAGTTCACACCATGCAGTAACTCTCTGAATGTTTAGCACACTCTTCACCAGAGAGGTTTATTCTGTCATTACTCTTTTGCTGATGTTTAATTTAGCTATATGACGTGTTGTTGTTTTCTAACTCTGTGGCAGTAAGGTCCATGATTGCATGAAATTATTCCCTTACTTGATTAAAAAAAGTTCATTTCTGTTCTTCCTGTGTGTATGTATTTGTAGGGTTTTTCTTGCTCCCCTCTCCCTTGGGGCTAGTATTGTTTGCTCCATTTATATGCTACTGAAATACTTGTTTTTTTCCCTGATCTAAAAATGCAGAAGAAACAGTGAAGGAGATTTGCTGCAAAAGCTGTGCAAATATTCAAATAAATCAGTCAGCTTCCTTGGCAAATATACTCTTGGTATTATGCATTCCTTTTTACTAAAAGATAACGAATGAAATGTTAAAAAATGCTCCTTTCTCTGACATTCTAAAAGACTTTCCAGAGAATGAGCCTAGTGGTGTTGAAATGCTGTACAGTAGTTATTTGAGAACACAGCCTTAAGAAAGGGCACGTCCTGGCACTGCAACACGTTTGAGATAAGAATGAAGCCCCATGTCTGCAGCAAAGAGAGCCTGTGCTCAGTTTGAAGAAATGCCATGTGCATCTTCTTTAAGAAACCACTAATTACGCACCATTAGAAAATAAGGATGGGACTGCTAATCAGCTGCTGCTCCATATTCCACAGCGTGTCATGTTTGCAAGTCTTGGCATTATTCTTGCAGCTTTTTTTTCAGTGTTTTTCACTAACAAGACTGTCTACTCTTCCAGTTTGTTTACTCAATAAAAAGTAGTTTTGACTTCCATTTTCCTTCATGAAGCTCCTGGGAAAACAGTTCATTTTGCAGTGATTTAAATAGTCACAATTAAATTGGGACTTGCATCTCTCTATATTTTTGCAGTCCATAGAGATTGGTGTGCCTCTTCTCCAGGGCTCAAGACTCATGAACAGAGCAGGGAAATGGTCTCAATGAATGGCTTATCTTTTGTTGCCTCCACAGACTGAATTCAACCTGTACAGCTGATTCCCCTCTGGAAATAAGTAGTTTGGGTGAAAAAGACCTGAGAGAATGGCACAGTACCCTTGGTTACAGACTATTTAACAGCAGGGGTGGTTTGTTTCTAATTTGCAAAAGGTTTTGTCTATTTATTTTTATTTTTATTTTTTCCCATATTCAGTATTCTTCTAAATATTACTTCTGTTCTTTCCTTATAAATAATTAGTTGCTTAGTCTCAAGGGGCAGCACAATGTGAAGAATAAATTGCTGGAGCGGAGGGGTGAGACACCAGGCCACTGCCTGCTGTTTGGACCTGGGTGACACTCACAAAGCAGTCTTTATTGTTGTTGGATTCAGCTTCCCAGTCACTGAATTGCAGAGACTTCCCTTCTTCATGTGGTGTCTTTTGGAGTTTTCATCTAAAATAGTAGTACATGGCAGGTCTCATTCATTCTGGTTTGTGTGTTTTAGAAGAGATTTACTAGAAAAATGACAGTAATTTTTTCATGACTTGTAAGTCTCTTGTGGTCAAGGATGGCAGTGCTTGAACTGCACAGGCCAGCTGTCTGAACAGGATTATAAGCAGTAGTGACCTTTTATTACATAATTTGCTGGACTGCTCAGCTATACCTGTGCAATGCAGTTAATGTTTCTCTTCTGCCTGTTACGTGGCTCTGCCTTTACGACAGATGGACAGAGCTGGCAAAAGGGTGTCTTGCAAAGTATGAAAGTAATAGTTATCACAACAAAGTTTTTGTTTCTTTCTGCATTTCTTTCATTTGTCTTACAATCTTGAAGTACATGATCAGTGAGAATTAAGTAGATGTTTCTGCTGTTTTACTTTCTGTTACTTGTTATCAAAATTCCATTATGGAGAATCCATGCTTTTGCCAGAAATCCCAGATCTCACTGGCTGCCATAGAGAGGGGCTCAGTGATTGCTACAGCTTTTGATTTGGGTCAGTGATGATCAGTATTTGTGAAATTGGAATAAGTAAGGGATGTGCAGCATTAGCCCAGACAGGTGCATTTATTCAGCAGCAGCACCAATGTTACAAGTACCTGAATAAATATTGCTAGATGCTATAATAAATTTATTGAAAGAAATCACTTTAAGTATGTTAATCTTTGCAATCTATGTGTTATTTTACTCAGATATGAATCTGATTAGGCATATCTTCTTAAAAATACAGAAAAGAATGGGGGAAACAGAACAGCCATTTTATACACTTTGCACATACATTTGGGAATTGCATTTCAGTCCATAGTCCAGTTTTTTTCCTGAGAAGATCAATGACAGAATGAGTTGAACTCTTCAGCTTTCCTTGCTGTTGCTGTAGACCTATGGAAGGGTTGCTCATAAACCCACCACCCTTGTTGCTCCACTTGTCCCTCTCCTTGCTCTGTCCTTCCTCACACTCTGGATTTGGAGGCAGCTTGTACAACTGCTGCTGATGGACTCGCCCCTCTGCCTGCTGTTGGGAGTTCTACAGGACATTCTGCACCTTGCTGAGGATTAGCTGACCTGAGCAGAAAGGAAAGGGCAGCTAATTCCCTCTTTTTGACTTGTTAGAGAGCACAATTACACTAACCATCTATGCTCATTTGGAGGGGCAGAATGGCAAACAGAAATGCCACACAGAGATTGTTATGCAGGAGTATGAAGTGGCAGAAGGCCAAGCAAGCTTGCCACAATTTATCTCTTTAGGGAAGATGCTGGTCTGAATGCTCATGTAGTATCTTCTGTTTGCTGATTCATGGCTGGAATAAGTATCAGTCTTTTTTTCTTTTTTCTCCTGGCTGAAGGTAGTAATAAGGAGAGGAGAACTGGCACTATCAAGAAAATATAATAGAGGTAGATTGAATCAACACCATAGAACCCCATGTGGGTTAGCCCTGATGCTTGCAAGATAAACTACTTGGCTCCAATTTCCAGTTGTTCTTTTCCCTGCTTGGAATATGTAATTAGATAAAGATTATCTGTAATATATTTTTGGAGACTGACTGCATATTTTTGCATTAGGATGTAAAACTGTATGCTTGAGATGAGAAGATGGATTGTTCCACCAAAACTGTGGGCAGTGGGAGCCACTGACTACAGTGGGAGAACAGAGATGATGTGGCTCACTTGCTATGAGATGGAGAACAAGAAGCTCTAGCCAACTCTTTAAAGCAAATTTTCACCTTTATTCTATTCCTATAAGGTGTATATAGAGAATAAATATAAGCCCTAATTTCTCTCTTCAAAAGGTGAATAAGAAAGGTAAAGTCTTTTGGCTTCCCATCATCTGCAGAGGGGTGAAAGCCTGCCCTGTCCTGCCACTTCTGCTCCTTCCCTTCCTCCCTAATGGTGCTTCACGTGAGGTGACAGGGCAGGATGAAGCAGTTTCTTCACTTGCCAGGTACTGCACCACCTAAAGGTGCTTCAGACCTGCCTGGGCACCTACTTGATTTTATGAGCATGTAATGAACAATTGTTGAAGCAAAAAAAAGTCCCATTTGACTTATGCTCTTAAGGATGGAGAAGAGAGTTTATTACAATTATTACTAATACATTGCCAATTACTTCTGAGGTAGTTGGATAAAGACAGCTGCAATGGTTTCAGTCAATGTAACAGATTAAGATGATAAATCCAACAAGGCCTGCCTAGTAAAGCTAGCAGTGAACTAACACATTCTTTTCTCTCCCTCAAGAATTACTTCCATTGATGGATAATCTCTGCATAACAGGAAGCTTTTAAATCTCCAGACAGTGGATAATAGATGCAAATTTGTGACCATCATATGCAGTGAACTAATAGGCTCGGCTGATCAGGGAACACGATAAGTGTGACACTTTATCAGGCAGTAAAAGCTGATTAGTTTGTGCATGTTTAGCTGTCCATATGCCTCGTTATTGGAAAGGTTTTAGATAGTAGTAATAATTGGAATGGACGTGGCTTCATTTCCTTCCATGTAGAAAAGGAGAAAAGAAAAGGAAAAAGAAAGTGAATGCAAAGCATTCATTCTTCACCCTTGGAGTGAAACAGATCGAGCAAAGTAATCCTGGAGGATTCAGAGTAACTGCATCTCTGCTGCACCTGCAAGTTGAGAGACAGAGCTATTTCCCCATGTTGCAGTTTGGTGTGGGTCTGTGAGAAAGAGAGAGAAGATGGGGTCACTGCACAAGTTCCCGCACAAGTCAGCTGTGGTAGGTGAATGGGTCAAGTGAGTGTGAAAACAACATAAGCCATCAAAACGAAATATAACCACATGAATGGCATGGATATTATTTACAGATAAATACTTAGAGACAGAAATAAGTAATTCTATAGCAAACCCCTTAGCCAATTCATGCAGCTGATCACTATGTCTGAAATGAAGTCTTCCTATTTCCTGTCCTGTGCCATAAAACATCACTGGAGTACAATTGACGTTGTGCTGTCCTTGTCCATCCTGGGCTGATCGAGGCTGTTGCTTTTAGTGTATTTTTTATCCTGTTGTATGCTGGAAGGCTATTTGAACACAAGACAGTAAATAAGATCACCTCTACCCTCTGAACAACATGTGTGGTCCCCCAGGGTTTTAGTAGTAAAAAAGACTCAAGAAGTTCTGAAAATCCAGTTGAGGCAGTAGAAATGGATGCTCAGGTGCAATAGGACCAGGCACTTGGTGGTACATAGAATAGTTCTGGAGAATCTCCCAGCAACAGCTATGGTTATCAGGGGAGTGAAAAGCAGCCCTGTCATTCATATAATAACTTGGGTTAGGAAATCTCAGGTGGGGCTCTGAAGATCAAACCTCACAACCAGCTCCCCGTAATAATTCACAGCAAACATCTTGTCTAGCTCATTTGTTCTGTTTCGATTTTTTTGGCTGGTGTGTTATACATCAGTATGAGTCTTATGGCAGGTGGTGTGGGCTAAGATATAAGGGAAGTATGAACTCAGAGGTTTCAGCCAGCAACCTGTGAATTAAATTGAAGCATGGGGCTTTCCTTGAGCTGAACCAGAAATGCCAGTACAAGAAGCAGAAGAATGGGGATTTGCTGTGATTCAGGCAGCAGCTCTTGCATTTCAAGTGTAGAGAATTTTTAATTTTGATGTCCCTTTTTATGGACTTTAGCTTGGAACTACTGAATTCAGCACTAGATGTAGACTGGAAATTACAGCATAGTTCAGAGAGAGGAGCTGGTGTCATTGTGTGAGCCTTGAGGAACTTGCAGAAGGATGTGGGAAGAACCTGGATTCCAACACAGGTTAATTCACTCTGCCTCCAGATAAATGGTGCTGAAAGCAATTTTATGCTTGGTGACTTTTGCTGTCCAAGTTTGCTTACTGCATTGATGGGATCCTGGTTTGCTCTACGAAAATTCATAAAGTCCTGAGTAAAACTTGTGGCCTCAAAACCTGCTCTGTAATCATGGGACATTCTTAAGTGTTTACATTTCTGAAATCAGCTTTGTCTGATTTGGTGGATTCTTTCTGTGAGGCTCTGTGACACTGAAGCCAGTAATTTCCCCAGAACACATTTCTGCACCTGCATGCTCTTTAGGCATCTTTTACTAGTAATAATAGATGTGATTTGAACATGAGAGTAGCCTTTTTCATTCTGAGGCAAGCTGAGAAATGTTGCATCATGGATGATGAGGCTGGATTGTTGGTGGCACAGATATCAAAGTTTCTCCACCTCCCCATGGCCCTACAGTGAATTGGGACAAATTATTCATCCAGTAATGCTTCTACTTTTGTTCAAAGCAATGGAGTATCCAGGCAGCTACACCAAGGGCTTGTGGCTATGCTCTCAGCATCCATTTTGTACCTTGCACATATTCCTGATTCTGTTGGACCTTCTTCCTGAGGCTTTGACTGTGTGACTGTGGCAGTGCAGGAGAGCTGGCCAGCATCCAGTACATAGGAATAAATTCATGGGCCTGGCACATTTCTCAGAAACTGTTTTTTTAATTAATTGTTTGAAATGTGATGGGTTCACAGCTCTGACTAGGTAATGTTCCCCTTATGTCCAGCAGAGAGGGAGGACGAGCAGCTACTGCCATTTAACTTACATCTTTTGTCTTTCTGTCTCTCACTGTGAGTCTTCATCACTTCTCAGTAATTCTTACAAAACACTGTCAGCAAGGACATCAGAAAGCCACTTAGTCTGTTAGAGGGGCTCTGTATTTTCCTGGATCTGACTGCTTGTTCAATATGTACCACACTAAAGCAGATCAATTGATAGTACAGATATAAGATGAAAAAAACTTGTATATTCTATCAGCAAAGATGAGATTTGACTAGAATTCAGATTAGTGTTTGGTGTTGGTTTAAAAATGCTATGGTTTGCAAACATTACTACACCTTTTCTATCAATGTTTTATTTCAACAGAAAGTATTTTTCTTTTTATCTCCATAGTTAGGATTATTTTCTTGAAATGAAATGTTTTCAATTTAACTTTTTTACATTAATGCTGAAGTGTTCAAGAGAAAAGTAAATATACATATAAAGAAAGATAAATATTTTTATGGACAGTTTGAGTCATGCAGCTTAAGGCCAGGATGGGTCTTTTCTGGTCTGCCACACCTAGTGTTTCACTCAATGTCTTCTGCTGAGCTCTTCACAGTTTTGAGGTGATCATATCACATAGTCTGGGAAGACAGGTGGATATAAAGATGTACTGAGATGTAGCAGCAACATTTTTAGGGACAAGGTGATATTTGTACATTAGGACCCAAAACCACAGATAGTCTCTTATTTGCCAAACATTATTACATACCATTTGAAAATCTGTGTTATTTGGGCTGTTAATCTGTAAAACATTGATACTGCCCTGTATGGCATATTGAAATATGCTGTTATATTAAAAAGGTTTAAAATACATATGCCTGAATAGCATATAGTTTAAATTTCAGGAAAAAAAATCAAACAATCAGATGTGAAACAAAGTCAGGTGCCTCAATGGCAAGAGAATGTTGCATGGGTCTGATATCATGTTTGTGCATAGTACTGGATTTGAAGGATGGCATCTCTGGGAAAGTTCTCCAAGCCAAATACTTCACAGTCCTGCTCTACTGTTGCCTTTATTTTTACCTCGGATTAAATGCAGGGTTTCTGTACACCTGTGAGCTGCCATTACTCAGTCAGGTTTTTGTACTGCCTGTGACACGTAGTCATTTGTCTGGGATAATTCAAACCTTTTAGCATGGAGCCTTTTCAAACTGCACAGGTCCTCAAGTTTTCAAAACCCCTTGGATTGTTTCAAATATGGGTTTCTTTACAATTTTGTATTTACCTCAAAATTAGCAGGTAGGTTTTCTTCTGTGTTTTGTTGAGAACTTTTCCCTTGTTTCTAGGCATTCCCTCAATTTTGGGTGGCAAGTTGTGGGAAGGTACAGCTTTTCCTTAGGCCTTTGGATTGTCGTGTACAGAAGGCAAAAATGCTTTTCTGCATCACCACCTATGACCTGTGAGTCAGTGCTGATGGGTGTGCAAGTCTAATCTAGAGTTACAGGGGGGCTCGGACTGCTAGAACTGGGCCAGGGTGTTTCAGCAGGCAGAACAGGAAGAAAAGTGCGTGGTGAGCCTTATATTTCTTGGCATTGTTTTCCTTTAGTTGTCTTCTGGAGGTCCCTTTTGGCTTTGTGTTACTCATGCTCATAGAGTAACTACACAAAACTGTACACCGGGCTGAGACTGTTTCCCAAAATATTGATTTGTTCATGAAGTTTTGGGCATAACTGATGAAATCCTTGCGGGTCAAGAAGTAGAGGCAGGCACACTCCAAGCTGGGTAAGGTGGAATGGCACCTTCATTAACCTGGTGCCAGCTCATATACAGGGGCCATGGAACTCTCTGGAAAGGGGGTTGGACTTGGGAGCAGGAAGGGAATAGCAGGGCAGGATCCCAGCCATAGAAGGGAAAAGTAGTGGGGGATACCCGTGTGTGGGGGATACCCATCTATGGGATACTGATCTCTGGGAATGCTGCACTGCGGGACAATGTGACCAATCAGGGAGCAGGGCCGACGTGAGGGAGGAGAAGGGACTCCATTTTGGGTGAGACGCAATAGGGGTATTTAACTCGACAGCTGGGGACTCCCAAACCAGGGAACCCACAACAACCCCATACACGGTAATAACTCTTATCTTGTGAGAAACAATTCTTGCTTGTAGCTCTCCTTCTCAACACCCAGCTCTGTCAAGCAGTTCCGTGGTCTCTCTTCCATTTGGTGTAATCTCGTATTCCTACACATAACATATAAAGGGGTAGCAAAATGAGAAGTTATGTTCAGAGCAAGAAAAAAACCACAGGTAGTTATGGATACATGAGGTCAATTACGAAGAAGGACTGGTCACAAAGCGACCAGGTATAAAGCAAGGACTGAAAATAGAAAGGATGTACAAAGATAGAAAGGAGTGATAAAATGGAGTATTTTAAGAGAAGCAAAGTGGCTTAGGACAAGGCCTTGTGTTTTAGATGGGTGAGGTGAATTTGGCTCAGGTGTGAGAAGTGACTGAGAAATGTGTAGTAGTTAAATGAATCGTGCTGGGGATTTTCTCTTTTTTTTTTTTTTTTTTCACTAGTGTCTTGTATTGCTTTGTGTGGGAGATTTTTTTGGTAATTAAAAGAATGAAAATGAAAAATGACTAAGTAATTTGAAGTGAGCACATTCCTTGGTGTACTAGGAGAGGGTTTGAAAAGGTTAGCTGGTGAAGCTTTTAATACAACCTCACATTTTAGCTTTCTGTGAAATGAAATGAAAGGAAGTCTTTGGGTTATTCCATGCCATTTCTCCCTTAAAACTAGAACTCAAGCTGCCAAGGACCTAAAACCTATGGCATTGTTGAAAGTCTCTGGGAGTAGCACACACAGGGACTCTGGTACTCCCTTACTCCTGCAAAAGTGCATAGGTTTGGTGCTAATCTAACTGTTGCTAATAACATATTTTCCTTTTCCTGGAAGATCCTTCAGGTCAGGACTGTGTTAGGGAATGGAGATTTGTAGTCAGTTTCCCTGTGGAGTCTCTGAAATCCATTAACTGCAGAAAATGCCACAATATTGGAGGGCTCCAGTACAACTGTAAAAATGTTGTCTCACAAAATAAAGTGAGTCCCACAGCCCACCCAGGGCTTGCAGACTGCATTGAATGCCAACTGATGGCTTTCATCATGCGTGTGTGTCTCCTTTGAACCTGATTTTCCAAAATGTCCCTTGTTTCAGCTGAAAAATTTCTTTATTTTCTAAATTGTCCTTGACTCCATAGTGACATTTTCAAATCAGATAAAATTCAAATCTGAAGGACACTTACAGTTTTCCAAATATTTAACCTCCTCTTTCAAATTTCATGTTCTCAGTTTAGGCCATTTGTCGCTGATCATTTATTTTATCCTTATTTCTATATCATAAAGTTCAAGGCATGTGTGGAGTTAAAAAGGGAATCCCAGAATGGCACTGAATGGTGTGTTTATTACAGACCATCACTGCAGTTGTTTAAGTCATTGTATTTTAGGGAGCAATGATCAGGCACTTTTATTGCCTTTTTCCCTATACAGGAATATACTCTGCAGGGATACCTTCTGCCATATGCTCTTGGATTGTGTGTAAAGATTCCCTCTGATCGCCTTTCTTGGGGAGCTGCACTGCTTGCCCTTGGCTCTGCCCATGTGCTCGTGCTGTTGGTCAGTGAGGGTGCTTGAGCCAAGAACCAGTTGTCATTTGGGGTTTAAAAAGCTGGTTGCTAGAGCTGTCTGCATGATCTGGGAATGCGTGTTCCCTCTTTCGGGCCCAAGATTTGATAAAAGGGTTTTTCTAATATGGGATTTTCCAAATAATGAAGAATGAAGAAGGGATGTCTGCAAGGGACTGCTGGAGATCTTGAGCTGTTATTTCAGGGCTGCTGAATAATGCTAGATCACCTCAGAATTTGGGGTGTTGTGATGTCAGCAGTACATCATGGTTAGTATCATCTGTCGGTGCCCCCCTGCCAGAGGCTGTAGGATGAGTTTGTGGGATCCCTACTTAGACCTAAAAATAAGTGTCCGGGCCTTGGAGATGTGAGCAAAGTCATGGCAAAAAGATGTCCTGTGCCTCTCCTTAGAAAGGCTTGAGAAGAGGGACATTTGCTTCCCCCACAACAGGGGAGACAGCAATATGAGTTGGGGGGAGGTGGAGGATGGCAGTGAGGGCTGCCACAGAATATCCTGGGTGTGTGTTGTGAATAGAAGTGGGGTGTCTGTGCCCCTGTGGTGCCATCCATCTCTTGTACTGCTGTCACTGCAAGGTGATGTGTCCTCCTGTTTCCTGAGTGGATTGATAAATGGGAGTCTGAAGGGGGAAAAAGAAAATGGATAGACAGCCTCAGCACTGCAGTTCCCTGATGATGGCAGTGCGATGCAAAGGGAAACCAAAATTTCTGGAAGAGAACGCTGCAGGATTACTAGCCAGCCTCTTTCTCTTCTTGTAAGCTGAAAAGGAAAGTTTGCTGCTGCTCAGCAGCTTTCCTCTGAGAATTTGAAAGCGTTTAACAAGAGTGGGCACTGCAAATATTGTCCCATTCTTCTCCTTGGGGGAAATGCAAACCCTTGCAAGCGTTACAATTGCTTGCTCAAGGTCAGTACAGAATAAAAATCTGAAATCCTAATTCCTTTATCGTTACTGTGTGTCTGGAAATTTGCTACATGCACTAAGAGCTCACTTTTATGAGTCCGTCATTGTAATAGAATAGATGCTCAATGGGAAGAAAATAACTAGCACTTGCAGACAATCATGACACTCTGATTTATACATGAGAATCTGACTGCAAAAATGTGTAAAAAGAAAGCCCTAACCTTTTGTCAAATGACACAGTGTGATTTATAATTAGATAATAGCTGTTGTCTCCTAGGGGTACTGACAACCCAAAATGATTTTCATCAGATTATTGTGGGATCAATACCAGCTGAATAATTAAAATTCAATACTGCTATGTCTCTATCAATAATGTTGTAGGAATGATGCATGACAGATTTAATTGAATTTGTCAGACACCACAGCTACATGCATAGACCAGGGGGATATTTTTAGAGTTCTGTATTTCATTTCCTCATTATACTTGCCTTGTACCTTTTAACATTCATGGTTACTTCCAAGCAATAAGACTGCTTGCTCAGAAAGCACTGTAAACAGTGACCCTGAGTTTATGCTGAACTTTTAGTCTAAATGTTAAGAGTCTTAGTGGAGACTCCAAGTAATTAATTCATGGTAAATGTTAAATTACAAAACAGTGACAAAGTGGAAGAAACAAAGCACTTTGTTTCTTTTTGTTAGTGGCTGGGTTTTAACTCCTTCATTACTAGCCCAGAACTAGTTGGGCAGTTTGTATTTCATTAATCTACAGCAGAAATCTGAGGTGTGACATGATAAAGGCTTGGGGGTATGTTAGGTGTGTTCACCGGGCATGCAGGGATAATGCTTTTAGAGCAGTGGGTTGCATTTTCTGTTCTCTAGCTGTACAAAGAATGAATGGCAGTGTTTTGGTTCTGACCATCCAATATAAATATTGTGTTATTCATGATTATTTGAACATTAGTATCCAGTTATCCCTCTCTGAAGACTTCTCTGTTCCCAGGATGAACTAGCAAGGCACCTTTTCAAGTCACACTGCCAAAATACTCCAGAAAAGGAGAGAAGTAACATTTCCACAAGTGGTTCATAATTTCCTAGAATCTAAATGTGTCTCTTGTTGCTTCCTTTGGACTGATAAACTCTGCGGTGCTGTGAATTCTAATGCCATGTTTGAAATCATTAGCAGCATGATGGCCCAGGGCAGCTGCTACAAAGAAGGTCCCCCTCCTTGTTAGGGTTCACATACTGCTCTGTATGTTATATTGTGGTTAAGATTTATTTGAAGAATTTATGGTTACCTTTCACTGAAGAAAAGAAGGAAAGAAAACTAAGCTGAGGTGCACTTGAGCATTAATAATTTTCCCACTGATTATTGTCGGTTGCAGTTTTAGATTTCATCATTGATCTTGTTAATATTCGTGCTGTAAATTCATCAATTTCTATTCACCTGCTCTGCCTGGTTTCATATATGTGAATGAGATTTGTTTCTTGTTCTCTAATCTGACACAGTGTTACCCATGCCAAGCTCTCAGAGTCTGCTCTGTATAACCAAACAAACGTTTTCTATTTCTCCTAAAGTGAATTTATTCACACTTATTTTCTACACTGAGATCCTTTTAGTTACAGGTGTGTCGATCTTTCTCCTGCCAACTCAAGGACTGAATATTTAATTTATAAATTAAAGTTGTTATTTTCATGGAATACTAAATGTTGAGACCCTAGGGAAAGTCTCTGCTGCAGCTTTCAGGTACTGAAGTATCTCAAAGATGACAGGAAATGGAAAATAATTCAGTGAAGCCGCTCTGTTGGCTCACAAGGAGATGGGTTGAAGATGTAAGATTCAGGACTGCAGCTTCTTTCATAGCTATTCAAGGCAGGATTTTATTCCTCCAAAATTCTAATGGAAAACAAACCAAACCCCAAGCCAAATACCCAGAAAGATAAATTCTGATGCGTAATTATATTTACTTACAGGCTTTCTGAAGTTGTATATGTGACAATGACAAGACCTAGTTTCAGCCTGTGTGCCTCTGCCACATCCATCTGTTGCTGCCTCTCCTTCACTCCTCTTGTTGTGTTTTCTGGGATGAGTCTTGTCCCCTGGAAATTATAGGGAGTTTGATTATTTGAGTTCAATGAGATCAAGATCTTTCACTCTTTGCCTTTGGCTATTTCCAGGACACTTTAAGAAGTAGTTTGGCTGAGAGTTTGTGGGGTTTTTTGTTTTTTTGAACACAGGTGGACTCAAAATTGACTTTATCCAGGGCTTTCCTAAGGCATGGGTATACTAAAGCAAGGACTTGAGCCATGGCTCTCCTTGTCTTAAGCTTTTCTTAATTACACTAATGAAACAGCAATGCTGAAGAACTAGCATGAAACACAAGTCACAGCTTAGTAAGGGTCTTTGGGACATGGTTTGTGTTTTCAGATGTGGCACATTCTTGTTGGGATCCCTCTCGAAGGAAGCATTATTTGTAGTAGAGTAAATCATATCTTATTCCTGCCCCTTAGAACTGGCTACCGTCAACTGTGTCAGAGCTGGAGTGCTCAGAAACATATCCAACATGCTGGGAAAAACAGCTCTCTCTCTTGTTGCTCTCACTCTCTCTTGTTTTCTTCCAAAAGTAGTCAGCATTTATTTCTCCCTGAGCAGAAGGCTTTCATCCTTACAAATGTATGGCTTTTATCTTTCTACGTCTGTTTTTTTCTTGCGAATACTCCATACCAAATAGGATCATCTTGTCTGGCTATACAAACCCCGGGTTTACACTGAACATCTTTCCTTCGTATCAACACTGAGTTGTTAAGGATCTCCTTGATCACTATATCCATGTCTAATCCCCTGCTATTACAACTGTGTATGATATATTTTCTCCTTCAAGCTGATCAAGGCCCAATTTTTAAAGGAAATAATAATAAAAAATGTTTGCATCCTTACTGCTCCTTTGTTTCTCTGTTGATGCAGAACCTTTTAGTAACTTTTATTATGAATGCTTTTGCTTCTCAGTTCTTGTCTTTAGTTTATATGATTTTGCTTCTGTTCTGATGCCTGTCTCAGTGATGTACTGATGGTGAATTTTTATGTCCTTAATCAGATAAACAAGTAAAATTATTTAATTTCTTTGATAGTCAGCCTTTGCTGTTGAATCCCTCTCTTTCCCTATTAAGCATAACCACCCAAACTGTAGGCAGATGACTTCAAGTAGTTTCACTCATTTTCTTGTCTCAGAACTGGAAATAGTGTTTTTGATATGTGGAAGATTTTTGTTGCATTGCTGGTTTATGGTCAGGTCTTTTATTTTCTAATGTGTTTTCAGCTGATGAGCATATCTCTTGAGGTGATCAGTCAAAATGGGACACTTCCTGTTTTAATGAAGAAGTCAAGGAGGAGTTGACAGGAGAAAGAGGTGAGGTTAGATTAGAAAATGCGATGAGTAATTTTAAATAGTTGTAAGAACATTCATCAGAAGTAGGTGCTTATTATTCTGTAACCTGAAGGAAGAAATTCATTTTAGAACACAATGGTAAATATGGGTAGAGAGACAAAATGTTAATGTACTGATGTGGTTATACAAGAAGTGTGTTTCTTAGAAGAGCAGCACCTTAAGAGACGACTAGTGAACAGTAAAACCCTCAAAACTAAAAGAAACACTCAAATCATGTTATAGTCCTTGGACCTGCAGTCAGTATCTGCTATATGTGGTATAACCATGGAAAGTAAAGGTCCTGCAGAGCCCTGAGAGCAAAAGAATCAAGTTGTATCCTGTCCATGAGAAGGAAGACATTGAAAGATGCTATTGTCCCTCTGGACTGGACTTCATTATAGTGATTTTATTTAAGTACAGCTGTGAAATAATTGAAACAGGACTGTTGGGAAGTTAGGAAAAGAAATCAAGACTATCTCAAAATAACATTCAGTGACAATATCAGGAGGGAAACACTGAAACATGTTTGTTTCTGTGGCTTTGCTTCTTATCCGAAGACCATTCAGATGTGCTGAGGTTTAAGGCCTTAAAGTGATTGTTGCAAGACCAGTGCTTAGGTCAAGTGTCTCTCTGTTGGATTACTTTTGGTCAGGGTCAGGCAGTTCATGTGTAAGTATTTTAGCAAAACAAATGAAGGAGGGAAGAAAGCAGGAGGGGAACTCATGTATCAAAATGGTCTCTGTTGCAGTCCATGGGTTCTCCATCTATCCTTGGAACACTGTTGATAATTGGTGGAAGTTGTCTACTGCAGTAGTTTTATATCAGACCACACTTCCAGTGAGATCAATCAGTCTGTACAGTCAAAAGATCTGAGTCACAGATCTGGTCACAGAAGTTTCTGAAAGGCCAATCTCCAGCCAAGATGACCCTCGAGTATCCTCTCCCTTGCAGGATACTTGTGTTTATCTATGGAAGTTCAAATACCTCTATCATTGTAAGGAATGTAGATAAACAGTGCGCTAATGAAGTGCATTTAAACACTTTCACCTCTTCTAAGTAAAACCAAGTTTTGTGATCTGTTGTTCATTTTTGTTTCCTACTGTTACTCATCTGAAAGTGTGATACAGTCTCACCAAGACCTGCTTAATGTCACAGTGTGCTTTGTGCTACACATGCATGGCAAATCCTTTCTTGTTCTTGATACAAAACTCATCAGAGGAGCCTGAGGAAGAGAACAGGACTGTTTTCAGCCATGCACAAATTTTAGTTTGGTCACTTAGCTCAGTGAACTAGTAAATAATGTGTTATTCACGCTGGTATAATAGGAACAACAAAAATCACCTGTTCATCTCTTTTGGTGAGGACTAAACAACATAAAACATTCAAGTGTCTACTTCAGAGGTTTTTATCACATAAACAGCTTTAATGATTGATACTTCAGGGTAACTGTTGGGGAACAGTCACTAGATTCTTGGCATTGTGTGAAATGCAAGCAAAAATACTGCATGAACAAAGCTGCTTTCATGCAGTCTCTCAGATGTCAAAGGTGCTCTCTTAAATGTTATATAAAAAGTCAAAAGGAAGTAGAACAAGGAGGAACCAATACATTATGTGAGATGGCAACTAGCTCAAGAGCCTGAGGTCAAGCACTAGGTTTGAAGACATTCAGATATGGTCTTTTCATGATTGTTTTTGTTTACGGATGTGCTTGAAATGCAAAATGTGGCATTTATTTTTGGATATGTAGGAGTGAAGTTGATAATCAGTTTTAAACAGGAAAAGATGGATTAGAAGGATGGGGATAGACTTGATTTATATTTTCAAGGCTTATAAACACAGATTTTGATGGACCATATGGTCTCTTGTCTCTGATACTGCACTTTATGCTTCTACCATGCTAATATCCCTAATCTTTATTTTAATTGTTTTTAAATGTTCTTGTTTATAGAAGAGAGAAAATATCCAGTACACACAGGACTGGAAAAGGCCTGTGTGCCATGCAGAACACTTTGTGTGCAGATGGGAGCTTTATGGCAGGCAGCCTGGCTAGCCCATAGGGTGGCTTGTGTGCCAAAACTCTCTTGTGTAGACAGGGTGCTGGAGTCTGTTTCCTTTTACCATATGTACAGTCAATGCTTTTCATTTTGAAGTTCAATGCATCTTAATTTTCTTCATTCTTATATCCAATCCTGCCCTGTATGTTTCAATATAAAGTAGATTTTTCAATTCAGTGACCAATTTTCCCTTTATAGTATTATTGCCGGAGACTGACATTTAAATGTGATCTTGTTTCATAAAGGGTATAATACAGGAGGGGAATGATTTAAAAATTTTGCCATGAGTCCTTGAGGATGCAAGGCTGAATACTGTTTGCTAAAGTCAATAGGGTTGTTGTACACAGGCTTTGTGTGTGTGAGCACAGGAGGCTGAAACAAATCAATTTCCATTGACTTGTCTAGCAAAGGAGCCATTATTTAGAACTGAATAGCCATTGCTCCTGTAATATAATGTGAAAACTTATTGTAGTTTTACTAAGAAGTAGGTTATGATGAAATCATTTGTTTAAAAGTAAAGTGAAGTTGTCTTCTGAATATAAATTTTGGAGGTATTGATTGAAACTTGATGAATAAATTGTGTTTATTTTTTTTAAAGCTGTTATCAAAAGTGATATCTATCTCAAATTGACAATGGAGTTTATTGGTATAGAGAATTTCCTGGCAGTTATTCAAATAGAAGAAGCAATTACAGTCCTAGTGAAAGTGATACCATTTAAAGAAATGCAGTGGTAATGCTGGAAGAACTAGCTCTTCCACCAATAGCTGGACTCATAAATTCATGAGCAGGTTCCCTTATAAGAGTCCCCCTTTTCATTAGCTTTCCTGCTTAGTATCTTGCCAGTATGTGGTTGAAATTCCCTGTACTAGTAACATTTAAGGTCTGAATCACTGAAGTTTTTATGCCTCCCTTTGTGCACAGTTTATGTTAAAGGAGTGAGATGTCTGCAGTCTGAAAGGGATTTATGCAGCAAAACTGGCTGATCACATCTTTTTGGTATTCTCTGTGCCTCTTTGTGCATCTTTTCCCAACCCATGCTACAGGTCAGGGGGATAAGCAGTAACTCACTGGAGCCCACTTAAGGGAACTCCTGTGAAAAGAGTAACTGTCAGCAAACCCACTTTCTGCACAGCAAATCATTCCAATGGGAAAAAAAAGAATTTTAACAAAAATTCCATGAAGTCTGTAGAAGTTACAATGGGACAGCTTGGTTATAAGGAGTAAATGCTGCTCTAAGAGGCACATTTTAAATATAATGTAAATGAATGTGAAAGGGCAGTGATGTCCCCACTACATTACTGCTCATTATTCATATTTCTTTGGAGGAAAAAACCCCAAATGAACCCAAACAAACCCAAAACCACAAAACCCAAAGATATTAGTTTTGCAGTGAGTTTATAAATCTAAATGAATTCTGCTGTTAGATGGCAGAGAGTGTACCAAACTTCAGCAGAGCAAGATTTCCCCATAGAATTTGCAGAGAAATGCTATTCCATCCATTTTCATTTACTCCTAGAATGGATGTGCAGTAAAGGGAATTGCCTTTGACATGTGTCTGTCTGTGGCTGGAGTGCTGCACGTGCCATCACATCTGTGACTTTGTGCTGTAAACTGCAATCCATGGGAATCCCATCTGTGACCTGTAGCTCCGCTGTTGCACAGTAATGGCACCAGCAAATTCTCTTTTGGGTCTAAGCCTCTACTAGTCTGAGACTTCTTTGCCATCCTGAGTCTAGTGGAAAAAGTGAACAAACAAAAAACTGACCCTAAACTTGCTAAATGAATGATTGAAATGAAAACCAGAGGTAACTATGAATGTTATTAATAATCAGCTGCTGGTTTTCTTAAGAGCAAAGCATTTTTAAACATAGCTTTCATGTGTTTTCATTTTGTAAAACAAAATTGTTCTTGAGTGATCAAATGTCCTTAACTGCAGGTGAGCGAGGACCTGAACATTAGAAATGTGGCAAAGGAAATGCAAACTTAGAACCTGCTTTTTTCTTGAGTGGGAGCTGAATTCAATTCTAGTTGGAAACAAAACTCCAGTGTCTCAGTTCATGTAGATGAAAGAACCCACCCCAGTCATTTCAAATAAGAAGTCAGTACTTAGAAACCCATATGTATTTTAATTCCTGGGGTTTTTTTCTGGCAAGGCAACAGAGAGCAAAGGTAAGATGTCAATGGACATTAATAACAGGTATATTGAAGACTGCTCTGGATATCTTTGGTTAGGCTCTGTATGGAGTTGTAGCTTATGGACAGCAAGTTTGTTTCCTCCTTGCCTTTTCATAGCTTGGGGTTACAGGTTGAATATCCTAGTTTTGGAAATGCCCTACAGTAAAAAAAAAAAAATAAAAAAATTCAAAGGTTTACATTGTTTTTTGAATTATCAGCACAAATCCACCAGAATCTGAGAAGTGCATGAGTTTGAAAAGTATATGTCTAGGTTTTCTTTAATGCATCTGGATAAATCCTCTGTGGTTACAAGGAGCCAGAGTAACTCTGCTCTTGGCAACTTCCCCAGCTTTGCACCATCACAGCGAAGAGCTGATCAAGCTGGCTTACTCGTACTTGATTAACATATTCTTTTGACATTCTGTGTGTGCAGCATGTGTTTTAAATTTTAATAATACATAGACCTTATGCTGCTTGTTTGTCAGCATTCTCCTTAAGAATTCACTACGCAGAAGAAAAATTGACTGAAATGTATTGCAAATCAAACAATACCATTTGTAAGCCTCTGCGTTCAGAAGTTAATTATTATTTATACACTGGAGCCTCTGTAACAGTCACAAAAGTTACAGCAAGGAAAGAGGGTGAACTTCACACTGGGAAGAGGCCACATAAACATGCAGTCAAAGCAGCGTTGGTGGAAATGAGCTGCAGGCATTCTTGTCTCTCAGGTTGCTCTCAGCACACTGGATCTGTGCTTGAAAGGCCTGTGTTGGGCCTGATTTTATTCTAATTTAAGGTAGTTTTGCCCTTGATTTTTAGTTATTCACCTTGGCAATGAAGCTAAATTACTGTAATGATCAGTTGTCATGCTCTTCCCCTGTGTACTTCCTTGCTTTTGCAGCAGTTCTTGTCTGATACCTCAAACTAAGTTTTGGAAAAAGAATGAGTCTCATAGGGGAAGGGAAAGAAAAATAAATTGTCTTCTGTTAGTTCAGCTTCCCAAACACAACCTCTGTAGGAGCAGAGAGTGCACAGGAGAGGGGACAGAACTAACTCTTGCAGTTGGCTATTAAATTTGTCTAACTTTAGGCTCAAAGTCCCCTTTTCAAGATGTACAATTTGGATTTAGAGTACCTCCTACAGGCCAGTTAAAATTAGGCTTCAAACTCTTTTGTCACTTCATGCGCACAAATCTGCTTATGATTGAATATTTAACTACCTAATATGTAAATACTCTTTCCCAGAGCACACATATGAAGAAGCATAAAAACTTCCCGAGTGAAATCATAGTGCAGTTCTAAAAGCTAGATCTGAATGCATCGTTTAGTGAAGAAGATTTAGAGGAATGGAGAGGACAGGAAGTTACCTGTGTGGTTTAAATTAATGAAAGCACATGCTCTTAAGTTGGCTGTGCCAGTTTCAAATACTAATAGAATAATGAGAAAATTTTCAACCTGCTCACTGATTTGGAGTTTGAAAGGACTGCCTTGTGGTAGAGTGACTGCAGCTCTGGGCTCAGATTTTCCTCAAATTCTGCTGAGCTACCAATGTCTGACCAGGGCTTGGTCTCCCCATCTAAGGAAAGTAATTCTTTTCAGTCCTACCTTTCCTAGCTTACTATCTCTGTGTAATACAGAAATGCAGGATGCCCCTCACCAGCACTGTGCCTGCCATGGGCTCTGTTCCCTCATCAGTGCATGCACTCTTATCAAAGGGAATGAGAACAGAATGAGTGTCTGGGGCTCTGCAGGGCCTGGGTAGCTGAGCTGTCCTTGTTTCTGTGCATGAACGTGGTAGCAGAGAAGTGTGAGATGGTGCCATGCACTACTCACCATGCACATCAAAATCTGAAACCCAAGACTGCTTTTACGTGTGCCAAAGATGAACATGACAGCATGACCAGTTACAGAGAAATGAAAAGATTTTATATTCTTGCTCTTTGTGACTTTTCCCACATATCAGCTCATGTATTTATTCTCTGGACCTTTCTCTGGAAAGGCTTTCCTTTCCGATGTGTCAAGTGTCAGCCTAATTAAAAGTGAAGGAGATAAAACAGGGGTTTGAGCGCTTAAAGGATGGCAGTGAGTTCCTGCAGTGCAATGGGAATTAGGTGGCCTCTGTGGGAGCTGATAAATGACCCTCCACGTGTACCGTCAATGGAGACACATAGACACAGCTCTAACTCCAGGCCTAAATTCAATGCACCTGTGGAGCTCAAGGCGAATTGCCACACGAAGGTAGTTTTCATTGGCTGGTAGGGTTGCCAAGTTACCTACCATGTAGATTCTCTGAA
Organism: Xenops minutus; assembly: GCA_035221455.1. NCBI lineage: Eukaryota > Metazoa > Chordata > Aves > Passeriformes > Furnariidae > Xenops > Xenops minutus. The sequence continues at coordinate 11,426,620 of JAWWEE010000142.1, read as the reverse complement.
ATTGCTGTCTTGGTGGTAGTAAGCAGGCAGGAGTACAAAGTACACAACAGCACAGGCAAGCAGAGCTCACAGTTGTGGCCCAGAGGAAGCATAAAAGCTTTTTTTTCCTGGATCATATAATCAGATCCGTGTTAGCTGATCACTGAAGCTGTATCACTGTGACTTTCTATAGTTATTTAATACAAAACCCAGGACACCACAGAGTGTTCTGAACCATTAAAAGCAGCATTTGGAAAAATGAGTGCGGTACTGTATAGCCTCTGAAATTACTTTTCATACGTTATCTCTCACTAATCAAATAGAACCTGTGAGGGAGTCAAAAGAACCGAGGACAGGAGAGATACTTAGCTTAAGAAGAAAATGAGCGTGTCTTTGTTATTGTTTTCTACTACAGTAATAATCAGAATAACATTAAAGGCAATTTTTCTGTACTTTAAGTGGGAAATCTTTAGTTTACCATATTAAGCCCTTCCATACCCTGCCCTCCCACCAAGATGCCGTCAGGTGCAGCTACCTCCTTATCTTTCATCTGCTGGCTATTACATTGTGGTATGTTTGTGGGGTTTTTTTGTTTTGTAGGGATGATGCTTTGCTTTATGCCCACTGAGAGACAGGGGGCTGCATTTTGTCTCTGGACCAGAAATGTACAGGGATACACGGAAAGGTAGTAGTTTTTGTGAGAGCTTCTCTGGGTGCAGGCACAGCATTCAATCAAGATGCCTGGCAGTTTTTTGCTTTTCACAGCACTGCAGAATCTTCCAGAGAGATTTGCAGGAAGGCAGGATGTGGGATTTGCAGAAGGGGGTAAGGTGTAGCTGCAATGCCGAGCAGCCAGGAGGGAGATTGCATCTCTCCTGCCTTGAAGGTGCAGTGTGGAGTCTTGGGTCACCTAAATCTTAAACCTGCCTCAAGAAAGAGGCATAGCTGTAATGCCATAGACTTCAGCTGTCATCTTCTTTGTAGGAACAAGCAATCTGGTCAGTGAGTTCTTTACCCATAAAGATCTCCATATCTGTGTCAGGAGATGGAGCAGAGAGACAGACAGGTGTCCATGTCCACTGTAAGCCACGCAGACCCTGAGTTTTGTCTGCCCATGGAGGGTTGTGCAGAGCAAAATTACAGTCTTTACTGACTCTGTAGTGAGAATTGAAATCCAAATTAGTGATTTTATGGCCACTGTTTCTCTTCACATGGAAGATGTTATATCTCAAATATAAGCAGAATGATAGTGAGAGCCTCATATGACTAAGATGAAAAGCTCTTCAACAGAAAAGCAGCTCTAGCCCTATATAACACACACATATACATATATATATAAAAGTCTAAACAAAACTTTATAGATGACATATTGGCAAAACACTGCCAGAATAACTTTTTATGTGGGTATAAAAATATGCTCAGTGGGTGTAAATTCTATATGCATTTCAAAATCTAAACTTGACAAATTGATGGCTTTGCAGGGCATATCTATACATTTTTTTAAGAAGATAAAAAATTCAAGAGGTGTAGGCTCAGATAAAAATAAATATGATCACACAATGTATTTGATTTAATTTATGGAGCACTACCTGTCCTCTTTTAACAGGCTACTCAAGACATGTTAAAATGCTCTAATTCTGAGTGTGAGCGTGTGTAGCGCCTGAGAATGTTAATGCATTTGTTAACATTAAGTGCTGTCCTTGGTTATAAGTGTAGATGGCACTTGTGCACCACTATTTACCTGTGCTTACTCTTATTCGCTCTTCTTTTGCTTCCTCTCCAGCTTTGATGCTGTTCAGTTGCAGTTTCTTTATCTTGACAGGGCCCATTAGCAGCTGCTGTTGTACCCCTGGGGTGGGACTGGAAAGGGAGCACCCTCTACCCCCTTTCCCTGATATTCCCATCCCCTTTTGCATAGTGTTTTCCTGTTCTGTCAGTTAAAGGCTTGAGTTTATAAGTGTTTTGAACTACTTCCCTTTAATGCCTGGTGGTCTTCCTACACATTATGCTTCCCTGACTGGGGTAAGACATGTCTGTCGGACTAAGCTTTATGTTTTGGAGTGTCCTAGGATAGGTTTCAGTGAGAACCAAAAGCTCACAAAGCCTGTCCAAGTTCACAAACTTGCAACTTTCAGATGTTAAAAGTAGGTGAAATCTGCATTGCCCACATGGTGGCCCCAGCATCTGGTGCATTAAAAGGCTCACGAAGTACTATATCAGCCACTCTCCAGTGCAGGAGGAATGGAGCCAAGGTGGTGTTTGTTTTTTCTTTTTTTGTCACCAGATGAAGCACTGGGCTTAATAACTGTCTCAGTAAGCAAAATGCTCTTAGATCCTGGTAAGGTCTTGTGACCAGTGTCAGCATCTGTAATATGGTCTATATAAAGTGTTCTGAAAATTGATATCCATTGCTTGTTTCTGGCTGTAAACACATCTTTTCTTATCTGGCACTGAAAACTCAGAAGAGGAGATTGTACTAATGGAAAAGTGTACTTCACCCATCAGAGCAGCAGACATGGTATTAAGTGGACACACAGTATTTATAGCATTTCATAGTCTCTTTTCCTCTCTTATTATTTGACTTCTTGGTGCTTCACTGAACCTAAACCTTCTACATAAAAAATGTTGGGGATCAGTAAAATAATTGTGGTTGCTTGTATAGAAACTGACTGATGGCTGAGCAACCTTCAGAGTGGTAGCTGCACACCTTCAGACTGGCAAGGCTTGTCTCTGACCTGGGGGGGGCAGAGAAACATGCCTTGAACAGCAGAGAGGGTTTGGAAGATGCAATTGTGTTTGCAGAAAGCTCCCAGAGTACCCAGCCTGCATGACTGCAAAATAGTCTTGGTGTTGAAAAGACTGGTGGTGAGAAATTGCAAACAGGGTGAACACATCGTTTATACATATCTTGGGACAGATGTTTGATGGAAAGTGTTTGCTGGAACAAATAAGCATTATTCATGTGGAAGGCGATGATGATGAGAATGACAAAGCTGGTGGAGGGAGCAAGAGTCAGTAAATGTTAATTTGAAAAACTTGTCTTTGTCAAAAGGAAACAATTAGAGTATCTAGAGAAAGGATATATATCTTGGACACATGATCATGTTCAGTGCGCTTCTATTTATGAGCAAATGTAGAATCTTATTATTGACCTAATGTGATGTTGAATTATTGAATCATCTCAGTTAATTTACTTCAAAATACTCTACAGAGTCTAAAAAAAAAAGTGATTGTTTAGAGTTTAATTTTGCATAGAGTTTGTTTTCAGCAGTTGAGTTCTTTATGTCTGAAATGTTGACTTTTTAAAAATATATTTGCTCTATGATCCTTGAGGTATTGATGTCAGTGGGAATCATGTAACTGATTTAAGGGAATTAGATCAGGTTTTATATATTCATCTTCAAGACATATCTGTAGACTTTGATAATAAATTAGTTTTCACTTGGGTAATCTTAACACTGCAAACTCTATATAGTTTTGGGAGAGCGAGGTGAATTCTGTTCTGCTTCGTGTGCAAATGGAACCACAAGTTAAGTACTAATTCTCTATTATTGATTACTCATACTTGTTGGTAGTGATTTTTGTGAAATAGGGTAGAAGCACCACTTCATTTTCAGTTCCCAGGTTGCATTTATAGTTGATAGTTAAAGCAAAAGTAAAACAGTTATAACCAAACAGAATTGCAAACTGAGTATCTTTTATGCAGAAGTCACAGAAATGTACCAGTATTTTAAGAAAGGGATTTATTTACTTTTAGTTAGTTTGGAGAAACCAGATTTGGTACAAGAATGTGATCTTGTTATCATTCTTATTCTTAAATGAATCATCAAATGTCTTATTCCTTCATGCACATCAGCGCAGTCTCTAAAGAGAACATTGCAGATTGGCACCTGTTGTTTTTTGTGACTGTAAAGAACAAAGATGTCTTAATACAAACTCCAACTACTGAAGTAATTGGCTGGTTTTATGATATCCTTTGCAATCACAAGCTACATATACTTGCAATTTCTTGTTTTTACATTTGGCTCTGTACATTCTGGACTGTGAACGGATCTGGAGAATGCCTTAGAAAATGTAAAAAAAATCTTAAAATAATGACAAAGCTTATTACAAGCCAGAAAGACAAAAGAGAAGATCCCAGTATGTCCCTTTATATTGGTCTGGGTTCCCTTTTTTCTTTTTAGGGAAAGGAGGGCAAAAAAACCCATTTGATTAGGCTAAAATATCAAGGTCAATAAGTCACCAATGACAGGTTAGATCAATACACGCTAAATTTAGAATTTTAGTGTAAGGGGAATAGAACCAGTTTAAACATATCTGTGTCTGTAAAGGGAAAGAAGTGTTGGAACCTATAGGTTAAACCATGCTTGTAGGCATCTGCTGAGAGGTGTATTGAATTTTTGAATGCTGGAGTATTTAATGGGAATATGAGTGACATGACCAGTGTATATGATATATTGTAGGCTGTTAAAAAAGGAGGAGGAAACAGATAACCAGGAGTGGAGGAAATGAGTGCTGCTTTCAAGACTTCACAATAAGTTATTTTTGACATCAGGCTGCAGAAAGTGAAATTTTCTGAAATGTAAAACTCTGAGCTTGGCTGAGAAAACTGGTGAAAAGAGATGGACACACTTAAAACTGGGACATGGAAATTATTAGTCAAAAGGGCAGGAATGTGTTTTCCATCCTTTTGACCCTGTACCACAGAAGAAAGCTCCAAGTAATGTGCAGAGGTGGCTTGTCTATCGTGCCTCCAAGAGAGCAGAATTTCAAAAGACTGCTTGCTTGGGCTTAAAGTGCATTTTTTTTTTTTTTTTTTTTTTTTGTGCCTTGAGTTCAAAGCAAGCCTGAAATTGCAAGTAGAACTTAAAGCCATTGTGGTTTCACCTCATTTTTACACAGAGCCCATTGAGGTTTGAGTGATTTAATCCTAAAGCTGTAAATCTGGGTAAGTTCACACAGAACTTAGTGAAAGGTTATTTGAAAGAATTGCAAACTCCAAAAGATGTCAGAGAACTTTGGCTGAGCTTGTTACTTGCAAGTAATGGAACAGGAGGTCAGGGGACTTTTCTGGGATTTTCAAAGTTGCTGGGAAAATTTTTCACAGCTTTGCTTTTATTAAGTCTGGGCCAGCTGCATTGTAGGTGCCTGCCCAGGGTCAAAACACTTGTCCTGAATTTGTAGTAGGGGACATTCATGAATCTTGTTATCTAAAATGCCCTTGATTTCAAAGAGGAGAATGAAAACGAGGCAAAAACGCCAAGTGTAGAGTTGTGTTGTAAACTGAAAGAAGGGGGAGGGAGCAAGGGGAGAGGAGAAGAGTGCACACCAAGCGGTGGAGTGGGAGTTTACCATGAGTCAGGATCTCTGGTTTCAGGTTAAGGCTGTGGTGTCACTAGCTTGATACTTTTCCTTGAACTCTCTCTGCTGGGACTGCCCATGTAGGGGGAGCTGCTTGTTTCCCAGCTTGTATCATACAATCTGGGAAATACTTTTAAGTGGCTGCATTGTGGTGCTCATGCTTAGCTTGTGTTCTGATCAAGTGAAACTTTTTCTTATCCTCCATGGTAGCCAGCACAATTATGGCGTTTTCCTCTTGTAAAAATGAAACTTTTAGATGAGTAGGTCTCTCTTGGGGTTCAATGCATTTCCCTTTAAAAAGGTCCCTTTTTCTTTTCCCTCTTTCCTAACTCTTAGTCTTTAAATCAGCAGCAATCTCTGAGTTGTGCTGTTTGGTTTGGGAACCTGCAATTCCAAGTCTCCTATGGGGAAATGTTGAGAGCATCAGCCCAAGGAAGTGTGGGCAGTGTCATTCCTTGCTTCCATGCCACAGGACTCAGTGTTGTCTCTATTAACTACTTGCTCATTTGTGGTTTTGGAGTATTTTAAAATTGACATAGATGTTTCCCTACTGATTTAGATGCATGGATGTACTTGAGACCATGTGGAGAAATGCTTTCTTTGGTCAATGACTGCATTTCCCTACCTCCTTTGCGGAAAAAATAAACAGGAAATAACATTGCCAAGAATTGTTGTGTCCTAGAATTACTTCTTTTGAATAAGAACAGTAGTGTTAAATACAGGTTTAATATTATCTTTCCAGGTGAAAATAATTTTTATTATTCAATTTTAATAAATATGTTTACCTCTTATCTGAATAACACTATTGTGGCTTTCAGTAAGCTGTGTAAAACACCTTTAAAAGGGGCGCATCTGTTGGAAAACCAGGATAAATCTTATGGAAACAAGGACAAAGCTGAGATGTCAGGATCACTTACTATTTTTTAAAATTTTGGTCAAACCTGACCCTAAATATAGACAGGAAACCGAGGCACAAAGTGTATGTTTCTTGGGGATTGCTTTTGCCTTTAATGACTGAAATAGCTGTTCCAGAAATAGACATAAATTTTGGATGATTATCTTTTAATCAAGCTCCTGTGCTACATCTCTAGAAAATTACCACCTACTGAAACAGGACTGCAGAAAGATCTCGAGTGTCTTATTAAGCTCTTTCAGCCTTTAAAAACAAAACCTTTTAAAAGATTGAGATCTTGTTCCCAGTCATGCTGGTATCAATCTTGGATAACAATACTGATGTCAATACAGTTACAGCAGCTTGACGCTTGTGTCAATGGTGTCAAAATCTGGCTTAATATCCAAGACTTTCTACCTCAAAAGCCAAATAGATTGTTTCAAAATCTCAGGTATAACTCTGTTGAATTTTACTTTCTACAGAAAATCTTTCATTACTTTTTAAAATCTATGGGACCTTGTAATAGTAATGGCAGGAGCCTTTCCTTTACACTCATAATCAGTATTGATTATAATGTGAGATGAAGAGTCCTCTGGTAGAATAACATTACTGTCTGATTTAATAAGATAATTGCTATCTTTATTCATAAATATTGTGTTTTATTGCTTTCTGTTAGTGTGGCACATGTGGGATTCATAATTTATTTCAATTAAACCAGTCATCAGAGAAGGTAGTGAAATGTGATATTAGCAATGCTGCTTTTACTGTAGCACTATAGATTTTCTGGAAATGGACAGGGCAATCCTCTATGGGCCAAGAGCTCTCTTCCTGCCTTTAAAAAGCACCTCGTATACCTGCTGATCAGGTCTAAATAGAAGAGGAAAATTAATCTAGATGGCTTAGGGTACTTTCAACCTGAGTAGCAGACATCTGAGTTAAAAGGAAGACGTGGCAGACGAAGGAGGGAGAGAAAAATGGAGAATTGAAAAAGAGCAGGCAGGAAAGAACAACTGTAAGAGGAGTCTCTGAGGTGATGAAGAGAACAAAGGCTAAGAAAGAGAGATGATGTGAAGTGCTGAAAAAGCAGTAGGAAAAGTACAAATGCATTTTCTATGCACAAAATACTTTTGGCCAGACAAAAGGAATGGAAGGCAATAATAAACAGATGAGAATAAAAAGCTGGTTTTGCTCTGATTCCTACGTTTGTGGGCTCACTGAAAACTTCGCTTAATTTACGCTTCTCAAGAAATATAGCACTCTCAAGCTTTATGCAGCTTTACTTCACACCCTCGTTTCACAGCCTGTAGTCTCTGAGTCATACTCTCCTTTTCTGCAGATCTTGGAGCTCAGGAAGCTCAGGCTGAATAGTAATGCACTTGCTGGTGCCTGTCAGATTATGTTTTGGGGCCCTCTGGATTCTGGGTTTTGCTGGGACACAGACAAGTCCTTTCCTCTGACTCAGTTTTTGTGGTCAAAGGTGGCAGTTCCAGACCTGAGGTTCACCAGCAATGATTGTGGGAACTGAGATACCAAGCACATGGTTTGTAGCAGAATTCTTTAGGGGCTATACCTGAAGAACAGTAGGGGAAAAGGGGTGTCCCTTCAAAGCAGGACAGAGAAATAGTCAGAAATGGTGTTCCTAATGTGTCCTTAGGTGTGCTGCTCCAGTATTGCTCCCCCCCCACCTCTTCTTCTGAAGGGCAAAGCCTCTTGGACTGTGTTTGGGTTTTGGTAGAATATCTGATGAGACTTTTCATTCTGTCTTTTCCTGCATTCAGCGTGGCAACTTCTTAGTCCTGGCACATCATTTTTCAATGGCAATTATAGCAGTAATAGCAATTTGCATGGAAAAGTGACATTGGGAATATGTTCTTCTGTTCAGTGCTCATGTCATTTTAGAATTTGGAAAATTCTCGGGTGGCCAGACAGCTCTTAAAGGCTCTTGATGGACAGCACCTTGGAGCACCAACAGGGGGAACTTGTAGAAACTCTAGTAACTCTTTGTGATGCTGTAAGACATCATATTGACAAAAGGATGTTTTTCTGGTGGAGTGTGATGCACTTTTGGCATCATAAAGCTTTCAAGCAGCCTAATGTAATGCCCACTATCTTTTATTATTTACAAAAGAGATTTGTTTTTTTATCATGATGGAAAAGACTGCTTTGTTATTCTCTGAAGTTCAGGGAGGTCAGGAGAAAATATTGGAAATTGAACTTTTCAACCTGGTGGCCCCTGCTGTACTGGCAGGCAGCAGTCTGACAGGAACACGAGTTCAGCAACAGAGGCAAGTAATGAAAAATGTGGCTTTGCAACTTTTCTCTGTCAATAACAAAGCTCATCTTTTTGTGTCAGCAAGACATTGCATGCAGCACACATTTCAAATTCAGTTAATCTCAAAATAATTCAAAAATCAAAGAGCTTATTCAACCAACAAGACATACCAGATTGACTCACTGTGTATTCATGGAGGGGATAGCAGAGAGAAAAAGAATTCGATATCAGAATCAGTAAAAGCAGCCCTAGTTTTTGTTCCATCTAAATTGTTTTTAGACCACACAAGCACACTAGGAATGCTAAAAGAGTTACCAAAAGAATATTTTATGATTGCATTGTTTGCATTACTCATCTAGAAATAAAATTCACAAAGGTGACAGTTGTACATGTGTGCACGTGCTCTTTCTGCCTCACCACAAGAACTTGTGTATTTTTAATGTTATTTCAGGGCTGCATCTGCTGCCACCACACACCTGACATTGAAACCCACAGTCAAAGAGCTTGTGCACATGCAGCTGATGGGTTACAAGATTCTCCTGTGGTACTAGTATTTGCTCGCCCAGCTTCAATGTTCCCTATTTGGAATGTTGCATGGACAACAATTCAGATGCTGCTAGAAATAGAATTGCTGCTGCCACATTAATATGCCTTTGACAGGCCACCTGCTAGACAGTGTCTGTAATGGGGGAAGGTATGTAAATGGCAGTTTTTTGGTAATTAAGAGAATGTATTTGCCTGTAAAGAACATCAGGATGCAGGAGTGCACCTTGGACTAACAGCGTGGTCCCTTGGACCCTGGTGGTGCTCTGTGCCCCTCAGTGGGGAGAGAGGGGTGTCAGCACATGGTTCAGGTCTCTGAGATCAGGACCAAGAGCTGGGGAACTGGGCAGCAGCACCACAGGATCTGTCCTTGCAGCTGAGCACAAGGAATACTGGGAGCCCATGGGGCACCCTTGGTTGTGCTACTTGTGTAAACACTCAGGGCTGAGCTGCTGTAGGATATGTGAATTAAAGGCTCCCTCACTGCTCCACCTAACAGTTCTGAGCAAGAATAGATTATTTGGCAATAAATTGCTCTCATCTCTTTGTCTCTAAATTTATGTAACTCACATTTTATCCTTTATGTGCACCTTAGAAGTTTTCCAGACACTGAGCACTGAATTGCTGCAGACACACAGCTTAGTCCTGCCATTCTGCGTGAAGTGTGAAGGGCTTTTATTCTTGAAGCTTGTAGACAGCTGAATAAACTGTTCCTTTCACCTGTTATCAAGGTTTTGTTTGTCTTTGCAGAGTGGAGTGTAATCCACTACAAGGAAACTACAAACCCCTCTTTTAATTGTCAGTCAAACAGTGAAGATGGAAACAGTCATGAATCACTTACCTTTATTTGATAGGGAAGGGAAAAGGCAGGATGTGACACAAGATGACTGCAATTTACACGGAGACTTCAGTAGGGGGATGCACTGGGGTCACACGATAAGCATTTAGCCACCTAACAGCCAAGTAATGAAAAACTATTTCTCTGTAACCTGGAAAGATGAGTCTTCTTTCCTTCACATATTTCATGCAGTACTTCATTACTTTAGTGGTCAGGCTGCTGCAGGATAAAGATTCTAAGCTTCTTCCCAGAGCAGGAGCTCTTGGGTGATGCAGCAGAAAAAAATATTTTACTAGCTTCTAGCCCACTTAGCAGTGGAGGGAAACAATGTTTTGGGACACCCCGGATTTGTACTTCTAAAGAGGAATGGTGTTTTCGGGAGTGGTAGGTTGGATCATATGTGGGGGAATCCACTTCAGTCTTTGCTGCGTTTCGATAAGATTTATTCAGTTGCCCCTCCTGAAAGACTTTTTTTATCTTACAATACATAAAACCACCTAAAACTTTATCAGGCTTGTGCATCAGACTTCCCAGGCAGCTCTGTGACAGATCTCTCACTTCGCTGCCAGCCCATGGAGTGGTTATAAACTGGGTCACACCCATGAGGGAGGACAAAAGATAAAAGGAGATTACAAAAGCATATTTGCTGTTAACTCTTGCTTTAGTTGTTCTCTGCTGATGTGAGTGTTGCTATATGTTCTTTATGTAAACATCAATTATTTATCTTCCTTTGGCAGCATGCCACTCTTTCTCCTGCTTTCAAGTGCCTGATGTGAAGTGATGAAGCATGGCACAGTGAGCACCAGCACTCCCCATTTTAACTAGGGGGGAATGAGAGAACAGCCTGTGCTTTACCTTTTATACATACTCTGGTGGGTGTTTGTTTGGGGTTTTTTAACAATATAGTTGGGGTTACTTTCTAGTTTTCAGAGGGTTTGGCCCACAGAGCTGGTTAGTCTACTTCTCTACCCCATGCAGACTGCATGTGACATGGAGAATAAGCCAAGCAAGGGCTGATGTCTCTAGTAGGTCCATTTTATATCTTTTCACTGTTTGAAAAGGGCTCATCAACAAAGGAGGAGTAGGCTGATTTCTAGACTGCTTGTTCACATAACAACAAGAGCTGCAGGGAGTATTGCCAGGTCCCTGCCCCCTGCCTACCAATAAAATAAAAGCCAGTAAAACCCTGAACAGCCTTTTGTGCTCTATGGGGGCATTGATTATGTTGGGTTACAGTTGTTGCTACTTGACGAATTGAGTCGAATTAAAAACTGCCACTTTCTGTTCCATCTCTTTGGTGAGTGAGGAGGACAGAGGGTAGTACCTCTCTTGCTTTCCAAAAGTAATGTGGAGGAATAATCCCCAGAATTAGTACAAAGTATTATGGGATGAAAAATAGATCAGATTTATTCACTAGTGATATCTTTGCTAAGTTACATCTTTTCTGCTTTAAACTCAAAGATATAGACATGTTTGATACTGTCAATGCCAAGGGCAATCAAACCTCTTAGCTGTCTAGCTGGAAGCTCTTATTTTTAATGTAAAAGACAGGCAATTTACAGCAAATAATAATAGAAATGTGTTATAAATGCTAGAGATTCTGAGCAGGCAACATGTTATAAAACTGCATTTTCCATCCTTTACACATGCACAGCTCTGTTCAGATGAAATGACAAGGCCTAGTTAACACTATTTCTTATCTCTTCATTCCCATTAACGCTTTTTTCATATCCCAGCACACTCTAGTTCATCAAATGCCACATTAGAAATGTCTATGCTCTTACATAACGTAAGGAGATGCCTATAGGTTCTGTAAAGCTTTCTTATTACAAAAGGTTACTGTTTACCCTGCAGAAAAGGAGTTTGGTGTGCCAGCTTACAAAAGTGTTGGGAAAGAGACGATTCCTAACAAAAACATTGAGCATTTATCCACGTGTTTTAATGTGTACCATCCAGAAAGGATTAAACCTCTACCTATTCTACCTATATCACTAAAAGTACATTAAAAAAAAAAAAATAAGGTGGTTAATGTGTTTGTTTGAAAGTTACAGCTTCTGCTTTTTCTGAAAGATTAGTTCAAATATATGAATATTTAAAAACTCGTATGTCTTTGTGCCAAATTTCTAATTAGTATAGGGCCCAAAGCAGGTCTGTGGAAGTCCGTGTCTCATGCCTACAATACATACACACCATGTTTTCCCCTGAAAGAAGGCTTAGCTCAGATTTCTTGCTCTAGGTTGTGCTAAAAGTTTAAAGTTTGTAACAAAATCCATCATCCAGCCCTTGCTGCTGAGTGTGATGGAAATCCCTTCCCTTTGGTAATGAGGTGTGTAATTTGCAGTGCACAGGTCCATGTGATGCTCTTTATTGGCTGCATGGAAAGAGCAGACTGGAAGGGTCTGCTAATGTTGCTTTTCAAACACACTGTCCTTTGAGATAGGTGGTTGGAAGTTTAGATATTGAACTAGAATTATGCGCAGAAATGAAGAATATGGTTTTATCATATTGCCTATGGTGTTTTGATACCTCTGCTTCTCATGTTTTTGGGAAAATGTCATCACTTGTGCCAGGCAGGCTTGGGTGAATGACCTGGGCAGCTCCAGTTCTGGTGTCCCAGCTGTGCTGGGCTACGCTTGGCCTTTGTGAACCCAAGTTTGGGCTGAGCTCAAGCATGATATGAAATTGAGTGTGTGGAAAAACTGATAATGGAGGATGTCCAAAGCAGATTCATTTTATCTGACATGTTTTTCCCAGTTTCCCTCTGCTCATTCGCCAACAGACATCAGGAGTTGTTTCAGTATAAAGATGTTCTCTGCAAAAGAAGTTTCTAGTATGGCTGGGCTATTTAAATAAAATAACTGATTTCTTTCATGTTTAGGTATCTAAACATGTTTCTTGAACACATTTAAACATGTTTCCAAACCTCCTTCTTGAGCAGGGGCCTATAACTGGAGCTTTGCTGACTAATCTCAAAGACTTGAATGTGAGTTTTTGAGCACAAAGAGCACAAATGGTTACAGCTTACATGAGAGCTAAGGAGAAAATATTTCTGATGCTTCTAAGTGAATTAACAGCCATGGTCCTCTGACTTTAAGTGAGATTTGGGTTCATGGGGTTCAGACAGACATGTCTGAAAATTCTGTTAGCAAAAAGATGCATGGCACTTTTTGTGTACAGCTAACTGGAATTTGCATCTGTGGATCTTTTGAAAAGAAAGATTTACGTGCTGCTTGCACCAATGACAATTACAATTCTAACCCCCCTATTTTCAAGAAAAAAATGAGGAAATTTCTTTCTTATTCCAAGTAACTTTTTTGGGCTAGAACATACTGCTTTCCATCACCACTGCTGAGAGGAAGTGTAAAAGAGAAAAAACCAAACCAAATGTGATAGGTAGAATAATTTCTTCAGAAATGGTGAATAGGAGCAAGGTAGAGGCTTTGTTTGTGTTTATGAAGACAAACAATTACAATGAATATCTTGGAATCCTTTTGCATTTAGAAATCATTCTAACATACACAAATTCCCCTGTAGATGATTTACTAATTAAAGCAGAGATCATAATTGTTAACTTTTTTGATCAAACCCACTTTTTCATTCACCAGTTCACCATAAATAATTTCTTTGCTTTTTAAAATTATTCACTGGATAAGTAAGATAAATAATTCTCCATGTGTTCTTTGGTTGTGAGCAGTTTGCTATAAACCATTTCCACCAAAAACTAGCAGATTTATTTTTTTTTTTAGTTAATGGACATATCCCATAATACTTTGTTGCTGGTCTCAGACTCGATCTAGTTATGGGGTCACACTTCCATATGCCAGTGTTTGTTCTGAGGTTACCAGAATTTTGAAGGGTATCAAGGACAAGGGAAAAACAGTCACAAAAGTCTGCTGAATCTTTGAGCAACTAGGCAGTTAAGCATAAAATGTCTCCAATGTGACAGACAGATAAATGATAAAATACCTTTCTAGTAACTACTGAAGATAGGAAATATTATGTGAAAGGGGCAGGAAGTGTTTCAAAGGGCACTTGATAATAAAGGGTCTGCAAGTGTTACTTGTAAGTGATTTATTGATTTGTTCAGTGTAGCATGTGAGACTGTACTGATTTATACAGAGCATATACAAGATCCATGTCATTACAAACTGCAAACCAATCTTTAAAATTAGTTACTCTCCAATAGGTTTTGGAAAGATATACCTGTCCTGCTGCCACCCAGCCCAGAGCACAATGATTAGTTGAAGATGAAAGTTGATGTGAGTAGATCAAAGCTCAGTATATTAGGTCAAGCGTTTTTAACATAGATTTATGAACCAAGATTCTGGTTCGTTTTGTGTTCTCTTAGGAAAGAAAAATTGAAGTAGTTCAAGGATTTTCCATTTCAATATCTGTAACTTTCTTGCAATTTTAAAATTGCATTTCCCTTTCTCTCTGCTTTTTCTAGTCTGTCCAAACTCCTCTTTTATTTTCGCATATACTCTTGGTGTGCCTGTATGCTAGAAACTATATATCTTAATGGTGTCTCTACTGGTCCCCAGGCATGTGCAATTAGTCTTCATGTCAAAATGCAAAACCTGCTTTTTAGTTCTTGATGTTCCGTTTTTAGTCTTAAGTGATAATCAAGATCAGTATTATCATAGATACATCTAGTTTTTAACGGTCAGGTTCCATCTGATTTGTACGGAGTACATAAAATAAGCTGCCTGACCACCTATTACTTGCAAAGGATGGGAAATTGAGACCTCTGCAGAATTGATTCTGCAAGACATAAAGACCTTCAACTTTAGAAGAAAGTCTGTTGCCCTGGAAATAGTTGCTTGGGTAAAGAAGTGCCTTTTGGCAGATTTCTGATCTTTAGAAGCAAAACTCTCATGACACAAAATGAAAGCTTGTGGCTTATGTGTTTCTTAAAAGAAGCCCAAGACCTCTGGTGTTTCATATTTCTCCAATATAAAAGCTTTTACTTGTCAATACTTGATGATCTGAAAATCCTTTGAGCCCTTAGCACTCAGCAAGGAAACTACAAGAGGCTGGACTGTGCTGGTAAGCACGTGGCACTCCTGGGTGTATACACTGTGATCCCTGCAGTAGCCCAGCTTCCAAATGAGGCTGTTCCACGAGCAGCAGCACAGGCGAGTGCAGCGAAAAGACAGCACTTCTCTTCATTCTTGTTTGCATTCCCACAGTGCCCACAAGCCCAGCTGTGGGCTATGCAGGACAGCAGTGTGCTCTGTACTGCACCAACACTGAACACACAGACGACACAAAAGGTTCCTAAAGGCAGAGGGACACGAAGAAGCAGTGTGGTGGCAGTAGATGGCATGCTAGGTCTTGGCATACAATTCTCTATGTTGAGCGTTCCATAGCTGCGTCAGCAAGGAAATCTTTGTGGAGAGGGTTGAGGGACTGTAATAAGTAACTTTGGAGATGTTCAAAGTACGTTGTTTGCTACAGTGAAGGACACAGTGACAGGGAGGATGCAGCTGCTTTTATGTTTTTGTGGAGAGTGGATGCTGAAGGTGGGAGTCACTGTCTGCAGAGAAGGGACAGCCTGTTTCACACTGCAGAATGAGAGATGACAAGGCTGGGACAGGCAAGGAAAAGCTTAGAAAATGAAGGTGCTTTTTGTTTGATGCAACATAGAAGAAGGACAAAATGATGCCAAAGACAACAGATAGGACAGCTGATGTGGTCAAAGTGAGATGGCAGCAAAATCATCTTTTCAGATGTATTGCAAATGAATGTGAGCAGGGACAGAACTGCATTTGTCAAAACCTGGAGGGGGAAAAAGAAAGTAATTTTAATAAAGAGAAAAGATGTTGGGAGCCCAGAGAGAGCTTTTCCAGTGTGATCTGATAAGAAAAGCCATATCCAAATTTGTTATGTAGAGAGCACCTGCGGGATTTACACATAAGCTCGATTTGGGGACAGAGAGAAGTATCTGAGATGCAGGTTATTCCAGGTTATGGATTGCAGCAAGTGGCACTGTACTGTCAGCAGTGACTGAGGAAAGAAAGGGAAAAAAAGATTTGAAAAGTCTTGCTCTGTTAAGCTAAAACTAATGACTAGGTATCTCTGAAGAGATTTTAATTCAGAAAGGCTATGTTGGAGCAGAGAGATACTTTTATGTGTTGCTAGGATAAAAATATAAATTGAATTTATGTTTTTAAATCAGCTCTGGGCAGCTAATGTTGACAGTTCCTCTCTCACAGGAGAAGGAAGGGAAAGCATTTGGGTTTCACTGGTGGAAAAATTGAGCTGGAAAATATTCCATAGTGCACATCATTTGTGGGAGGTGACCACGTTTGAGGTGGTTTGATGGGGCTCACCTGATTTAGAGAAGGATGACTATGGAGCAGCCGTGGATACCTCTATACTTTTACATTTGCAAAGGGTAGTTGGTCTGTTGCTGCCTTAGTGAATAAAGGTGCTGGTTGTAGAAGCAATTCAAAGTCCTGTTTTATCCTTGGGGAGAGAAGGAGGCTCACGTGGCAGTATGTTTTTCTCGCTGTATCAATTTTTCATCTGCCTGAAGAATATAATTTCTGAGCCCAGCGTGTGTGTTATTTCCTTATTGGCTTTGTATATATAATTTTAATTTTTGTCGTAGACTCAGTCTGTTATCCTTTCTTTGTTTTACAGCATATTAATGAGAAACAGGAGCGCAGAGGAAACCGGAATATTTTTGGTCTAGTGCCTTCAGTTTAGTATTCTGTGTGCACTTCATTAGCTGGAGCTGTTTAACAAAGTAGGATCTTTTTGTGTTTGTTTTTAATGCAGTGTGAATTCTGGAAAGTACATGCTATACGCCCACTAGGTAAAATACATGCTGTTCCTCTGTGGTGCTGGCTTCTGTGCTGAAAAATGCCTATTGCTTCCACTGGAAGAACTTTCCGAGGTTGTATGAGAAGAATCCAAGCCCATGCTGGTGCAGTAGCTGATCCCAGCCATGGCATTCAGCAGGGAGCATGAGTTAAATTTTCAAAGCAAGGTGCCAGGGTGGATTTTAGCAGGCATGGTGCTCCTTGAGGCCATTGGTGAAGGGGAGGGAAGGGGCTGCTGTGCAGCACTAACTGCAGCAACTCAGCCGTGGCTGGTTGTGGTGACACGGTGGAGACAAGGGCAAGGCTGAAGGGACATTACTTATCTTTCTTATGATATGAGTTTATATTTTTATCGCAGCTGACCTCAGTGAGACATTTTGTGGCTTGATGGATGACCTGAATGCCACTGAGCCTGGGCTTTCTGAGCCTTCAGAACCACAGGTGTTAGAAAATCAAATCCTGGTCATTGATGCTGGCTGCACTCTGGCCCCACTTTATCCTTTGCTTTATTTTGCTTCCCTTTTAGGTAGCCTGCTATTAAGCTACCTAAGCCTGGAGTCACCACTGATCCTGAACTATCCTTTGATTATCATTCCGGTTGACTCACAAAACTCCTGTCTGCTGTTTGCTGGGATACTGGAAAGATAAGACCGGTGCTGTTGCAGGAGGGTGTGGTGCTGTTAATTCATTTCCTTGTTATGTGCCAGCTGCGCTACTGGAATCTGGGGCTGCTTAACTTTTCATGTTAAAGCTCACCTGCAATCTTGCTCCTGGCATTCAAACTGAAACATTATTGCACTGCTTGGGAGCTGTTTATGTTGCCTTACAGCATGTTGGGATAATTCTAAGATGCCACCAGGCACACTGAAGTTCCTAGGCTGGCTTTTGTCACAGAAAAAGTATTTTCATGTGTTACAAAAATGTATTTGCATTAAAGTTGTAGTTCATATTGGAAGCTGGCTTCTGAAAGGAGTCTCCCAGATACTGCATGGTTTGATTTGCTTCACAGAGCAGTCTAGGAGAGCAAAGCAGCTACACTATTCTGTGATACAGCTGAACTGGGAGGTGTGCTGCTAGAGCAGGGTACACTCCACCTGCTGCATGCACCGTATGCGCTGCATCAGACCAGAGACAGTGCAAGCTACTTCCCTCTCATCCCACAGTGATACAGTGCCAAAATAATTGCTCTTCTAGGTTGTTTGGTGGCTTTTTTTTTTTTTTTTGGGGACCGGGGTGTGTGTGTGTTTGGTGTCCCTCCCCCTGCCCCCACAGTGAATGCAGACTTCATATAATACTGTTTTAGCTATGTGGTGTTATTTAGGGACAAGTTGCCTTTATTAGTTTTGTACAGTGTTACTGGCAGTAGTTTGTCCTATCTCTACACAGTCAGCTGCACATAATTTGGCTGACTTTTATTAAAAGTCTCCAAGTTTTATGCTTAGACTCCATGCTAGATTTCAGCCAGAAGAAGGTACCACCTTTGAAAGCATTAGAAGGTCAAAGCAGGTAACTGCCTGCCATGCTAAGTCCTGCTGGGCACCACAATTACAGTCCATATCACTGTAGTACTGGAGCATCTGACATCCCTGGGGAAGAGATGGGGATAACCCATTTTATGGCATGGAGAACAAGGAGCAGTCAGAATGTATGACTTGTCCGGGGTCACAGAAGCAGTCTGTATTAACACACGGAATTAAGTCTGAGCCTAAAGTCAGCTCAGTGCCTTAATCACTCGATTGTAGTTTCATTTCTATTGTTTTCTCAATGGGAAGGAATGAGGAGGAAAATGGGGAGGAAAACAGAGAAATCACTGTTTGTGCCCTTATGCCATTGTGTTTCAAGTACCTGCTGTTGCCTATATTGTCTTTCTTTGCTTCTGCCATAGCAATTTGCATAGTATTTTATTGTGTAATTTTAAGGGCCTTTACCCTATATTAGGCTGAATTAAAATGCCGTGGCACCCAAACTGTCTGCTTGCTGTACCTGCTCATGAGACAGTTTTTCCTAGGGGAAAAGTTCTCTGTTGCAGTAAACACTTCTTGAAACACACTCACTGCTGTTTCTTAAATGTGAGTGGTAACAAAGAGCATTACCTTAATATATGGCAAAAAAACAGTGGCAGGATTTTGGAAAGAAGCCTTCCATATTATAGTTACAGGAACTTTCATTATGTCTGGATACAATAGGTATAAAACTGATCACCTCCAAAGTAATGTAAAATAATAAGAAAAAAAGTTTGTAACACAATTTGCAGAGAAATAATTGTTTTTACCTCCAGCTTCTAGTGTTGAGGAGCCACCCACCCATTTGGCATTTATATTTATAGACGGATTGGTTAGAATGCAAAAAATTAACAGAAATTTTCAGGCTTCCAGTTATCTGCTTCCTATGAAAAAGACAAATACAGTCTCACAATGTATTATTGCAATCAGTAAGAATGAAACATTTCTATGAGAGAAAAATCCACTCATCAGCATTTTTCCTGACCAGTTCCTCTTTGCAGATAGGCTAATGCTTAAAGTGTTATTAAGCTTATTTATGTACTTCCAGTTCCTCTGCATGAATTAGAAAAACAGAGAAGAAAAAAAATCTTAATTTAAAGTATTATTTATGATAAATTTTTTGGCACTACAAAGGTTGATCGTGGAAAAAATTTAAATACTGGAACTTCATTTCATACTTTTGATGTCAGCTGTGACAATGGAGTTTAACTGCAGGACTTCTTTTCCTTCTGAAAACACTAATTGGATTTTCAACAGGATGTTCACGAGTAAAAGATGGTGCTGCACAGTGAGATTTTTTTTTCTTTAAGTAGTTCTGCTTAATGAAATGTATAAAAATCTTATATTGTTCTGTCAAAACAGAAGTAATGTGCTTATTCTGTTTCCTGCTGTGATCAACCAATCTGGTAATTTAAATCTAAATGTGCCATAATCTTGAACACCAGGAGGATTAGAAAAATCATAAGGAAAACACCCACGTTTCCATTTAATAGATGGCCTTTTGAGCTCATTTCCAATTTAGTGCTGTCCTTCCTTGCTGAAAACAAAAACAAGTTTCCTGAAAATAATATCAAAACAGCAAAAGTGCATCAATTAAGCCACAAGATTCAACAGGGCATCTTTTAATGGGCCATTAAGCCTGGGGTGTACTGTGAAATACCAAGGTAAAGGGCGGATTACTTAAAGTACCCACAGAATATATTAATGATTCATTAAAACATGCCATATAAACAAATGGTCATATCATAACTAAGTGGCCTGATTATGCAATCACTTTTAGTGGTATATTAAAGGAAGAGATCTAAACAGCAAGTTAGGAATTGAGTCCAGCCTGCTAAAATGAAGACTAAAGTTATTTTTAAAACCTGAAATAAATAATCTGGACAATTTTCCAAGTAATATTCCTCCATGATCGAGGGACGCAAATGTGTTAAGCAAATAATTTTCAAAAGCAATAATTTGATTAAGTGCCCGGCAACGTGGCTTTTTCAAAGCATTTGTGTCTGAAGAGGCACGTCCTGCTCTCAATTATATGGACTTTAAAAATAAGAACTCCTGTGACTCCTGTGCCTGACTTCATATAGCTACAAAGGCTACTTTTCCATAGATCTGTTCCTCAGACTGTGAGCCCAGGTAACACCCTGCAGGTCGTTTTAATTCAGCTCCCAGATGGAATGCAATGTTGATAAAGCCAGTTTGTTTTAGAAGAGTTTCAAGCATCTCAGAATTTGTTAGAAATGCCAGTACTTGGTGTCACAGGACAGCTCTTGGCATGGTGGTGTGACCGTGCAAGGTTGAGTGCAATCCCCCAGGACAGCAGCTGACTGCTCTCCTCAGATGTGGGGCTGTTCTACTGACTTGCAGTGTACATAAAAATACTTTTTCTTGGCATAACATACGGAGCAATCCTTCATCTGTTAAGCCCTAGGATTCATAAGTTAGGCAAAAAAAAGTAAGGTCATCTTGAAGAAGGACAAGTTGCCTCAGTGCTTTCATAATATATTGTTGGTTCTTCAATGTGGGAGAAAGGGTGGTCCCAAACCAACATGTTCCTGACAGTGAGGATCACAGGGGGAATGTACACAGTGCAGGCAGTGGTAGTGATGGGGCCACAACCTTGTTGATCTATGGGAAAATCTTGCCTTCTCTGCCTTTGGGTATTTCCAAATATCCTTCTGGCTGCATTCTCTTACCCGAAAACTACCCCCTTTTTGATTTGCCTGAAAGACCAAATCAGCAAGGCTCCTGAGCACATTCTAAAGACCCTATTTAGGGAGAGAATTTGCTAAAGAAGCCAGGAGCACATTTGGTAGAAATCCAGTCATTAAGAGCAGCGAGCTTTGAGTCAAGCTTGAAACACTTGACGATTTAAACGTGTTGCAGTGCTATGCTTTGCGTTGCTACAGTTCCATTGCTCATTGGCAATCCTGAGGCCGAAGTCACCATTGATCCTGAACTATCATTTGATTGCCATTTTAGTTGCCTCACAAACCCCAAATTTGTTGTTCTGTGGGATACTGGAAAGGTAAGACCAGTGGTGTTGCAGAAGGATATTATGCTGTTAATTCATTTCTCCGTTATTTAATGCCATAAAAAGCATCAAGTGAACCTTCCACAAAATGAGATTTACAGAAAAATACAGTTCCAAAGGTGTTCCTTCCTTCTCAGCTCACATCAAGTGCAAGAGCACTAGTCTATTACAAGCAAGTTTTAGAGGAGTCTGGCTTTAAGTTTTTCAAGGGATGGGTTTCCTTTATCTTTTACAGACATCATTCAAATAGTATAAAACCCACTCCAAGACAGGGAGATGGGAAGGAGAATTTCTGCCCCCAGTTAGTGTGTTAGCTCAGGTGCAAATGATAAGACTAAACCTAAACTCTAGTATGTTTAATTGAGTGACTGGTAGTTTCTAATTAGTAGTTCTTATGAAAGGACTTGTAACAAACTCTTTTATTTGGCTGCATCAGTTCACAGCAAATGGATTGCAATGAAATTTAACATTGCAGAAATTTCCTATGTAACACCATCCCTTACAAGCTGGGAATCAACAGCATTTAATGCTCATGAAACCCATGTCTCCCAAGAAACCACTTTCACCCTATGGTTGGTCCATCATTTATATGGACCAAGACAGTAAAAAAGACAAACCACATTGAAAACAGTGTGGGCTGCAAGTAATTTCTTCTTGATAGCTTTTAATGTACTACTGATCTGAACATATGGTAAGTAGTGCAGGTTCTTTCTTTTTAGTAGTTCTGCCTCCAGTGAGGCATTTTTACACCATCTTTAAATGTGTGTATTCTTAACCCTACATGTACTGAACATCTATCAAAGACCAGGTTGGATGGGACTTTGAGCAACCTGGTCAAGTGGGAAGTGTCTCTGCTCATGGCAGAGGGTTGGAATGGGATGGTCTTTAAGGTTCCTTCCAACACAAACCATTCTATAAGTCTATGTTAGGTTTAGATAGAGATATTTAAGGTGTGGTACTTGCTGAGATTGTTTCAGCTCCTCTAGAGCACAAAGAGGTTTGTGAAACTGTCCTTTGTAAAAACAAACTATAATTGAGAGTTCTGGTGCCTAGACTATAGAAATACTTTGCTGGTAAATGTTGGTGCTGGTAAGTAAGATGGCATTTTGTCTGCTCACCTTTGAAATATAAGAGCCCAATGAAAAGGAGCTGTGTGTATTCAATCACAGCTTCCTTTTGCAAAACTAGAAATTGGCCAGTATATTTTTATTAAAGCATAACTCTTTTCTCAATTGGTATTTGCTTTTGTACAGATGGCTTCCCCCCCCCTTATTTTTTTTTCTGTTGGATATGGCAAGTAATTGCTAAAAAGTTCATTTTGTTTTTCCACACAGTTCTTTCATTTCCTTCTGACCCTTCCATTTCCCCTGAAAGCCTGCGTTTACAACCTTCCTAAGTACTTTGCACGTCCAGAGCATTCTACCACTCCTTTTTTTCTGTCCTGTATTTCTGCTGCTCCTTCCCTTTTAGAGAACTCTGTTCCTGTTGCTTATGCTTTTGCCTTTCCCTTCTCACTGAATTCAGTAGCAAAACTCCCAATAGCTCCTCTTAGAGCCGTGCTGACCCTGCCCCTGTTCCCTGGGACATACCCCTCTCTCTCCCCTTTTAAGGACTACGGGCTTGTTACAGAAGTCCCTGCTCTCAGCATCCTCTTCTTTGACCTTCTAACACGTGTTAAAGGTTGTGTATCGCATATAACACAAAATCTCACCTGCGAAGTAAGCCAAGTCATTATTATCTAGCCCTGGTGCTCTGCAGGGTCAGCAAGAGGCAGCTGTTACTGTCAGTGTGAGGATGATACTGCAGTGCTCTCAGTTACCTCCAGAAACGAGAGGAAAATAAACACTTTGGGCAGCAGCAGTGCTTCCCTTTTAACACAGAGCAATATTTGTATACTGGAGAAAAGCGTAGCGCTGTAATGATAGTGTTATTCTGCTTTTACAAACAACTTGTTTTGATGTGATCACCAAACGCTGGGAGGCTGCTGGATTGCTGTGGGGTTTCTGGGATGGAAAAGCACTCTGCTGGCTCAGGCTCGAGTGACTGAGTATTCTTCAATGATATTTAATTCCGTATTTCTTGCAAATTTAAGTGACTGAACTTTTATAACCATTGTGGTTACCAAACGTACTGGTCTTTTAGAAAGCTTTTTCCTCACTTCATCAGAAAATAGTTGAAGCAGTAAAACATAAGGTTTTCTTCAGGAGAGACGGGGAAGAGTGGAAATCAGAGAGAAGCTCTAAGATCAATCCAGTTTCTGTGTTTGATAAGGTGGTAATAACTTTGTCAGATCCAAGTGTCTGCAAAGTCTTCTTGTGGGTCTGAACTAGAAATGTCAGCCAGCCTGTGTTTCTAGTTCAGGATCTGCTTATATAATTTTCTTCAGAAACTGGTTAAAACCTGCTTCAATGAGGTAAAGGGCCAAAATACACTAACTGTGCATTTTTCGTAACTTCTTTGGGAAGAATGAACTCATTCCCATTCTTGTATATCCTTCTCTTTCTTCAGGGTGTGCAGCCCTCCACTCTTTTGTGTCCAGGGTGGGATATGGACACTGCTAATGGTGCTCCAGCCATCTCCCTGTATCCACCAGGAATGTGCTATAACACATCTGAGCCTCTCAGCCATATGGCAACTGCAGCAGGCTCTGGAAATTATCATTTTATACCTTCCACCACCACAAATGAATCAATTTCTTCTTCTAGCATCCATAAACATTCATCTTCAAAAATAGTTTTTAGGCAAACCTTTCAGCTTACATGTTATTCAAATGATTTAATGATTGGGTTTTTATAAGATTGATGATGCTGGGTATATAGGAGACATTGGTCTGAGTATCATCTTGTTATCTCAAATATGAAGCCTTTACTGGTATTGTTAGAATTCCTGGAAACTATGGAAGTTTTACAGTTTGGGTTTTTTTCTGCTCCTCTAGTTCCCTGAGCCAGATAAGCCTGTGAGGCTTTTTGAATCTCAGGCAGCTGCTGGTATTAAAAGTGCTTCTTAATTACATATTTTTGAGAGGTTCTAATGGCCCAGTGATTTCCTAGATTTGCAGGCCAGAAGGTATTACTGTGATCATCTACTCTGACCTCCTTCAGAGATGTAGCAATCACTGGGTGAAATCCCATTAAATGGATTAAATAGTAAGTGTAAAATTAAAAAGGTAATAAAATTTAATATTTCTTCCTGGTGCTGGTCCAGGACTTAAGGTAGTGCAGAGCAAATGTACCTGATTTCCATGTTTCTGTGCTGAAGTAAAGAAACTTCCTCTCTCACTGTTTAACAAGTGTTACCTTTTTGTTTTTCCCCTTGTGAATCCTTCTCCTTTAATAAGGAAATGTAGTCTTGTTGTTGGATGTTAGGCTGTCCGTGCATCTGTAAAAACACTGGTGTATCATCCCTGTCACGGCTTTGCTTATACCCTGAGACCTCATATATATGTGATACATCCCTTAGCAAAGATGATGGAGAGGGCATGTTTGACATCCTCAGGACTAGATCTAGTATGTTCCTATTGTCTGCCAGCCTGTGTAGAACTGAACACACCCCAGAATCCCCCACTAGAAAGCCAGGACCACTTGTGCATCCTGTATGTTACCAAAACTGAGAGCAGTTCTGGAGATACCTTGTCATGTGCCATAGTACAGGTCACCTTTTTTGAGCTCCCTGATTCTTTTCAGATACTGCTTACCCTGGAATGGATCAGGTATGATCACTTTTCCCAGTGTGTTTATCTTTGTTTTTTGGCAGTGCAGTAGGTTATGCACAGCACCTGCTGGACAGTGATTAAGCTGGTTGTTTTAAAGAAAATAGCACCAATCCTGCATGGTAATAGTCACACTAATGAAGTAAAAGTAACTCTGAGACTGACATACTCTGAATTCCAGTAAAGCTGAAGTCAATACCAAGGCAACTTAAAGTGTAGTATTTGCTTTTCCTGCCATTGATTATGCATTTCCTCCTGACTTAACATAGGTGATTTATAGTCAATAGCCTGCGAGTGAGGATCCACTGTAATTCAGCAAGGAGATTCTTCAGGAAAGACCTGTGGTATTGGGTTATGTGTATTCCTCTGAAATGAACTTGGAGAAATATGATTTCTGGTATTGTTACTCGGTGGATTCAAACAAAGTCTAGAAACACATTCCCAACTATTCCTAGCAGCCATTGGAGGCTGCAAGCAGAAATGTAAAGATTCTGTGTTTCTGTGCCCGTTCCAGAGCATCTCATATGAAGTTTCCTCCAGTATTGACAGGCGCGGATAACCCTAATCATTGCTGATGGCAGAGGAGAAAGGTGGGAGTTCTTGTCAAATCTTTCTTGTCAGACAGAAAGATTGTTTGTCTTACTCTGATTCTCTGCAGGGGAGAAAAAGTCTTTAGAGCACAGGAAATTTCCCTGGTGTGTAAAAAGCATGCTGTGCCATTCATTACTCAAATGAAGGCTAGTTTGTGCTTAATTGAGTGGCAAAAGTAAAGCAAAATATATCTCAATTTATTTCATCTTCATACCTATCCTAGTGAAAACCAGAGATATCTTGCTAAGAAACAAAGCTTGGATATTTCTAGTCTGGAAAACTTGATGTTAGTAGAGTAGGGAGGAGAACAAAAAAGGGGCAGTGACTGCGGACAAATGGTTGGTCAGCAAAGTGCCTTGCCAGGTGGGTAAAGGAGTTTGGTTTTGCCTTAGCTGATGGAACGGGTGAGCTGGTGTAGCAGGTGTTTGTGCTGCACTGGCTTATCCTCCAGTGGCCACCTCTGAAGTTTTCATGGACTTCATGAGTTGCTTATAGTTGTCTGATGTAATAACTTTCCTTCAGCCGCACTAATATTGTGGAAATATCTACCCAGAGATGCAAAACATTCTGGAATTGCAAGAGGTGCTCACTTGAATAATCGTTTTGGATAATGCAAAAGGGGTTATGAATTAACAAGCTGGAAGAATAAACAAGATTAGAGTTAAATGCTTTCAGGGACTGTGTAAAAATTAGTTAAAGGCTAATTGCAAGGGAGTGGGTGAGGAAAGCCCATAAATTAGAAAGGGTCAGAATGGAAAATAAAGAGGTCAGGAGTAAGATGGCTGGGTAAAACAAACAGTGAAGGAAATGGGAGGATAAAAAAAGATGGTTGATGTTTCTTGAGGTAGAAATCTCACAAAACTACAGAGCAAAATTTAAATTAGGGGTAGAGTGAGAAGCATTGAATTAGAAAGAATATAAAATATATAAAATTTCCTAATGAAGGTCGTGGTTGCTTTCCATTCCTGAGTACATTTGTGAATTAGATCCTAAATATCCTAGATGCAGTATCCCAAATTTGAAAAAGCTAGAAAGCCATTTGTTTGTAAAAAGAGTAAGAACTTCACCAAAAATGTCTTCTGAAGAACCTCAACCCCGTTCTCTTAGTGACCAAAACGTTACTGAGATGAATGGGGATTGGTGAATGAATATGTCCTGAAAACTAAAGTAGGAGAAATTGTGTTTTATGAGGTTGTAACAGTTAAAACAAAGATGTGCCCAAGGTTCATGGGGATCTGGCTCCCATTTTCGATGCCTTTGGCTCACATCTCCAAGTCTTGCATGTGACCTTGTCATTATGAGTGAAATAGGATTATTTTCTAGTTTGTTTCTTCTGAGTTAGTATGGAACAGTTCTTCTGAGGTAACTCAGAACAAAAATGGCTCAGAAGTAGTAGAACTAGAATTGTGATTCTCACCTCTAATTGTGCAGTAACCTCACCTCCTATTCACCCTGCCTTTTATTTTTCTGCCTTATCTTCTGTCATTCTCCGCTGTGCTCTGGAACGCTCAGCCTGAATCTGAGCAAATGTTAAGAGTGATGTATGGAGTGTAAATACAGGTTTCTCTGCTGATTTTGGGCCACAGGTAGTAAATGCATTAGCCTGAACAGCTACAAGGTTTATAGCGAACATTATGCAAGCGCACAGGAACTGTTGTTGACTGTGCAAGTATCAAAGCCTATTGATTAGCTGCTACATGGGCCATAATAAAACTATCATTATTAATTATGACAGAAAAGTGCATGTGCATCAAGGTAGCAAGTTAGCTCTTTTATTTTTTTTTCCTCCTCAATTTTTTGCTGAGACAGAGTAGATTGTAAGTCACCTTTGCTTCTTGAGAGAGAAAATAATCTAACAGTCCTGCATTATTTCAGGCTAAAGGGGACGCTGCCTTATTGTCTTCCCAATTGTTCCTACAAGAAATTGTTACTAGTATTTGTGAGCTGTTTCATACAAAAATAGCTGATTTTATAACCTCTGTAATATAGGAGAGCAGTAATCTGTTTTTCAATATTAGGTCAAGTTGCTCTCATCTGATCTTGTGTATTCCTTTCTTACAGTTTCTATGCTAGAAATTGTAAAAGGAAGTACTCTTATAAAAGATACATTTATTGAGGGAAGATTAGTTGTTTGTTGCAACAGCACTAGAGATATGAAACATGTTCTTTAAAGCCATTGGTTAGAGCTACCCTTTTCTTTATGGCTGCAGGTATAAAACACAAAATATATACCAAAACATTCTATTTTATACAACATGAAAAAGATAATGTGTCTTTAATCTTAAACTTCTAGCAGTCATTCTCTGTGAGGTGAACTATATATGGTTTCTGTTATAATAAACCTATGAGCTTAGGCTCTTTATTTTTGCTTAATTTAACTAAAGCACTGTTTTGTGAATAAAATAATTACTGGCACAAATTAAAATATTGGAGGGGAAAGGATTATTTCTACTCAAAGTGGATAAACTCTAGTACTCCTCTGTAAGGTATGTACAAGCCTTTTTTAATCAGGTATCATATATACAAGAGAGCTTTCAAATTCATTCTCCTGTCCTGTATGTCCCCAAAGAGTGTCAAAGGAGCTATTATTTTAGAAGGAGATTAAGCTCCGTTTTAAACTTGGAGCTCTAGATTCCAGATCTTCTTATTTTACTCTCTCTTACTTGTCTCTTCGATTCCTCTTTCCCCTCTCAAAAGAGGTATTGCTGGAAGTACTCACTTACTGAAATTAAAAAAAATTTATACAGATGTGTGAGTGTACTGAGGAATGGAGAAGCTGCAAGGGCTTTCTGCTCAATAAAAGGTTGTGATGCAAAAGCACTGATATTGATATTTATTCTTTAAGATTATAGCATGGTACTAATTTTCTTTTGCATTTGGGATTGGTCCTTAGCTGGAATAAATCTGCACAATTGATTTGCAACAGGGCAAAGCTATTTAAGCCTGGACCAAGAGATCCTCTGTCTATTGCATTGGTGTGATCTGCGGATCTGGCTACTTTTAATTCCTGCTGAACAGTGACTGGCATTTTACCCTGGGCTTTTTTTTGTTTGCTTTTGGGTTTCTTTTGGCGGGGATGAGAGTGGGTAAGAAGTTTAGCCCTCTGGAAACTGCAGTAGTTTTACTTAACTGAGTTCAGGCTCAGATCCTAAGCTTATTTGAAGATGAGCAACTGTTTAAGTGGTTTGAAGGTAGGATAATTGCTACTCATGCTTCACTGAGATGCTTATTCCTAAAGACCTGCACGTGCTACTCTGACCTAGGGAAGTACAGAAAAGAGCAGTGATGGCATAGTTACAATTTTTTTCCTGCCCTGTGAATTTTGCAGAGTAAAAAGAGTAAAAACTGGTGATTTTTGAAACCTTACGCTCTCCTTTTTAACATTGATAGGAAACCTGCGCTAATATGGCAACTTCTTTAGAGCCTGGACTTCAGTAATGATAAGAAAATCCAAAGAAAATGTGTATGAGCCTAAGTATCTTCCTAGTTTTTATTTCATGTCTGAAGTCTGCCTGCAGATGATTTACCTGCCTTGTATCCCCAATGAAGTCTAATAAGTTGCATTTGCTCCAGTGACTTGTCAGTCATTCTCTTCCAGGCTCTGCTCCCCACATTCCTGCTACCTGCAACAACAGTGGCCCAGCATTTTTCTCTTTTCCTCTCTTTCTTCCACATCTATTCTTTCTACCTTTCACATGTGATATGTTGCATTTTCAATTTAGATCATTCCAATTACTTTGGAAATGTGTATATTTCTAAACCATTCTTCAACTTGTTTTTTTTTTTTTTTTTTTTTTTTTTTAAATTCTTTGATAAACAGCAACATCAGGTGATTGGAGCAGAGAATGGAGGCAGCTGTAATGGAAAGTGGTTGAAGTTTAATTCTGTTCTATTTCTTTACCGTATTTCAATTAAAGTAATAGTTTTACAAATAGATGCTTGATTGTGTAATGTGAACTCTGCTTTTCACTTTTGCCTGAGCAGTACTGCCTCTGTGTATTTGTTGCAAGCTTCTTGTTTCAGCTGGGCATTAAGTGGCTTTGAAAAGTGAGCTCCATTGATAAGCTTAGGTGATCAAAGGCTTGCTAACACAGGCTTGCTGCTCTGGCAGGGAGGTAGCAGAGAGCAGTGCCTGAGGTCTAGTGCCCTTGTGCTGAGCCCTGGCCACACTGTCACTTTGGGCAGGTTATTTTCATTTGCAGGGAACCAGGCTCAACCTTCCAAACTCTGGACATTTTCCTTCATCCATGTTTTCAATTCAGATGTGACTTTCTTCATACTGAGCATTCAGATGAGAGTGATATAGACCTAGAGCTCATGGAATAAGGGAAAGGAAGGTGGATAGCTGCTGTAGTAGTGTAGTGTGTTTTGGGAAGGAAACTGTTTATCTTAGTATTCTTTCATATATTAGTGCTGGAACAGAAAATCCCAGTACTGATACAGTTCCTTATGCACCTGACAGCTGTAGCAAGGTATGTGCTGGAGAAGGTACTGCTTGTGATGCTGAGGGTGTCTCTGAGAATTAGAATTTACTTTTTTTTTTTTTTTAAGGAGAAGAAAGCACTCAATTTTTCTTCTCATCTTAGGTACATTGCAAACCCTCAGTTCAATATTTGTCTTAAATTCCTTTCATCAGGTCCTCCCTTAGAAATCTTTTTCTTAACATAAACGATCTTAGACTCTGCTCCTCTGTCTAGAGCTTTCTTGGGATGTATCTAAGAACTATGAGGGGCAACTCCAGGGTGTGAAAGAACGATGCTATTCTGGGGAGTAACTGAAGCTTTGTTAGTGACAGAGGTTTTCTGTTTAAAAGTGCATGGGGCAGAGTTACATCTTTGCAGCAGGATCCTTCTGTTGGGATTACTTATGTGGGCAAAGGATTTTCAAAATTATGCCCCAATAGAAACATTTTCAATAGAGAAAATGGATTTGTCTGTGTATTTGAGATATGTGTATAATACCATTAGTGTGTATACAGATGTATTCAGTAGTTTTACATTAAAAGTATGACACTCCATTGCAAGGTCAAGAATTGGAGAACTGGGAAAATCTATATTTGTAGTTCTTTGTGCAACTTTAATTCTATGCATGCTGGATTTCTTCCAACACTTATCTTCCAACACTGAGCTCTTATCTTGCCCAAAGCTCAAAGTGTTTGGAGGAGTAGGTCGGATCATGGAATTTGAAAAACATGTCGTAATCCTGAAAGGGCAGAATAAAGACTGTGTGGCAGCATAAGTCTGCCATTTCCTAAGCTGAAGTGATTTGCAATCTAAACATTTTAATGCAGTTTATTGGATGTCATTTCATATTTATTTTGTTACAGGCAAAGAGAAAAACAAATCTGTTATGAGTAATTGCAGAAGCTGTTCTATGGCATATCATGAGGGTCTGAGAGCCTTCCCTCCAGTGCTGCCACATCATCTCTGGCAGCAGCTGGCAGCAGTAATGGGCTGCTGACAGGCGCTGAAGCTGTGCAGGAAAAGTAGTCTGTGCAAGGCTGGGGTTTCTGCTTTTCTGTGCTAAGGGATGTTTCCTCCCTCTCTATGGTGCTGCTGGAGACAGGGGCAGCAGCAGTGAGGACGTGCAGGGCTTCTGGGTGGCACTTGGCTTGGCTGCTGTCACCTGCTGGGAAGGGTGTTCATCTGGACTCTGCTGGTGTGTTCGCTGTGTTGTTCCAAGAAAAACAAGTGGAAAATGGTGACTTTTGGAGTTCTGAGAGCTCTTGGAATAGGGAAGGATCTGCCTGTCCTAACATTATATGATATGATTAGTAGAGAGAATATTGATTTTATATTTAGATATTGTTTTTTCTTTCTCTTATAAGAAGGGTACACTGTCACTGTTTATTACATATAACAACATTTCTTGAATGAAATTAAGAAATTACTTTCCCAGAATTCAAGGTATTTATATTCATGTCTGTCCACAGACCAAATATCACTTTTTGAATAAAATATTATTCGGGTTCCTATCATGTCACTGATAATTGTTATTAATGGAATATGTGTTATTCTTCCCAGTAGACCTGTCAAGCCAAAGAATAAAAGTCTAAGGAAGTAGAATTAATAACTCTGTTGCAATGCATCATATAGATAAGCCAGTAATTGCAAGGTCAGATGGGCGTACATAGATAGATGGTTAACTGGTTGTGCTGTAATGGAAGCACAGGCCTCTTACATATGTTTATGAATAATGTTTCTCATAAAGACACTAGATTTATTGTCTGCAAAACCATCTTCTGAACCAGAAGTGATCAACACTCACTGTAATGAAATACTAAAGATAAATTTGTAAATCCATATTAGAAGTAAATTTCGAGCCCTTATAACTTGCTGCTCAGTCATTGCTTATTCCAGAAATGAAATACATGAAAAATTCTGATAAAAGGATGTTCCATCTCTTTTTCTGTTAACATATTTACTAATATCTTTATAACTGATGTGTCTTCTCTTTAGCCTAAATGAAAGAAATGAAAGCTTCACATCACTGACAAAAGGGGAAGTTGAAAAATATGTAGCATGAGTTTCTCTGAGAGAATCAGTATATAGTTATATTTTTGTGTTATAAGAGACACAGGAATTAGATTTGTTGGTTTCCTAGCAACTAAGATTCTCAGGATTTTAAAGCTGAAGATCAAACTCCTATCACCTGCTTAGAAGTACAGACAGATGTGTATTAATAAAAAACAGTTTCTGAAATAATTTCAATGTAAGCCACTGAAGTATTTTATAGTAGTCTAAAAATAGGATCTGGCTTTTTAGATCAATATCAACCCTAATCACAGACTGGCAATAACTAACATCTTTCTCATATTATTTAAGATACTTATCAGATTCTGTTAAATGTGTCCTTTGAGTCTTTTCAAGGGAAAAATAAGATCAACTACTGGGAGAAAGGAAGTTGGAATTTGAGAAAGAAACAATTTTGCATTTATTTTTTTGTATGCATCTGGTTGTGTATTTTAACCTTCAATTTGTTTTTAGTCCTTTTTCATGCTTTGAAATACAGACTTCAGGTTGGCTTTTTTTGCTAAAATGCTTTGCAGTATTAACACATAGAGCTTCTGTGAAGTAGCTTCCCAAGCTGTGTGTTTCACTGCTTAAATGCAGAATGCTCTTCAGGGTGAGAAGATGGTCTGTGGCCACTTCTCCTGTGGGTCCCAACAGTCTGAACACATGGGCATGGATGTCACACATCCTCTCGCAGCTGCTGGGGCTCAGCATAGTGCAGGTTCTTTCAGATGTTGCTTGCAATGACCCTGATCCCTGAGCATGGATCAGGGAGGTTTTTCTTGCTGCATGAAGTGCTTTGCAGAACATTCCCTTGTTCACACAAAAGAGCACAGCAGTTTAGTAGAAACTCTCGTTTTTAAGATGGCAAATATAAACTTAGTGATGGATAACATTAACGAGTTGAATTCTGAGTTAATAAGGGTAGATGCTTCTGCTTGACACCTTATTCTATCAGTTTGAAATACAAATTGTATTATTCTGAAATGGAAAGTAACAAACTATAGGTAGGCTGAAAAAATTGCAGGAAATTATAATGAAATAAGCATAATATGGCCTTAAAGATCATCTAATTCTAAGCCCCTGCCATGGGCAGGGATACTTCCTACTAGACCAAATTGGTCCAAGCCACAGCCAGTCTGACCTTGAACACTTCCAGGGATGGGGCATCCACAGCTTCTCTGGAGGCCCTGTGGCAGGGCCTCCCCACCCTCACAAGGAAAAAAAGACAAATGACTGGAAGCCATGACATTTACAAATGAAGAGCAGGCTATTCTGTGTGTACTGTTTTGGACATAAATAAGTAGTTTTGAAATGTACTTTTGTGGTGGAATGCATGTTCCTTATGATACATTCTGTTACTTACAGTTTCTCTGGACACTTGACTGGCTTTTAACAAGAATCAAAAGGGCTTGGACAGTGTGTGTGAACAATAGTTGTACCTAGAGGTAAATAAGTAGTGCTAATATTTTTTTAAGACCATTGTTGAAGCATATTAGCAGCTGGCTTAAGCTTTCAGTGTACTATGGATGGGGGCAAATGGTTCTGTAGTTATTGCAGACTTATTGTCTCCTTCTGGAAAGAGATGTAGGCTACGGAACATGGGACATAAAATCTGGTCTGTCTGAAATAGTGTTTTGTTCTTAGTGGTGCAGCTCATACTCCTTTTTATGGCTGTTCCTTTTTATATTGTGTCTTTTCACCTGAATTTGAGCTTTTTTCCTAGCCTGATGAAAGTAATTTTCCCTACCTTGAGAATAGACCCAATTTTTCTTTTTGCACAGTTGTCTATGACTCCTGGGCTGTGAGGAAGGAGTTAGGAGCCTGAGAAAAGGTAGGCAGGGTGCTCCTTGCCTTCCAAGTTAAGATTACACTTTCATGTATTTGGACTGTGCTATGATACCTTTCCTACCATGTAAAGTGTCTTCTGGTGTCCCGCAATGTTTTATAAACAAGGCAACTAGATTTGTTTTCGTACATTATGAGCTAGCAATTTCAGTGTGATTCAAGTAATCCAGTCAATCTCCAAATGTGGTAGGTGCCAAGGAGGCTCCATTGTCCACAGCTCAGTTGTTGACGTTACTGGCGTTGTATCCACTGCAGCTGAGTCCTGGAAACATAGGAAGTTCTGCAGTATTTCAACATATTGTACTTAAAGACACACTGTGCTATACAAGGAGCATGGGCAGCTGCCTCTCACCTGGGCTTTCCTTGCCCTTCCTCTGGTCTTAACAGAGACACTCAAGGCTGTCCTATCATGCCTTGGCCCTCAACAGCTTCCCTTGTTTCTGCAGCTCTTTCCAGCTAGGAAGCAGAAAGGGTTGGGCTCTGCTGCTGCTGCAGTCAGCTCCCTTTGGTTTGGGTCACACTCTAGTGAGGTAATAGTTTGTCTCACCTGTTCCATAGATTTCTTCTTTTTTTGTTCCTTTTTTTTTTTTTTTTTTTTTTAAATTTTGGATAGCTAGTATCATTGACATTTGTTGCAGAAAACAACACAAGAATCACAAAGTCCCTCTCTTAAATTTCTGTTCTACTTGCAGTATGAGCACAGTCTTAATAAAGGCTGTTTTCATTAAGAAAACGTGGCAACAGCATAGCTTACATTTATTCATTTATCTCTGCCTGTGCAAAAATACAACTGAGATTTTTCTTGACACCTAGTCTATCCGAGAAACCCAGACAATAAGGATTTTCCATACAGAAGCTTCTGTTATGTTGCCCTTGAAACTTTTAACAAACTGGGTGCCAGGAACTTGGCCTAAGGATGCAACACTCTCTACACTAATGTGAACTATTAAGCAAATGGCACAGAGTAATGTTCTTTCGCTGAGCAAAAATGCTCTCATTTAGGTAAAATTTCAGCCTGCTGTTGGCTGCTACAAGCCAGAATGGCAAAGAGAAATAAAATGTAAAAGCAATATGAGTTTGAATCAAATTATGATAAGAGTCAGATGGTGCCATTACACAGATATCCCCATAGGCAAGCATTAGGAAAATTTGCCGTAATGGTATGCTGAAATATAATTCTCTGGTGGGAAGGCCACTGAGATTCTAAAATCAACATTTAACTCTTTCACAAACCTCAAACAAAAGCTGGACACTTAAGCACAGAGGACCCCCACTGACACCAGCGCGTGTGTGCTCTGCTGAGTTGGAGCTGTGAGCCAAGCTGGCCTCACTTCTGCACTGGGTAAGTTGCACTGGCACTGAAAGTGTTGTGCCTGGACATGGTGCATGCAGCATTACTGTACAAGTGACTGTGAGAAACAAGGGTGACAGAACAGAGTCCCACCAGAAGGGAAGTGAACCATTTCTGCTGTTGAGCTCCTGCTGATGCAAATGACCCTACCCAAGGCAGTCAGGTTCCTTCTGTGAACGTCCTGAAAAGAGAGGAGTTTGCAGTCTGAACCGTGAACATAAGTACTGCTTTGTACTGCAGGAAAATGTACAGTTAAATGAGTGTGACTAATTAAAATGTTTTGAAGTAGGATATATTTTCTCTGGGCTTTTTGCTTGAGTTTGGTGTTGATTTTAACTGTTTGAAAGAATTTAGGCACACATGCGTTCTACAGATGTGTATTCTACTTACAGAAGGAATGCTTGATTGAATGAAATGAATTTTCAGAATGCATGAAATTCGATCGATTTATGCAAGAGAAAATATATCCCAGTGCAGTCCTACAGGCATTTGCATGTCACTTTGCAGGCAGGACAAGGACTTGAGGAAGCAATGAAATCTGAAGCACTGGTCAGCAGGCAAATATTTGAGAGGTTTGACTTCCGAGCTGCATAGCTGCTCCATGAGCCATCAGCTGTCTTTGCGCCTCTGTTCCTGCATTTGCCATCTGTCTTCTCCAAATACAGCCTAACCTCCCTGGGGCAAATGCAATTTTTCTCTTCTGTTTGCACAGTCTCTGGCACAATGAGACACCATTCCTGCCTATGTTAGTAGTATGAACAAAATTTGAAGAGAGGCATAAGTTTCTGAGAGACTGTGCAGAGTTTATTAGAGATGGGAGCATTTTATACATGACATTATTTCTTGCCTCCAGCCTGGGGTGGTTTACAGACTGTGAGTGGTGCACCTGGGCTGTGTCAGCTTGAGAGGCTAAAGGTCTTTCCCAATGCCATGTTGCTTGAGGAGCCACCTCATATGGTACACAAGTGAAAAAGTCCATTAAGGTGGTTTTATTTATCAATGAAATATGTCTCAGCATTTCAGAACAGCTGGGATGAGAACCGTCGTGGCTGGCCATGGCACAGTTAGTTCTTCTCAGCCTGTCTCAGGCTCTTTGGGTCATTCTCCCTCCCTGCAAGACCTGGCTGTTGAGTATCCTGGACTTTTGGGATATGAAAAAATGTTCTTGACTGTAATTCTGAAATGCCAGGAAGGGCTGAGTTACCCAGTGTGAAGGATGAGGCTAGAAAGGATGTGAATAAGCTACACAGGAGTGATATGTTCTGGTTTTTCTCCAAAAACAGGAAAGTATCTCCCTGCTCCGTTGCACACCTTTTACATATGTGTGATTCCCATGGGCTTAATGTCTATCTTTTGGTTTGAAGCATCCCATCAAGTGTGCCAGGCTCTCTGTTTCTGCCAGAGGAGGAAGAGGATTTCCACTAATCTACAGTATCTGACATGGCAATAGGACTCGGAGGATTTGCCTCTTTCCCACGCTCCAAACAGGCGCTTTTGGAAATGTTTCCTTTTTGTTGACCTTCAGAAGTATGGCTTTTAAGAGCCATGTGAGGGAATTTGAAAATGCCTCGTGGGGTTACGTTCCCACGAACAGCATGAAGTGCAGATGCCCTTTTCTGTGTGGGTGACTTACAAAATTCTGTACTAGGAGCTGAAGTCACCTTGAAAGCAGAAAGCCAAATTCTATCCTTAATCTCTACATGTTTTGATATTCTGTTTGAGCTGGGTAACTATTACAGCTGTGTCACTTGTGCATGTGTTCTCACAAGACTTTGTGCAAAGTGGTTGAGGAATTTCAGGGTGACATATTTCAGGGTGAAAGTTGTAGAAAAGCACCTGACTGAGGGTTGCTGTTCCATGGGATAACAGGGGCCTAGAGGAAAGCATCTAAGGAGAAGATTCTTTCCTATCTTTGTGCACCTTAATCCGCATATGGCTCCACTTTGAAGATACAGATGGGTGTGTGAGCAATTCTCTAACCAAGACCGAGTCCCCTCCTGACTAGAATAATTCGTGCTAACTGTGCAAAAAATATGCTTGTTAGGAGGGCTAATAGTAACAGAACGATGGAGACTTACTTTGAAATACAGCCTGTCTTAATAAAAGTGTGGGCATTCACGCTAAATGCCTCTTCTTTTATGGAATGTTTATTCTGAAACGAAAGGAAAGTAATTTCCTATTTTTTTTTTTCAGAGTATCTATCAAATTAGGTTGTTGAGTATTTGCAGAGCAATAACTCAGGATTGACTGGTGGAAATCTTATAATCCAGGAACGTGACCCAGCACAATATCATCCTAATTTCCTCTGCGAGGATTAATTCTGCTGTTTTCTTCCTCCATGACAGTGAATAGAGCATGTAGGGGATTGTGCATAGTGAACATAGCCTGATCTCCTCTAATCTTTGCAAACACTTTCAAGTGACCTTTTTGTTGAATGTCCTTTAAAAGCTTCTAGGATATTATCAAAAATAGCCAAAGAAATTACCGACAGAGCA
Source organism: Xenops minutus (assembly GCA_035221455.1). NCBI lineage: Eukaryota > Metazoa > Chordata > Aves > Passeriformes > Furnariidae > Xenops > Xenops minutus. Next base: position 11,388,869 of record JAWWEE010000142.1, on the reverse strand, counting down.
AACAGGACTCCCGTTTCTTCACCAGCTTTGCTGTACAGCCCTCACCTTAGCTACAGAAAGTTTTGTCTTCTTCACTGACTGAGGTTGGTTTTGTTTTCTCTGGATTAATCAACCGTTTGCTTATTTTAAATTAAACTCAAGTAGAATGAATGCTAAGCTGAAGGAAGAATTCCTGGATATGCAATGGAGCAGCCTTTCTGCTGTCGTGTATATTGGATTGCCTGCACACCAGTGTGGCCTGAGTGGAAAGCACTGTGGAGTAGTTTCACACCTGCACACTGCACAGCTTGTGCTGCAGACAAAGGCCTGCCAGGTACAGCTAGGGAGGGCTGTGTGTGACAGATGCCAGTGGCAAACTGATCACTGACTGTGATGTTATGCCAGAAGCATGAGCCACAAAACTGCTTCTTCTGCCTCCCTTGTTACACCTCCAGGAGGCATTGTTTCTGATATGGGCACTTCATTGGCCTTTACACTTGTGTAAATTGAATTTATTTTTGCCTGACTAGACAAAATTTCCATTTTTGATGAGGAAGACCATTTGCCAGTACCCCAGATGCTTTGAGCATGTCAAACGTGTTGGGTCACTCTGCTGTACATGTGAGGCCCTCACAGCATCTGCGTGTGCAACAAGAACACTTGTGTGGAGAAAATACTTCATCAAGTTCTTAAACACCTGTGATTCTGCATAATAAAGCCTCTGTAGCACCGCACCTAGCTTTTATACTAAAGTTAATGATGCTTTAAGGCAGCGTGTTAGGTCCAGGCTTTGGTTGGAACAGCTGCTATCAATTTCCCTGTGCTGTCTGTTTGTGTGTTTGACAATCCATCCATTTGTTTCCTTGGTCTCATATATCAACTGCTCACAGTGGTTTCCAACAGTTGTTGTCTTGCAACTAGTCTCTAATTTCAACTCCTTAAATTCATCACATGGATTGTATTCATCTTGATGGAGAATTCATCACAATTACTCCTGCAATGGAGAACAGATTTTAAAATAAGTCTGTTTTATGTGCTGTAGCTTCTCAGGAAGGAAAGGAAACCAAAAGAAAATGGGACTTTGGCACAGGTCCTACACTTCAGTCCTTTCCAAATACTTTATCAAAATGTATTTGATGCTTGTTACCTGGGAAGGAGCTCGGCTTGCCCTGAGTTTGGGCCATGCTGTCACCTGCTTGCATGAGTCGAGCTCACCTAGCTGATGTCTCCAGCTTTTATCACCATGACAGCTGAATACCATTGTCCTTGATCTTGTCTAGCCCTCTTCTTTCAATACACAGTCTTTGACATGTTATAGGGAAAAATCACAGGACGTAACTGTATTGTCTGCAGATAAGATGGGCCAGGGGCTCAGTGTGCTGTCTCTTGCATCAGTGCATTTTGCCCACCAGTTCTGTCCTGTTTAGCACACTGATCTGCAGTGTGCTAAAAATCACAGATTTGTTTATCTGGGGTTTTTTTACACTTCATTTTTTATGTGCCTCTCCTGAGGGGATGCAGAGTAGGGCTGAGCCTTTGTGATGGTTGTCATGGTTTGGACACTTCTATGCTGGTCACTGCCTGTGTCTGCTGAAGACGTTTCGCAGTGAGAAAACGAGTGTTGTGCTGTAGAAGCAAAAAGTGATGAGATCTGAAAGAATTGACAGGGAAAGGTTTGCAGATCTCTCCCTTCCTTCTCTCTTCTCCTGGCAGACCTGTTGAGCTCTGTGTGGTCACCCCATCTCCCTGGCCTGGAGATGCTTGTCCCCTATCTCCTGTGCCTGGTTGGTGGCTCTGGACCCTGGGCCTGCACCCCCAATCCCACTCAGGCTTCTGGAGGTAAGAAGCAGTTTTGCTTTCCCTCCAAAATATTTCTTCTCACCCTTTTTTTTATGTGTGGAAAGACTATAACACAACTGTGGACAATCCCTGCTTCAAGAAATTGCCATCACTTGTTGGAAAGACATTTACTCACACTGAAAAATGAGCTGAAAGCACAAAGAATTAAAATTTATTGATGTTACAGCAATGCTGAGAATCTGCATTAGAGAGTCATTGCAGTAAATACCATGGTCACCTGTGTTACCAGAAAATTACAACTCCAAATTGTTCACATTTAAGCAAAACCCCTAAACCCTCAGTGACCTTGTTACCTCTGTGGTATTGGATAAGGAAGCTGGAGCATGAGGGCACAAAAGGACTTAGAAAAGTTTCCATGAGTATCCTGCGCTACAAACAATTCTCTGAGACCCTACTGATTTATTTCATATCTCACTAGAGCAGTTTCCCTCCCCTTTGCTTTTCATTAACAGTTTTTAAAGTATAGTCTTTGCTTTGTTTTTCTTGATGAGATTATTGCAGTGTTTGAGATACCTGCTGTTCTGGTTCTTGTCTGGGCAAGCAGGATAACTTACAGGGGATTTTTCAGAGTTACAAAGAAGTTATATCTCTTTCAAGAGTAAAAAATGATTCTATATTGTTAAAATACATAGAAGGCTAAAATACACAGCAGGTCCAGTCATTATACAATGACTCGTGTTATGTAAATACGCAGAGCACTTTTCTGAAATGATGATTTTAAAAAGGTGGTTTTACAGGGTCGATCTGAAGTTTGTCCTTTATCTACACAAATCCCAGGAACTTGCAAGGACGTTTCTCTGACTTTGGCTTTTCTTTCTCTTCTGTCTTGCCTTTTTTTTTTTCCCAGTTCACTTTGTGAGAGAAAGGAGGACACATCTTTCACATTTTTCTTGGTCACTTCAAATCCCATCAATACCTTTCTGCCAAGCAGGGGTTTGAGGTGGTCCAGAACAATTTTCTATTCATCTTCCTTTCCTGTCCAAGCAGTTATTGACCTTCTTTCAGTTCTTCTCTTTGATGATACTTAACCTTGTCCCTTGCATGTTTCTCTGTCTGATTTCTGGCTTTTTAATAGGCACTTAGTTCTACAGTTTCTCAAGTACGAGTTTGGCGCTTCACTTCATTGGTGCAGCTTTCATCTTCTTCCTGATTGCAGACTGTAATAACTTCCCATTTTGAAAGCAGAAATATTCTCTGATTTTACTGTGCTGAGCTTCTGTGCTCTACAGTTCTTACAGACTGCTCCAGTTCTTCATTGACCGAAGTATTTTCCTTTTCCCTCAGGCCTCCTTCTTTGCCGGCACTCGCTGCAACAGGACTTTGTTGTAGGGCTCTTCCTCACATCCTTAAATAGAAGTAAGTTTTTATTAGATTAAGCTGTCAATAAAGCTGCTTCCAAAAGAGGAAGGGTAACAAAACCCTGTTTATATGATTGAGGATCCTCACTGTTTCCTTAATATTTTGCATAGTCTTCTACCCATGTCAATTAATTTTAAGCAGTTTAGGGCTGGTGAGCTACACTTAGTTCTGTGTCTGGCCAGACATTTCTCTTGAACCAGAAGACGAGCCATAAGCGTGATAAGTTTGTGTCTGTGGAAATTGGTTGAATAAACTGGAGCATTTTGCTGCAGATAAGGGAGGAAGCCACTAGCCATCATCCACCTAACACTCAAGGGAGCTGCCAAGGAGAGGTGCAGCAGGGTACCTGCTGCCACTGCATCTGCAGTGTCGCATCTCAAGTGTCTTCCAGAGGTTTCCAAATTTTCTTTTTTACTTAGCAGCAAACTGATCTCTGGACTCTCTACCTTATTTCCACCTGAGCACTAACTTCTAATATTAAGTTCCTTTTTTTTACCTAAGTCTCATTGCTTGATACAGTGGCAACTTTTCTTTTGGTTCCAGTGCTTCCCATAAAGTTCAGGAATGCAAAGAGAGCTCGAGGCTAAGGCAGAAATGCGACCATTTTGTTTGACTTAATCTATCAATCTGGCTCCTTTAATGAAGACTAACACAGTGGATCTCCTATAGAGCTACTTTGTTAGTTACTTTCAAAATACAAAAGGCTAGTTATCATGTAAGGTGAAAACCAGTCTTTTATGAAGGATAGAGTGTATTGGGCTTTGTGTGCCACAGAGACCCATTAGTACTAGAGTAATTTGCACTCATTAGGGAAAAAAATTCTTGTGTCTGCTGTGATGATTTGCTCAGAAGTTAAAAGTTTTCTTGGCAGGTCACTTTTAACTATCTTGCCTATTTATATGGCAGAAGGATAATGGCAGACTGATCTTTTATAGGAAGGCGTCAGGGTGAAAAAAAGCAGTCCAAATGCCTTGTTATGAATATTTTTGCACATTTAGTTTCTTATTTTTATTTCCACATGCCACATTTTGATGGCTATAAAAGAAGGCAACAGTCGTTGAAGCACTTTATTCTTGTTTTCTGAAAATACCTTTATAAGCAAGACATGACAGGCAGGGTGGGCTTCTTCTGTAGCTAATGCTCCTTTCCACTCACAGGTAAGTGGTGGTTTTTATCTCTCCCGTTGGTAAGAGTGGGCTTCATCCTGCAGAAACGGGTTGCCTGCTACATTGCTAAGTGTTCTCTTTAAAAATAGCATCTCTATTGCAAGTTTCATTGCACGGGCACCGTAGCTCACCTGAGATGCCTATACCTCCATTCCTCAGGAGAGAACAGGGATTTTAATAATGCAGCTCTTTTATGAAAACTTAATGAGGCTGTCTATCAAGACTAAGGAAATACATTTGTTTACTCACTAAAACAATTTTCACAAATCAACTCACAAAGGTGCTTTGATGTACCCTTATATTGGTTTAGCTTGCAAGAATGTATCACAGATAGGTGGAATGGAGGGATCTCTGCAGGGAAGCTCAACTTCTTCCAAGTTCCCATAGAATGTGCCATGCTTATAAATGTTGTAAGATTAAAGTAGGAGCAGAAACAGATGTATTTTTAAAAGCTGCAGAACTAGAGAAAATCTTGTTCCTCGTAGCTGATTTAAGTTCTGCTTTCCCCACACTGTCTTTTACTGAACTTCTCCCTTTGCTAAAAGCTTGAACCTCCATGACCTGATTTATAAATAGATCCCCTCCTCAGCCAGTACCTGTTTCAAGCCCATGACAGATTTTCCTAAAGCTCCCAGGTTTTTGGCACACAGGTATCAGGTCATTCAGAGGGACCTGTTGATATGGCATCTTTAGAGGCAATTGAAATATGTCACTGTATGCCAGATGAGAATGTAAACTCTCTGGCTTAAGCTTTAGAAACGTGAGTCTATTTGATTGGCTTCCAAAATACTGTCCGTGGGCCTCAGTGTGGGAACTGGCTGAGGCAGAAAGCAAATGTCTTGTCACAGAATGGGTCTTGTCACTTTTTCTAATCATCTTTCTGAAGACAAAATTGTTCATAGTATTTCAACCATTGAGTTTTGCTATGTGAAATATTTTTTATTAGTTAAAGCCAAATCCTTCACTTTTTCTAGTGGGCAAAGGTCTTACTGAGCCAACCCAGCTGCTGGATCCTAGATTGCTAACCATGGAACGTGGCTCTGTGCTGGCTCAAGTGATCAGGGTGCAGTCTCAATTTGAAAACGCCACCCTGGGTGATGATGCATTCCTTCCAGGATGTAGGATGCACTTATCCTTCAGCAGTTTTGAAGGGTTTCCAGCATTCCCAGAGGACCAATGAGGACCAATGTCACTATGACCTAATTTACATTGTCATCACAGGTCTCTGCTCAAGGAGTATGATTGCCAAGGATTACAGATGGCAAAGCCATGACAGAAGTCTAAATATTTTTCCAAATTTACATAAATTCCCTGTGGCTTGTCTATGGAGGGAACACTTACTGTGTAAATCTCTCAGCAAGTATAACTAATTACTGTCACACTGTCTTCTTTGGGGATACAAAATCGGCTTTCAAAAGAAGGGAGCTATCTTTTGTTCATTCATTCAAGAGAGATTGTTGAGATTTTAAACATTTGGACTTTTTTGGCTGGTAGCAGATCTTAGATGAGAAGTGCAGAGTGAGTTAGAGGGTGGCATCTGTGAGGAGACTCGGCTGCAGTGTAAACACAGTGTTAACATATCCCTGCGGGAGAGATGCAGAGCCTCTTTTGCAGGGGACTTGTAGAACAGTTCTCTAACTTAGTTTAGAAACACAATTCAGGGAGCAGGTATCCCACGAGGATGGTGAGACACTGAGCAACGCTTCAGTCTCAGACAGCTGTCATCTTAGTTATTTGTTAGGCACAGGGGCATAATCCCATCAAAAGCAATTGCAATACTACAGGTCAAACTACCAAGGTAAAAAAGCTACTGCTTTTAAGAATTTGGATTTAGCTCATATCACCACAGAGGTGTGTTTCTCTAAAATGAAGTTGGTCTGAAGCCTTTGAAATAAAACCCAAAAGCACTAACGATGCAGATAATTTTTTTTTTCTCCAGAAAATCAATACAAGAAAGAGTTTGCTTGAAATGTTTGACTTTCATGGGAGGTACCTACAGAGTTTTTTATCTCAGCAAATAGCACCAGGCATACTGGGAATGGAGAAACTCTAGCCTGTCTCTCCTGTCACCTTGCTTTTTAAGAATTAATAAATACCACCACTTAGTACTTTCCGTTTTGTGCCATCAATGTTTAAAATTCAGCAGATTGAATTTCACAGCAGGTTTGGTGTAAGCCTTTAATCTTAATAATGATCCCTTGATCTACCATGGTCTGTCCAACTTGGAGGTTGTTAGAGGTCCCTTCTGGGAACTTTCCAGCTGTTTCTGTTTAGTTCATGTATATTTATTTACATGACTTTTTAACCCCATTTGATAACAGAGAAATAGGATACGATTTAGCTGCAACTATTGTTGATCATTTTCCAGAGAACTAAGTACAGCAAGGGAAAAGCAACATATGGCACCATTTTCTTTACTGATCATTTATTATGTACTGTTGTGACCTCATCAGTGCCTCTGGCTGTAGTGCTATAGGTTAAAGGAAAAGCCTTGAGTATTTTTCCCCTTAAGCTTTTAGACAAAACCAGATGTGACCTGAAGGTAATTTGTGCATACAGCATATACCACACTGAAAAGGGTGTGATTTCTGCCTGGGATAATTAAAGAGACTTTTTTAGCATTGTGTTTCTAATTAGATTTTAAAATTTTATTTTTATAAATTTGGAACTCATCTTTCTGCATTGCTGTTACATTTGTGCTGAGAGCTCACATTTTCATGGTGACACCCCTCCCTGAATTTAGCTAACAGACTTTTAGTTCAATACTAATATTTTGCCTCAAACACCATACCAGGATCCTATGTAATTTCTAAGGTCCTAAATAATATAAGAATAATTCTGCTATTCTTATTCTCTTAGAATTGTTCTGTTATTCTAATATAAAATGGAATGGTATAGAATGGAGGAACACAAAGAAATACAGTTTGAAACTTGTAAAATTGCTTTGTCAAACTGCAATTAAAGTTGCCATGTTGTTCAGCAGAGGATGTCTCAGTGTGAGCTTGAATGGATAATTCTAAGAAAATATGAATGAAACTAATAAATTCTAATAATTTACATGAAAAAAATCAAGGGGAATAAGGAGAAACTTGGGGAAGACTGCAGAAGACACGAGGCAAAAACTCCTCTCAGTTATGCCACAGTGGCTTTGTTGTCTCTGCAGTCCATCAGTGCCACTCTGCTGAGCTGCCGGTGGTAATTTGTCCCATGAAGATTAATGACCTGGGGAGAACAGAAGAAATTAGTTGGGTTTGATTTTTCAGACTGCCTAATTCAACTTATTCCTGTGCAGAATTTTGAAAGCACTGGACCAGCACTTCAAAATGCAGTATCATGGGCTTTGGAGGTAATTAGTGACTGTATGTATGAAATTTTTAAAATGCTCTGATATGATAAACACATTAATTTCTCTGCTATCGATCACAAAAGCATTATGTAGTCAAGAGGTCAAGGCCCTGCTATGTGATCACATCCTGAGTTGTTCCAGAAAAAACCTGTTAGTTGTAAAGCAACATTAACTCTGGTGGCATGGAAAGAACAAAATATGGAATTTAGCTCCTTGTGCTCAATGGGCTGGAGAGGGCATGGCTTGTCTCATTTGCTGACAATGATCTTTTCCTTTTTTTTTTTCTTTTTTTTCCCTGGCATACCCTGAAAATGAGAGAAAACCCTATTGTTGGCATAAAATGAATCAGGAAAAAAACCCAAAGAATACCTGTGAAACCTGCACAGAGAAAAAGATTCATAATTCTTCAATATTCAGCCTGATATTCTGTGAGCTGCTGACCTTTCTTGCATTATTAAAGATGCATTGACTAATATTGCAGTGTCTCTGGCAGATGTTGATGGTAATGTGCTCTGGAGAGTCTTCCACAGACAAAAATTGCTAGCAGGACTAGGACAGGGGAGCTTCAAACGCCTGAGTTTGAAATATGTCACTAGAACTATATATTCTGTGTACTCAGGTGTAAGCATGGGGAATAATTTAATTGAGTTTTAAAAAAAATCTTATAAAAAGACCCCCAGAGTGTACAGAGGGTTATGGAAAAAAAAGATACTGTGCTAATTACGTCTACTACAGTGGTGTTAGCCCCACATTCAATACCCTTACAAAAATAATCAGAACTTGATAAAATGAAAATATTCAATTCTTATTCTTGTGACTGAGGATATGGTATTACTTCTTAGAATATTAAATAATATGGGTACAGAGGAAAAAATGGGATTTAAGTCCAAACCAAACAGAATATTTTGAGGTTTGATTTTAATTGTATTCAAATATTTTAATACGTTTACCTGATGTTTAGGACTGAAATAGTTTCTTTGCAATTTTTTTTGTTTCTGATAATTGAAACAGAAGAATGCAAATTCCTGCAAAAATCTTTGTTAGTTGTAGATACAACCCACAACCTACTTCTGGGGATCAGATTTAGAGATGGAACATAAAGTGCCATGAAGGCTCTGGATTTGAGCTCGATTCTTTGTCTTAAAAATCTTTGTTAGAGGAAAAGTCATCATATGGGCAGCTGCAATTTCCAATCTGGCAGAAGAGGCTGATGCCAAAACAAGTCAGTGGAAACACAGAAGAATAAACATGGGCAACAGCTCTATCCTGGTGTGTGCAAACAATTGTTTTAAAAGCCTGACTACAGTTGTGATCTGGACAATCCGCTGTATAGGTAGATCCTAAAGGATCTGATAAGGGATAACCTCTTTAAACACTGGAAAACTTGCTGGAGAGGCACTCTGATTAAACCTGAAAGAGCCTCAAGAACCACAACAGTGCCAGTGTGTGGAGCAGAGGGATTAAAGTTCCTCTGCGGAGTCTGGGAATAAAAGGCTCTGCCCTGAGTAATGGGCTGGTAATTGGGCGTGGCTGGGAGGTGCAGGGAGAACAGCTGGGGGATGTTGCTGTTAGAAGAATATTATGAAATGCTGTTGCTGAGCTCTGTGACAAAGACTAGTTAAACTTTATAGTTCCTTCTCACAGATGTGGTTGTCAATTTCTTATGTCATTTATATAACTTTATAGATGAAAATGTGAGTGTGGGTAGATAAGTGGTCTGTTCATATTCCACCCCAAATCACGCAAATGAGCACCGAAAAGATGATAACATCCTTTATCAATTTAAATCTTGCATAATTAACAAAAAATTTGGTTAGCTGCGAGAGAGTGATGAATCTGTTCAGTAGCACATTTACAAAACATTTTAGACTTTATCTGAGATTGTTGCATTGCCATGGTGCTGTTTGTTTGGGGAATGCAAAGCACTACAGCATGAGGGACATTATAATCCCTTATTTATACCCTGGCAGATCCTGCTGTAAGTGTCCATGTTGTTTGAGGCAATAGCCCTGGCTAACTTAGCAGGTGCACTCACCATATGTCAGAGCCCTGTAACTGATCACAGACATATGTGCAAAAATTAGCAATAAAGCAATGCTGAAGCTGTAGTGGCTATAGTGGAGATTTAATCCTCTGCTGTGCTGGGCTTATTGTCTCTGCTATGCCAAAGCATCTAAACGTGTGTTTAGCTTCAAGCCTGTCATCAGTCCTAAAGAAATCAATGCAAAACTGGAGCCTTAAATACCCTGAACAGTAAACATTAAGCACTGAGAAGGAAAAAAGAAAATTGACAGCAGAATTTTTTTGCCAAATGCGTTCAACCATCTTGTTTGCCTTAGGTACTGTTCTTTAGGTACTGCCCCTGTTCTTTACATCACACGGTGGCACTGAGGCATTTGTCCTCATTGTGCTGAGCAAAGAATAAAGAAGAAGCCTTGCTTTGCCATACTTAACTCTATAAACTTGGATTTACTTCCCTTTTAATTCTGTTGGCTGCAATAGCTGCAAGCAGTGCACATGGGCCTTGCATCCTTATCGTCCTTTCCTCTTTTGGGGGCATTTTGAAATTTCCCATCACGTCTTCTGCCATGGGAGCAGAGAAGCACAGCCTCTTTTTGCTCCTCACCCATTTTCATACCACAGCTCTTCCCATTCTGGATGTTGAGATTTCATTGCTTCTTCCACTTTTCCCAGGTCAAGGGTTCCCTGTGTTCCCTTATCCTTCCCCATGACTTCTTTCTGGTTTAGAGAGTTGAAGCTTTACAAGGAAGATAGGCAAAGCTGAGGTTGGACTCTTGTTATCTTGGTTTTGCCAAACAGTCCTGTGATGTGTAGGGCACTAATAACTTCCTTGCGTTGTGGTTCCTCATTCAAAGGTGTTTGCAGGGACATAAACAGCTTGGGTTTTTCTGTTTCTTTTGTTTGTTTCCCTAAGTTTTCTATAAAATCAAATTGATTCTTCTGCACCATGCTTACAGCGTTCCCAGAAATGTGAGCTTTCATCAGGTTCCAGGGATAAAGTTTTTCTACATTACATTTAACCAGAACAATGAAGAAGGGAGCGTGAGACCTCACAAGTTTTGCAGTGCTAATGGACCAGTTATGTGACTGGTGACAAGGATATGGATCTTTTGTTGTGTTCCTTCACTTAATCTCCTTTCAGGGCTCTCCTGAAATGTCTGAAGGAATAAAAAGGAAAAAAATCAAAGTGAAGCCAGTTTTTATTGTTCCTTAGCCAAGATTGTAAAGCTGATTGAGTTTCTAGGTAAGACTGCTGTGATATACACTTGTGTAGGAAATTAAATTTAATTTGATGAGAAAAGGCTTGATTTTACTCCCTCGCTAGTAGAAGACTTAATCTGTGTAAGGAAAGGTAAGTCTATTCACTTAAATTCAAGGGGTTTGTGTTGAGCCCATAATTTGTAATTGACTGAACCAATTAAGAGCCTTTTTAAACAAATCAACCAAAAAAGACCTTACAGCTAGAGTCCAATATTAGCAATATTAATCTGAATTTCAACCAATGAAAATGACAAGCACAAAAAAGTAGTGGGAATGAAAGCCACATTTCTCACTGTTAGAGCCAACAGATATTTTGGAGGAGTAACTGAGCTGGAGAGGTTCCTTGTGAAAGAACTTCAACAGGTGCTGACTGTTTCTGCCAACAGGAATGATGGTATTTTCTAAAGGCAGCTCTTAGTTATTTGGTAATTTTTCAGACCATATGACAAGGACTGCAGAGTGCATTCTTAAAAGCCTACACAAATAGAGATGCTAAAATGCTTGGGTCAGATCTTTGTCCTCATAATTAAACATGCATGATGGCAATCAATGTGTAATGATAATGTGTAAAAGCCAATAGAAGGACTACTATTAGGGCTTTTCAATTTGCTGTTTGTGTCTCTCTGTTATGGAACTTCCTATTAGAGAGAAAAATGTCTTATTATTTAGGCCATTTTGCTAGATCATCCCTATTTGATGCTAATTGCACTTGGTATGAATTATAAAAAATGTTGTGCAGTTAGATGATTGATTAATTTATTAGTTGAAAGACAGATTTGTACTTCTGTTTTCAATTTAATGGGAATCTAGAGTAGATGTTTTCTCCCCAGTTACCAGTTCTCATGTTGCTTCTTAGCCTTTGATGACATGAAAATCTTGAAATCAAAAAATTTTTTCAGAACCTCTCTTCTTGGTGCTTCTACCTCTGCTCTGCACCAGCCTGGGCAAAGATGCTTATTTGGAACTCTGTTTTGTGCAGTTTCTTTGGAACTTTCAGGCATATAAGGAAAGTAACTCAAACACAAACTGTACACTTGTGTGTTTTGATTCAGAGAAATGAGTGCATGGAAATCAGCATAAACAAATAATTAATCCAGGAAAATTGAAATTCAAAGTTTTGACTGGATTGACTTTGCTTGTTAGATCTTTTGCCTACAATAAAGCTGCTTTTCAGGGCACCATGAGAAATATACAGCTCTAAAAATTTTTAAATAGTTTTGGATGAGAGATTCTTAGTAATAGGAAAGCAGAAAAAATGCTCTTCTTTTTTCTTGCTTTCTTCTTGAATATTTCCCTCTTCTCCTCTTAAGGAATACAGCAGGTCAAAAAAGGAATATTACCCTTTTTTAGCAAGTGTAGATCATGTGGTCTTTTTTTTTTTTTGGTTGTTTTTTTTTTTTCTTTCCCCAGGGAGAAATATCAGTTTTAAAGCAAGAGCCAGAACATTTCGTTTTGAAAATGTTGAAATGTTTAACTCATTTGACAAACTTTCTGCTGTTGTCAAAATATTTAAGCAATTTTAATCAAAGCTTATCCTTACTGGCAAAACTACTTTTGAAGAGTCACTCCACACTCGATCTGAAGCTAATGAGGAGACTTTTGCTGCAATGTTTGTCAAGTATTATACATGGTATCAGCTGCACAGGAACAATGTGCCTGCCTACTACACCTTAGATTTAACCCAGAAATCTGTTCTAGACATTTTGCATTTTTTTTAAGGAAAAATGAAACTGATGAAACTGTCCTGTACTTTCTATCTGAAGAAATAGGAGAAAATCTGCTGGAGCAAGTAACTGATATTTGAAAGGATGTTATAGGTATTATTAACTGAAGTGCTTGAGGTCCAGCATTGGAATAAATACAATTTCCTCAGAAGAATAAAAAGTAAGAGATCTGTCAAGGAGAAGATTAGACTAATCAGTAAAATGAAAAGTGGGATCAAAAGGGATAGTGGAATTGTTAAAGTATTAAATTAATTGTCATAGAATCATTTAGGTTGGCAAAGACCTCTGAGATGGATGTTGCATTTAATGCAACACTGCCAAGCCCACCACTAAGTCATGCCCCCAAGTGCCATATGTACATAATTTCTTAATGGATTTACAAAAAAGTATACTAACAACATAGAGGTTGCCATTTACGCATTACCATACATCATTTCAAAGTCAGTGAGGCAATGGGATTATGTAAACTAAGGAGGCCCAAAACAGCAGTCTCTGGAACCAGATGGTATTAATCCTCAGTTCCCATGCAAGGGCACCAACACCTTCATGAGACCATGCTAAACGCTGTGTTATGTAAAGCAGCAATATTTTTTGGATATGTGATACTTCCATGCATGTGCCATCTAGAAATTGCCTGTCTAGAAAACAGCAAATGCAATAAGACAGTATGACTGGGATAAAATAAATCAAGAAAGAGTAGGCTGCCTCTTTGAATTGTATTTCACGCATTGATGAGTTTATGGGAATACAAGAAGTGGCAGGAGTTATGGGAAAGTGGGAGAACAAAAAGGGGAGAGGCGGAGAGAGAAAATTCCTGGAGATTAATAGAGAAAAGCAGAAGAAAATTAAAAAACAAAGGCAAGAAGATACAGGAAATTTGTGGGATAAGAAAGGCAACACAGTGGAAAAAAATTGCACAAGGCTGGGACTTTTCTGGGATTTTGGACAGTGCTTAAAGCTATGAATATTGTTGTGGATGCCCCAACCCTGGCAGTGTTCAGAGCCATGTTGGATAAAAACTTGAGAAACCTGGTCTAGTGACAGGTGTCCCTGCCCATGGCAGTGAGGGTTGGGACTAGATGATCTTTAAGGTCCCTTCCAACCCCCTAACATTCTGTGATTCTGTGAATCATGTAAATGTCCTGCAATCAGGAAGTAACTCTGGACTGCTAAAATGTTTGATGATGACAAACCTGGAAGGCAGAATGGAAAGAAGCCATGCCAAAAGCAAAATACTTCAAGTCCTAGTTCTGCACTTTAAACTGATTGGATTGGTTTGGCACGAGGTGAATAAAATTGTGTCAGAGAAATGCAAGGTAGTGTAGGCTGGCTGTGGCAATTCATGAGCCCCTCTATGGTGACAGGCAAGTCAGAGCAGGCAGATGTGAGGAAACTTTCTTGTGCTCATTCTTGGCAGCAGCCCATAAATGGGGACAGCACAACAGAGTAATGGTGCAAAGGGGCCAGAGGTGGCCTGGGCTGCAACTGCTCAAGGACTGTTTGAGCAACACAGAAGGGGTGTCAGCACTGCCATCACCTGCCAGGGGTCAGGTCATAGCTGAGGGATTCTGACCTGAGCTGAGGAGATGTCGTGGCATATGAAAAGTCACAGTTCACAAACCAGCATATATAACAATTACAGCCAGCCTTACTCCTGTACAGACACAGCAGTTCTTGTCTGTACATCTTGCTTCTGCTTTCTCATTGGTATGGAGAACTGTTAAAACAAGAAATGTGAAAATAAGATACAGGACAAACACTGGAGGATACTGACTGCTACAAACTTTGCCTGAGGGAGATTTCCACAGGGCTTGCCAGGAAGAGCTCTGCCTCCAGCTGCTCAGATTTTCAAAATTTAAGTCTTGCCTGCAATGAGCTACAAGGCATCTGGGGTAACTGAAGATGGGTACAGCATTCTCAGTACAATGTGGGTGTATCTGGACTGTCATTCTGTAGTGGTTCCTTTTTCAAAGCGAGGTTCTGTTCATCTGTACCTTCAATGTGCTGCTTTACTCTGTGCCATGCAGCTCTAGCAGCAAACTGCCTGCTCTCCAGGCGAGATCATGGTACAGCTCAAAGACAGCCATGGCAGGACATCAGAATGCTTGGGGTAACTCATGTTCCTCTACCCTCTTCCATGTCCACTGCTTCCAGGCATCCTGTGTCCCTGAAGCCCTCATACCTAGTGAGAAATAGGCAGCATAATAGAAAGTCACAAATCTTGCAAATTATTAATTTTGATATTGAGCATTGAGCCTTATCGAGCCTTTTGGTGTGACACTTTTCTGGTTTTCCTCTTCTATTGTACAAATGCTTTCCAAAAAAGGAGACAAAAAGGAGCCTGTTCTGTGCTTAATCTCAATTAAGAGAGGCACTTTGGAGAAGGCCACTGTGCAGCACACTAAAACCATGGGTGTTCTGATTTTTTCATTATAGTTTTAAGCAGATTTCTTTGTCTTCAGTCAGTTTGGCTCCTTGAGAAACATCTGGGCCTCTTGCTCTGCAATTAATTTATGGGTAGCTCCCTCAAAAGGGAGATCTTGGCATGCCCTTAAACTATTCTGTGTTCACTGTTATCATCCCAGATGCCAGTCCTGATCAATTGGTGCTGGTCTCTACATCTCATTGCAAAACTTGAATCAGGACATTGATATATCCTCAGAGTTCATCTGATTAATTTTTTTTTTTTCTGACTTACAGACAGCAGTTTTCTTTTTTGTTTAGGCCCAGACTATTATGTCAGTTGACAGAAAAGGGAAAGGAGCGGGGATATAATGCTTTCCTCCTTTTAGGCTGCTAACTGTGGAAGTGCTGGAAATGTGTCCTTAAGGGTCTGTGGTGCAAATATCAGTTTGTATGCAACTGTGTTGATATCTTTCAATACTAAATCTATAGAATGGATCTTACTGGAGATTGACATTTTTTGTATTTGTATTGCTGTTCTGGCTTCTGGCTAGAAGAGGTTCTATTTAGCAAATGTGGTAATGAATGCCAAAATCAGTTCTCTCAAACTGTGAGCAGAACTACATTCTTACTCTCTGAGAGGTTTACTCTGCGTTTTATCTGCTAACTAATTTGCATTAACATTGCACTCAACCCTGGAGTCAGCAAACTATGATTCCAACCCCTTATTTTTATGTACAGCCAGGAACATAGGAGTAGAGAATGGTCTTCATACAAACAAGAAGATAAAGAGATTGCCATGGTGAGAAAATGCTGCAGGAGCTGGAATGGCTGTGTCATTGAAGCTAGCATTGATCTAACCCTTTTTTATTTTTTTTTTTTCCTAAAGCACTAACTGAAAGTGAGTTGCAAAAGAAAATCAATTTTGAGAATCATTAGGGTTGGAAGGAACCTCTCCTGGGTCGCACAGTCCATCACTCCTATGATTGTTCCTAAACCAGCTCTAACAACTGGGTACCCACTCGTATTTTTTATGATGGCTCTACATTTTTCTATGGCTGGTTGCAACAATAATGTTAAAACAAACATTCTTTAAAAAAGAAACATTGCAAAGCAAGCCCTTGGGTACGTTTTAGCTGACAGATAATCTTCAAGGCTCATTTGCTTTTAAAAAGTTACAGTACTCAGATGTCAATGTGTATTCATCTTTGTGGGTGCCAGGAATATTAGAAATATTACTGTCTCTTTTCTCTCTTGTGAGTGGGTCTCTCTTAGGCTCTGAAGAACTCCTGATTTTGAAATGAATGGCTAAATGTCCAGTGTTCTTGAAAGAGGTTAAAAGGCAGTTGTTTGTGGTTCTTGTCAAGGATAAAGGAACCTTCTTCAAGTCAGAATTGCAGGCTAATACAACAAAATTTACTAACATGGAGAGGGTAGTTCCAGGAAGGTATCATCAGTCTTGTTTGGTGTGAGATTGAGTTGAAATTTCATAGAAGGTACAGGTTAATTTTTGCAGCATAATGCCACTCCGATCTTCTGTGCTGCTTGATGTCTTCTGCAGTGTGTTCCAGCCTCTTTTCTCACCTGAACTGTGTCTTGTTTCACCTTGGGAAGGGTAGTTGGCAAATCATACTGAAGTGCCTGCATAGTGCAGAATGGGAAGATACTTTATTTGAAGGCTTGGGAAGGGAAACCCACCTGTCTACCTTTTGTCTTACTTCTGTTGTATGCCTGCAAATGCCATGCAGGAATCATGTAATAGCACAATGTTACAATGGCATAACTTCTGCTTCTGCTTCCCAAAGTGACCACTTTTGAACATAGGTGAGAAAACCATGTCTACAGGTTAGCTATGGCTTGTAGTTGATAGTTATCACACTAATCAAAGTGCTTTGCCGAGAAGTCAGCCCAGTTTCCCCCTTTTTAAAGTAGGAATATCTAAAATCTTTATATCCTTTCCCTCCTCTCAAAAGAAAACCCTGTAGAATTTAAAATTATGTTTTAATGGCTGTGGTGTAAAATCAGTTCAGTTGGGAAGAATTTCTTTTGGAGAAACGCTGCTCTCTAGACGGACAGCTTCTCTTTGGGTTTGCTGTGTGTGGCTCAGTGTTGTGTTATGGGAGATGTTGTCTACCAGTTTGTGGGTTTACTGCATGACAGGTAAGAATCATAGAATCCTAGAATGGTTTGGGTTGAAAGAGACCTTAAAAACCATCCAGTTCCGATCTTCCTGCCATGGTCAGGGATGACACTGACTAGATGAGGTTGGTCAGGGCCCCGTTCAACTGGCCTGGAACACTTCTCTGAGCAACTTGTTCTATTGCCTCACTTTGTAAGAATAAAAATAACAACAACCACCACCACCTATTCAATTCCCTAATAAGAACTTATTTGACTATTCCTGTCCATTGGTGCAGGAATGAAATGCTTCTAAGTCTTATTTGCAGGGGCAGCAAGTCAGGAAGAGTGGCCAATTTGCATCCCTTTTCCCATCTTGAACTTTACCATTTTAGAGTGGTGAAGGAACCCAGAGAGGACTTTGGGGGGATGGTGTGAGCACTGCTCAGTGTACTGCAGAATCATCCCTTTACTTCTCACCAGATACTTGCAGAGATAAAACATAAAATAATTCAGTAATAACCTACTGCTTTGCCCTAATCTAGCATCTCACACTTTTATGATTAGAAAAGAGCTAGTTAAATAATAATATCAAGAAAGCTGCAGCATAACGCTTTACTTTAGTTGCATAATTTTGCAACAGCAATTACCTCAGCTACAAATTTAATTTAAAAACTCTTTGAAAGCACAGTCTCTGTTATCACAGAATATACTTGAAATCAATGAAGGATGATTTCATTCCAAGTCTGAAGATACTATTAACATCCAGGAAAGAAACCTGCACACAGACACATTCTCTTACTTGTTAATAAATTCTGCTGTGGCAATTACAAATCTCGACTTCCACAAATTCATTTATTCTTGGCAAAACATGAATTATAAACAATGTTTGCCAACTTAATGCACTTGCATTCTTGCACCTAGTGGGGAAATAGACAGAAACTCTTGAAAATGATCCTAATCATGATGCTGTTAAGTAAGATGCAGAGAACATAGTCTGATAAACATCACAGTGACTGCCTACCATTATCTTATATTTTCCTTCATGATTCATGGTATCTTAGCAACCATATAGGCCTGATAACCTCTAATGGCTCTAAAAATGATGCAGTTGGAATCTATCACTTAAGGCCTGGTGCTCGAGTAATGACACTCTTTTCTTTGATGGCAGATCTCAAGTCAAATAAATACACAGGAACTGGAGCAGCTTGCTTTGTCTGGATATTCATATTTTGCATGGTTATTCAGACTGAGCAAGGAAAGGACTCTGTAATCCAGGCTTAATCAGTATAGATTTTTGGATAGACACACATACCTTAATTAACTATATGGATTCAAAAGAATGTCAAAAGAGCAGTGGGTTATTGACTGTCAGTTATTATTTGTGCGTTAACTGGGGGGCATGGAAAGGGCAGTCTGCTATCAGACTGAGGGAAAATGTATAGATTCATCAAGAATGCCTGAGAATCTGGACATTGCTGGGTTGGCTGTGGAGCTGTTAACTGCCTGATCATTGCTGACGGGCCCTGGGATGCTCTGAGTGAAGCTGCTGAACACTGAGATAATGTATTGACTGCATTACTGTCCCTGTGTCATCAAGAGCACAGGCTGAAAACAGTGTGAGGCAAGGTGGCATTTAGTCAGTGTTGTTCAAATTTCTGCCAGTAACCCACTTCTACTTAAAATGGGAGAATTTAGAGTTAGATAGAAGTAGTTCCTGTTTTGCTCTGGGTTTTTTTGGTATTTGCAGAGTTAGGTGTTATTACATTATTTAAGTTGGAGCTAAACCATAAACATAAGGTCTTTCTGCTTTGGACTCAGACAGGAAAACCCTGTTCCAGGGTCCTGTGATAAAGGCTCAGGCAGAGAGGGCAAGGCTTGTGGCTGCCCAGCTATGTGGAGGTCACAACAGCCAGACTCTGTGGGCTTGTCACAGGACAGAAGTTAGCACGAGAGGACTCAAGAAGGCAGGAAGCATAAAACTATCCATGTCCTGTCTGGAAAGAAAACTGGTGAGAGTACAGATACTGGACATGTGTATGCAGAGTGGGGTTCCCAGCCTATGGAATATCTAAGACCAACAGTTCACCAAAGATATTTCCTGTAGACATATTTTGTCCTGCTACCCTGTTCTCAGAGGAGAGGAGGCCTGATGGATGGGGTGGGGATGCTGCTGAGCTGAATCTGAATTGCTACTCTCAGGGGAAGATGGAGCTGGAGACACATGCACAAATGCATGCCCAGGCTGTCAGTGCTGTGCCAGCACGGCAGGGAACCCCAGCACCCTCTCTCTTTAAGATTAGCACCTGGGGAACTTACATCCAAAATCTCCAAGCCTGAGAAACAGAAGCTACCGTGTTTTGGAATAGTTTCCTGTTCCCAAGGTGAATATTAGCCCAGTAAAAACTGCAGAATCAGAGGTATTGTCAAACTTCAGAACAGGGAACTGAATGTCAATGCCATTTACTGACTGTTTTTGCTATAATTCTATCAGATGCTGAGCAGACAACATTTACATTTAAAAATACAAGTAATCAATGTATGTTAATGTATGCCCTTCATGCATTCTGTGCTGGAGCATTTTACCAGCTCTTTTAAAGGGCCATGCTACTGCAGGCAAAAAACCTTTCAGAAACCTACCAACGACAAAGGCTTCAGGTTTGGGAAGGAAAAAGAAAACCAACAGATTTTTCAAAATTTTTTCTGCTAGATTTTGGCTTCTGCATAAGCACTAATACCATGTCTGTGTGGTGGAAACCACTTTATCTTTTCACTTAAAAATGCTTTATTTTCTTTTTGTGAGGTGTGTATCAACAGTGTATGTACAGGAAAAGGCACAGGGGTGGCACACACAGAAGGACAGAATGCTGTCCACCACACAACCACAGAGTCCCTAAGGAAGCCTGGGCTTGTCTTTAAGCCTTGTGAATGCTACCACTTGGCAAATATGATTATCAAAATGCTAATGAAGAACACACTATCATAATTCCAGATTAAAGTGACACCTGCCATGTTCCTGTTAGTAAAATTTGACATATATCTGTGTTACTTTCAGGTACATGGGCAAACAATTTAGAAGTGGAGCAGGTAGGGTGTGAATTTGTGAGAGCTCAGAGTGGCTGTTTGTGTACAGGCTTTTACCTTATTGTGAGTGCAAAGTAAGTGAAGAGCACTGAAAATACTGCTCTAGGAAAGATATTTCACCTTACGCTGGCGGGGGGTCTGTAGCCTGCGCCTGGAGGTGCTGTGTAGGTGCTCTTGTCTGTTCACACCATACCTGATGCTGCAGCATCTCTGTGAGCCATAATTCCATGAGAATTGTTAAACTCAAAATTCTGTGTATGATATGAAACAACTTGCTTCAGGCTTTGAGTTCATTGTTGTCTCCAAGTGATTTTCAGTAGCTCAGTTGGTTTCATCCCTTCAAGAGCTTACCAGCACATTCATAATGGATTGTCCCCCATTCTGCCTTGGGTAGAAACACACAGGCCCCCTCAGGGAAGAAATCCCTGAGAGTTTGAACCTAAGGCCAAAACCTGCCTTGTTACAAACCATGAGAAGTCAGATCTGTGTCTGCTGACCCCACTTAACCCAGTGTTTGGTTGCTCCCTGGCCAGTGACAGTATCTCTTGTTTACATCCCACTCTATGTGAAATGGAACATAACTGAGTGATCTTTGCATTAGTTTGGATTTTTACTTTTAAAAAAATCCCCCAAAGATAGATTCTTTTTTTATAGTAGGGGAAAAATTCTCCCCTGTTCCCAGTTTGATCAGCTCCAGTACACTCTTTACAGTCTTGCAGCCTTGTAAATGGATGCTGGGGCTTGTTTACAAAATTCCACGAAAAATGCCTTAAAAGGGCCCGTGGCACCCCACATGACTGGAATTTCAGAGTTTATACAGTCTGGTGAGACATCCTACTGCTTTATGCTCAGCAACTCTGCTGACAAAGGCACCTTTGTTAAGCAGTTATGTATTGACAACCAGAGAAAGTTTCAGATTGTACATGAAAGAACACTAATTTCTCACATGATTTCTGGAATATTTGAGCTATCATGCAATTATTATATAAGGTTTGGAGACTATGTTACAAGGTGCCTTTAAAAAAGACACTGGAAACCAGACGTAGTGTCAAAAATTCATCAGCAGTTCCTTCTGTGTAACACACTTTTCAAGAGACAAGCAAAAAAATGTCAAAACCAAATAAAGAATCCTTAGCTGTTCAAGATCCAATTTAGCCTTTCTTATACAGTTCTCTTCCCGTAAACCACTCTCCTCATGTTTTCTTCCAGTAAATGAGATGTGCATAATTCAGTCTTATTAGAGAATTGATCCCTTTGAGGAAAAAGAAAACCTTCAGAATGCTAAGGGAGGAAAAAACCAATTGTACTGATTTCATGATACTTTAGCTCACATTCTCAGATTTCCCAGCTTTCCCTCTGTCTGCGGGATGTGCTGAGATACACTGATAGGAATACAGGACACATCAGATTTCTAATAATAGTCGAGGCGAAATGCATCCATATATTCATTTTTTTTCTGTGCTCTAGATGCCAATGCCCAATTTAAAAGTTCCACATCCCCAATTTTTCATTTCTTACTAAATAATTTGAGGTGCTTTTCCCTCTTTCTTACACTGGTATCTATTGGAAATAGCTTTCTTCAAGCAAATAGTATTATTCTGGCATTTATTATGTTGACTAGAGAAGAAATAGTGCAGACATTGAGTTTTATGATATGTTATATTTTAAAATGACATATTAGTTTGCTATGGGGTGACTGAAATGCAGATTAGAGACTCAACAGAAATTTTTTTTTTATAGAAACAAGTATTTCTGCGACAAATCTTCTGATGGAATAAGCAGATGAAGCACTTCTGATTTCAACAGCCCCTTGAGGTGTTAACGTGAGGTTTTTATTTCTCATTTTTGAGATTTGTGACCTTGGTTGACCTGTTTACCTGTTACATATATTCCTTGGAGACCAAAGATTTTACAGTCAGTGCGAGGCCAACAAATGTGCTGTGCACGAGTGTGCCTTACCTAAGGGAAAAGAAAAAAATGCACACCGCTGTTGTATGATATGGTCCACTGCCATTTCCTCTGGGGTTAAGAGGACAAGCACAGCCAAAGTCATACAGCTCTGGGTAGCAAATGTATTAGTAAGGGCCATGAAGTGTTGCACTGGAGTTCAGCATGAACAGCACAGTGAAAACAGTGAGGGATCAGAAAAAATGAGGAGAGGCATTAAGGATTTGGGTATGTATTCTAAACTGCCTTAGGAATCTGACCACATTTTGGTTGGTATCAAAATATTTATAGTAGAGAAGATTAATATTTGCACCACGAAGCTCTTCAATTTCATTTACCTTAGGAACAGGGATTTTGGCAATAAGAAGAACCAACTGTAGCCTCCTCCCTGAGAAGCTGATGAGTTGTGCTGTGGAGAAATGGTCCGTGCAGTGGTGGGGACCTGGCTGACAGGTGGCACCTGGAGAGTGGTGGGAAATGGCTCCTTCTCAAACCGGCAACCTGTCACAAGTGGGGTCCCCCAGCGATTGAGACGGGGACAATTGTTATTGTCATCAGAAGTGATCTGGAATAAGGGATAAATTGTACTCTGATGAATTTGCTGATGGTACCGAACCGAGTGGGGAAGTGGGCACTCAGAAGGGAGAGCCACCCACAGGAAGACCTGGACAGGCTGGAAAAGAGGATTAACAAGACCCATATGAAGTTCAGGGAGGACAGGTGTACATTGTAGACAGGGATAAAGTATTCTCTCAGCCTCCTTCTGGTTGCTGCTGCTCTCTGCAGTCTGCTGGAGCTCTCAGAAAAAGCACTGCTCTGATTGCACCAGGTGCTGCAAGCTCAGGATCACAGTCACGTAAGCTTTGCCTTGGGCAGATCCATGGTGGTGGAGGGTCTAATGAAAAAAATAACAGAAACAGTAACAACAGAAATGAGGAAAATTAAGTTTTTCACCAAACATGTCTTTCATTTTTGCTGCTGCAGGGCAAGATATTTGCTTTTATTATGACTTTTTGTTTTGTTTTAGTTGAAGTCACAGCAATAGGTACAAGGGATTGCTGGGAAACTATTCTAATTAAAACTGTCTTTGTTTTATGGAATTCAGAAAGGAAGCTGTGATGATTAAAACAGTGAATGATGGCACAAATTAATTTAAGAGATCCATTAATGAGTATTTTCCAGGATATTATGTTGTCTATGTGTTGGGTTTTTTTAGCTGTTTGTTTGTTTGTTGGATTTCTTTTCCTTCACCCTTGGAAATTAGATTGCCTGAATATTTCATCCTTAGCAAAAGATGAGATTGACCACTGCAGGAAAGTCAGTAAGTTACTTGATAAGTGCCAATGGCTTTTCTTTTACTTTCTTTATTAGAAAGTAGTTAATATAATCTGTGAACCTTCTGCCTGGTTGTGTGTGATTCTGTCACAATTATGAGTAGAAAGAATTCTAATAAAGAATGTTAGAATTGGGTTATTTAGTTTTCCTTCTTGTTAAAAATGTTTTTCTGTCACATGCAGTTTGAGTTTTTCTCAGGCCTCTTCCAGTACATCATAACTGCAAGTCCAAGGGGCAACCTCGATATCCACAGTCTGTCTGGGTGGGACTCTACACAAACCTCCTGCCTGCCTCTGACTCACCCTCTCCCTAACCTGTGTCCTTCTTCCTTCACCTCTCAGTTATTTCCTTGGAAAGCCTCATTTTTGCCCTCTCCCAGTATCCTGTGATGAACCTCAACAGCACCTCACATATCATAACTGATAGATACAATACTATACCTCCTACGTATAGACTAAAGCTGGAGTTCAGCAATAAAACTCAGTATTGTCTTAGAGATCAAATTAGCACAAAGGCAAGAGAGATTTTCTTTGCTGTGATTAAACTCTTTTGAAAAATTTCATTTGTCTCTGTTGTAAGAGGGCATGTTCACTTTTATTAGAAGCAGATCTGTGTTTTTGAAAATGGTAGATTTTTTTAGTGATACATGTGAAGTGGTTTGCTTGCTAAGCTGCCATTTGGTCTTTGCTCCTTTAAAATGTCTATTGAGAATTTGAAAACTCCAGTATTTAAATGAAACTTAGACTTCTCATGAATTACATATACTGTGTGTTAAGTACAGCTTCTTTTTGTATTTCCCTGCCTATTGTGGCTTTTCCTGCAGGGAAGTTGCTTTATGCAGTCTCTGCTCTTTCCCTCTCATTCCTGCTCATTGCTGCACCTTGCAGACCCATCTGTTTTGTCACTGCAAGATTCTGCAGAACCACTGAAATGGTCTGGACTGAAAAAAAACTTGTTCAGCTTTGATATTTTATTGCAGATGAAATCTCCTGAAATATCACCTACATTCTTCATCTAAGCAGCACAGACACAATCAGAACCAATGGGGAGAAGTGTATTTTCAGTCATCCGAAATAAATACCCACTTGTCTGAAGTGAATCAGTGCCAAATAGGGATCTGGTGAAACAGCCGAGCTCAAATTTCACAGCTACGTTCCTTCTTCAATTGTGCACCATAGGCAGAGTCACTTACACACCACTTTACTGCTGGCTTATTCAAGAATTCCTAAGGGGTGGTAAATCTATTGCAGTATTTTTAATTTGGATAACATTCACTGAGGAGCCTAGAAACTTCTGGAAACATTAACTTTTTGCATTATTTGGAAGGCTTTCTGTTTCTTTTTACTAGCCTATCATAAACAGCATACATTAGGTATGTTACAGTTATGATGAAGGGGAAATCTTTTCCCATCTCACTCAGGAGGTTCTGTTTCTGATGTTTTCTCCCTCTTTGCATCACTCACCCTTGTCTCTCTCTCAATTAAGCAAACTGGGACAAATTTGGGAGCATCCTACAGTGGTTTCCTCTTGATATTGGCATACATTCTTGCCCTGAGGTCAGATTCACTGAGAATAAAAAACAGAAATTGCTGTAAAAAAGAGCAAAAGATATATGGTCTAATTGAATCTATTTCCTTGTGCTGGTGGGTCTCATCCCAGAAAACTTCCTTTTGCTTGTCTTAGTGGAACGAGATGGTTGGAGATGGCAATTAACAGAGGCTGATAAATGAAATGGTGCCTACCACTTGGGAGAGAGGGTGTCCTGAATAATGATCCTTTTCTTCAGGGATGTTTGCAAGGTGATATTGCATGGGTGGATTTGAAATATGCTTGGTGATGATTTTCGCTTGGCTTGTTGCCACAGGAGGCATCTCTGGTGGGTGAAGCTGGCATTGTGCTCTTTGCTCTGCTGCTTAAAGGGTGGACCTGCTGATTAACTCTGTTTAGTTACTAGAATTCAGTGAGTACAGTGAGAACACTTAACTGGCTTGGGTGCTCTTTAGTTTTAGCAGTACTTCTTACTGCTGTGACCCTGATGTCTTGACCTCTTCTGGGCTGCTGGGGCTACCAAGGTGCTGGGTAGTTTAGCTCAATGTCTGGGTATGGCTGACTCAAGTGGCATTGGCAAACATCAGGACACAGTTATTTTTTTGCTCTAATATGCAGGAATTTCTCCTTTGCTTTTTATTCTCACTGGATATATATTTAAAAAAAATGATGCAATATAAAAGATGCAGCATTTAATTTCCCATTCACTTAGTCCTCAAACAATGGTATTTTTTAGTGCTGTTACTATGTAAATGGTTACCAAGTGAATAACTGCTCTCATAAATAGTCACAGGCAGAAATTGCTTTAGCTGCATATGCTAATAGATAGTGGTTCTTATTAGTGGGGCTTATTAATTGGTTTGGTGTCTTAATTAAATTGGTGTGCCAGTGAGTGGAAAAATAAATCCTTGTTAGGCCAGTGGATTCCTTATTACATGTTCTACTATTTTTTACGTTCAGAGAACTTCAGAAACAGTGACTGAGGCTCCAATACTGCTGAGATACTTCTCAGATACTGTATCAGGTGCTTTCCAGAGGGACGTAAAGAAAATTGGAGTTTGGTTTCAAATGTGGATGATCACCGATTTCCAGTCCTGTATGTAAATAATGTATTTCACTCATCTTTGATAATAGGGTCCAGCTTGTGTTTTACATGCAGATTCTGTAATTCTGTGAGCCACATGTCCCTGGAAGAAGCTTGCCAGTGTTAATTGTAAGTGTGCTATGCTGGTTGGTTATTTCCAAGCAACACTGCATTCCTGTGGAAAATATTAAACTAGTTTCATGCCAATAGTGACTTTCCAAGAATAAAATGTGTTATTTATGTATCTGATAATACATAATACATCCCTGTGAATTAAGATGTCCCTTGTGTCTGCTGTTATCTGCATCTTTGATAAGTTGGTTTTGACATATAATTCTCTATTTTTTTCTTTTGCTCTTCTTCTCCTTTGAAAAAATATGCAAAATGTGCAGTTTTACTGCAGTGTAAGCCAAAAGCATAATTCATGTTGCACACATATAATTTGATTTCAAAAGATTATCTGTAGTACTGGCAAAACATCAGTGAACCAGGCTGCACTGAGGCAATAAAATCATGCACTAAAAGCATCTGGGGTGTTTGGGTGAAGTCAGCACCCACTCTTTAGTGCCAGTTTATGGGGTTGGTTTTTTTCTTTCCCATTTTTGCTTTTTTGGCTTAAAAACATAGTGTTTTGAACTTAAGATTTTTCTTAGCACTGAGTTTTCTATATTTTCCTACTCTTGATGCTCATCTCCTGTTGGTATCAGTGGAAGGTGTGCAGATGGAAGGGAGACCCTTCGAGGATACCCCATGCATGAAAGAAGAATCTTCTCCCCCCTCTCCTCTGCTGTAGCTCTGGGCTGCCTCTGTCACTCTTACATTTGAAGGATGTCACAGCCTGAGTTTGCCTGGGAACTTTTGACTCGACTGCTGAGGAATATACCATGGCTTTAGGTGGGAGGCTGTATGATGCTTCAGTGAGGAAGGCTGGGAGGACTTTTCTGTCTGTGTTCTGTGGGATGATGGTAGAAGAACAAGAACCTACTGGAGAGGGTCCAGTGGAAGGATACAAAGGTGATGAGAGGAGTGCATTATCTCTCTTGTGAGGAAAGGCTGAGGGAGCTGGCCTTCTTTAGCCTGGAGAAGGGAGGGCTGAGAAGGGAGCTCATCAATGCACACAAATATCTTAAGGGTGGCTGTGAAGAGAATGGGGTCAGACTTTTTTCAGTGGTGCCCAGTGACAGGACAAGGGGTAACAGGCACAAATTGAAACACAGAAAGTTGCACCTGAATAGGAGGAAAAGCTTCTTTACTGTGAGGGTGACGGAGCACTGGGACAGGCTGCCCAGAGTGGAGTCTCCTTCTCTGGAGACATTCAAACCCCATCTGGATGATGCAATTCTGTGCAAGTGTTCTGGGTGAACCTGCTGTAGCAGGGGGTTGGATCAAAGGATCTCCAGAGGTCTTTTCCAACCCCAGTCATTCTGTGATGCTGTAATGTCCTCTTTGTTTTTAACCATTACTTTTTTTGGAAGAGACAATACATTGGATGGCAAAGTGAAGTCAAAGAGTTGTGTGTTCTGCTGAAAACATCTCTTAACCTTGGTAATGGGATATTATAGGGTCATTTAACATCTGTACTGCTGCACCCAACACCTTTTGTACCAGCAAGAGAGGGCACTGAAGACTGATAATAGAGGAAATACCCTTTCTTACTGTAACTGTATAAAGGTGGGATAGTCTCTGTGCTAAAAGAGGAGGTCTTCATTAACTGCTTATTCCTATATGAAGGTGCAACTCCAAATATGTGAAACAGTTGAATTTCTAGCAAAACTCTCAATGAGATATACAGACTGAGCAATTTATTATAGTCCACACTTGATTCCTGATTAAAATGAAGTGCTGGAATCCTAATGGATATGAAATTCTCAGTCTTTTTCATTCTCTACCATTCACTTCATGTTGGAGTTTGAAAGAAATCTCATTTGTCAGTTTTTTAATCTGCAACTTGCAGCTGTAGCAAAACATTTGGATAGAAACTTATTTTCTAAAATTTACTTAGGACAAAATGGCCTTTTTTATTGTTTACTTCCTGCATTTGAAATAACTTTTGTTAAAGACCAGCTTCTGCACCTGTGTTCCTCCAGAAATCTGTCTCTTCAAATTCTCTAGACTGATTTGTCGGTTTTTTACGTGCCAGAACCAGTTGTGTCTCTTATTGCATTAAATCACTGGCATAACTTAATGCCTCATGACAGATGCAGCTGCACATCACTGTGGCTGAGAAACCAGGAGAGAAGCAGAGGCCCAAGTCTAGAGAAGGCTCAATATCTCCTGTGGGTACTTACAGAACTTTAAATCTGGCTGGTACTTATGTAGCTGTGTTGCTTATCTATTTTTTTTTAATCTTTTTTGCAAGTCTGAGGGAAGGTCAAAGTCAGGGGAAAGTTGAGTGAGAGCAATCTTTCCACTTTATTTTTTTCCCCTCTGTACACATACCTACCTCATATCTCAGCTTCCTACTGTGGAGGGTTGGACAGAAGGTCTCCTTGAAGTCAGCTCTGCGTGTTGACCAGAAGCATCTTAAGAATTCATTCAGAATTTCTCTTGGCCCTTACTATCCTGATTTGATAAAATCAAATAGCACCTAGTAGTCCTGGCAGATGAGCGCTTTAGGCAGAAAAGTTACTCTGGATGAAAGGGTTTAGATGTCATTCAGAATTCTATCACTTTACATTTTTGGGATTTGTGCTTTAAAAAATGAAGGGTGAAGTGATAGTTCAGCTTTCTGATCTGGTCTGATTCTACTCCTCAGAAGAAGAGGTACAGATTCCTCTGAGGGGCACAGTTCAATCTACGGTTGCCATACCAAATCCAGGATTCTTGAAGTCACATCAAAGTAAGCGTGGTTCAATGAAAAGTCATCCTTTACAAAAACATTGGTATTCCTTTAAATACTCCATGTGATAGAAAGTTTACAGTATCACTGCCTCTTTATAAATTAGTTCATTGATTAATTCCCCTTAGTTAACAGCTCTTTAGTTCTGCTTTGGCCTTAAGAATTTCAATTTTTACCCTTTGGGCCCATTGTCTGTAAAAGGCAAAAAATTGCCTTTTCAGACATTATGAGCCAAATACTGGAAAACATGGACTGTGCTGCCATTTACATTGCTACTTTTCTGTCTTCTGCATTCTGATTAAAACAAGATGCAGAAGATGTGTGTCTTCAGAAATTTAGAAATGCATATGTCTGTGATGCTTTTTATGGTGTGTTGGCTAAATGCTAAAGTCATTGTAAATGGCAGGTAGACTCTCTCCTGTATGGGGGCTTATTTGGCATCTGTGCCTCGGACGCTACTGACCCTCTGCCAGGTGAAGCCAAGCAGGACCTTTCTGTATAATGTTACACTTGAATCAGCATAAGCTTTTCCAAGTTGAACAATTTATTGCAAAAGACCATTTGCCACTGTGTTTTGCTGAAGTCTTCAGCGCTGCCCTGTCAGCTAAGAGGGGTCTCTGTGTGGATTAGGCACAGTGGCAGGCAGTTTGAGGGCATATGAGCTCACACATATGAGTGCAAAGGGAGCAAAGTCTTCCCTTGCATTCTAGGTTGGTTTCATTTTTCAACCTGTATGAAAATTATGGCATTTTAACACTGTGGAATGGGCTTGCCATTTTCTGGTAAAAAGTGGTGGTATGAAGGAAGACTATGGGTAGTAATGATAAATGATGATGTGGAAGGGAAATAGAAAACTCAATGTTATGACCACCAGTTGGCAGCCCTGGGCTCGAGGGTCTGGCTGTCTGTTTAATAACTTCTTTGCTTTAGGGGATAACACAGAAAGCATCTGTTGCTGAAGTGAATAAGCTGTTGCATTTTAGAACAAACCTTTGCCAAAACTCTCTCGAAGAACTCTGTGACTGTCACTGCCTGCTGAGTACCTCACCTGGCTGCTGTGCAGGTGAGGACACAGTTCCATGAGGTGCCTTGTAGCCCCTTGTCCTTTGGTTGGATGCACCAACTGTTGCTGGCTGAGCAGTGAAAACCAGAACAGAGCAAGATGGGAAGAGCAGAGTCATTTGTAGAGTCCTGAAACAGCCATGGCACTCATTTTTGAGCTCAACAAAAGGTGAAGCCTGTAGTCACCTAACCTTTCCCTTGTTTATTTACAGTAAATAACCCCTCTAAAAATTGACATATTTAGACAGAGTTGGATGAAGATCCTGAGTAAGTTCTGAGGTGGCCATTTGTCCTGCTCTCCAATTATTTTTTATTAATAATATTTTGTTCTTCAGTAGCTGTACCTGTGTTTGGTTCAGCAAAGTTGAGACAGCTCAGAGCTCACCCCATCCTTCCTGACCCTTCAATTACCCTTGTGTTTCAGCTTCTTTCTCCTCTAACTTCGTACCAGTCTCTGTTCTTCATTCCCTACATAAAGTAACTTTAATAGCTTGACACACTAGAGCTGACTTAGCTTTTGCCATTTCTCATCCCTCTTTGAATATGTAGTGTCCCAGAAGGATAATTGTTCTTATGTCTCCATTCCATACAGTGTTGTCTTTTCCTAATTTATGTCCCTCCTATTGCTGCAGTGGCAGCAATCACTGGTTCTTAGTTCTTCACTGGTTCCTAGTTTAGAAAATGATCTATAATTGCTTTGATTACAGAGCACATCAAGAATACCCCTGTGCTCAGACACCTCCCCTCCTCCCCACCTGACATTCCAGACATACACACCTGTTTACTTTTCAAGGAAGGTTATTACCCTTGCAAAAGCTTAGAGGGAGACTTACAGAGCTCAGTTTGGCATGGCTAACGGGAAGCTCAGGCAGACTTAGAGGGGTAGTTTAAACTGAGCAACATATACTTGGGTTTGATTATGTTGTATTTTTCAACACACAGCTCTTTTATAGCTGGAAATGGTTTTGAAATTTGATTAGAGCTCTCTGTTTTTCTGTAGAGCCTCAAGTTTTTATTAAAGAGAAAGAACTGAGAACAAAATCTTGTTAATATCCTTCTGCCTGGTGGATGTGTCTGAGTGACATCTACAATAGCATCATAAATAGGTATTTACTTGGACTTTCTTCTTTTCACGTCTCTGATGCATTTCTTCTTCTGGATTTGGTTTTCCTGTGTTGTTAAGTGGCACTGACTGTGTGTGAGAGAGAAGAATGTTTTTGCAAACTGTCTTAAGCCCTGCTCATCAGAGAGGTGGTCAGTCTTACACCTTCCCTCTTCTTCTCTCCCAGTGGGGTCTAATCACTCTAAAAAATAAATTAGTATACTGAGTTCAGGAACACTAACTCAATAAATGTGTTGATGTCAGAGCAAATGGCAGTCTTGGCTACCCTGCTGTTATAAGTGATTATTCTCTTTACTCTTAAATATGCTGTGCTGTGATTGCTTCCAGAGAACCTATTATGGCCTACCCCTCACTTCTTCAAAAACTATAAACATCTTTAACTGCCAGCATACTGTTTTTTTCTCTCAGCTTTCCAAAACATGTAAGTGGCAACTTATGTGCTGTACTAATAAAGCTCGAGACTTGTCCAAACTAAAATTTGGTGCCTTAGGATGGAGCCAAAAAAGACTAGCAAAATGCTGAATATTGGAGCAGCATACATGCATTACCAGGACAAGATGGCACTCTGCAGCTTTCAACCTCCATGTTTTCAGTAATAGCCTTATTTTTGTGTTTCATTGCTGCTGGGATATATATTAGTCCATATCCACCTATAAGCTGGATAGCAATAGGGTACAGAGGCAAAGTAATGGGCTGTCACTTCTGATGTGGGAGAAAATAAGCCACTATTTTGGGATGAGTTTTTAGGAAAGTGTTAGAAGAGACTATTATTAGTAGTTATGTAAAAAGAAGGGTCTGCTTAAAACACCAGAAAGAACACAGTTTGTCACCAGTTTTAAACAACCCTGCTTTTATTTACATACGTACTTGTTTGTCTTCAGCAATAGGCACAAATCAGTGCTCTGCCTGCACAGTTTCTGTGCCTTACTCTCAGGATAGAATAAAACAACCTTTTTCACCCTTTCACATTGAAGCCAACAGATAAAATAGTGGCTCCATTACACCTGCAAGGGCAGGAACAGGCATCCTATTTCCTGGAGGCAGCAGAACAAATGAATATTTTTGGAAAATAGACTCCTCTAGCAACCTTCTGTGCCTTGCTGCAGATGTAGCTGGATGAGCAGAGTGCATCAGTACATGACTTGTGGGTACAGAGAAGTGCTCTGGAGACTTGGACTGTGATGAAGACTGAGAAGCCCATGATGTTTGTTACAGAACAGTATCATTACTCTCTTGGTCCCTTGTGAGCAGTGTTTTTAGTTGGGTGTTAACCAAGAGGGGTGCTGAAGTTGAGAGCATGTTGGTTTGTCACCTGAGCTTTTAAAATAAGCAGTAAAATTTCTCATCTTATTTACCAACACAGCACATGTGTTTGCCTTTAGCAAGCAGCCTTCACAGTGATGGGCAACAGCTGCAGGAGAAATATCCCAGTGAATCACTGCAATTAGCTCCACGGGGACAAGTGTGAAATGACATCTGGGAGGTTCTGGAGTTTCCAAGCGAACCAAGACCAGGTCTGCTGACATTTTTTGTAGACCTTGGACCATAAAAGTGAAGACAATACATGATGAGACTGGTGAGCACCAGAAGGGGTTTGTGGGAAGGACAGGTCCCAGGGCTGTGCTGCGCCTTCACCATCCTCGTGGCAGAAATGAATAACTAGTTTTTGGCTCTGAGTAGTTTTGTGACAAATGAATAAGGGAGGGAAGAGAGCAGCAAAAAGCGCCTTGTCAGTATGTATTAGTGGTCTGTAATGTGTTTTATGCTTAATGGGAGCCTTATGTAATCCTCTTTGGCCCTGACTGAGGTAGGGTGGCATCTCCACTGCTGTGAAATTTGGGAATAAAACCCACTCTGCACTTGTATCTGAGTTCAGGTTCGTTCTGGCGTCTGTTTAATTTTGTTTGGCTCACATATTTCACTCTTTATAGACTGTTGAACTTTCTAAAAGTTTACCTTGAGGAATACTTTGAAACACCTGCTTTATAGAGCTCTCTCTGAAACAAAATTTAATTGAAATTTTCAAGTCTGATCGTAAAAGTTTTTTGTGTGTCTTTAGGGCTGAGGGTAGTTATTTAGAAAGATGAGTAGTTCACAAGGTTATGTACAAAGTAAGACCAACAAGTTGCTGAGAGATAATAGTCTCATATGGGATTGGTTTCAGGTTGTAGAGCATATAGTTCAGAGATTTAATGCAGTTTAGACGTACTTGAAAATCATCCCTAGTTTGTTTTTTTTTTTTTTCCCCTGACAGTATTTTCCTGACCTTGAAAATACCTTATGGGTGGTTCACAAAGAAAAATCTAAACATCGCTGTAATCAGAGAAAATACACAAGGATGTTCTATTTTTCATTATTTCTCTACTTATCTTTACCCTTATTTGAAGTCTCATGTGATTTCAATGATAGGCATATAGACTAGCATTAGTGCAGTAGATTTTCAAAAGAGATTAGATGAGAATTGTGTTGCCTTCCATAGGGCATTTTGCTTTATTCCCTCCCTCTTCTTTTCTTAAGATATCTTTTTATCAGGTGTGAATACTAACAATGCTGATATGGGGTGACAGTCTGACCAAACAACCATAGCAACAGAAACTGTTTTCCTTGTGATAACAGCTAAGCTAAAGGTTATGTGTATTGCTGCATCTCTCAATCTCTCTGCTCCACAGCACAGTGCCAGACAAAGGTAAGACTAGAGAAAGCTACAGCTAAAATATGCATTTGTTTAGAGGGAAGCAGGAGCTGCTGAACTCTGGTTAAAGCTTAAACATGGATAGTGTTTCTCTTCTAATGCATTATCTCAAAAGAAATATTATTAAATCTATGTTAAATAATATTTTGTTGCACAAATTTTTAATTTGAAAACTTATTGAATATTATCTGCTTAATCATGCTCCCTTAGGAGAGGGAATAAAAATAAAAATCCCAGAGACTGCTTTAAGCAAAGCATTTGTTTATTTTCTCTTTTCAGGAACAATATTTGACTTTTACAGTTGACCTAGATAATATTTAGTATTGACCTCAAGTCTTCTATGTGTATCCCTTAAGCTCAGAGGTTTGAAGGACACAAACAAATAAATGTTTTTGGACTATGAGAACTCCTCATTTTTCCCAGCATGGAATAGAATGAAGTGTGTTATTTCCAAAAGTAGTATTCATACTGACTTGGATCTACAATAACTTTCACATTAGTGCCTCGCACCTGGTAATCTATGCTATTTTCCTTATTTTTAGTCTTTGCTTATTAGGATAATTATTTTCAGATTTAGTCACATTTTCATAATAGGAAGATAATCTTATCTCCCAGTCAGTAAGGTCTGTCTCTGTGAGAAGTTCCTGCTCTAACAGTTGCCACAGCAGCAGCTCTGGGCCATTTAATAACTAAGGCTTCTCAATGCAAAACATAAGATGTGGTGATGATAATTCACTGAAGCAGGTTGGATTTTTAGGTTGGAGAGACATGCTGGACTGGGTTTCTTTAGTGCTGAATCCAACTCAATGTCTTGTGTTGGAATAAGTTTCCTGTTAGAGGAATTAATATTTTAGAGCGACCTAGTCATTGTTCTGGAAAACTTTTATTTTTCTTATTAGGCTTACTTAGGTTATTAGGTCACCAGATTGAATCTCTGAAGTTCTAATGAAAGAGGAAAAGCAGTCTCTGGTGATTCCTGAGTTGTGTGTGTAAAGGGAAAAAGAATATGGCGTAACTCTGCCTGGTGACATATTGATTTTGAGAGTAAATGAGTGGTAGGCAGTATCATGGTAAGCAGACAGATTGTTTTTTTTCTAGAGATCCATTGGCTAGAAAAAAAATTAATGGAATAATGATCCTGGAAGTTTCGACTCCCTTGTGATTATGAGGCTGATTTTCAGTTTCTAATGAATGGCCAGGCACATGGTTTCAAATTTATTTTTTCTCCCTCAAAGAAAAGTAAAATATGTGAACCTTTCTAAGGACCTTCATTATTTAATTTAGGGCTGTTATACTGTTTGATAGCACAACAGTTAAGTTGAAATCAAAAGAACTGTGCCACTTTCATAGTGCCAGAATGACTAGCTATTTTTTTTCCCTTATAACGTAAAATTCCCTGTGCAGTTTAAAGGGGCTGTGGTACTCTTTTGCAAAGTGTTCTCTGTTTGGGTGAGGGTAGGAGGGCAGGCTGCATTCATTGATGCCCAGTAGTTAAAACCTTTAATGAGAGGAGTCATTTTATAGTTCTCTGTAAAGTTACTAGTATGGCTTGTTTCCAGAGGATGGATTTAGGTCAGTAACGCTGTCACTGCACTGATGCTGGAAACGTACACTGCAAACTTACACTGCAAGGCTTACTTCCCATCCAGTCTTGTGCAAGGTGAGATGAGTAGGCCTATCCTTATCAAGGAGTTTGTTATTAAATCCAGTCTAAATGAGGCATTTTAGCAGAGGACAAAACCCCACCCACATGTGCACCTTTACTCCTCTTCTGAATGTAGTGGTGTTTAATAACTATGACTGTGGTCAGTTATCCTCTTCTGTTTTCTATATACTCTGGATAATACACTTTATATAACTATCAATATTTTAGTGATGGAAAGTAACTGCAATGTGTACCTGCAGGTAAATTGTGAGGATGTCTGTTCTGGGGGAAGAGTTCACTGTGTAGAATTAATTCTTGCAATAGTGAAATAGGAACTTGAGGTTTCTAAAAAATCTCTTTTTTTTTTTTTTTTTTTTTTTTTTACCTTGAATAACAAAGAACCACTTCCAACATTTCATAACTCCCTGTAATTACAATAGTGTTTGTGAGAATGATAGATATCTAATTAAAATCTATGAAAACTTCAGTCAGTGAGAAATGAGAATTAGTTCCCCAAATTGCAAATTTATCCTGAGTTTCAGAACTACTTTTTGATAATGTGGCATTTTCTCTTGTTTGTCACAACGACTCACCTCAATAGGTCATGGCTAATTTTAACAGCTATCTGAAAGAATATGGGAGAATTTTGTTTGAGATGAAGTAGAGGAAAGAATTCTTTTTCTACTAGTCTTTTTTCCCCCCAGCCTAGTGATACTGGTGTTAAGTGTTTTTTTGAGTTCAACTGATTCCAAACAGTGAAACAACAAAACAGCCAGAGGTTACTAAATTTTTGGCTAATCTTACAGTTCTTGTTAGAGACAGTCTTGAAATTTTGTAGGGCAGAATCGATGCATCCTTAACTGTCGCTGGTTCAGGCTCTGGTTTTATCGTGCTCCTTCGCTGCCCCTCTCTCCCTGTTTCCCTATCGCAGTGCCATGAGTGTGTTCCCTCAGCAGCTCATTCCACCAGGCTGCCCGTGGCAGTGGCTCACAGTTTGGATGCCTGTCACCCACGGCCCGAGCCAGCAGGGACCCGCAGGGCTCCGCCGCTCAAAGCTATTAACTCGCCTTCAGCGGGGTGGCCCCGGTAGCTCTTTCAGCCACTGGTCAGCACAACATATTGTTTCCAGCATGGAACAGCTCTCTACAACATGCTGATTTCACTGTGCAGGAGATAATGAAGGTTTTGAACTCCAAGTGCTCAAGAAGGCTGAACATCTGCCAGGCTTCCTGCCCACTGCCACGCCAGACGGGGCTGAGGCTGTGGACTCCTCCAGCCACATGCTGGGCACCAGGGAAGCCCTTGCTGGCACTCTGCCCCCAGCAAGGAAAAGGATGAAACCATAGTTCTGTCCTGCTCTGAAATACTTTATTTATAGCAAGCTAGTGTACTGTTTCCTGAATTAATCACCTCTCTAGTTCTTGGCACAAAGCATTTTCTGTTCTCATTTATTTGGGGTTTGGGATTGAGGGAAGGTCTTACTTAAAGGAGAAAATCTAATATATGCAGTAATCTAATCACAAGAAATGACACAAACAGTGTCACCATCCATACCCAGCTTTCGTCATACAGAGACAGCTGATACTGGGGCTTCAGAGGTCATTATACAGCATTCTTGAGGGGGATTTCCTCTTGCAGCTCCTGTGGTGATCCCCTGTCACTCAGAGCCAACACCTGATTACCTGCTCCTCCTGAGTTTGCCAGAGCTGCTGTGGGGAACATCAGACACCACCTCTTGCCTGTCCCATGAGTGATTGTGCCCTGCTCTGTGAGTAAAATGTGCTCATTCTATCCTGTGTGAAGAAATATTTCCTTACACTTGTTTATTTTTCTGCTGTAACTATAACCTGTTTCTAGAATGATGTGAGGAGAAGGGTCTCCCTTAATCTTAATTACTGTCATTGGAGCCCACCTAACTTTTCTTCTTTTAAGGGCAGGTTAATCAGGTTTCAGTAGCCTTTTCTTAAATGGAAACTTCACTGACCACATAACCCATTTTAGTCTCTTTTTCAATTATTCTGTTACTTTTCTTTGAAACCCACTAAGCAGCCATTATGTATAAGTAGAATGAAACAGAGAAAAAGGATATTTTTTATATATGAGCACTGGAATCAAATGGTGAGCCTTTGAACAATCATTCAGACCCCTATTTACAGTCCAAATGTATTTGCCTTTTCAAGATGTGTTAATTTTTATTTCCTGTAATGAAACTGCTGTTTTCCTGGGAAACACTTCACTTATTCGTGGAATCCACTTTCATGGGTTCTCGTTATTTGAAAGCCATTTCACAATGTGGAAGAGACATCACATTTTAGCCAGTTATTTCACTCAAAGTGTGACAAAAACTCACGCTGATTTAACTTTTTTTCTCTCCTCCATAATTTTTATTTCTTATGGGGAGAGAAAGTATGAGCACAAGTTGAAGCTTTCCAGTCATTGTAAGAAGAAAGCAGTACAGTTGTTTGATTGCTCATAAGGAGAGAATAGCACTCAAGGCCTGAAGCCCTATACTTATTCACCACCTAATCATAGCAATAACTGGAACTCTGCAAGTGGGAGTGAAACACAGGTTATTTCACAGCTCAGCCTAAGCAGGGAGGACAATTACTGGTACTATATGAGAAAGCTCAGATGCACAAAAGAAGGTGCAGGTGACTCGTGGCATTATTTGTTCAGGTATGTGTCAAGATTCCTCTTTGGATAAACAGGTACACATAATATATTTCTTGGGTGTTAGGAGTGAGGCTGGCAGCAGTGAGGGGCAAGGCCTGGCTTTCTTTGGCTTCTGAATTTTCTTTTGTTTTGAATGTCTACTGGATAGAGCTGAAGCTGTCTAAATTTCAGAGTATTTTGTTGCATTTAGGCCAGATGTTGATGGCAGGTTCAAGATCAGTTCACAATACAGCTTCTATTTTCTGACTTGCAGTTCAGAAAATACCTGACTGAACACCTTCATAGGTGTTTATCGCTTCCATTTTTTCTTTATCCTATTTAGTTTGTTTAACTGAGAACACAGATCCAAATTTGCATTTTCTTTGATGAAGCAGGATATGAAAATTGTATCTTGAATTTGTCTCTACCTATTCAAAAGAATTTTCAATTTCAAATTCAAGGCATCAGGTTTTGTCATGACAAAAACCCCTTAGTCAAAATGAGGGTAAAGTAAACGCCGTGGCCATGATTCTGGCATTACACAATGTTCACACAAGACTTTGTTGTCACCTCTACCTCAATGAACTTGTTAATGGTTTGTACATACGTAAGTGGGATCAATTGGGATGCAGAGTCAGGACTCTTCTCTGTGCAAATCTTTAAAGTCATTTCCCACCTCCACCAATGTCAACGTTTCTGCAATTTTACCAAATCATTCTGAACAAGAAGAGAGTTTTAACATAGGAAAATTGTTATTACTGTGCCCTTATTCTAAAATGTCTTCCAATTATAGTGAGAGTCAGAATATATGGTAATCTTGCAAAGAACCATCGAGAGCATGTTACAGTGATGAAAAGTCCATAATAATTGGAGGACAGGTTATTAATTTTGACTATGTTATATTACCTTTACTAGTCTCACAGTGAAATCAGAATTTCAGTAGTTCCATCATCAATGGTAAGGACATAAACACTGAAAGAACCCCAGATTTTTGTTGTCATTTCTATAACTCAGGGATTACATAGGTAGCACTCCCCTGCCCCTTTCTGAGCTGAGCATTAGTGCAGGTAATATTAGTGGGCTGGTAATCAAAGCTTTTCCTAATTTCTGTGTTTGAAGTGCACTTGGACTATGGCCAGGTCTCTGGGACTTGAGCAACTGCCCTCCATGAATGCCCAGAGCCTGAGTGAGTACAAGAACTGTGATCCTCCTGGGGCACATCCCAAGGGCTGTTGTTATGGCTGACAGGCAGAGACCCCATCTAGTAAAATTCTGAAATTCTTCTGCTGCTACAGCCCTAATTATAAACGATATGGGAAAGTTTCTCCTGACGAGTCCGAAAAGACACAGCTATAGAAAGGTTAACTTTTTGTAGAGCTCAGCATCAATTTCTGGGAGCTTTTAACAGAGACTTGACATTTCTAATTAGGAAATTTTACATACAGGCATGTGAATTTACCCCCAGCTGGGAAAACATGGCTTAGCAAGAGTTTTACATCCGCCCTCATTGATCTACAGATTATCTCACATTTGAGACTGTGGAGCCACGGGGATTTGCAAAGATGAGAAACAAATGTGGGAAAGTGCATAGAATTTCTTTCACTTCAGGGTTAGGTAACAAAAACCTGATAAGTTAGATATAAAGAAGTAAGTTGTGTTTTTTGTTTTTTCTTTTTCATGATTTATTGTTGCAGAGGTCCAAAAAAAAAAAAAGCCAATAACTTGCTGGCACTGTCAAGAAACTGTTGTCCTGGTTGGATTCCCAAAGTAACGTATTGGAAATTAGTCTTAATATAGCAAAGAACTATAGGCTGGTTGTTTTTGTTGTTTTTTTTTTTTTTTTTTTTTTTTTAAATTGCCCTAACAGTTAAACAGTTGAGGAACAAAATATCTGCATGTGAGCTCACTTAGACAGAGATGTACTCTGTGTCTGAGGCTGCAGTGTCTGACTTAGGAGAATCCTTCAGGCTTTCTGCATTTTTAGCCATGCAGTTTATATTTTTTACCTCATTTATTCCTAGAAGTAAATAACTATAAGAATACAAAATATCAATTTACTGGACATTGTGCTAGTTGAAAATGCTTTATCAATGTAAGGTGGCTTTATATTTGCGCAGCAGAAATCAGACTCAAAGTCAGATGTGGCAGAGCTCACTAACTAGAGCTTTTCCTGATTTCTTTTTATGTGGAACATCTGTACAGCTCATTTCACTCTTGTGTTCAGATGGATTTTGTGAAGACATACAACTAAGTATGTGCTGCAGACTTCAAAGAATATGGTCTAAATGAAATAAAAATGAAAGAATTTTTTTCTGTATATGTTTTCCTATATTTGAAATTATTCTAATGAAGCAGAAGTTATTTCTGAGTTGACAGAAAAAACAGATAAGCGAGCAAACCATGAAATGCAGTCTATGAAATATTATAAAAATAGAGACAGGGACATAGCTTACTGTAGTTGTGTTACTGGTATTCATCCTTGGGAAGGTACATCTATCACTGTTATGTGAAAAAGAATGGAAAAACAGATGATCAAAATAAACATAGGAGTCTAAACCACGTACAGCTGAAAGGTAGGACAATAAAAAGGGTTAAAGAAGCTGCTGCTGATCCATAACAAGGCCATGCACTTTAATGACTTAGATATTGATAAGAGGTGATGGAAAAATTTTAATATCATTGAGTCCCCTGCTCTTTTAGTGTAGAGCAGAGTCTCCTGGGAGAAGGTGTCTCAGGTATTGGAATGATACTGCCCTTGATCATAGCTAAAGGGCCAGGTGTTAGCAAAGAAA
This sequence comes from Xenops minutus, assembly GCA_035221455.1. NCBI lineage: Eukaryota > Metazoa > Chordata > Aves > Passeriformes > Furnariidae > Xenops > Xenops minutus. Next base: position 11,347,829 of record JAWWEE010000142.1, on the reverse strand, counting down.
ATAGAAGTACACTTTAGACTTCTTTTAGAACTGTGTTCATGTCCAAAAATACTGCCAGAACTTCTAGACTTAGCCCTATTCAGTCCTAGAAAAGAGTGTAAACCAAAATTCCAGATGTTAGATTAGATGTGCTGCTTGGAAAGAATATGACTGGATCAGAGGATCTGAATAAAAGTGTAGCTCATAATGTGATATGCTCTTGCCTCCTACTTGGTTTACAAGCAAATTGTAGAAGATGGCTATATATTTGGCAATATACATTTCAGAGCTACTTACTATATAGCTACTGCAAATACCTGAGTGTCATTGTGCGCTTGAAGCCTTTATAGTTTATTTAAGGAAAAAGCCACAAAGCCAGAAAAAAAAATCTGTAAGTTTCAATTTTCTTTTATCTTTGTTTCTTTCAGGGCGTAAACACTCAGAACCCGTAAACTCCTTGTGTTAAGATAACATGAACACCTTAACCTATTGTTCAGGCTGGGATTAATTCCATTTGAAAGCCATACTTCAAAATATAGAAAGTTAGAGAAGTCTTTAAAAAACAATAAATTACTTTCTCTGTCTTAATCAACTTTCAATTTCTTTATGTGCTGGCATTCCCCTTCCCCTTTATTTCTGCTTTTATTTTTCTAAGAGCAGAGTTATAGCTAGGCAAGAAAGCCCTACAATGTCTTTTCACTTTTAGTGTTAAGTATTCATTGCTTCACTGAGTAGTCCAGTTTATATCTAAACACTTTGGTAACTGACTTTCATAATGGCTTTGACAGAGTCACTGGTGCAGAGTCCATCTGTTTCACAGGAATACATTTCATAGACTCTAAGACAAATACTAGTAAAATATGACAGGCTGACCTTTTTTCTCTTGGTCACTTCTGAGACTAGCTATTTTTCCATGCACTGAGCAGTGTGTATTCCATATATATACTGAACTTGGAAGGTTGTAATTATGAATGATTTCTAAGGTGAGTGGTTCTATAACTTACAATTTGAAAAGCTTTAAATGCTGATGGTGCCCTGTTTCCATTCTTAGTGAAGACATAAAAAGGTCACTTTTCCTTTGTCATTTCACTGTGTTGTTGCTGACTAGTGTTAATCATTTAATTAAAAGGTCACATTAGTCATCCTCTTCTTCTTATACCTAGTGTGACTTCAATTATTTTCTTTGCAAATGAAATTATTTAATATTATTTGATAATACTTGATTTAAATAGTAATCCTCAGGAGAAGTGGAAATTCCCTTTGAAGGCATGCAAGCTTTGAAGGTTAGAATAAACTGAAAATAGCTGGATATTTTAGAACTATTTTCTCCATTAAATAATGTTAAAATCATAGGAGGCTTTTAATGAGAGTGTCTGGGGGTTTGCACAGGACACTGGCATTCCTGTGAAGAGATTCTCCTCATATACTCTGGTTACTTTTGAGCAGCCCTACTTTAATCTCACAGTTGTGACATTCTACTTGGTTTACATTTTTAATGGAAAACATCTTCCACTCATTAATAGCTCTGCAAAGCAGGGAGATGAAGTAATACTTTGTGCTGCAGCTTTCATATAACACAAGGGTCAAGGTGCATGGATGGCTAAGAGTTAAACAGCGGAGGAATGTTATTTTTACATCATGTGCAAAAACTGGTATCAGAAAACCAGATGCTTTCCCCTAAGACATTGATCTCTCTCCTGGCAACTTGCAGAATGGAAGCAAGTTCTCTGAAACTTTGTATTTCAAATTATGACACTATTTTTAATGAATAATGACATATTTGTAGAAAGCAGCATCAAGTTGATGAACAAGCTGTGATCTGCATTATTTGAATACTGGGTTATATTGAGCTTTTCAAGAATCCCCCAATGTTATACTGTCTGGAGTTATCTGAAAAAGCTGATGTGATTAAGTGCAGGTTGTGATTAGCTGGACTTTGACAAGATGTATTTGATTTTGTCAGGCTGGGCTTTCGGGACGAATTGCCTCCGTCTCTGAACCAAACCACAGCCTGAGATGTCAGGGAACGTGGGATTTCTGGGCTGTGAATCTTAAAGAATTGATTTTAATTGGCAAAAATTAAGGATTGGGAAATGCAGAGCATGATTACAAAGAATCCGAGTTGGTAGATTGGTTTGTTTTCCAATTGCTTACATCAATGCAGAGCAACTGAGAAATGTCAGGCAATCTGAGCTCTCAAGGACTGAACGCAGAGATGAACTGGTTATTAGTCAAGCATCCACAAATGACTGCTAAGTAGGCACCTAGTAGCAAGGAAGGGCAAGGGCAAGCCTGCTATTTACTGAGCATTCAGCTAATTATCCATTTCACTAAATGCAGGAATACTGTATCCTTTATGTGGTGCAAAAAAATTTGGGTTTGAAGTTAGAGTTCAGTAAGTACTTAATAACTGCAAAATTAAGTTGTATTAGGTGCTCCTGTATTTTAAATTAGCGTAAGTTTACAGGTGGCCTGTGTTGCAAATTATTATTTCTTTTTTGTTACAATAGGAAGAACACCAAATGTAAGGAGACCTGGATGCAGGACTTGTGTTTTTGCATCTTTTGGGTTTTCTAACTCAGTTTTCATAGCTGGAGAAGCTGTATTTTTCCTATAGTTCACAATGGCTGCCTTGAACTGTGTCTGCCAATGATGAAATGGGAATCTTGTTTGGAGAAAACAGAAAATTCCTTCTGATCTGCCTCCCTGTATTTGGATATTTACAGCAGTACCTTGTTTCTGCTGGTTCTCATCCTGTTAGCATTATCGAAACAGCAAGCAATATTCGGTAATAAACAGGAAAACAGATGGAATCTATTCTTTCTTTTCCATAAACAGGAGTGGTTGCCAAGAACCTTAGATTTGTGACACTGAAACTTTGAATGCTCATAGCAACAAGGTGAGTCGAGAATATGTCAGGGCAGGGGTAAGATAGGTTAAATTATCATTTCCACCTCAGGACAGCTGAATTGTTGTGATAGAGATATAAGCCTATGCATTCAAGCCCCATGTAGAAGAATATGCCTTTCTTGAGTATTGAACTTCTGGAAAAGAATCCATAAAGAACAATCACCATGCACCCTGTTACTGGCAGTGCATTTGATGAACAGCCTGTGAATGCTGTATTCCGTAGCTTCAACATTTCATCCATTTAGAAAAAAACATATTTCTGTCCCCCTAAATTCTTAAGTTCACATTTGCATTCATTCTATTTCAAAGGGAATGTTTGTCAGTGTTAAAGTGAAGTGAGAATGATATTTGCTATTTTTGTACGCTTCTGGTAAGTTCACAGCAAGTCCTCTGATTCACCTCTGAAAACTGCTTGGAGTTTTATCTACTTTTCACTTATCTCAAAGAAAATCCTGCTGGAAATGTGCCATTTCTATAGAGAAACTTGCCTCTCCTGTCATTTGGTGTGTCGCCCCTATCATTACTCTGACCTCTCCAGCAGCACCCGCAGCAGAGCAGGGTTTATCCAGGTTTCTAGGGCAATTCCCATGGCCCTTCTGCAATGCTGCTTCTTGCTGTCCTCTCACGAGTGCTAGCCCCGTTAGGGATGGCTGCAGGTCACTTGGCTTGTGATTGCTCATCATTAGCTCCTCTCTTCTCAGGGGCTGCCTCCTCATTTTTCTCCCTTTGGTGAAGCCATCACTTCTTGCCAGCCACTGAGACCTGTTTTCATACTTATTACTGCTTTTTGCTTATTACAATTCAGGTTCCAGAGAAAAGTTCTGCATTAAAATGAAGGGAAATTTAAAAAATGAGCTTGTAATGAGAGCAATTAATCAGAGCAGTCTGCAGTCTCAGCAGTACAACGGGGTTTGCTGGTGTGAGGGTGACAGAATGAGCGGGCTGATGAGAAATGAGAAACATGAAGTATTTGGGGCTCTGATGTGGCAACCGTTTGCATGAGGCACAGAAGGAGGCTCTTGGAGATGCTCCTATTCCTTTCCATCACATAAAAGGGGCTGTCCTGCAGGAACCCTGGCTTCATCAGGAATACAGCAATTCCTCCCTGTTAGCAGCACAGGGCAGCTTTAGTGCCCCTGGAAGTGCCTCAGTTTCTGTGGGAAGCAGAGTGCAGAGTGATGTGCACATCTTCAGTGGCTGCATTATTAGTTGCAGGATCACTGCATTGGTCCCTATAGCAGAGCAGTCTTACTGCTCCTAGCACTGGTCTCGTATCTGCACTGTCACAAGCTCAGAATATCAAATTAAAGAGGGATGAGAATCACATGCTCTGATCTGATCCCTTTGTTTTTCCAAGCCATATCCAGGTTTTGCACATAGCCTGAGCCAGACTTTGAACAGACTGAATTTTACACTCTTATTGTCATCTTCTGAAAGCTGAATAGTTCTGGTGTGGGGGATTTTTCTTCTGTGGTTTTATTTGTTGCTTGTTTTTGGGTTTTTCCCCTCCTGAATACACTCAGTGATTTTTCCAAATTCCCTCCTGCTAAATGAACTGATGCTCTAAGTTCCCAAATATCTCAGATGTGCTCTGTTTATGTTTTCAAGTAAGAGAAAAAAAATTACTTGAACTCCATGGTATACTTGGGTATTTAAGTCAAGCATCTACAACACAAGCTGTCTTTTGAGAGCACTGTGCTGGTCCCATCCTCTCAAAGAAAGGCTATGTCAGGCATTCCCTAAGCAAATTTTTTAAATGCTGTCTCTCTGAGCAATCCTCCAAACTGTAAGGCAGAGCCAAATCTGTCAGGCCAGGTTCTCCTCTCCCTGAATTAGTAGCAGCCAAGATTAATTAGCACCCAAAGCGTTTCCAGCTGTAGCGCTTGTGCGATGCTGCTGCTGTGATGCGTGTAGTCACCACTCCCCAGGCCTGTGATTCATTGCTCTGTCAGTGGTTTGAGATATAGTGTATGAAAATGCCATATAAATGCAAATATAAATACAAACACTGAATTCCCCCTGTTGGATAGTGATAAGGTGCTCATCCAGATGGCACACAGTGATTTAAAAGTGGAAAGCAATATTTGGAAGGAGGGGGAAGCACAATAATTATTCTTACACTCTATTTTCTTTTTCTTAAATAAGCTTTAACTGGAGAAAAAAACAAAAAGGCAACTTTGGTTTCTTCCTTGGTTACCTTTGTGATGCATCAAGATGGTATCTTTCTGATTATTTAAATTAGAAGGAGGATAAACTTTGGAAGGTGTTTGGGAAATGGTATGATTTGCTGTACATGGGAATGTGCCTTGTCAGGGATGGAACCGAATGAGGTCTGGTTGTGGTCTGAATTCACATGGGCTTCATCTCTGTAAGGAGGATGGCAGGATGTGGCTTTTGCTTAATTCTCTGATCACCTGCACTATCTCACAATGTAGGAGATGTGTCCTGACAAAGGAGTTGGGGCAGCTAAGGGTACGCTTGCCCAGCCAACCAAAAGGGAAAGGAGCTGCCAGCTCTGGGGTAGACACAAAGGAGACGTGTGTGAAGAGAAGGATGCTCCCATCGTGGTATGGCAGATATTTTATTTGAATTGCTTACCCTTATCTTTAAGTACACGTCCTTAATGGTAAAGGAAACCTGTCTGGAAAGAATTTTGTCCTAAAGGTACTTATGTTAGTGGTTCAATCCTATCTATGTCTCTAATGTTATAAGGATTGGTTGCACAGACTTTTTAATTTTCTGTATTACTGTACTAGTGCTGCTGTGTATCAAGTTCTCATACAAATACTGAGAACAGCCTTCCATGCAGGTAATGCAAAAAGAAAGTTTACAGTGTGGGGCTGGTATATACTTTTTATCCTGGTGTTTTGCCCCTGCAAGCACACAGGTGGAAATATGTTTGTTTACCTTGGTTTGCGGAGATTTTATTGACCGACTTTTGTATGGATTTGGGAACTGGAAATCTGAAGGATGTCAGCATGTGCTGCTGTAGTTGCAGCAGTAGCAGGACTCTGATAGAGCACCTCTATTTCATTCATGATTGCAAGAACCAACTCTCTAAATGTGTATAACTGCTACTATATTTTTAAATACTAATTCACTCTTACGCATATTGCACCAACCATACACTACTTAATTAATAAGAATGTCATTTTGCTGAAATGTATCCAGTTTGTGTAATCCAAAGATGTTGGAAAGACAACAGACACAGTGAAGGGCACTAGATTTCTTCCTCATTTCCCTGTCTGGCGGTAAAGTTTCTTTTCCAAGACTTTTAAGAAGAAAAATTGGAAATTTTGGGATGCTATTCTAGTTGAGCTAGATCTACAAAGCATTAGAGGGCTTTGATCATCATTACAAACTCTTCTCTGAAAATAAAATTAGACTTGCTATATCTGTTGTAAGAAGGTGTTAAGGAATGGAGACTGGGAGCAGAGTGGGGTGATGAATGGTATTGTAAAGACAGAGGGAGCAGGTGAAGAGAGAAAGAAACAGCAGAGGAGGGACGAGATTGTGAGTGAATAGAAAGATGCAGATGGGAAACAGGTTGGGTAAGATTCAGGAGACAGCAAGAACAAGGAGTTAGTCTTCCAAGTCAAAGCAGCAGGAGATGCTTTTATTGCTAATGTTTTGAATATACTGTTGTAAAAATATAGGTCATTAGTTGATGCAAACAGTAACAGGGACTTTTGCATGGGTCTTGGCATTAGCAATGTGACCCATATACCTTTTTTTGGGTGGTAGAAACACATCCAGACCATATGTAAGTTTTATTATTTCTTGGTTGGTATCTGGTTCGTGATATGTAATTGACATATGTTGTGATAGTTCTGAAGTGATTCTGTTTGTTCCTGGTTTAACTGAGCTGTTTCCTCATGAATTTAATGTGGAACAAACCCAATGCTTCATCATCACTGCCTGCCCCATTTCTTATGTTAGATATATTTAATTTCTCTAGCTGGATAGCCCTTTTATTATGTTCCGCCAGTAATCTGATGGCAGGTTTGCAATGACTGAAACGTTGACTTCCCACTTAGTATATTTGCCAAATATTCCCTCATTACCTGCTGCTTCTCCTGCTCTTCCTCTCTCTTTCATTCTTTAAATTAAGACTACAGGAACCCTGAATCTCCGGGGGTGTTTGTCTCATCAGCAATGCGACAGAGGGAAAAATTTTAGATGCAGTTATCTTCAGGTGCATTATAGTATATTTGTAGGCTCTCTTTATAAAACAGGATTTTGGGCATTTTCATAACTGCTTTCCCTCTCTCCTCTATGTACTAGAGCTTGTTTGTGTTGTGACTTTCTTCTCTGAGTTTCTGGTTTTGTTCCACGGCTTGTTAATAGTGAAATGTACTGTAAGATAACATACACAGACATCAGAGATGGTGAGGACATGGTGACTGCAGCAATTGACTCCATAATAAATTAGGGCATTTTTTAACTGTGTAATTTGATAATAAAGTGTGACTTGGAGAACTGGAAGTGGACAGGAAAATTTCAGTGCTGAATCAGTTCATAACTAAGACTATCAGCACTAGAAATTTAAGGTCCACTTTTTAGTTTGCCGATTTTAGATTGTTACAAATTCACCACTTTTAAATGAATCCTGATTTACCCTAGAGTGTACTAACAAATGATCATGTCTGCTGTGTGTATGGGAATGGAGGAGAGATGTTCAGCAAAGGAAGTAGGACTCCCTTAGCTGGACAAACGTGGGTTGTGTTCACTTTTAGAATGAAGATAAATAACCGTGTAGCTGGCATAGCTTGTGCCCTGAAAAATGGCATCTGCATTAGAAGTTCTGCCTTGTTTGGGGACACCGAGTGTATTCAAAAGTGGAAAGTCTAAAAATGAGGAATATTGAGAAAACTGGCTGGAATCAAGACCATGCTGTGCTGGATGTGCCCTCTGATCGTTCAATGTCATCATCTGAGTATTGTCATTGAGATTTCCTCTCTGGAGGGAGTGAGCTACAATAGGTTGTAACTAGTTGACCTGACACTAAGTTAATATTCAGTGGTGTACATAAAAAATGACTTTTTTTGACAGTGTTTAATTCTTTCAGCTTTGCTCCCACTGAAATAGCCTCCTTTAGAGGGTATATAGGTGCCTTGGCTGCTGCTGTAATCCGTACAACTCATTAGCAGCATGGGGATGCCAGACTGAGGGGAGGATTCCTTTCCCTTTATCTTGGTTAAACTCCCAATGTGAGAGCAATTTATTGTGCCCTTGGACAGGATAACAAGGCTTTGAAGCCATATTTCACCATGAATCCTTGGTTACTTGAAATTCCCATTCAAACTTGAGAGCTTTCCTTGAGTGAAAAAACTGCAGGATCTGGTCTGTTATCTTTAGTGGCAGAAATATAGAAAGCTGCAGGCTTGAACTTTGTTTTTGACAGGTTAAATGCCCGTGTTTCATCTTTAAAATAAAGTTTATAATTGTATTACAGAAAAAATTCTCCAAGTTTAGTGAGGCTGTAAATCAAGGGTATATTATACAGTGTTAATGAGGAAAGAAACCTAGAAAATCAGTGGGAGGGAGAAAAAAGAAGTTTGTTTTATTAGCTTTGTCTTTACTGTAAGGTTATGGAAGAATTAGGTAGAAAAGCTACCTTATACACTGTTGAGTATATGCCTATCAATTAGATACTCTGGGAGTCACAAAGACCTTGGGAAAGCAAACGAGAAGATACAGGAAATTCCTCAAGACTTCAGCCATTTTCATCTGGTAGACCCCCACTGACCTGCTTGTGCTCAGCCACTGGAGATCCTGCCCTGCAGGATGTGGCTGATACTGTTTTAATTTCCCTGGACGTGGAGCTTGTAAGAGGCCCTCTGAGCAAGGGGCAGGAGTGTGTTTTACACTGTGGTTAGCACTGAGTGAGCTGTGCAAGTCTTGCCTCCCACCTCATTGCAAACCTGGCTCAAAAGTACAAAACTGGCTCATGTTGGGCTTTACGTGAGTGGAATAGCAACACATCAATACATTTTGGGAAAATGAATCAAACCAGCCAGACTCGAGCAGGAATAAAATTACCCCTAACAAAAGTGCCTCAGAAATGCATATTTGTAGAGCATGAACTTTTCTTCCTTGCAGAAAAGGAGAGCTTCACATAACACACAGATTTTGGCAAAACCAGCGTTCACCTTGCAAATGAACTCAGCGGCTGCCTCTCTCCACTCCGGAGCTCCCAGAAGTTCTCAATGGAAAACTTCCTTGAACCTTTCTCTAGCTCTCCTCCTGGCCCTCGGGAGCCTCTTGAGTGCCTTCCTGGTAATTTGGGAAATGCTGTATCTGGCTTGTGTGCAGTGCAGCAATCGTGTGCATCTCAACAGAGCAAAATACAAGCTCAGGTGTAGACTGGAGTGCAGCCTGGTGCAGAGGCACTTGCCCTGCTGCTCTAACCAGCCTTGTAATGCTGCTGAAGATGATTCAGGAATCACTGTGTGGCAGTCTCAGAAATGAAGACAGATCTTTTGAGGATAGGAGACTTCAGTAATTTGTAATATGCAGACTGCTAAAGACCAAAGCAACTATTTATCAGTCCATGTAGTGGAACCCAAGCTGCTTATTCTTTAGTAATTTGAATCAGATGAGAAAAAATGGATTTTTGCAAAATTGATACAAATTAAGAGAAAAACGCTGATTAGTTCAGGCAAGCTGCATATGAAAAATTTATCTTCTCTTCCTTTAATATGATCTGCTTGTCTCCTCCTCTCTTTTGTCTCAGCATCTTTTTTCCCCCTACTGGTCATAGCATGTAATCCAGTGCTATTGTCAGGATACCAAAACTTGGTGTGTGCAGTTTCCAGCTCCTCCCTTACCTCTGCTGTACCCAAGGGTCACCTCAGGCTTTCTGCATGCTTAACTGCAATACACTGCCATTCAGCAGGTGATGAGGATGCAGGGATCTTGTGTATAGGTTATGGGGCAGCAATCTCTTGCCAGGTTGGTGCACATCAGTGTCCACCAGGAGTGCCTGGATTGAGCCCAGCAGGAACCTGGAAGCTCTGCCTCTGCTCCATGTCCACTAGTCAGTGCACTGTTACATCTGATTTCTGGGGATCTGGGGTCAAGAGAAGAGTCATACACATTAGTGAAGAAAAAGGCTGGCAGACTGCAGTACAGAACACAGATGGCTGTAGTAAAGAAGCCACCTGTTGAACAGGCTAGACTGACTGGAGGCTGCCTCCTTCCTCACCAGCAAGATCAGAGAGTCACGTGTGGGAGAAGAGGAAGCAGCTATGGAGGACAGGGTGTAAGGCACAGTGAGGGTTCAGTGAGAGGCAGGACTGCTCTGGGTAAAATGTGTGTTTTGAGGGAAGAGAGCTTTTGAAGAAACTGTCTTGATATTTTAATGAAGCCATTTTAAAATCTACTCTTGACTGAGTTTGACTGTAGGTTTCAGGAAACTGAGGATTCAGTCCTGGACCAATAAAACATTGTCTCTGTTCTCATCTTAGGAGAAGGAAATTGTTGTGGAAAGTAAAGCCGTCAAAACCTATGCAGCAACAACGGTTTCTATCGACTGAGCATTATAGTAGCAAGATACAAGGCAAGAATATGCTTTGAAGTCTCTGGACTGAACAAGGGTGTGATCCACAGAGGTCAGGAAAGAACAGTCATAAAACAGAAATGCATCATTCTGGAAAATGGAGAGAAAAAAAATTGGGGGTAAACTGCTTCTGTCACCAAGGGTGCCAACTCTATAAAAGGGTGCTACTTCTAAGCACAAGTAGACTCCTTAATGGCAAAAGTTCATCAAAGAGGGATTGAATATTAAAGAAATGCAAATAATTTAGTTTGAGTTGAAGTCTTCATCTTTGTCAAAGTCTGTTTAGAGCATTTTGAGGTGATAGAACAGAAAAAAAACTTAAAAGAAATGGCCTCAATGGGCAAAGATGACACTAGTACTGTGTTGGAGAATAAAGCAAGATGTGCAAAGTATGGCTTGTTGAAAGTACTTATTGTCCTTCCCCGTCAACAAGTACGTGAAAAGATGGAGAATGCCTGAGACAATGACTGCAGCCTAAAGCAGTGCACTGGGAAAGATGAGATGATGCACAATGGTTCTACTGCTGGAACTGACAGTACAGAGAGAAAAGGACTTCTTTTGAGAGGGGGAATAAACACCCTCTGCTCTGTGCTGCTCTTTTTAGGTTCCTTCGTCCTCCAAATTCTTGCCATATGGAGGGGGAAATGGAGTACCTGAATATTTGTGTGAAGCAAATAGGAGAAACAATGTGACAGGCTACCTGTAATGGGTTTGATGTACTTTCTCTAATGATACTTTTTTTTTCTTTACTAAATGGGTGAGGTGATTTCTCCTTCCCTTTCAATAGATATTGCTATATAACCTCCTGACACAAAGGTAATTTTCCTTCTAAATTTATGTAAGAATTCTGAAGAGCACCTATGGATGTTCCCAGGAAATACTCCAAAAATCTGTAGAACTTTTAAACCCCTTTCTCGTCCTGAGCACTTTCCTTTGTGATCTGTCGGGTACAGCTCAGCTCAGTGGGAAAACCCTGCAGGCTGTGCTTTGCCTCTACATCCAGGCAAAACCCAGTTGTTTGTCAGATGTCTTAGGATTTCTGTGGTGGAGATTACAACTGGCTGTGATGGAGGTTTTGGGAGAAGTGGATGAGCAAATACTTGTCCCTTGTGTCTTAGCTGAGAGGTAATAGATCCCCTGGAACCAGTCAGGCAGGCCTTCTTTTGCAAGTTCCTTCTACTAAAGGATCATGTGAACATTCTGTTACTTGGTAGAGAGTCAGGATCAAAAGAAAGTACTGTTTGAAAGAAGAAAATCTAAAGATGACCTCAGGACAGGAAAATATACTCCAGGAGCATCGTGATACTCAGCCAGGCTGAATTTGTATAAGCAGACTGCAGGCAGAGAGGGGCAGACTTAAATAAGTACAAGGTTGTTTGTCAGGATGAATTAATGTTCTCGGTTGTCAGATGGATACAGGAGGTAAGCAGCACAGCCCAGCATGCCATTCCTGAAGCAGAAAGGGAGTGTTTCCTGGACAAAATTATTGTAGTGTATGGCCACAGATGGCTGAAAACTGTTCTGAAATAAGTCATTGATGTCAATAACCAAGTCATGTCAGGGACATATATTAAGTGAACTCTGGTTGTTGGTCTTGTTCACTTCTTTATTTTCATCAGGGTCTTGGCTGCTGGAATTGAGTTTATTTTATAGATTTTGTAGGTTGTAACATCTAGAAGGGACTGCAGTGCCTTTGCAGAAAATGATCCGAATTCTTGATAAATTTGTGAACTCTGGCAATCAATAGGGGGAAGTCTTACACTCATGTAAATATCCATGCAAATGTACACTTTGGATGTCAAAATCCCAAAGTGCAATGTTTAAACAGGAAGCAATTAATTAGGCATTATTAGTTGACCAAAACAAAGCCTACAGTTTTTAGTAAAGAGGAGTTGACATTATCTTTCCATGCCAAAGGTAGCTCTGGGAGAATCCAAGAGCTGTGCTTAAGAAACAGGATTTGTTCATTCCATCTTCTGTGGTACTGTTAGCACAGTTTTCTAAGACAAGTAATAGAACTCAGCCAGGGACAATGACATGAGATTTTCTTTGTTGAGGTTGTTTTCTTGCTTACAAGATGTTAGATCCTAGAAGAACTAGTGTAGTCTAGTTTAGGAAAAAGGAAACTGAGGGTTTACAACCTCTTTGAATACACAGAGAAAAATACTTACACTCACTGGTTTGTGAAAAGATATAATAGACTGAGTTTATGTATATATATATATGTATATATATATATGCTTGCAGCCAGAGACACTCAGATGACACCTCAGAAAAATTTTATACTATTAAGGGCAGTAAAGTAATGGAATTAGACAATATCATGCTCTTGGGTAAATAAATGCTGCTGAATGAGGCTCGCTCTTCCAGGGAGTGGAAGGACCCAGGAACTCTGTACCAGAGCTGCTGTGCAAGGGATGTTCTTCATGTCTAATCTTCATCCCCAAACTTTCAATTTTTGTGCATTTATGATTTCAGCTTTGGTCACAGAGGCTGGGCCACTTATTTTGAGTCATCCTCCAGTCAATTTTTGCTTTTATGCACTCCCTTCTGATGTTCACCTATCTCAAGTCTCCTCTGTTCAGTCAACAGCAGAATTACTGTATGTTACAGAGAGAGAGACATAGCTGGGATGCTACAGTGCCTGAATCATCCTAAGGTAACCCATTGCATGCACTTAAATGCATATATATTCTTCAGCATCACTTGGATGTGTGAAATCAGCTGGATGAAGCTGATCCTTTGGTTATGCAAAAAGAAGATGCTGTAGGCAAACAGGGAGGGCTTTTAAAAATTAGGGGCAAAAACTTGTCATTGACTTTGGTGGGGTCATAGTTTCACAAGAATCCTTATGTTTTTGGCACAAATTAGTAAAGATGCATTGACTTCACTGGGGCTGTTTCAGTGTACAGGAGAACACAGTTCTGTAAGTCTGGGGATTCAAGAAATGATGTGTTTCAATATGTGGGTTGCTGAAGTTGTTAACTCAAATGCGCTGTGAGTACTATCTGTAAAGCTAATCTAAAGTAATAAAGCTAATGTGCTCTTGGAGCATCCTGAGGATTTGAAGTCAATGCAATTCTTGAACGATGAACATAATTTTGAAAGATATAAAATAGTTTATAAAAGCACATTGCAGTCCATTGTACAGGAATATCTTACTACTTTTTTTTTCAGTAGAAATGAAATCTTTGCTGTGGCATGAACTTTGGGTTGATCAATCTTCAATGTATTCACAAACACAATTTACTGTTATTACTACAATTTGTTGTTTGTATAGCTCTAGCAATGTTCTTAGTAATTTGCAGGCAGGTATCAGAACAAAAGCTGTTCCCCAAAGGAAGTGTAATATACACTTTTTGTTAGATTAAAGAACATCATATATGTTGTGTAGCACATAGCATACTGAGCAGGTACATGCTTTAGTAATGAACTTAGATGCTCCATGGATATGAAAGAGAGCAAATCTTTGCTATTTCCTCTATGCTGTGTTGTTTAGATTTCCTGGCATGTGTTCTTCTGTTCACTGTATTAACTCCTGTACCTTCTGTTTCCTTAAGCAAAGGTAACCAAATCAGGAGTATTATTCTAGGAGGGCAAATGGCTTGTCTGTGGTGGCAAACAGGTCACTGGGAGCCCTGAGCCTCATCCCTGTGCTGGACCCTGCAGTGCTCCATAGGTTACCAAGCCAATAGCCCAGGAAGGGTGGCAGTCACAGGCGTTAACATATTTAGCTTTATATGGTATTTGCAATGAAGGTATGGCCCAGAGGTTCTGGGACAACAGGAAGATCTCTGGCCCCTCATTATTTTGGGGACAAAGGAAAAATAGTGGATTTGCATGTCAACTAAAACTGTGAAAATTCTGCAGAAGTCTTGCTACTCTAAATGAACTTCAATAAAAATTATTCAGCCAACAAATGTGGTGACAAAAACTTTTGTCTTACCTTCAGAGAACGTTTGACCCAAGTAGTGGCTGCTTTCCAGTGGCAATGCAGGGAGAGGGAACAGAAGCAGCCATGCTGTTTGAGTTGGACCTCAAACAGGTTTAATGCATAAAACAGCATGTCATCTACTCCCCCCTCTGCTGGGAAACAAAAGCAAGTCCTGGTTCTGATAATTGCATCTCCTGGACATCTGGTTCAGTGCATATGTGCTTCTCACATGTTCCCCATGCAGCCCCAGCAGCTGCGGGATGGTTTTGTCATCATCTTTACACCTCTACGTAGGTAGGTATGAGCTGAAGCTGCAGAAAATGAAAAGGTTGATAAACTATTATTAAACCTTTATAGTACCAGACTATTTTTATTTGTTATCATTGTCCTTCTCCTTTTCAAATAATACAATGTTGCTGAGTGCAATAGGCTGAATAAACCCTGTGTGTGTGTTGTTGCAAGAGTAAAGGCAGGCTCTGTTGCTGTGGCAGATGAAAATTGTTTCTGAGGGTGGCTTGAATTGTCATGTCAAACTACGTGCTTTTTTTTCTTGTGTTGATTTTCTTTGGCCTTTTTCTATTCCACTTAGATTTTGTTTCCATTTTGGTTTACTTGCAGTCTGCAATCCACATCTGTTTATAGGGACAGCTAAAATGAAAGCAAGTAAATTAACGGGTTGACTTGCAGCAAAAGATTGAATATGTTGCTTAGATAGACATCTCCTCAGGACTTTCTTTTTTGACTAGCTGTGAAAGCTCCTGCATCCTTTCCCCTTACATTATAAGAATGCTGAATTAGCCTATAAATTGAACTGTGCCTGTTTCTGTAAAATCTGTGGCTTCTAAGCAAACTCAGTCAGACTACATTTGCACCTATGTGTTTTTCTCCCTGTGTATTCTGTGGACAGTCCTTTGGGAAAGAATGCTTGTTACAATATCCAAGCTGAAAATAATATTTTGGAGTGAGTAGATAGAGCAAATTTTGCATTTAAAATTGTCAAATATTAGAAATGGAAATTAATTTCTGAACGTTTTCTTTGAGAAAACATGAAATTACTGTGTAAGCAATAAATCATCTTTTTATTTATAGATAAATGTTTTTGCCCAATAAGCACTATTTACTTGTGTTATGCAGGACAAGTAGTTAACGTGGAAATGTTAATGTTTGAACAAGAAGAAAGATATTTGACAAGTTATTCACAGTGTAGGTAAGAGGGATTCAATTTATTTTTTATCATTGTGATCTTTTAGTCTGACCTCCTTTAGAACACAGAAGAGGGGACTTGGTTTAATTATTTCTTAATTGAAGCAGAGTAGAGCTTCTGGAAAGATGTCATGTCCTGCTTTCAAAATGAACATGATGGAGGTCCCAGCTTAAAATGTGACAAAGGACTCCAGTGGGTGTTTGTCATCTTTGTTAGATTTGTCTCTTATTTCTAACCTGAATTTCTCTGTCTTTGGGGCCAAATGTAATTATTTGAATACATTGAAGAACCCATGATTTATAGGTTTTTTTTCTTTATGTAGGTATTCCAATTATTTTACTCTGCATTTTGCTGTTCTTTTATTTTGCAAATGGAGCAGATGCCAGCATGACTCACATGCTGATAAATTATTTCTATATTCAGTGGGAAAGCTATTTTATGAGGGAAGAATCTTTATCATAATTCATAATAGCTTAATATAAAATGTATTTTTAAATTTAAAACTGAAGGAATAACGACTTTGGAACTTAAAAACAGAAGTCCAGTGACAAATGGAAAAGACAGTATAAAGGCACAAATTGAGCCTAATGTATAGTGAGTATTTATGATGAAAACACCTATGTAATCAGCTGCACAGTGTTGAACTGAAGAAGAGGCAGCACAACATGTGCTTGCTGTAGCAAACACAGAGGTAGAATAAGACATCAGCTTTCAGAAAGTCAGTCTTTGCTTTGTCTCCCAAAGTGTCTCCCTCGTGTGTTTTCTCTCTCAACTGTTCTTCCTGAATGCACTGACCCCAGCAGGGCCAGTGAAGGAAGAGGAAGGTTCCCCTGTGCTGCTGGCCTGGGGAGGGGCTCCTTAATGCCCTGGCCCCTCCCAGCAGCCATCCAGCATGTCCCAGTGAGGAGCTGGAGGACTCACAGCTAGTCAAGTACAAAAGCCCTAACTCAGATACTGTTAGAGATCTAAAGATAGACAGTGAATACCCCACTGAGTGGCCAGATGGCAATTTTTACACCTCTAGCCAATTGCTGAGCTGTATTAACTTTCTAAATTGATTTATTAGGTGATTCTTTGTCATACCAAATTGCCATTATCATGAATCCAAGCCCTTAGTTGTTACTTTGGATAGGCATTAACAACTCCCACTTCCTGCCTCCCAACAACATGCATATTAGTTTACTTTAAAAAAAATAAATTATAATCTCTTCTTGATGATTTCAGTTTC
The DNA here is from genome assembly GCA_035221455.1 of Xenops minutus. Classification (NCBI taxonomy): domain Eukaryota; kingdom Metazoa; phylum Chordata; class Aves; order Passeriformes; family Furnariidae; genus Xenops; species Xenops minutus. The sequence goes on along the minus strand of JAWWEE010000142.1, from coordinate 11,331,013 downwards.
CTGTGGGCCATCACATCCTACACCTTATCTATTAATTTTCTATTAATTTGGAACTATTAGTGGAGAGAAAAAACCTTCACTGTTTCTTATTTCTGCATATGAGTATTAAGCTCAATTTGAAAACCACACTCGTTATAATAGTCTGAACTTTTTTTTTTTTTCACTGATAAGTTTAATCAGTCTTCCTTTTTTCTAAGTCATTTGGGAATGAAAATATTAATTTTGCCTCTCTTGAGTTGAAATATCTGACACAGATCTCCACCACTGTAAAAAGATTTCGCCATTGTTTACAAATTCTATCCAGCCTTAGGTGATTTCCATTTTCTTCCCTTAGATGGTGCTAATAAGGTACAAAAAGCAGAGCCAGACTGCAGTGTTTTAGAAAGAACATGAAGTACAATGAAGGCTTGTTTGGATTCTATGAGCAATTTCTGAGCAATCTCTCTGAGCTACATTTCTGCCTTATTTGTGCTTATTCAAGCTCTAGAATGATACTATATAAAAGTATCAAATTTGGTAAACAATTACATCTGATGACTATATGTTCATTTTGGAAAACTAAAGGAAGAAATGTTCTCTGTATCTGAGCAGCAAAATGAACAGGCTTTTCATTAGCTCTGTGCTCTCCCAGGAAAAGCTTACTGCCGGTATCTGAACTCTGGGAAAATGGACTTGTTTTATTGGTATCCAGTGTTATTCACCGTTAATTAGGGACTCCTGCAACCAACTTTTTCTTTACTGTGTAACAGTTATCCCTGTGTACAGAAGCATAGAAGAATTTGCTCAGTACAAAATGAGGGAAAATATGATCTCTAGCAATTTTTCCTCTTAGTGCAAGTGTCAAGGATGTGGGAACCATCTTGGGCAACCATATTTATATTTTTTCCCTGACTGTAATCCTGAGTCTCAAGCAGCAGAAGAGCAGTTCTATGAAATTTCAGTATAGAGTAGGCTGAAGCCCTGGAATGAAACTTTGCCACCTAAGGGTTTTACCCTTTCTCAGGGAAATTTAAAATACATGCATGTTATTGTGTTGCATGTCCAAAGTACAGGTAAATGCTTTCAGAAGTGCATTCATGCTTTAGGGACTGGGATCAGCAGTGCCTGTAAGACAAGTGGCAGTTCATCAGAGGCACCTCAGCCTGCCCCTACATTTGGCAGCAGAATTATCCTTTCATTCTTCCCCCTCTGCCTTCGTTTCACCCCTCATGGCTGACCATTTCTTGGCTCTCACAGGCAACAACAGTTTTCCGTCTGCCTGGTTGGTTGGGGTGTCTGTTGAGCACATGATTGATCATGACTGTCCATCACTGCAGACAAAGAGACACAGGGCTTGGGAGAGCAGGAGTGCCGTGGATGTGGATCACAGGACCCTGCAAAACTGAGTGCCCAGAGGAACCATGTGCAGTGTCAGCCCTGTTCCGCCTGGGGATTCTGCCAGGATGTAATTAGCACTTCGTTCTCAGGAGCAATGTAATTAACTAAGTTCACCTAAAATACAAGCATGAGAGAGACTTCACTGTTTATCAAAACTAGTTAGTTTGATTTAAACCCTCTAGGTTAGCCCAGCAGTGGATCTGTTTCTTTGCTGACCCTTCACTCATATTCATTATTGATTTTTCCTGAAGGACCTCAAGGCAATTACCACATGCCACTTTATTTTATCCTTTCCAGAAGAACCTTGAATGAAGTTTTAGGACACCATGAAATCAAGGAACATTCACTCCAATCAAACACAGCCAACACTTTTTGTCGCCTTTGAGGTACAAGTTTAAAGTGCTGTCCTGATTAGAGTGCCTCTGTGATTGCTAATATATGGTGAGTCCCACAATCTATAGCCCATCTACCTCCCATGGTTCACTTTGTTAAGCCAAAGAACACTTATATGGCCTTCTTTTCGTTTAGTGGTCTTGTTCAGGGATTAATCCATTGTCTGTCTTCACCTTTTTCTACTGAAGAACCAATTTATGGTGCCTGTAGCAAGCAGACCTAAAATCTAAACATCAAAGCTGTACTTTACCCTGCCATTACCTAATCTTAACTTTTAGATTAAACCAGTGACATGGGGACGATTTTATAGAAGGGTATAAAATTAAGCTTTCCTCTGGTGAAGGCTGTGACATTCAAGCTTTGTGAAGATTCATTTTTTGCTGCTTTCCCAGCTCAGGCCTCCTACCACAGCACAAGGCTTTGTGTATAATAATTACATACTGAACTATATTAAAAAAATTTTACTGGTTTCCAAAGACAAGGCCATGAATTTTTACACAAAGAGAGAATCAGGGGTGCTTGTGCAATGTTGTCTCTGATGATGAGATTTTAATTAAATAAGCATATTCGATTTTGACACTGAGCCCCAGCCCCGTTCAGTGCATAATATGGACAGAGATCAGTTAATGAACAGATGTTCAGTTTTGGTTTTCCTCAGCATGTGGCATTGGGCCCTATTTGTCAAGTTTCCCACACTCATGTCTGTTCAAAATTTCCAATTTTCTCTTGAGTTATTATGTGACACTTGTCATGGCATTAGGGCAAATCCCAATTGCATGTCAGCAAGAGAACCCCTGGGGTCCTTGTTTGGTTTGTTGGACCGTAGTGTGTTCAATTCAGAACTGTTTGGAGTTATGCCTAATTCCTAATGTTGCTCTTTATGTATCGACTCTTCCTTCAAAATCTTTTTTCATAAATTGCATTAAATTCTTAGATTTTTGTTTGTTGTGCTAGAATAAATTGATATTCTTTGTATGATAAACCATAATAGCATTTTCTTAAGTTCTCATTTAACAGAACAGCCTATCTACTGTAGAATTGTCTGGGGTTAAATCTTGCCTTTAGGTCATAATTTGGGTAATGAAGATGTAATTTAACTGAAATGGTTGTTGTTATCCACTGTAAATGCTCTTAACATACTGCTTTCACATTCGTTTGGCCATTCAGAGAAACTGGATTTTGCTGGAGCATTGAATTTCATTGTGTTTAGTTGGAAAGACTCAGGGGAAAAATTCCCTGTGTGCTGGTCAAGGGAACATCACCATTGGCATCCTCGTTACAGTGCAGAGTTCCCATTGTTGCAAATACTGGCTAGCATCTGATTTTTTGATATAAAATATCTGAGCTGATGGTACCAGGTAATAGTAAATGGGACCAGAATTTCCACTTTTTGATGCCAGCCAGTGTACATCCTATTCCAAGTTTCAGTTTTTTGTTTGGCAAAACACTGAGTGACTATTGCAGACAGATTGGACAGGAGGACTGCAGCGAGGAATCAATAGCAAGTCTAGTGGCATTTTTGGCTTTTAGGTCTTTGATTTGCAGTCTTGATGTTTAATGTGGAGTTCCTTGTGATACTCCTCTTTTTGCATAGTTCATTTTCACAGGATCGGTGGGGTGGAGTGGTTATGCAAAGCAGGTTCAGGTCAAAAAATAAAATTATAGTTTCAAGATCTGTACCATAGCTTGTGCAAGTGAAACTGCAAATCCAAATACTCTTAATAAATAGTTTCTTTGTAATGGTTTAGTTCCTGATAGTGTCGACATAGAGACTATGTGTAAAAAAACTTAGACCGTTTTCACTTGTTTACTTCACAAGGTTTAACAGTACTGTTGTTGAATTATGCAGGATGGCAATCCTTCTGTGAAGCTGTTGTAATAACTGGTCAAGAAGAGCTATTTCTACAAAGACTCATTAGTGTATTTCTAAGTGTTCAGAACTACTATGAAATTCTGCTTTCTATGTAAATATTTTTAACATTTGAAACAATAGCTGCTACATTTAAAAGAATGTTGTATGATGTGTGGCACTGTGGATTTTTAAACAATACTTAAAGACATTGGCTTGAGAATATGTCTATGGACAAAAAAGATTTTGGTTGTTGTCATTTGTGAGGCTATGCTAATTACGATTTATTAATTCTTGAACTCCTGCAATCTCTGAGTCAAGAATTCTGACAGAAGGGTTTTTTCACTTGATAATTGTCACTTGGATTCTTTATTCTTTATGCTATTCATATCAGTACTCATTATTCTCCTCTTTAAAATAGTTGTCCAATGCAAATGCAGAAACAATAACATAGACCCCTGGTGACCTGTCTTACTGCATCCATAATAAGTAGCAAATATTCATAACTATCAATTGGTTAAAACTAACAGGTTGACAATTATTCATAGAAATGAATTGGGAAATATTTATGAACAACAAATAAATACATAGTAATCAGGGTTGGTTCACAAATGGCTTGCCAACCCAAAAAGGAGTGAAGTTTGTCAAGAATAGGGTTCTGTGCAATTTGTTGAACTGTCATTACCTGCAAATATACCTTGCAGTATATCACTGGAGCAGTCTGTATGCGTTCAGCTTTGAGCATAATTATTTGCACCTCTGCTGGGCTAGTAAGGCATGAAATTCAGGACAAGCATAATGCAGGGTGAACCTGCTACAAAATGGAGTCTGACCCTCCTTGATGTAGCAAGCTAGGATGGATCAGGATCTCTCAGGCTTTTGAGTGCTAAAATATAAAATCAAGGTCAATCTCTAAGTAAGACCTGGTGTGAATATAAATTCTTCTGTTCACCCCTACAGCAGTGTGACCTGCTAGGAAGAAATAGGCACATGAAGGTGTTTTTGTGACTTAGCTGCATCCTCAGCTTGAGCTTCTCCCAAGATAGTTCAGCTCCTCTGAAAGCAGAGCAGCTTCAGACTGGTTTTAGTTCTGTCTGGGTGGGTCTATGAGAAAAACAGCGACAAAACTCCTTCCTCAGGCATGTCTGTCAACCGTTTCCATGCTGGATTTATCTTCTTTGAGAATGACAACTGTCTTCAGCCAGCTAGTTATGTTGTTCTCATCAATATTTGACTCTGTCAGAGAAATGCAAGTAGCACAGTGCCAAAAATGGATGTCTGCCAGCTGATTTACTGTCTCAGGCAGACTCTCCCTCAGTCCCTGTAAAAGCATCAGAACAAATGCATGAAGTAGCACACTCATTCCAGGTTTTCCACAGGAAAGTAGGGCTCAAAAAAGAAACCGTTCTACACTGTCATATTTTTCAGTTGACTCATGAAATGTCAGGAGTCTAACAAGCTTGTCCTATACCAAAAAGAAACTTGGAAAAGGTAAACCATGTTCAAAATCACAGACATGGAAACTATCTGCCTTCTCTACTCGGGAAAAGGCCAGCAGGAAGGGCAGGTCCTAGAAGGGTAGACTTTGACTCTGCACTCTCAACCTCCTGAGTTTCGTCTTGAAACTTGTTAAGATTTCATGTTTCTGATGTGAAGGTGAATCTCCTTAAAATTATTTCAAAACTAAGGCAACAAATCTCACACAGTTTCAAAGGGGTAAAGCATCTGGATCAGAGCTCACTGCTCGAGGGAGCTGCATTACCTGGTGAGCCAGAGCCCACAGCACCACAGAGCTCTTTTGTCTGCTGCATCAGATGGAGAGGAGAAATGTCCCCATGCCAGGAAGTGTCGGTGACAACTGGCAGTACATGTGACTGATTTGCCATAATCTCTCTCCTGCAGAGCTGCTGCTGCCAGTAACTGGGGGTCCAGCCACTGGGAGGAAAACATCTCACAAACTTTCTGAATGTCTCAGTGTAACAGAATCTACCAGCTTCCAATGGCAGCTGTGGGAGACAACCTCTTCTGCATCTTTGGTCCAACCCTCTACTATTGAGCCTGAATTTTAAAGGTTTTGGGACCCCTGACATTTCTGGCCATAATGATTATGTAGGAAGCAATACTGATTTTCCTTTATGTATAAAACTAGAAAGAAATACTGGGAAACTAAGAGAAGAGTATACATGCAGTGGTAAAAGATTTATGGCAGAAAATATCAAAATAGGAAGATACTGCAGCATCTTTAGCAGAGATTGGGAAATCACTAAGACTGAGCGACACACACGTTGTTCAGGATTTCTGAAAAGCAATAGCCATTGAAAGGCTTGATCTGTGGGTGGTGAGCAATCGACGAGATGTTCTTAGATAGAAATGGCTAAAAGTCTCATTTGAAAACAACCTTTCTTCCATTTGGGTGACAAAAAGCAGCGAGTTTATGGTTTTCCTGTAGCTGACAGACTTCAATTTGTTAAGAAAAAAATTCACAAATACCTTTCTGTTGGCTAATGAGTAAATGTGAATTGCCAAACACTATGTAATAATGTAAAAGGACCATGAGGCAGTCAGAGTAGCTCCACTTTTGGATGAACATTCAGGGTAGGGTCAAACAGCCAGATTTTTAATTTGATGCTTTCCCAGTAAGAAAAATATCTCTCCTGCTTATGTGAGGGGAGCGGGGAATGGAGGGAGAATGCACAGCAAGTGGAAGCAACCACAGGGGTCCCTGAAAGTAGTTGTATAATGATTATTTGACAAGGCTTCCTGGATGCTAACAATCCCATTAAAAATAAGTTGGCAAAAACATTAGGATCCTGAACTGCCTGAAAATGAAAGAAGAGAAATGAGGAGGGATTAAAGTAAAGCTCAGAAATAAAGAACAACCACTGAGTGTGTCCACGGTGGGAGTCTGTCAGCCTGATGGGGAGCTCTTGGTAATTAGCCGCATTTGACTTTTCTTGTATTTGAAAAGACTTTCCTCTCTCTTCTTCCTCCTGTATTTTCTTGTAATTTGTAAAGCATGAATTCTTGGAGGTCACAGTCTACACTGGGAGCACCAGCTTCAAGCGTTGTACATACTTATCGTTAGAGACAATTCTTGCCTGAAGAACTTTAAGTCTGGATTTACCAGGCAGAGAAGGGAAAAATAGTAGTATCACAAGTTTGCAAATGAGAAACTGAGGCACAGAGAGGTGAGGAGGTGGTTTCAGAGATGTTCAGTTTCCACTTGGACTCCCATGACAATTGGGTTCTTCTAAAAATCCTGATGCCTCTAGAATCATAGAATTGTGTAAATTGAAAAAGACCTTTAAGATCATAAAGTGCAACCATAAACCCAGCACTGCCAATGCTACCACTGAACCATATCCCCAAGGGCCCCGTCTACACATCTTTCAAGTACTTTCAGGGATGGTGGCTCCACCATTGCCTTGGACAGCCTGTTCTAGTGCTCAACAACCTTTCAGGTGAAGAAATTTTTCCTAGTATCCAATCTAGTGGCATTTGGAGGAAGGAGGGTTGTGCAGAGACACGTGGGACACTGTTGCTGCCCTTTGTGTACTGCCTTACCCTTACCATCAGCAGTGCTTGGCTCATTTCATGTAACCCAGTCCTGCTCTCAAAGCGCTGGTCTGTGCCTCCCTGGGTCAGGGCAGCAGTGTCTTTGCTCAGGATGTGATATTCTGTAATTACCCTTCAGTGGTTCTCTCTTAAACGTATGGACAGGCATGCAACGTACACAGCTCCATCTCAGTCTAATTGATAGATAAAAGGAAGAACGAGCTTTGTGGTGACTGCAACAAAACTGAAGATGGGGACTGTTATATAATACAAATACAGCTATGAGTTAAAAGGAAACAGTTTTCACTTACATAACAGCAACCACTGCGAGCTCTGGGAGCAGTTTTATGTTTGGGATGCCTTCTCAACAGTGGCTGGCAGGGAGCAGCAGGCAAGGGCTGTGCCTGGGGTGACCTCCGTGCTGGGTACCAGTGCCACAGAGGCCAGCCCAGCCTCACAAGGGTGAGCCTGGCAGCTAATTTCCAGGGTCAGTGACAGCTCCCACTGGAGCCTCCCTTCCCATGATGGAGCAGCCTGCTCATGTGAATGCATTGGTAGTGCTTTGCAATTGCTGTCACTCAGAGGAGTGGCTTGTTTCCTCCTGAAAATTGTCATGAGAATAAACTATTTTTGCATGAGGAGAGAAGATCTCTTTCACTGAGGAAAATCCTTCTGATACACAGAAGGACAACAGTGTCTAGTCTGCAATTAGTTGGTAAGTCAATGCTAACCTAGATCTGTTTTTTTTAGTAAGCAAAATTTATATCTTGATTGCATTGTTAAAAGTTATTCCCAACATAACTTCAGCTTCAAGGCAAAAAGGATGAGATTCTGTCTTCATCTTGCTGCTTTTTTCTCTCTAGCTTAAAATCTTTTTCTGGTGTATCTTGAACACTAAAGCTTGTGGAAGATTTGCCTGTTTTATCAGGGTTGATTTAAAAAAAACCCCACAAACAACAGACCCAAACTCGTAATGTTGATAATATTCCCAAATTACACATTGTGATACTCTCGAGCCTTCTAAGTAGCCTTTATGTGTCTTCTCTTCAATTTGCTATTGTATATATTCTGTAGAAAAAGTCATTTGAAAGGAAAAATATACAAAACAGGCCACCTTCTTGGCAAAGCTGTGTGGCAAGGCTCTGAGTGAGATTAGACAAGGTCCAGGTAAAAACTGGCTTGCTTTGAGAGAGAGGTTACAGGAGACAACCTCCACAGGTCCTTTCCAGCATAAATTATACTGTGATTCTATGATTAACTGTAATTTTGTTCCCCAAACCCACAGTTCTGAAATATTGCAGTTTTTTATTCAAAATTTATGACTCATGGCAAAAAAGGCTTTTCATCTTGACCATCGGCACGTTTCTCACATGACTGACTGTAAAAGAAAAATTGTCAGTTGCATCTGATTTGTTACTTCATAAGGACTATTTTGTAGAAAACCAGAAAGGGTTCTTTAATGAAAAAGCAGCAGAGTAGTTTAGGGACTGTGAACATAATCTGAGAGACAATTGAAATGGCTACACATGGTGGGTGGATAGCGATTGCTGCTGGGGGCCTCCAGGGCTGCATGATGTGATGCAGGTGGGGTGTGCCCTGAGCAGGGTGCTGCATCTCCCCCTGCCTCAATGACGCCTTCCTCAGCAGATGGGCTTCAGCGTGTCCAGGGGAGGTTTCACTGGCGCATAACCCAGCAAAGGTCTTGGCACACGCTGGGTTTGCAGAGCTGGGATGGAAGTTGGTGCCATGCTGGGGAGTCTTACCACCTGGAGGAATACACGGTACTTGGTTTATTGTTTTGTCAGTGGGCAAATCAGACCATGGACCTGGCTTTAAAAGAAATCTGTGGGGAAGAAGGAGAAGGAAAGGTGATTTTGCTTTGCTGCCTGGTGTGTTTGAAAGCACGGCAGCACAGGAAGCTGTCGCAGCACCATTGCAGGGTGGTGTGACATGGCCAGCACCTGGGAATGGGGCAGCAACACCAAGAGTAGCTTTCATTGCTCTTGCCACTGCGCCATGGGATGAGAGAGTAACCACAATGTCTTGCTGTGAATGATTTCAGAGAAAGGAAGATTTACCTGCCAATATTAATGGCTTTTCATGTCCTGCCAATTCTCATATCAGGCCTTAAAAAACCCAGCAATGCTACCTCCCTTTGGAAAATGGAAATGAAAGACTAGTGTTCACAGAGTCAAGAAGAAACAGAATAAAATAGACACATCTTATCTAGGCTTATCAGTGCAGCCAAAGTGCTGAGGAAGAGCAGGGATTCACATCCATTTCATCATGAAGTGTTAAATTAGTGAGCAACAGCAGAGGAAACAGGTAGGTACAGGTAACTCAGCTCTGAGCTTTTGCTATGTAACCTCAGCAAAGTGCACTGTACTCAAACAGAACAAATGGTTGTGAAATTTGGTATTTGGTCTCTAGATGCCTATTGCCTGACAGAAAATGTTCTCCATAGCCATTTCCCCATTAGAGAAGTAAAATAAAAACAGTAATGAAAGGGAGAAACGTGGCTTATTAGACAGACTATTGCACTAAGAATCAGAATAGCAAATTCTGGCTCTTATTCTGTCTCTATTTTCCCGTGGCACCTTGGGACTCCCTGTTCCATTTCTCCATAGCTAATTTCTGAACGGGAAGATGGATAGTTATCCACCTATGTCAGGGTTTTATGCTGGGGGGAGTTAATAAGCAACTCCTTTATAGACCAGCCTTGCCTCATTTTTAAGTCCTCTCCTATGTGTATAAACACAAATTCCCTGTTTTTATGAATCTTCTGGCTTAATAAAAGCAAGTCTTTCTTCTAAATGAAGTCACATTAAACTTAGTGATTCATTTTGCTGCAGCATTTGAGTTGTCACACTTGTGGCCAGAATGCTGATGCTGCTTACAGAACTCTCATTGTATTTACTAGGGCAGGTGAGTGGGCAATAGTGACTCCCCCAGCCAAATAACAGAGCTTCTCTAGGATCATGAGTAGGAGAAGGAGATATACTTATTTGTATCTCAAGTTATCTAACCATTAAATCTCCCTTCTCATCTCTCTCTCCCTACTCCCTCCAGAAATCTGTTATTGAAAGGAAGGAAAAGGGAAAATGTTTTTAAATGGGCAAATTGAGAAATTCACAGTGTTGCAAATAGTCTGTGAGCAGGATAGAGTTGCCTAGGGCTCCTTTATGAGTCTCACATGGGGCTGTAAATCAATTTAGAATCGCAGAAGTAAGGCATAAACCAGAAAACTCTGTGTGTGTGTCAACTGTGTTCTGTACAAATGGCTGATATTGTGTATAGTGTTTATTGCAAATCCTGTTGTGACCCATTTTCTAATGCAATTTGCTTAATTTTTCTTGTGACACAAAAAATAAGGTCTAGTATTTGCTGCTATGTGTGAAGTGTCAGTTCTTTGTGGTTTGAACACTGAACGCATTACTGAGTACCTCCAAACAGAGCCACTTTTAATCAAAACCAACTTAAAGTAAGTTTATTTATTTTTCTTAATAAACCCCAAGTAATGTAAAGAATTTCTGTTGTTTCTTCTGTACAAGTGACTGCAAAGTACTGAGGCTGACACCTTTGTTTTTCCAACATACCAGAGTACATATCAGTAAACACTTTCCTAAGCCATTCTTAGATATATATGGAATTTTTGAGCACCTCCATTATGGGGAAGATTTGGGCTGCTACCTGTTGGAGAGCTTGAATATCTCAATAGACGTGTGCCTTCTGGAGAGTCTTTCCTTTCTGCCATTTTATGTTTTAATCAAAAAACCTGGGCCAATTTTTACTTTTATTCTAAAAGAATAAACTTAGACCAGAAAATTAGAAGTATCTTCTAGTAAGCAGAAAACTTCAGAGTGGTCTTCCCTGAAACAGGTCTGAAGAATAACATCCCTGAGCACAATGAGAGCATGGATCTGGTTTCTCAATGTCCTTTTAGTTTCCTCCTGCACAGCAGTTTAGGGTGTGGGTAAACTGGAATATTTTGCATATCCTGGATATGCAGTGTATAACCAGACTTGTGGACCAGATTATGCCTACAGCAGTAAAAGGAAGTCTGTGGGGCAGCAGTACAGAAACAGAAGAATTTGGGACTGTAAAATTCCAGAAGTGGTTTGTTGCACTTTGAAAAGTTTGAAGATATTTTGATTCAACAGGTCGATGTCTCATCTGCAGAGCCCAAAGTCAGGAAACTTGGAATGAAGAGAATGTGTTGATGTTGCAAGGTAGATGTTGTTACTTTTTTTGGTTGTCTGTTTTTCCCTCAGTGCAGATTTTGACCAAATGAGGAATCCTGAGATACAATCAAACTGAAATCATGTCTACAATAGCACACCCTACTCAGGGTGTTTATCTTCACAGGACTGGAGAGAAAGAAAAAAACTGGAGTCTGTGCCTCATGGAACCATCCTCAGTGACCTCTCCAAGTGAAGCAGGCAGAAACTCTCCCCATGAAGATGACAGCCCTGATGGGCTAGGGATGGAGAGAGATTAAGGTTCCTGTCACAGGGAGGAAATGATCTATTGCAGCAATGGAGGTTGATGAGAGAAGGGAATTTGTAGCCTGCCCATCACCATGACCAACCTCTGGTGGTGTTGACCACAGATTTGTGAGTGCTGACACAGGTGTCTATGTGAGTCATACTTTTTACCAAAAGTTTTATTTAATGGGCTTTGAACAGAAGTATTTCAAACAGCTTTGTGTGTTTCTCTGTTCTGGCAAAAAGTTTGAATACACATCTTCCCCTCGCAGAGAGCGCTTTCTCTTTTCCAGCTGTCAGAACACAAGGGTCATTTGAGTATTCTTGTCAAGTTTTCCAGATGCTTGTTTTGAATTGATGAGTTTGAACAGGAGCAATTTGTTATGCTGGCACTTCTCTCCTCCAACTGCACAAAGAGTCAGCCCTTGCAGATACATTATCATCTCCTTCCCTGAAGAAGCTGCTCTTCTTAAGATAGAACAAATGGGTTGGGAGATTTTAGGTCTGAATAAAAGGTCAAACTTGTCTGATAGCTGTGAAAGGGAATGGGGATGTGTAGACTGTTGCCTGGGTGGTAGATATTTCTTGCATGCATATGTGTGCAGATAAGGCTAGATATATTACTTGGCACTTTGTCTAAAGTATATTTCTTTTTCTGTTTTGGAAATATTTTTTCCATGATTGGAAGGAGGCTTTAATATTAAAGTGTAAGTAATCCAGTGAAGTATAAATCGTTTGTTCAAGTTTTCTATGGTTTTTTGGTTAGAATTTGCAAAAATCCTCCATGTAAAATTCAAACTTTAAATCTGTTTTCCACATATGCTTTCATTTAACATCTTAGAAAACTACTCCCCAGTATGCATATACTCAGTGAGTTCAAATATGCAAAGGAGAGGCAAGTGGTGTGCCAGGCCAGGTGTGCCCAGGGTGAAGGAATGACCATGGTGGCTGAGCAAGACGAAAGTGGTGATGCAAGGTGAGCATGTGCCACCTACTGAAATACTTCTTTCATGTTGATCTTGCCTGTTTGAGGAGGTTTCTCCATGGAAAGGAAGATTAGTTCCATTTGTATAGAAACTTGCATACAGATATAAAAAGATGTGCGGTCACACCAGAACTACTATTTAGATCCACAGGAATATAAATATGAAAGTGAAATTAGGCCTAATTTGAAAGGGTCATACCAAGTATTCCGTGTCCAAACCAAACCTTAAGACTCATATGAGTAACACATTACCTAGATGAGAAGGAATCTGCAAACTCCTACAGAGAAACCTGGTGTCAGATTTGTTGGGTGATTATACAGACAGTGAAAGCATTATGCGAGTGTTTCAAGTGCTGATCAGGTCAGCAACGCCGCCGGAAGATTCTTGGCAGGTGAAGGTAAAAGTGAATGTTTTATATGGCATTTCCCTCCTGCGTCGCCTTTGTTTGACCAGAGATTTATGACTAATGTCAAGTATGTTCAAGTGGAAACAATTTTACGAGCATAACAGTAGGATAAAAACTTGGAAATGAATCTTATGCTTGTATTCCAAAAATTATTATAGGTCACATCACTTAAGGAGGAGTGAAAGCCTCAGCCACTCAAAGGAGTAACAAATTCAATTGCATCTCTGTCTTCATAGTAAGGCTCATGCTCACTGGCTACCAGGATTAAATGTGATTTTGATATGCCCTTAGTGTTTCATCAGTTTCTGTTATTTTTCATGAGGAACAGTGCATTTGTGTGTTTATAAATAAATAAATATAGGTAGAATGGTCAAAGTAGATGGTCCAGAAGTTTTGCATTCATTAATTATGGTTTTTTTGCAGTGTGATCTTTGAGTAACTAACTTTTGAGTTGCATTTGAAACAAGAGGTACGTGACCTCTCAGGCTTGGAAATGCCTGTGATCATGAAAAGAATTGCTTTTCCAAACTGTCCTGACTGAAAGGACTTAGCGTAGTTGTGAGGAATGCGACAGCCTTCTAATTCCAAGGCTTGTAATGAGCTGCCTCTGTGACATCTACTCAATTGGACAGATAAACTGAAAAAATGAAAGTAACTTTCCTCAGACCATGATGACTCAGTTAAAAAAGATCCTACTAAGAAGGTTGTAAAAGCGGCCTGAAAAATGATAACACTGGCTCTTCTGGGCTATTGCACAACCTCATTTATCCTTTAATGATTCTTGTGTTTTCTAACCCTATGTTCAATTAATATTACTTAACAGATATGGGAGTGTTCATCAGATATTTGTTCAGCAAATAAAATGTTTTTAATAGCTGTGATCTCTAACTTTAAGCAAATGAGTTTCCCTGATAATATTCTCTTCATCAAAGTAGGTATTCTCAAATGCCCACATTAAATTTTTGACTGCAGGTATCACCTTTAATGTATGTTTCAGTGGCTGCTGGGGGCTGGAAAAAAATCATTACTAATTGATATGCCTTAATGGCCTGAGAGCTTTCAGAGTTGGATGAGCCCAAGAGAAACGCTGAGAGGTAGATATTTGATTCTAATTATGCCTGAGTAGGTACAAGCAAAAAGTAGACCCATCATGACAGCTATATCATTGTCAAACTGCTATACCTCAGGTTTTCTACTAATTTGACACTATTACAAAACATTGCTTCAATGAGCCCATGAAAGGCAAAGTTAGATAAAGGATAGAAGCATAGAAAAAGAAGTCTGTGCTGGTATCTGTATTTGCCAAGACAGTCACTGGAGGAAAGAGGGGTCTGGGATTTGTAAACTCTCTGCTTATTAGCACACTATCATTTTATTCTATGCCCTGAATATCTAATAAGTTTTTAAGAACACAGACATTATGAAATTCTCACTTGGCTGTGGTGATGTAGGATGCGAGTGATGGGTGTGCTAATGTCCCATCTCAGCTGCACTGCAATTCTCACCTAACACTGCACTGGACACACCTCACGCAGAGTGGGAGAGAATGAACAACTATGTTTCTGGGTTTGTAGTGTTTTCCAGTGTGAGCCACAGGAACTGCTTTATTCCCGTTTAAAACCTTGTTATTTGTAGCCTCAGCCCAATCCCTAATTTTCACAGTAATCTACTGAGTTAGTAACACAGTTACTAAAGGCACATTGTCCTTACTGAGAGGGGAGAAGCGGTGGCATTTTTAATGGAAACTGGGTTTTTTTGGAGGTCTGCTTTAGCATCAGGATTTAGGACTTATGGCTTTTATCTTATTTATCATCTTTAGTAACATTTTTGATAAAGCTTAGGGGAAAAAAGTGCCATACATGCCATTGTATGTGAGTGAAGCAGGAGGATCAATACATAACCCTTTCTCAATCTATTTTTTAGGATTTACACAAGATATTTGGGTTTTACTCAGTAGTAAATGTGCTTTTCTCTGTGAGTTTCTTTTGATGTCATGGATACTCTTGTATGAAGCAAACACCTCCTGTTTATGCCATGAAACTGGAAGGGTCCTTTGTAGGCAGCATAAATGCCTGGATACCTGCTTGGACAGGAACAGTTTTGGAATTAAGAAAACTTGCAGAGGAGTATACAAAAATTCAGCGAGAATAAAAAGTCCCAATGTGCTTTCTTTACTAGCTCTTTTAAGTAAGACAAGCCAAGGCTAAAGCAAGTGGCCTGAGGTAAAGAGAGAGAGAAATGAATGTTCAGAGCAGGATCCTGAGCACTCAGGAGGATTATACTACCTCAGGGGAAAAAAAGTACGGATTATTTTTGTCTGGATCTGGTAATGCTCGTGCTGCCTAAATCCAGAGGTTTATATAACTATCTTAACCCAGATTAATTGTGTTTAGAAATCCTCAGAAAAAGCAATGTCTGTTTTGCTCTCACTGATAAGAACAGAGATTTTTATCTTATGAAATGTGTAGCTGAGGGACACAATCGATAGGTTAGTTTTGTAAGTGTGAATTTAATTTGTGTACATGCATGAGAAAGCTCAGAGGGCCAAAGTCCAGTAGACTTAGGAGGTGACACTATAAGAAATTGTGAGATTATTTGAAATTTGCCTCAAAAAGGAGGACATGGCAATTTATGCAGGAGTCACAATTTCCTCAACGCATTAAGGAAAAGGAGATTTTTTGAATTTTAAAAAGTTGCCCCCACTGTTGTGTCTCGGATGTATATGGATTTCAGAAGAGTAGAAGGCTGCCACTAAAAGTGACTTTATGGGTTGTTGCAGTGAAATTGTACACCTTGAAAAAGGAAATGACTCAGCAGATAAAGACTGTTGGTGGACCTTGTAGCTGTGTGCTTGGGCAGCAAAAACAATTGAGTGTATGAGTGGGCTGATGCTCTCCTGGTACCTGGACCTGAGGGGAAATCTGCATTTACAAAGAAGGTATCACACAATGAGCATGTATGGTTATTAAAATGTCTCTGCATGGGATCCACACTTGTGTACGTGACAGTCTAATACAGTGTTAGCTGTGAATTTTTAGGGTAATTTGTATATTTCTTTGACAAATTTCATATTTTCCTGTTAAATTCCATATAGTGGACAATTGAAAATACAGTTCTATTAAATCAATGATACAGTAGAGATACCAGGTGTATCTGGTTCTTTGTGGAGGAAGGCAAGGAAATGGTCAGGCAACACTCTCCACAGAGAATGTTTCTTAACAGATCTCTTGGAAAGGATGAATTGCAAAAAATATGCAAGGAGAGATGCTAATAGAGGTGGTTTAAGGCAAAGAGAAGGTCCTTGCTAAGGGGGTGGAGAAGGGGCCTTTGTGCAGTTGTGCACAGCATGTAACTCGTGCTGGTGTCCATGGGGCTATGCTGAAGTGGCCACATTTGTGTTCTAAGGAACAAGGATCCAGTTTGCTCCTCCCTCGGTAACATCCCACCTAGTTTTATGAACACAAAAACCAAGGCAGAAGGTGATGGTAACAGCACCAGCAACTATAGGTTTTGTTCTTTCGAATTGTGCTGATTCCCAAGGTTAAGGTCACGGTGTATTGAGGAGAGAAAGACTTGCAAAGATACCAAAATACCAACTAGGGTGATGACAGATGACTGTTTCATTCTCAATTTTCTCTCTTCTCAATCCAATCACTACTTTTTGTTTCACTTCTCATTTGCTGTCCTTCAGCAATCCTCCCTCTCCTCCTCTGTGTTACTGCTTACCCTGTCCCTCCTCTCTACTCTTTGCTCTGAAGTACTGAAGAGGATCATTTAGGAATTTCATTAGGAAAAATTTATTCCCCAAAAGGGTTAGCAAGCATTGGACAGGCTGCCCAGGGCAGTGGTGGAGTCACCAGTTCTGCAGGTATCTAAAAGATGTGTAGATGTGACACCTGGGGACATGATTTAGTGGTGGCCTTGGCAGTGCTGGGCTAATAGCTGGACTTGATGAGCTTAAACGTCTTTCCAACCTTAATGATTCTGTGATTTTTTTTTTCTGAGGAGAGAAACAAATAGGGACAGGCTTCTCATCTGGTGTAGACTTACCTACCTGCCTGAAAAGCTGGTTTGAAATGGAGTTCATTGATTTAGTGCTCTTTACACCTAAGCAGGTATAAATACAGAAAAAAATTGCGTGAATGGAAAATCAGGGTCACTACCTTTTGGTTAAGATATTTTGCAGTGATTTTTAACATTTTGGTGTGGATTTACTGATATCTTATCTGCTTTCTGGCGTTTATTGACTTGCTCGTGTTCACTAAATCCAATTTACAGCTCTTCACATGGCCAGAACATAGCAGTAAATCTAGTGCATTAAATCAGTGAGCTGGATTTTGTTCTTTATTAAACCAACAAATCTGGATTAATTCCAGTCTTTGAAAGTGTTTCTATTAAACAAAAGACCAGTTAGACCAGTGTCTAGAAAATGTCTTTTGAAAGCTTTAAGCTTTCCCTCCTGAAGCCCAGCTACAATGTCTTTTTGCAGAATATGTACATCTTGCCGCTCTTTTTTTTTTTTTTAAGATGCATAATTATATGAACAATTCTTGCCAAATTCTTTCTGTGACTGTTCTTGACATTTTTCTAATGGTTTGAGTCTATTAGAAAATGATGGAAAGCTTATTTTCATAGCAACACATTGATATGAGGCCATCCTTCTGTTTTTCAGATGACGTATGTGTTGGGTTTTTTTCCCCCAAGTACAATCTAGTTTGAGCTAATACCATTAAGGAAAAAAAGAGGAAGACATTTGATAAGAGTCACTGTGGATAGAAGTTGTGCTTGATGGTGTGGGTGGAGGTGTTTGAAGTGCTAATTTTTTTTTCCCCTGGAATACTGGTGTGACAGAGGTGTCAAGTTTTGATAACTGGAAACTGCAAAAGCAAATTCGAGTTTCAGTCTCTGTTTTGGTTGATCATAACATTCTTACTGTCACCCCGGATTCTTTTCTTTCTTTCTTCATTCTGCTTTCAGACAGTTTTGCCAACAACTTGGATTTCATGCTTTCTCACAAGGGTGTCAATTTTTGTTCAGGCAGCTGCAGCATGCGTATGTAAAATACCTATTTTCCTCTTTAACTTAAATACTCAATGCCAAATTACTTTTATTTTTAATTGAGGCTATTTTTTGGTTGCAGTTTATTTCTGTAATGTATGAAGAAACAAAATCTGGTTTTTAATGCCCTGAAAAATGCTTTGTATTTGTCAAATGTTGCTCTGTCACAGATTTGCTCTGTCTAATGTTGTGTGTGTATCTGCTCCATTCACAGCATCTTCTAAATTACTTCTTCCTTGCTCAACCCATGATGATCTTATGTCCCAAAATATACGTTAAATGAAACATGCTGTTTGGAGGCAGTAGCTCCTAAACATGTGGATTTAATTTATTTCTGGACAGTTGGAGGTTTTGTTGGCTTCAGAAAACATAAAGAATGTAAAGACTATAAAGCTCCCAATGCTTGAATATATATCAGCTGTTCCTAAAATTACTGTCAAAATGGCAAGCTGGAAAGGAGTTACTAAAAGGTCTATTTGTGTGATCTTTACTAATAATCTTTTCTATATATGTATAGAAAACCTTATTTAGAAACCATTACTGTATTATAGAGCTTGCCTTGATGGCACTGAGCAGTTTCCAAGGGAGGTGGGTAAGCCTTTCACAGAGGTGTCTTGCAGACCATCTTGAGAACATTGCCAGCCCCTAATCCAGCATACTGGGCATGGCTATGTTGTATGCCAGGGAGGAAAAATTTACTCCTGTGAAGTAGGTAGCCCTCTCCACAGGTGCAAAGAGCAACGGAGATGTGTGTTAGTCTCACAGGGTGTATATAGAATGTATATCTGCAATCGGGTAATACAAAAACCTTTCCTATGACAACAACAAAAATCCACTATGATAATAAATAAATTCCCTTGCCAAGGTGAAGTTGCCTTCCATCAACTCCTAAACTGAGAGTTACCCTACAGAGAAGACTCTGTTCAGTGTAGGAGTTGTGTTACGATAGCCAGCAGTGGCAGGGCCAGTACCAGAGGCAGAGAGTGCAGATGAGATGACTGAGCACATTGCTCTCCGTGGTGGAAGCGTGTGAGTTCCTGCCTTCCCAGGCCTTGTCAAGAGGGTGGAAACCTTCACCTGAGTTTTGTGGACTCAGCCTTACCCATGCCTAATGTGCAAGTGACTGCTGAGTGAGTGCAGAACTGTGGGTGAGTTACTTGTCTGCTGTGGGACCTGCAACCTCTCTCCCTTAAAATAGAGGTGATGTGGTGCGTAACAAAACACAGGTATGTGCATTAACAGGTAATACTGGGATTTGAACCACGCTATAAATAAACAAATTATTGTTGTGAATGTTTAAGGTTATCAAGAGAACGTGTTTAATATATGCTACTGCATGAATTCTCCTGATATTGTATTTTCCATAGCAACTGGTCATTAAATTCTAAATATGTTTGTCTTTGTATATAGCAAATACATATAAAAAGTCACAAATGTCATCACCCAGTATTTTGCTTGAATATGCATGTTCTGTACATGCCTGCAGAGTGCCTGCTAATTAGGGTAGAAAGTGTTAAATTGATTATAGTCATTAGAGGTGAAAATGGCTTCTTCTGTCAGTTGGAGAAAAGACTAACTTCTTTTGGAAAATTTTATTAAAGTTCTGCACAATTTCTTATGTGATTCACTTAATTATATGGCACAATAAGGTAATTACATGTCATAATAATGTGATTATGTGTATTTCCTCAAAATGTACAATTAGATGCAATTACACTCTAAGAAAATAGAAAAAAAATAAGGGCTAAGGCACTGAAACATTTACTCTAGCTTGCCAAAGAGAGAGCACAGAAATGTAGGTGGCTCTGATTTGAGGTATGCCTCGTTGACAAGAATTAACATGAAAATATAGCAGGGAAAAAACCCCTGAGAAAACAATAAAAGACCACCTCATTTACAAAAATATTCTAGAGACCATGATTTGATTGTTTCATTATCTATGTGTGAAATTTTAAGTACAGTTTAAAGAAGTCTCATCTTGCCCATGAAGAAGAAAGTACCACATTGTGCTCACAGTGTTAGTAACATCACACACAGCCAAGTTTGCAGCAATCAGGTGACATTTTTAAACAAGTCCAACAGGCCCAAGGCTAGATGAACCTCATTTTCCACAGTTCTGTGCAATCCCAAGGCACAGAACTGCATTATGTTCTTTCATGTGCTGAATGCTGGGATTCCCCCAAGGTACCTGCCTTCAGCTACTGGACATTTGAGAAAAACATCCAATATTAAGCAGTTTGCACTAACATTCCTAGAAATGACTACTCAGTAGCTGTGCTGATAAATCATACAAGGGAAACTTATTTTATTTTCTCCTGTAATCACAGGTCCCTGGTCCCATTAAGTTCTTTTACTGCATTTTCTTCCCTTTGTGACAGCAGCTCCCAGGACAGAGCTCTGGGATTAATAAAATGGAATTCACATTGTTCTGCATCAACCTTCATCTCTCCTGACCACTCTCTTTTTGCCAATATGCTTTAACCCACTGTACCTGCTGGATGGCAGCTGTCTCATCCTGCTTTTCCTGCAAAGGTATCATTTGTGCAGTGAAATGTAGGGATGTTTAGTGCTTTTACACACAGCATGTGCCCCTAGTAAAAGTGGAAGTTGAGGAAGAGTTTGTTGTGTGTGTTTCATTTATTGTACTTTAGCTGTAACTTTGCATTATTTGAGAATTCTGTATATATTTAAGCTCACAGTTTGTGTCTTTTTCTTTCAAGCTGATAGGCTTTCTATCTGCAAATATTGTTCTTCCACTTTGCGTAATCTAAACAAGTCTCTTATCCTCAGGAAATTATTCCCTCTTTCTTATCTCCTCTCTGTCATGATCTTTGCCCCTCCCTCTGCTCCACTATTACTTTAGGAGGGAATTGCATCAATATATTGCTTTCTCCCTTTTCTCCCTAGGGACATACCTCTATTCTCTTGGGCAAGAACTGATTTTTTTCTGTATGGTTTATTTTTCCAGACAATAGGCCTGGAGCAGGCAGGATACCAGTCCCTGAAATAGAAAATTCATTCTAATTAATCCTAACCCACACACCATGTTAAAATCACTTACTGTTTTTAGCTAGAATTCTGCACATAATCAAATCAAACAAACTGCACATAATCCCACTGTTATCAGTACAGTTATCTGTTTATTATTATGAAATAAACAGTATAAAAATTATTCTGTCAAAGAAAAAAAATACGTTCATTTAATTATTTTCCTGATTTGTTTTGACTATGTTCATCCAGTACTAGTGGCTTTGCGGTTCAATAATGTATTCCACAATTACATCCTCATTTTTCTGCTTTCTAAAGAACTGAAACTGCTTTTTAAATCAACAGGAGGCTAGACTGCAGAAAGAATAAAGGATTGAACCCCACATCTGGAAAATTTTTTGCTATCTTGCCTTCACAAATAGGGAGCTCAGCTACATATTCTTCTTTTGGTTCCCATGGTGAACACATCAATGGTTGTATCAAGCAGATCATCAACACTTTTGAGCTGATGGATGTTCAAAACTTCAGCTGTTCAAAGCCTACCCAAACTTGCTATATATGTCACAGCAGAAAACCTGCACACAAAGTAACAGGCATTAAAGAGGTTTTTCAAGCCAATTTTTATTGCTTTGCAACAAGAAGAGCTTAGAAATACACTAGAACATGCTAGGCATGTTCTGGTAACAAATATATTACATTTTATTAATATTGTGGAGTCCCAAAAAACCTGAATTTCAACTGTTGTAACGGCAGCTGAAGTAAGGAGGAGCTTAAGAACATGACTGATACTTAATGGAATACTAAATGAATGAAGGGGGTGATTATGTCCCTGAAATGCAAAAAAAAAATCTTAAGATGATGTCCTGGTTTTGCATTGAAGTGGAAGTGCTGGAAAATATCTGAATATAACATTTAATACAAATTGAGTTTGCACAAACTGAGCATGTGGTGCTGTTAATGACTCAGACTTGTTTGTGTGCTTTGTGCATTGATAAAGGAATTCTTTCGGTCATAACATAGGAAAATGTGTGATTTGACCCAGAAGAAACTAGATGCATGTTTACAAAAGAATAAAGTTCTAGCTGCTGAAATAATTTGGGGCT
The DNA here is from genome assembly GCA_035221455.1 of Xenops minutus. Lineage (NCBI taxonomy): Eukaryota > Metazoa > Chordata > Aves > Passeriformes > Furnariidae > Xenops > Xenops minutus. Next base: position 11,308,814 of record JAWWEE010000142.1, on the reverse strand, counting down.
CTCTGACAAACTATTTCATGCATGTACTGAAGCTCTGTGTAATTTCTAATATGCCTCTGGTGCTTCCCAAAATGAAGAAGTTTGCATGGAAATGCTCTGCAAAGTCGGGGGTTTGGGATGAGCATGGCTGTGGTGCAGGAGGTGGGCTTTGGGATGGCCAGATGTGGCCAGCTGTCACCAGTCCCTGGGCTGCTGGTGTTCTAGTGGGACAGAGGTGCCACTGGGAAGGTGCAGAGCCTCATGGAAGAAGTTTATGACAGGCAGAAAGCCATATAGGTAAATTATATTTTGCCTGGAGAAGGAATAGATCATTTGTAGTTCCTAAAATCAGGGGGACTTCTTTTTACCCCTTGCCATGTACTCTCTGAGCAACCGTTTCCCCCTGTTTTCCAACTCCTTTAGTTTCTTCATATAGACTGACCAACAGTGTTTTTATTGTTACAAACACAGACAAAATAAGCTGTTTAGAACATTGTCAGGATGCTCTTGCCTTGCTCTTCCAGAATAAGTCACAGGCTGGGCATGTTTCCAGCAATAGAAGGAAAGAGTAGCTATTCATAGCAGAGCACATCTCCATTTCAGAAGGACTGGAAGATGAAACAATTCCTGATTTCCTTTCCTTTTCAGTGTTTTTCAAAGAGCTTGGGAGACTGTGATTTCCTGAACCTTTAAATTTGTGACAAAGAAATCTTGTCTACAGCATGTTTAAAGTTGTCTTTTCATCTCTCACAATTATTATTATTATTATTATTGAAGATCTATTCATTTCTGCAGATCTGAGAAACTAACTCAGCTTTGTGAGGTATATCCCTGTCTCAGCAAACATGTCAGGCTCTCTGCCAATTGTGTTCTAGGGCGAAGAAAGAGGACATTTTTTATAAACATGGCCTGTGGTTTGTGAAATTTTGGGTTTTGGGTCTTCTACTTGAGCTGTTTCAGATTTTATTTTTACAAGATGTTACAGTGTCCCCAGAACCCAAGAACGTGGAGAGAGTATTAGATACTCAGCAACTGTGAAAAGTCGGGAAACAAGATAAGAAATCACTGAGAATTTTGACCTTCTAATTCCCTAATACATAGTGAAAAGGAAAATAAAAGTGTGAAAAATTCTTCTTAAAAAGATTAGATTTACTTATTCCAGATGATCCTACAATGATTTATATGAAGTAGGTGCTCATTCATCACTTTTTTGCATTACAGAAATAACAGCAGTGGAAATTGCAGTGAAATTTATGCTACTGCTGTCTGGCAATAATATTGAGAATTGTGTTTATTTCATCTTGTAAATGGCTGCGTTCTGCACTTGTTTAGATGACACAGGTATAATACGCAAGTGAAAAAGGATAGGATTGTTGCATTATTGTACAACACTGTACTTCTTTTTTTTTCTGAGTGGTTATAATGTACTTTTAAATAATCTATGCACAGCTACTGTGAGTCAATCAAAAAATGTTACGCTGTCCTGTTAAGTCCTTAGACAACAAGATTCGGGCATGTTTAAATCTAAATCAAAGGTTAATCCATACTTGGTTATTTGAGAGAGCTAAAACACAGTCATTCATTTTCTTTATGGATTAAACATGCTGAGCATAGTAACCAATATGTTACTGAAATTTGGGTTTTAGCTTCCATTAGCTCTGACAACAGAAGGACCAGTACCTGAGGTGCTGGATGTTTTCTGCAGATTCCAGCCTGTGCTATAACGTTTAATGTGGCTCATTAGCACAAAGCCTGGCATTAATAATGGTGGGGTAAACAATACGTTGACAGGGGAATATTAACAACTTAATGTCAGTTTGCACTTCTATTTTCCAGTAACAAACCCAGGTTCGTGTTTAACGCTTGTCTATAGGTGGCAGCAGTTCCAACATTTTTATAGGCTGCAATTAAGAGCAGAAAGTTGTGTAGGAAAAGTTGAGCAGTTTCTGCATGCTCTGATGTCACTGCGCACCCCTTGGAGAGGTGTACAGCAAAGAGATGGGAAAGATGTGAGACAATGGAATTATCTTTGTAATAACTGGAAGGCTTTTCCAGCCTGAACCCAAAGGTAAAGCTTATCTTTCATGATTTCTGATTAATATCAGCTGATAGGAACATTTAAGTGTCTATTTATAACACGTTCACAGTTGTGTTTGGAGCTAAATGGCAAAACTTTTAGTATAATACTTTTGAGTGAGTGCTGCTCAAATCTTAATTTTGATATACGTCCACATTTGTGAAACAAATGGTCTCTATTGACTTAAATTTGGACTAAGAACTAAGTAACCGAAAAGCAAAGATTAATGATCACCCACTGCCCTCAGCTGTATCATGGCGAGTCTGCCATAATGCAGCTCTGAGGAGTGACTGCTGCTGGGAGGTGAGTGAGCATGTGTAACGTAAGGCATAATAGGAATGAGGCAGTTTCCTTTTTTTTCTGAAGTTTTTCTGAAACATGGATGAGTATCGTGTTGAAAGATGAAAGAAACTTTGCAGGATTGTAGCTGCTATCATCTTCATTGTCTAAATAATTGAATTTAAACATCTGGACTCTGCTGTGCTTTGCACTGAACAAATGGAAGCATTTTCAGGCTTAGCAGTTTTGTGCTCAGATGTCAGTGACCCAGTTCTGGTTTCTTCAGTCCTTTGAGTTTGCTTTTGCAAACCTCCCTCTCTGCTCCTGGGGTGGTGGTTTCTTTGTTCTTGATGAGCTTTGGGCTGTTCCTGTGAAGGAATATTCCTGTTTCCCATCTTTAGGTAGTTGACTTGGATAGCTGCCATAGGGTGTTGCCTATATAGCCAATGCAGAGAGACACTATGGCTATTTGCATGGCTTAATTTGTTCCTAAGATCCCTAAAATCTGTTAACTTGCTTCCTCCCCATTCTCTCAGCTTCTTGTGCATTCCTGTGTGAATAGAACTGGTCTTTCCAACTCAAGCTCTGTACTCCTTTCAATTAAAAAAAGAGGATATTTTAGTCATGTCAAAATCTATCTAGGTGCTAGAAAACCCCCCATCTTGCTTCGGGCCTCCCTAAAAACTGAACCTCCCCACTTTCATCTGTCAGCCTTTCCAAACCGGTTTGTTTCTGTTTGTTTCTTTCAATTGTACATCAGCTGTCAATTGTTTTCTCATCTGCCTGTTTAAAGGGGTAACCCTATTCCCTCCATTATAGATCTGGAAGACACTGAGGAGGAGCTCACTGTTAGCATGGAAATAGTCAAAGGCTGCCTGGGAAACCAGAGCTTGCTGCCTTCATGGATGGCTGGGGACACCTCATTGCAAAATAATATATGTGATATTTGTGCTCTCCAAGAAGGCAACATGAAAGATAGCTTGGTGCATATCATGAACAACATGAGAGAAGGAGGCATCCTGTATTTATTTTAAAATTCTTTGCAGTTGCCTAAAGTTGCTAGGAAAGCAGATGGATAATGATAGCCCTGGGGACTTATTTCCTGATTTTTCATTGAGATATTTTTTGATTGAAAGAGTTTAATATAGCATAGAAAATGTCGTTTAATTACAACTTGTTGTTAGTACCCAGTGAGACGGACCCAGGCTCTTAAATTAGCCTTCTAAACTAGGTGCCTAAAGCTGATAGTGTGAATATCCAATGGGAAAGACAGAGGCAGTAGATACATGTCATATATGGAAAGGGCAGGGCAATGGCAAAGTTGGTGAGAGAAGAGCATCTGCTCTGAGTCCTCCCCCCACAGTCCAAGGGTGACTGATTGGGAGGAGAAGTGCCCAAGCCCACCCTTCCTCTGGGCCCTGTCACCAGCATGGGGAGAGCTCTGCACCATGCAGGTGGCAGTGAGAAGGACATGCCAGCCCCTCTGGCAGGTGCACAGGGTCTGGCAGCAAGCAGGGGCTCGCAGGAGCCCCATGGACCCCTCCTGACCCCAGAGCTACACAGGGGATCTACAGCACATTGCCCCAGCCCTCTGTCACCTGCCATGGATCCAGAGCATGGCACAGACAGGTTGGTTTGAACCTCCCACTGCTAGACCCTTGTTCATCCATCTGGATGGTGGTGATGGGGATGTACAGTCCTCCAAATTGCCTAATTACAAGTCAGGATAGATATTACACCATAAAAATTCCTTGCATTATCAGTGTAACAGTGAAAGTGAGTTCAAATGCTTAAAAGGATCTGTAAGCAGTGGTAGGTAAAGCCGACTAAGCTTCATGTAATGAATGTGTGTAGGAGCTGTGGAGAGACATGGTGGGTGTGAGAGCACGGTGTCAGGACATGTGTGTTCTGTCTTGTGCCAACATGGGGACAGCTCCTGCCACTGGGTCCCTCTGGAAATGGGACTAAAAATGTGAGAAGAGGCTTTTCTGGCTCCATTCCTGTCCACACACTGGAAGAGCACTGGTGAGTTTAAATCTGAAAGGCAAATGGGCAGTCTGGAAGGCGAGGATGGAAAGCAAAGCAGAAGTCAAATGGCTTCTGACTTGAGGAAGGGTGATGGGAGCTGGTGGTAAAACAAAGAAGGACTGTCACAGGAGCTGCTGTGCTGGACAGGCTGCCTTGGGAACTGAAATGGTGTGTATGGGTCTGAATAAAACCACAGCTGAGACATGAAAGGACTGAACTTCCTAGAAAATTTGCAGCATCATAATTAACTGTACTTTATGGAGTGTGAAGGTTTGAAATGGCTGATGCTGCCAGCTAGGAAGCCACAGCTGTATTCAGAGGTGGGTTAGGAGTGCTCATTTGGTGTGACCACTGACAATTTTGCCAGTGGAATCTGCAAGTGGTTGCAATGTCACATGGTCATAGTGAGCTGATAATTTTGCAAAACTGCTGCAATTTTTGCTCCTTGGAATGATTCTATTTAATAATTATATTTGATTGCCAAGAAAATGGCTAAATGAATGTGTGCTTTGGGCTTAAGAAAAAGTCCTGTTTAAGCAGCTGTGAGAGGTAAAGAGAGTGCTTCTGAACTTGATCTCTTCTTCATTATGGGTGGATCAGAAAAAACACTATGTTGAAATTAGAATACAGCACTGAAGTCATGTTAATGCCCCATCCCTGGAAGTGTTCAAGGCCAGGTTGGATGGGACACTGAGTAACCTGGTCTATTGGAAAGTGTCCCTCAGATGTCTTTCCTTCATGTTTACCCAGCCACCAGATCTTTCCAGCTTGATTATATCATGGTAACTCTACTTCAACCATACAGGTGCTGCCCTGGCCACCCCTGTTCTGGAGCTGGAACTCCTTGATTTGCATAAGTGTGGAAAATCAGTTCTTCACTGTTCTCAGATGACACCTTTCTATGCCAGACTCCTCTGGCTTTTTCTCTTCCTTGTTCCCCATGGTGACAGAGGTCTTTGGTTTCAGAGCTTCAACCTGTCCTCTGCTACAGGAGAGGAAGACAGATTTAGTGAGCATATTTACACTCTTTGCTCCCATGCTCAGTGCCAGCAGGTCATGTTCATTCCTGAGGATGAAGAATTTCCCTGGCTCCATCTCCTTCTGTGGGTCAGGGATGGTATGGCATCGTAACACCTTCAACTTGGTTTTGCTTGGCAGTTTTCATTTATAGTTACTTTTCAATTGCTCATATTTAATAAGCTACAAAGAATACAAACAATTTGAAGAGAATAAGTTGGTTCGTTTGATTGTGGGGTTTTCTTTAAAGTTTCTCTTTTCTTCTTGCTGGGTTAAGCTATAAAAATTTATGCCAGAATTCTCAGCGTTTGGGAACTGCATAGGTTATTAGCACCCTTTTTTCTCATTGGCAATAGCAACTGTATCTCAGTGAAGGAAGGGTGTTTCTGAAGGTATTAAAGCCCAGCTGGGAATGAGACACAGCCTGGTAGCACGTAAATGAGGGCTCTTTCTGACTATATATGAGAACCATCAATTCACTAGAATGGCAGCCTGCTTGCCACATAAAACACACTTGCTGATGTTCCTAGAAAATATTTCCCCAGGGCTTGTTAATGGGACATCTACACGGGGTGACACAGTCCAATTTCCATTCATTTGCTTACCTGCTTGTGGAAACACTAACTAGAAATGTCAGAGTTTTTCCTCCAGGGTTGTCACTCTTGCAGTTCTTCTCCAGGGGTTGCCTTTCTGATTCAGTGGTTAGTCAATTAATGTTCATATCGCCGCTAATTGCACTGCTCCAAGAGTTACAAGAAAAATCAAACAGTACATAGAACAATTATCCTAGGAGCTCTGTGTGACCAGGACAATTTGGAGTATCACAACTGATTCAGTTGCCTACTAGTCTTTCTGTTTATGGATCCCTGAGAGTGAAGAGTTTTGCTTGGATGGAGGGTCATTTCAGTGACCACATCTTGTGTAGAATGGCATGACATTTCATAAACATCTAACCTAGAGAAATCATAGTCATTAGTGGGGCAGTCAGCTGTGAGTAACAATAAGGAAGAATTTACATGCCAGAATGGGCAAAATGGGAAACATACAAAGAGTGGCACCAACTAATTTTGCTGCCATCCTGATTCTTAGCTATATTAAGACTGCAATCATTAAAAAACTGGGCTGCTTCTAATTAGCTCAGAGTGACCTGGGCCTCATTAGTACCCATGTCCAATAGATAATTGAGCTGTTTTCTTGCACCCAGCCACACAATGTGGAAAAACCAAAGGAGAGTTATGAAGGCCAGATGAGTGCTCAGCATGTGAGATTTTTATTTTTATAGAGAGGAATAATAGCTTCAGTTTTATTTTCCAGTTCAATGCTCAGGGGGAATGTATAGAAATACAGAATGAACACCAACAAAATAGTGCAGGGAGCAGAAAGCCTTGGCTATGGGAAATAACCTTTTTTTTTTTTTTTTTAATGCTGAAATCCTGGGACAGTCTAGTGAAAACTGGCTTTCTGATAGTGCCCAGTTATGAGGTGGCAGCACCTCTTGGTGAGTAGCAGCCAGTGGCCTAGGACAGCTTCTCTCCAGTGTGAGTGATTTGTCTGAGGTATCAGCGCAGTCTGAGATAAACAGGCTGATTTCCCTAGGACAAAGTATGAAAGGGTAGAATAGAAATTTACTTGTTTTTTTAAAAAAAGGGAAAAGTGGTATCATGGGCCTGAAATACAGAAAATGTTGATAGAAAAGAAAAAATCCAGGTGCTTCTTCTTAATATCAGATAATCTTGATTTGAAGTGTTGTAAAGCAAGGAGTTGTCATCTACAAGGCAAAGGTTTATGATGATCTGACAGAAGGGAAATTTATCTGGGGACAAACAGAGATGTACAAGAAAATAAAGCAGAGAAAAACATTTTCAGACTGTCCTATTAAAAAAAGCTTCCATTTTAAAATACAAATAATTCTGTAGGGACTTACATAATCTTACAATAATTTTACATTTAAGTTGTCCACTGGAAATTTTTTAGTAGTTTCTCTCTCTCGTACATCCTCCACCCCTGAGATGCACAACACACTCTTTTCTATTCATGTAAGTATCCCAGACCCACTTCCCAGCTCCTTTCCCAGAGAAGTAAATGTACCAGCAATGGGAGGTTATTCATCATGACTGCTGTAATTGGATCCAGTTGGGGAAATGAGAGAGCTTCAGCGAGTTACAGACATGCAAATGGAAACTGCAGCCACTGTTTTGCTGGGCAGGTCTAATAACCTGCAGCCATTCCCCACGAGTTCCAAAGGCCAAGCTCATTAGCACAAAGGCAGGTGTTTGTTCATTTCTATTGGTTAAATTCAAAGGAGCACAGTCATTTTGCTAATAATGCAATGTGCAAATGTAGGCCATCTGAGATGAGCATTTTGAGGAGAGAACATTTTGTTAAAGTGAGAAATTAACTTCATCAATCTAATTGTTCATTACTAAGATAAAGATATTTCTATAATAAAATATATTCATAGTCAGCCACTCAGTAAGGTGTGAATTACTGGTCTACTTTAGCATCTCTTACCCGTAGCAGGACTTCAGTGAAAATGTTCTTCTGAGCAAGAGGTGCAGCCTGGAGCCTGATTTGGATGTTAGTGCAAGCAATGTGCTCCTGATGAGCCCTACAGGGCAGATGGCCAAAACAGTTCTTGAAAAGTAAGTCAGGAAAGGAAAAGATTCTGGAAGATTTGGGTGTCTGAAATTTTGGGTTAGCCATACCCCTCCCTCCTTCCTGCTTCTGGATTGCAGGAATCTTGCTGTTTTGGGTGCCTGGAGCAGAGGTCGGGCAACCTTGTATGGTTAGTTATTTGCAGATGGAGGCTAAACAGGGGTCATATTGAGGTTGGAAAACACCTCAAAGATAAGTCCAACTATTAACCCAGCACCACTGTGTTCACCACCAAACCATATCCCCAACTGCCACATCCATATGCCTTTATAACACTTCCAGGAATAATGATTCCACCACATCACACCCTGAGCAGGTTTAGCTTTCTTAGTGTCTTTTTTTTTTCTTATTTCTCTCCCCCCCATTGTATTGTTTCTCTTAAAGTGTAAAATATGTTTATATTCTATTTTTGAAAATTCTAGATGAAATCGTGCAAATGGCTCCTCAGACTTGACAAAAGACATACAAGGTAATGCAGTAAAGCTTAGTCTTTACAAAATTACCACAAATTGTGCTAAGAGCATCGTAACTTCAACTAGTGTAAAAATAAGTGAAGGTTTTCTGAAAAACAGTACATCCATTTAATGCTTATCTGGAAAACTAAAGGTACTGAATGTAAGATAAATAAAAACAAAGAACTTCTGGCATTCTCTCACCTTTTTGCCTTGACATGACTTTATTATCTATTAAAAATAGAAAAAGTCTTTGTATTCTGAAGAGAAGTCTGCTTTTAAAAGTACAAGTGAATAAAATAAGTATTAGTGTAGTGCAAACACTTGACTTATCTTTTTATCTTAATTTTTTAAGGCTTTGATATAGCTTACTGTTTAATAGAACTCTAAAGCTCAGGTAGTAATTTCGTGTTAGGTTAGCCCCTTTACTGATAAAAAGGGAAAATGAGTCTGCTATGGCAATGTAAATCTAGAGATATGTGACTGAATTAATTGATATTTCTCACAACTTGAATTATCATAAATAGGACCAGAATTTTCCTCCTCACTCCCACATATAAATGAAATACAGTTCAAGGCAGGAGTCCTAACTTATGTGTCCTTTCTGTCTTAAAAGTTCATGATTTGCGTGCAGTCATAAAGAGTGGATAGCTCATAATTTAATGATTTAGTGCATAAAATTAAACAAGAAGGAAAAAAAAGAGGTAGTGTTTTGTTGCAATGACTTTATGGTAACTCTCATGTACCCCTGCATCCATTAACAGAATATTAACAATATTCTGCATGGCTTGTGTAAGGCCCAACAGCGTTGTGTTTCAATCAACTCTGAAAAGAGCAGAATCCAAACAATCAAAATTAAGTTAAAGTGTTTCTGATGCCACACCCTGGGGCTTAAAGAAGCCTACCCTTACTTCTTATTGTTCCTGAGTTAAAAATTAACTAGTACTCTTTAAATTTAAGAACTGATCAGTTCATTACACACAGGACTTGACAGTATAAACTTCTAATTTGAGTTAGAAGAGGCACTTAAAGTATAATAGAAACTCATTAGTAGCATTAAAGGAAAATAAATAGGAAAAAGTTTTGGATTTAGTAGTCATGAAGCTAAGAAAAGAGTTGTTCCACACAACATCCTGAGAGCTGGTTGAAATAGGAACCAGGAATTCACAATTCTGAAGACAGTTAAAATTCCGTGCTTCTGTTCTACCTTTGCAGAGAAGGTAAAACCTTCAGCTCCACTTCTCAGAGCAGGGATTCCTGCAGCAGGATAAAGGTCAGTGTTCCCTGAGGAAAGGAAGAGGTTTGCCACCATCTAGTTATGTGGGGGATGCAGTGAGGGTAAAATAAGTCTTTCACTGGCCTCAAGACCCTTGGGAGAGCACCCTGTGCTGGCTGCTGGGCACCTTCCACACAGGCTGGCGGAATTCCATAAGGTGAGGTAAAAATCTCAACATCTGTTTTGCCTGGTGATAAGGCTCCATCTTTTTGACAGCATGCAATACCTGTACCTTTTGTGTTAGTAATTCAAATGGGAATTGGCTGTGACATTAAAGGCAAGTTCTTGCACATAAGAGAAGAGGATTTGCCTTTTCTTAGAGATGTGCATGCAGCATTTTTTGAAGGAGGTGTCTTTGGTACTGTTATGCATGTGAACAGCTTGGAAACGTTAGGATTTTAGTCTTTAGAGAATCATATTACTCTTATGGGCAAAAGAGATCTAGATATCTCAAATTTTTACATATGCATCTGAATCCAAACTCAGAGGCTAACTATGGGCTATCTCTACAATAAAATACTTAATATTCATTCTTTAATGCTCAGAACAAGCATTTACTTCCTTGGTCTTAAGTTTTGTCCTTTTAAACCGTGGTTCACCCTTCAGTAGGAGGATTAGCCCCTACTGTCATGTTGTCAACTATGAATTTAATGTTGTTGAAGCACTTGTGACAAAATAATTTCAGCTTTGTCTCCTGAAGAGGTCTCCTCTTGCATCTTTTCTACACTGAATATTTCTCCTGAAAACCACATCACAAGTAAGGTATAAAACACAGCAAATCAGTTATTTGGATTACAAGATAATGGTACTTGGCTGATATTTATTAATACTATTTTACTGTAGTGATGAGGCAAAGGGACACTGATAATTGCAAATTTGAAAGTTCTCTATTTTGAAAAGGCATTTCTGTCAGATAGGCTGGTAGAAAAATATTCATCAATCATTTAGGACTGTCTCAGGAATTTATTAAGTTTTACATAAGCTGTATATTTCTGCCTAATTATATCATGAATAAACAGCTGCACTAAGCAGCAAGATTCAATCTTCTGAATAAGCATATAACTACATTCTTCACTATTTTCTGGTCTTTGACAGCTTAGTAGCTAAACTAGATGAACATGGAATATAGTACATGAAAATGGATGAGAAAGAAAGTGATAATGTAGCATATTTTGTTCACTTCCTTCTGAAATGCTCAGTGTAAAGCAATCAGTTCTGAAAACCTCTGTCCATGTATTAGTTAATCAATACGAATGTTCATCTGGCTCCAAGATATTTTAACACCTGTCAAAGCTAACTCAGCAGTCATTGTTCAAAGCTTACATGGAAGCAAAAACCACAACAGAAAAGCTTTCCCATCTCCAGGGGATTATCTCTGGGGAAAAAAAAGAGAGAGTGATTCTGGTTACTAGAAATGAGGGGGGAAAACAGATCCAATTCTCAGATGATCCAATTATGATTAGAAAAACTATGTAAAAAAAAATAGAGCTGGGAGAGTGAGGAATTTAATCATGATTATCTGCCTCTTGTGAGGCACTGTGAAAATCTGCCAAACCCATCTTTGCTTGGTTACCCTGAGGTGTGGGAAGGAAGGAGAAGTAAATGATGCATCAGGGAGGTACTGTGATAGAGCACAGCAAGGGAACTAATTTCCTCTCATACTGGGAAAAAAGATTCCTTTTCAAGACCTGTGATATTATTAATTAAGTATGAAACTCTAGTAAGGAACTTGAGCTCGTGGATTGCTATTACTGCTCCTTGGAAGAGGAGAATATTCTGCATTTGCTGTGGGGTTAACAACAGATCCCTGACTTGTATGTACCATTCTCCCCCCCATTTATATATACGCACACACCAGGTTTTATATCTCTTCTCTATAATTCCCTCCTTAGAATGTTTGTCCTATAGCTGCCAATATTTATATTTCCTGTCTCTTACAATAAATATATTAGTTGTCAGGCTTAATTTTTCTCTCATTCAAATCACATTAGACTGAAGCACGACAAACAAGTGCAAGGAGTATTTTCTGTAGGTTTTAAAACATGTCTGAAACCTGTACAGCTTTGTCACTAAAAGTGGAAATCACATGTGCCATTTTTTATAGTTTCCCTTCAGAAAGGGAAGTGGGGAGTGCTGCCTTGACCTTGTGAATCTGAGTTAACATACTATATTTTTATATAGTTGTTTTTATACATGAATTAATGAATTGTATATGAAAATATTAATTTTGACATATGCATTTTTACCTTGATTCATTACTGCTCAGTAAACTGGGGTTTGTGCTCTGACTGCCCAGCCAAGTAGGTACAAGTATCCGCATACACCACCCAGGATCCTTCCCTGGGTTCTCCAAGGTTGCCCTGATCCTTGTGGTGGCTCCTCCAGGAAGACCAATGCTCATATCTTGGTGTCCTCTGTGAGGAGGACACTTGCCTGCTGGGAAAAAAAAAAAAAAAAACAAACAAAAAAACCCACCCACACCAAAAAACCTCAAACAAAAGAACACAAAGGATGCTGTATTTATCCGGCATTTCCTTCATGAAGTGGAACAAGAGGAAAACCATTTTTCAGGCTGCTCCTCACTGCTCATGGAGGTTGAGCCATTTGCCCGTGGCAGTACGTGTGCCAGCAGGCACAGCTGGGCTGGGACACGCAGGGACACAGTTTGTGCCCCAGACACACCCTTCTGTTTTCCCTGGGGGACCCAAAGTTCTGCAGCTCCACCAGCAGAAGTGCCCCTCTTCCTGAACCTGCCTCCTGACACCAGGAGAGGGAATTTTTCTGTGGAATTGCCAGGACTGCCCCAGCACTGCCCCTAGCCTGCCCTGCAGAAGGACACACCTCTGCATTTGGGGGGGATATTGTTGGATGTTGTGAAAGGAAAGGCTAAATGAGAAATGCCTGTGTCTGCCTGCTCCTGGAGAAGTTATGAATCTGGGATAGTGTGGACTGTGAACACCACTCTGCAAAACCTTACCCAGGGAGTAGCATACTTATTTTTGGCTGTATGTCAGACAGACAATGGAGTGCTCTAAATGCTGTGACCCTGATAATGAGTTCTTCATTACCTGTGAGGGGCCAATCCTGATCCTTTAGAAGGTTTATTTAAATTATTATTTATATATCTTTATCTAAATATGGATATGTGACCGTGTATATCTGTATCTGCCTGTATCCCCTTCTCCCCCCAACAGACAATTCCAGCAAGAGTGCTCAGGCCAGTTCAGTAGATGAGCTCAGTTTGGCTGGTTGCAGTGACCTCACAGTGACACTGGATGTGCAGCATCTCTTCCTGCTAATAGGTCTGTTCCCATGCTTAGAGTCACTTCTTGTTCAATTTATGGATCAGTAGTTTTGGATTTATGAATAGATTATGTGGTGGTGAAAAATGGCATATTGACAGTACTGAAAACTGATGTGTATTGTCTTCCCTCAGGTTTGGCACAAGCAACACAAACTGCAGCCCTGCAGGCATTTTTTGGCAAAGCCAAAATTTCCTTATGGTCCCTGAAGGGATTTTTTTCCATGCTGATCCAGTGCTAGATTACATGGGCCCAGAGCTATGGAAACCACCAGAGTTTTCTTCCACTGCACAGTAGTGACATAAATGATTTTCTGACATTATCATCAGGGCCTCAGGTCCTCTTCCTTAGATGGTGAATTTGACAATCAAAACTATAGCCACCAAGATAAAAAATGGACAAACAGCTGAACTCCATGATATCACAGTCATTCCTTCCTGATGTGGAACAATTTGATTGCTCTTTCTGAGAGAAAGAGAACAAACCAGCATGTATCATTATCCTGCTGTATCAATCAGTAGTGAATATGTATACTATGCATAATTCTTCTCATCCTATTTCCATAAGGCTGCAGGAGACCTAGGAAAGATGGCAAGAAGGCCATGAGAATGACCATAAAAATGAAATGGCATCTGCTTGTAGCAAGTATTACGTGGAGCAGAGCTTGCTGAGTTGGAAAATTGATGACTAACAGGAGCTTACAAAATTACCACCAGGTTGAGGAAGTGAATTGTGAATCATGAATTGTTTGTTTTCTATAAAGTAGAGATTTTAGAAAATCTCTACTTGGAGAAATAAATTTCCCTATGAAAACCTTAGCCAACAGTTTTTACTAGGAAAGGCTGTTCTTCCCAACCTATAATTAAATTACAGAACTGATTGCCACAGGATTATGGTGCTGCCAAAAAAAAAGAAAAATTAGTTCAAAAAGGAATTCATTCATGCCAGTACATACGGTGGTGTAGATATAAGCATATATATACAAACTCTAGTAGAGTTTGTATATATATATTTATATATATATATGATGTAATATATATATTTAAAAATATAGATAGAAAAGTCTTTTTCAGAGTGAGGAGAGATTTTTAGTTGCGCTATCTTAAAACTGATTTAATCTCTGGGCACAATTGAAGTAAAAGAATCATTTATAAGTTGTGGGAAATGGAGTTTCTCTGGCACAGACAAAGAAGTTGCACTTTTGCTTTTAAGATATTTGCCTGACTGCTCCATGCTGCTCTGTAGTGTAAGGCCCTTGCTGTTTAGATGAAAATCTGAGAACACCAAATTAGAGTCTGCATTAGTTATGTAGGTTAAAGTCCTGAATTTCTGCAGGGCTGCCAGCACAGTGGGTGCCTGCTCATCCTTTCCCCAGAAAAAATATACTCATATAGATCTTCATCCTTCATAAAATGACAGGACAGCCCCACTTGCCAGCACTGTTCTTGTGCAACTGTACTGTGGCATTCACACAGGCTCCTTCAGCAACAGAAATATGGAAGTTGTCTCCGTATGCACTGTCCTCAAAGTGACATTTTTCCCATCTAAACAAACAGATTTAGCAATTTCCTTAAACATACTTTCAAAATTATAAAACTGTCTACAGTGGTTTTGCCACAGAAGGAAAAACCCTGTGAATGCGAGCTGGACTGAGGCTGCTGAACCCAGCACAGCTGTCTGGGTCTGCTGCTCCTTTGGAGCCTGCAGGGCCCAGGCTGGGACATAACTCCGTTCTGGTGGCACTGGTGTGACTGCTCCCTCTGAGCTGCTTCTGGGCATTGTTTGCTCTTGTGCTCGGGGCCCTTGGCGAGTGAATCCCTGACTTGTGCGATATTGCTCAATGACACAATCAGTTGAGTCTTGCCTGCTCAGTTTGTGCTTGAACAGTGCAATCTCCTTTTCTGCTTTTCACCACCTTATCACACTCTCTACAACTGCCTGAGAGGAGTTTGTCGCCAGGAAGGGGATTGGGCTCTTCTCCTCAGTGACAAGTGACAGGACCAAAGGAAATGGCCTCAGGCTGAGCCAGAGGAGGTTTAGATTGGATACTAGGAAAAATTTCTTCACTGAAAGGGCAGTGAGGCATTGGAATAGGCTGCCCAGGGAAGTGGTGGAGTCACTACTCCTGGAGGTGTTCAAAAGGTGCGTGGATGTGGCACTTGGGGACATGGTTTAGTGGCCAACACAGTGATGCTGGATTAATGGTTTGACTCTGTGACCTTAGAGATCTTTTCCAACCTAAACAATTTTAGGATTCTGTGATTCAAGCTACCATGGAGGTAAAATGTGACAGAAAAATTGAAACTATAAAAGAAGCTTAGTAAGGAGTCAAAGAGGGAGCTCATCACAGCACACAAAATTTGTTTTGTAAGCAGGTTCCCAATGTTTTCCACATAACCTCACTACACCTATGGAAAACAAAGTCAATATCATAAATCATCAAGTATTTAATGTTAGTGTGAGGGCAGTGGAAAAATCTGAATTACAATTTTTTTTTCTAACATCAACTTTTCCGATGCTGAACAGATTTTGTCTCTCTCTCATCACTTCCCAGTCCACCCAGTTATATACTGTAGTGAGGAAGAGCAGCTCTGAGGAAGCCAAACACTGAGGGTGTGCAAAACTTTCTGGGGTAAACAGGGTGACAAAAGTACAAGGAATACAAATCCTTGTTTGTAGGGTAATATCAGAAAAACTGTAAAATAGAAGAGGCTTTGCTAAAATTGAAAAAAATCTTGCAGCTTCTGGCCAGTAACTAATCAAAAGAGATGCTTTAGCACAAACTGATGCTGCTGCACGTTTTCTGGTGCTGCCCTGTTGCTCAGTTTATTGTTGAAAAGTCTCCTCTTTGCAGTGACTTTTGTAGAGATATGTGAGAGCAGACTGCAGCTAAAGCTGTGCCAGCTAATGGAATTCCTGAGAGGAGGTGACCTGGGCTTGGAAGCTGCTTCTTTAGCAAATACTTGCCTAAAAATGTGCTGAACTTGCTGTATGAAGAACTTCTGGTTTTGAGCAGATTTTGCATATTTGAATATAATCAAGAATAAATTCAGTATTTAACATTTAATCTAATTATCCCAGTTTCTTACATTTATAATGATCTTTGGGACATTCTGCAATTAAGTAACCATTAATAAACATTCCCATCAGTGTTACATTAGAACAGGTCATTATGGAGTCAGCTTAAGCAGGTGTAGTAAGCTCAAAATAAATAAATAAACAAAACTATTAGCAAATAAATAAAAAAGTAAGCTATTCCATGTATTTCTGTTTTCACTTCTCTGGGAAGGTCATGATAATTGAGCTACATATCACTATTAGAGATGCAATTACCTGTAATTGCCACCTTTAAAAGGAAGCCTTTGTTTCAAAAACAGTATGCAGATGAGTTGTGTATTGTTGTAAAAGCTGGGAATTGCCTTTAGTTCTGTAATCTCAACCATCACCTGAAAAATGCTTTTACACTTCAAGGTGGACAGGCCAAGCTGTGCTCTCCTCTATACCTGGGTGAGTGAGCAGTCCACCATGATTCCTTAAATTATTTTGGATTTCCATAGATACAATTCAGGACAGAATTTGTCATATAGCACATAATAGATGGTAACATAGTTTGGTATAGAAAGCAAATGGAAAATGTGGCTCTTAATCAATTTAGGTGCTAAAATTTTCAGAGCTCTTCCAAGGATTACTCTAGATGTACATTGCATTTTTGCACAGAGGAATCAAATCCTGCTTATTTTTTGGCACAAGAAAACTTTTCTTCATGATGCTTAAGGTTCTCATGTTATATACCTCACCCATGAAGTCAAGGGGAACAACTTCATCAATAATCATCGGCGTAATATCACCTGTATCACTGACAGAAATGCACTCTGTGAGTGTTCAGCTTTGCAGAGCTCATGTATAACATTATTCCACATTAATACTATTGGGTCACTATGAAAGTTTTGCAATAAATCGCAACTTTATTAGAATCCATTTGAGAATAACAATAAATAAGAGGAAAATATATAAGGAAACACAAGTCAGCAGATTTTTTATGTAGATGAAGAAACTACTGGTACTGTCATATGCACAGAGAATGTATATCATTACATTCCCCAGCCAGAAAAAAAAATATTGTTTAGATTAAGCCTGCTCTGTAAATGCTTTTATTATTTTTTTTAAAGTTGCAAACAGCTAAAAATAGGACTCAATAATGAAATTGCTGACAGGCTTTAACTAGAGCACAAGAATGCAATGCTACAATACAGTTGTGCCAAGCTACATTATGTTGCTGCAGTGATGAGTTCAGGGCTGGGTTTGCTGAATGTGTGCTCTGCAGAAACTTCCGTGGGTCTGGGTAATCCATATCTGAGCGTGAGAGGGGATAGAAACTGAGTAAGTGCTGAGCAGAATTGTAGGTCCCCTTTGTAACACAGGATCTCTGTGTTAAACAGTGGAGTTAGGAGTGGAAGTCATTTATGTATTATTAATTACTAACTCAAGGTGAATGGTTCTTGCCAAGTGTCATTTCTGCAGCTCCCAAACTGCTCTAGCCCAACATCCAGGGATTTTCTTGCTAACAGGCAATCTTGAGCCCACACAGCCAGCTCAAAACACTATTTACTTCCATTGATGGGGCACCAACTGCAGCAAACGCCCATAGCTATGAGGTGATTTTCTGGAGCAAAAGTAAATTAGATCAGACCAGAGAGGACTCTCTCTAATAAAACCCAAATTGATTTCCCACAGCCACGGTGAGCAGAGTCCAAAGATGGTTTAGCACATCCTGCTGCCCAGCCAGCCTGTTTAAAGCAAATATTTGGGCAGACAGGGATTCCTCTTCCCATCTGGAAGTTGGCAGTTGGGGTAGATGGTTGCTGTAGGTCCCTTCCAACTGAACTGTTCTATTCCTGTACAGTGTTTATCTCTGTTAAAAACGGTGCATTTGTGAGGAAACCCTTGGGGGTGAAGAAGTAGAGGCAGGCACACTCCAAGCTGGGTAAGGTGGAATGGCACCTTCATTAACCTGGTGCCAGCTCATATAC